>CM053606.1:12356993-12397921 GCA_028646535.1 Procyon lotor | reverse complement strand
GTAAGACCCTGTATAATCTGACCTCTGCCCTTCCTTTCCCAATCTTGTGATATGCATGGCCAACTGTCCAAATGACAATTCCCTGGACAGGGTGACTGGCATCAGAGTCTTCAAGGGGGTGGAGTGAACATACATTCCACCGGGAAGTTGGACTTGGCTTTGGCTTCAAAAGTCCCAAGAAATCACTTCCGGACAGCATAGCTCTTAGGCTGAGAGATAGCCTGGTAACTGGCTTTCCGTACTGGCTTTCCCTTATGTTGCACTTCTCTGTGCCAGGCTCCTGTGCTGAGGACCTCAGGGACATTAACTCATCTAATCCCCTAACAACCCCATACAGTAGGAGCTATGTAGGTACTCTTTTTTTTTTTTTTTTTTTTTAAAGATTTTTTTTTTTTGACAGAGAGAAACACAGCGAGAGAGGGAACACAGGCAGAGGGAATGGTAGCGGGAGAAGCAGGCTTCCCGCAGAGCAGAGAGCCCGATGCGGGGCTCGATCCCAGGCCTCTGGGATCTGACCTGGGCCGAAGGCAGACGCTTAACGACTGAGCCACCCAGGCGCCCCAACTATGTAGGTACTCTTAACATCCTCATATTATAGGTCGTGGAAGATGACGTGACCTGCCCAAGGTCACAGAGCTAGTGGGATCAGGATCTGAACCCAGGATCCGTGGACTCTGCCTTTGGGAGTTTTGCAGCTTGCAAAAGTAATAAGGATAAAGTTCAACGATAGTTTTAATTTGTTGCATATCTGTGCCAGGACCTGTACAGAAATCACTTCCTGCCCCTCGTGACAGCCCAGGGGGTGGGTGTTACTCTCCTCTGTGCTCACTCAGATCCTCAGGCAATGGTGGAGCAGGGTTTGAACCCAGGTTTCACTAACCCCGGAGCCAGGGTTTTTAACCATTACTCGATCCTCCTGCCGAGAGTAAGAATCACAAGTGCAGGAGAAGACGCGCCCCAAAACGCGCTGGGTGCAGCAGGGCATCTACCTCTCCCGCTTGGTGCTGGGATCAACAGTTTCTGTTTTTGTGCTGATTCTGCTTACACGCCAGGACCATCCTCATCAGATGTGACGGGCTGGAAACCGATCGCCTTTGATGCCTACACTGGGGCCCCCCTGGGACAAGCTTAGCTCCCCATTAGCAAAACCCCATCCTGGGCTCCACACTCTGCATCCTAGAGCTCTCGAAGGGGCTCTCTGAAACTGTTCACACATCCGTCAGTGTTAACAAGGGAGCTGGCACTCTCCACTCATCCCGTAAACCTACGATCCCAATTTACCAAGTCATTAGTGCAATAATGGCTGCATCGCTGGCTCAGGGACACTGGTGCGGGCTGGATCCCTGGAGCAGAGTGGTTGGGTGCTAGAAAAATGCGGGTTTTATGTAAATAAGGACATTTGCTAATCATCGCTAGCAATACCCAGTCCTTTTTAAAAGTAGATAATGACCTGGAGAAAAAGCCTTTCATTTACAACATTCTAAACAGAGCAAAGCTACCGTGCCATTATCCTTTTGTTGACTTTGGCCTCTTTTTCACCCAGAATATCATTATTTTCTTGAATCGGCTTTGTATCTGAGTTATCCCCCCCATCCCACTTTTTTTTTTTTTTTCCCCATCCCGCTTTTAAATTAAGTGTAATCCATGTCTTGAGCTCTCCTCATCTGCACAAAATGTTCCCAGCACGGCCTCATTTATTCTTCCCTAAGCCGAAGGGGAGCCAGGACAGACCTTGGGGACAAGGGAAGGCTCTAGGAAGCTGGGCCCTTCTCTGTCAGAGCCCCTTGGCTCCAGTCGCTCAGGAAAATAGCCTTCAATAGCCTGATCCACTTTGGGGCCAGACTGAGGCAAAGTTTAGGATCCTATCAAGAAATGGGGGCTTATTTTCAATCATGGGGCCCCTGCAGGGTGTAGTGCTAGGTCCCCGCATTTCTGCCTGCAAGGCCCTGCAGGGCCCCCACGAGGGAGAGGGAATGTACTCCTTGTCCGTAACCCAGGCCTCTGGAAGTCATGAGAGATCAACGCTTGGTCAGCCTCACAGTCACTCGCTGGGTCGATTAAACATTTCCCATGGCATCTTCCCTGTACCATCACTCTGCTAAGAGAACTCTCTCTCAGGGGTGCCTTGGTGGCTCTGTGGGTTAAGCATCCTGGACTCTTGATTTCGGCTCCGGTCAGGATCTCAGGGTCAGGATCTCAGGGTCGTGAGACTGAGCCCTGTGTGGGGCTTCACGCTCGGCAGGGAGCCTGCTTGAGATTCTCCCTCCCCCAATTTGCACTCTCCCCCAAAAAAGAAAAAATAAATAAATAAAATCTTGAAAAAAAGAATAATAAAAGAGAACTCTTTCTCAGACCATGCAAAGGTACACACAAGAGGAATTCACCATCAAATCGGAAGGGTAACAGGGTCCGAATTAGTAAAAGAGCCCACTCATGTGCTCAAATCCTGATGTCACTGAACCTAGGTCTGGGGCCAACAAGAACTCAACGAGCATCCAGTGAAGGTCCACATGTGGGAACCTGGATATTTATTTATTTATTATTAAATTAACATACAGTCTATTATTTGTCCCAGGGTTATAGGTCTGTGAATCATCAGTCTTACACAATTCACAGCACTCACATACCCTCCCCAGTGTCCATCACCCAGCCACCCCATCCCTCCAGCAACCCTTAGTTTGTTTCCTGAGACCAAGAGTCTCTTAAGGTTTGTCTCCCTCTCTGGTTTCATCTAGTTTCACTTTTCCCTCCCTTCCCCTATGATCCTCTGTCTTGTTTCTCAAATTCCTCAAATCAGAGAGATCATATGATTAATTATCCCTCTCTGATCGACTTATCTTGTTTAGCATAATACCCTCTAGTTCCATCCATGTCATTGCAAATGGCAAGATTTCATTTTCTTTGATGGCTGCACAGTATTCCATTGAGTGTACATATACCACATCTTCTTTATCCATTCATCTGTTGGTGGACATCTGGGCTCTTTCCATAGTTTGGCTGTTGTGGACATTGCTGCTACAAATATTTGGGTGCACGTGCCCCTTCAGATCACTATATTTATCTTTAGGGTGAATACCCAGGAGTGAGATTGCTGGGTTGTAGGGTAGCTCTATTTTCAACTTTTTGAGGAAACTCCATACTGCCGAGTAGCTGCAGGAACCCAGATATTTATGTTGGGGCATGCAGAGAGAGTTGATTAATGCTTTTGTTCAGCCAGGACCCGGGCTGGAATCTGATTAGTGTGAACTCTGACCCGAGTTGACCTGGCCGTCGCCCCACCAGCTTGTCTTTAGAGCTGGTTTCTTGGCACTCAGAGGTGGGCAGTGCCTAGTGTAGTAGTCACCTCTCCCAGTGAGGGATCCCAGAGGCAGCTCGACAAGAGTGGGGAAGGGTGTTTGATTTCCCGGCACAGCAAGGCGTCATGGTATGAGCCCAGAGTGAGACTGCAGAGATCTGGCTTTCTCCCGGCTTTGCCTCGAATTCCCAGGGAAGTCACCCAACCTCATTGGGCCTGTTTGTCTGTCTGTAAAATGGGGTCGTGGCCGGAGAGTCTCTACCAGGTGATTCTTAGGTCCCTCCAGCTTTAGGTTTCTCTGCTGCCTTTCTGTCACGGCTTGGGGGCATCCTGGTGTAGTCTGTGCTACTATTAGAACAAAAACCACACCTGCCCTCAAGTTAAAGGTACCTTGGTTGTTTACCTGCTCCGTGGGCTGAGGGCAGAGTCCATTTCTTTCTTTCTTTCTTTCTTTCTTTCTTTCTTTCTTTCTTTCTTTCTTTCTTTCAAGTTTTATTTATTTATTCGTGGGGGGAGAGAGAGAGAGAGAGAGAGAGAGATATCAAGCACATACAAGCAGGGGGAGTGGCAGGCAGAGGGAGAAGCTCCCCGCTGAGTAGGAAGCCCGATGCGGGGCTTGATCCCAAGACCCTGAGATCATGACCTGAGCCGAAGGCAGAGGCTTAACCGACTGAACCACCTCCAGGCATCCCAGGCAGAGCCCATTGCTGATTTTTCTTCTCATCCTCAGCACTCAGCCAAGCCCGACAGTGCCCGGCACACAGGAAATACAGAATAAATGTGTTAGATGAGTGAACGGATGAATAACACATGTGTGGTGAGTGTTGGCCAAACAGACGGATGGATACGGCTACAACCCGTCTTTCCCAGCCCTTACCTGGAGATAGCAATCGCCCTGAACTCTCTGTGTCCCTCTGAGATGGCCTTCTGGATTGCGGTCCGCTCTGCACAGACGCCCAGCGGGTAGCAGATGTTTTCTACGTTGCACCCTGAGAAGAGAGAAAACCCTGTGGCATTTCCAGCAGAACCACTTCCCGTGGCAGGTGTTGCAGAAGAGGCTTGCCCCATTCCAGCGCAGGGAGGAGGACGTTGTTACTCAGAGAGGGCAATTGGACAGAAAGCACTGGAAGACTCGCTGACCCGCTGCTGCTGCGTTCCTTGCCAGCAACCCCCCCACCCTTGTCACTCACCTAATGCCTCCATCTTGAAACACAGCCCGGGAGCAGGGGTGGCAGAGCCGAACAGATGAACCCAGCCCCACCTCCCCGGTCAAGGTCAAGGTCAAGGGAGATGTCCTGGCTTAAGAGGCTGAGCAGAGTCCCCCAACCCTGGATCTGAGAGACAGAAGGTTCAATGACCGGGCCTGGGCAGAATTTTGGTGGTGTTTACCAGCTGTCAGAGTTCAGCTGAATTCTATTTTGAGTCATGCTGCAAAACAAACCATCAAAACCAACATACTAACAAACAAGAAACTCCCAAGCTTTGCAAAAGGTGTCTGAGATTGCGCAGGCCTTCAGGCAATCCCAGTCCTCTGATGAGAGGTGGGCTGCTGTGGTAGCAAAGCCCACAGTCAGGAAACCCTCCCCAGTGTCCCTCCCAGGAACGCCCCTGGGGGACAATGGGCAAAGCCTGTTCCCAGGACACAAAACACTGGCATAACCAGATTGGCTGACTAACTCACTCCCCATTTTCGGGGAGGTAATCGCTGCAGAAAGCGGGCTCCCCCTGATTGTCGGGATGTGGTCTGTGTCACCCTTCATGGCTTGCCTTTCTCCCTGAGGCAGAGATATCAATTGCTCCCCAGGATTTATTTTTCTCCTTCTTCCTTTTTTTAAAAAGTATTTTATTTCTTTATTAGAGAGAGAGAGAGCGCGGGCAGGTATGCATCGCCCATGCACAAGTGGGGCGAGTGGGGGCAAGGGGAGAGGGAGAAGTAGACTCCTCACTGAGTAGGGGGCCTGACTCAGCCACCCAGGCACCCCTCTCCTTCTCGCTTTAAGTAATACGAGTGACCCCTATTCCAATATGGCTGCTCACATGGCCGCTGAGCCGGAGACCATATTTGCTAGATTCCCTGGCAGCATAGTACAGCCATGTGACTAAGTTTTGGTCAGCGGGATGTGGCCCAAAGTGAGGTGGGAAACTTCTGGATCACATTTTTGGTAAAAACATGGATAGCCCTTTATTCCTTTCTTTTATGTTCTAGAGGCTGGGATGAGGTGGCACAGCTCTGGCCGTGTCGTTTTATGGTCATAGGGATGGAGAAGCAACAAAATAGAAGACACTTGGGACCCAGGTTGAACTCATGCAGCAGAGTCAAATCTTCTGTTTGCCTTGGCACAACTGTCTACTCTGAATTGTTATGTGAGAATAAAAGAGAATTCTGTCATGTTGGAGTCATTGTGTTTTGGGATTTTTGTTATAGCAGCTTAACCTAGACCTAACAGAGAAATTGGTACTGAGAGTGAAATGCAGCTTTGGCCAAAAAAACATCTAAAATACATAGGCTTGGGATGCCTGAGTGGCTCAGTCAGTTAAGAGTCTGCCTTCTGCTCAGGTCATGATCCCAGGGTTTTAGGATCAAGTCCCACATGGGGGACCTTGCTTATTAGGAGCCTGCTTCTCCCTCTGACTACTTCTCCCTCCATCTGCTGCTCCCCTTGCTTGTGCTCTCTGACAAATAAATAAAATCTTAAAAAAAAAATACACAATCTTGGCTTAGCAGTTGGGCAACGTGAATGGGAAAATATAGACATGGCCCTGTGGAAAGCTGACGGTCCTTGTTACTCTGTGGCAGGTTATTTGGTAAAGCCCCATCCTTTAATAACCTGAGAAGCAGATTGTGCTATGTATCATTAGGATTTTCATAGGAATCAGCCCCATGGCAAAGATCTGATGAAGGGTGACACCTTCTCACTCAGTATATTGTTCTGGGGCCAATAGGCCAGCGCCAAAATGACACAGCAGGGATGGGCCAAGCAGGGAAGCCAGTTACTATAAAAAGGGGAGTTGGCAGGCTTAAGAACAATGCCCAGAAAGGATCTTTGAGTATGGTACTCCTGTATGGAAGTGACTGGAAGCAAATAAACCAGAAGGTTTCTACATTTTTCATAGAATTGGCTAGCCAGAGAAGCCAAAAGTCTGCTCTGTAAAATCCTGTGATTGTTTAATCCCTAAAGAAACCCCTGGGTCCCCAAAACCCCACCATCAGAAGTGAGCCGAGAAATCTGTGTGCCCTCAAGGTGGGGGGATTCTCCCCAAAACCCACTTCAGTTGTGTGGCTGAGGTTAGGATAGTCAAGGAAGCAGCTTCTGGAGGGCAAAGCCTGGGGCCACCATAGAGAGTGGACAGGGGGTTACCCTCAGGGCAAAAAGAGGAGAGAGTGGGAGCCTTTACACTTCTTGGCCGGCAGGACTGATAACTGCATGAACTGATGGCCACTGTGTATTCCCTGTTCTTCCCTTTTCCGATCAGAAGATTTGACGGTGGTTACTCTTTCCTGTTCCTACTCCACACCGAGTATCCTGGGAGTAGGAACTGGGGTGTGGGTGATTACTTTTTAGATTTCGGGCCACTAGAAATCTAGATGCACATCTGCATCTCAGGAAGGGGACTGAACAGCCCTGAGATCCGACCCTTGGAGCTGGATGCGGTGACTGGGTGGGACTTTGGGTTGCCTCCTTAAGAAGACGGTAAGTGGGTCCTACATGTGGAAAGAAGGATGTACACAGATACTTAAAGGCCATAGGTAGTCCTGTGACAAAGACTAACTGTTCCCAGGGTTCACTGCCCCAACAGAAGTCACTGGAGTTGAGTGGGGCATATGACTACCCAGGCAAGAGACCACATTTCCCAGCCTCTCTGGAAGCTTCCTGTAGTCTTGTAGTTTTAACCAATAAGATATGAGCAGAAGTGATGGGTGCAACTTCCAGATGACATTTTTATGGGGCCGTTGTTTTCTCCCCACTTCATCTTTCCCTTTCCCAGGGGCTGGAACATGGATGTGATGATGTGTGCTGGATTTGAACACGTGGATGTGGACCCACTCTAGGGATGGCAGGACATCAAGACAGAAGGGATCTGATCTGAACAGCCTCGTAGAACACAGGAGAGCAGAGCAGTCCATATGACCAGGACTCCAGCTCGTCCTTGGTCTGTTAGATGGGAGAAGCAAGCAGCCATCTTATTTGAGTCACTATATTTCTATTTGTGTCATCACCTAAGACTATTGCTTACCTATGGTACTCCCTTTTTTTTTTTAAAGTGATTATGCAGGATTTGGTTCCCACTGTAGTCAAATTTGGAAACTGGTCATTATTTTCTCATATATTTCCCCCACAGAATTTTCCGTCAGTGCATTATTTACATGGATGCTTTAGGAGGGTTTCAGTTACTCATTTGGTCCATTAATCATCATCATGGTATGCAAGGTCACAGGCATCCACGTCCAACAGATGGAGAAGAATGGATGTCACCAACCTGCAAGAACCCCCTGGGAGCTGCCATCTTGTCTCACATGACCTTTTTATTGGTCGAAGGATGAGTGCCTGACCCCAGTGGGCCAATCAGAGTTGAGCACTTTACTTACTGGGCCAATCAGAGCCCAGTAAGTAAGAGCTTACCCACACTGAGCCAATCAGTTCTCTATGCAGGAACTTCAGTTCCTCTAGGAGACAGAGTTTGGACTTACGTCCGGCTGCTTCCCTGGTTTCCATTTGTTATGGAAGAGAACATTAGGGGAAATGGACACTCAGAAGAACAGATGGGAGATGAGATGAGAGATGGCCAGAAAAGAGTCTGGGCTGGTGCAGGTGCCCCCGAGGCCCGGCTACACGCCATCTCTTCCCACAGTTTTAGGAGCCAATACGCCCTCCTTTCGTCTAAAATAGTGCGCATGCGTATCTACCGTTTACGGCCACTCAGAAGTCGGTCCATACGGTTGGGATATGGGATAAGGAGTCACTAGGGAGTCCCAGCCCTGAAAGCAATGGTTGACATTTACTGAACGCCAAGTGTTTTTGACTTTGGCCAAGCGTTTGTTCGCATTCGCATGTGAGTCACTATAGCTGGATAACTGGCCCTCCCTCGAGGTCAGTGGAAGTTAAACGAATGAACCAATACGGCTTGCTCCCCACCTAGTCTCCCCAGCCAAGTTCCCGGTGCCTGCCTGAAATGACTTCCTCTAAACGGGCCCTTGCCTGCCCTGCCCACCTTTGCTGACTTTGGCCTGCCTGCATCTGACTTCTGCCTCTCCCAGAGTAGGATCCTTGATCGCCTTATCCCCCTACATCAGTCTGGCAACCGCCCCAGCCCTGCCTCCTCCCTGACTCAGGGGCGCTCTCCCTGTCAAAGGTGATCCACAGAAATCTTGGGTTTGGCAGAAGGCTCCTCCCTTGGAACGATTGCCTGTGTCTGCCCCTTAAGTTCAGAAAAAAATTTCTAAGGGCCAGTGAAGGAAGAGAGATTCTTTTCTTTTCTTTTTTCTTTCCTTCCTTTTCCTCTTCCTCTTCCTCTTCCCCTTCCCCTTCCTTCCTCCCTCCCTCCCTCCCTCTCTCTTTCTCTCTTTCTTTTCTTTCTTCCTGTGATTGTTTTAGAAGACAGCCCACTGCTCAATCAGGGCATGGCAGAAAGAGCTCCAAAGTTCTGTTCTGCCCTGGGACCCTTTGCCCTAAGTGGCTCTGAGACTTTGGGAAAGATTTGCCCTAGTGGCTCTGAGACTTTGGGAAAGAGACCAAAATCTTCTCAGGGGTCAGTTTCATCATTTATAAAGTGAAAGCCGTAGTACCTCCCTGGGAAGACTCTGATGAGAATGAGTCAAGATCACTCACGTAGAGCGATTAGCACACAGCTCGGCACAGAGCTGGTGGGTCAGCAGTGGCCAGCTGCTGTTAGCAATTGCGCAAAAGTCAATTCTGGAATTGGTGGAAATGAAATAAGATGGAACCAGAGAGGGATACAAACTGCAGGAGACTCCTAACTGTAGAGAAAAAATGGAGGGCAGCTGGGGGTGGGGGGTGGGGTAATGGGGGGATGGGCATGAAGGAGGGCACTGATGGAATGAGCTCTGGGTGTTCTATGCAACTGATGAATCACTAAACTATTTCTGAAACTTATACACACTACATGTTACTTAATTAAAATTTAGCAATAATAAAAGCAAGGTTTTGGTGGTGGGAGGCCTGTGTGACTGGGCACCTGCTCCTTCTAGACAAGGTGTGACAGTGGCTCTGATTCTGTCCTTCAGACACTTTGAAATCCTTTCCGGGACTACAAGGCCTCACATAATCTGGTCCCAACCTGCCCACCTCTTGGTCTTCAGGCCCACTGGCTTTCCAGCTGTTCTCCAAGGATGCCAAGCACCCTCTTGCCATACGGCCTTTGCACTGGCTGTCCCCACCGTCTGCAACTCTTTTCCCTGTGTGCAGATGGTTCACCCTACTCTTGTCTCTGCGCAGATGTTCCCTCCTCAGAGAAGCCCACCATGGCCACCCCAGCTCAAGTTGTTGCCTCCCCCGACCCCCACGGCCTCCAGCCCTCTCAATCCATTTATCCTGCTTTACTTTTCATCACCTCGCTTAACACTTTCCTGAAGAAATGTCTCTATCGTCTCATTCCGTCATCACAGATTAACTTCCTGAGGGCAGGGGCCCCTGTGCTGCGGGGGGTTCTGGAACCATGAGGCCAGCCGGGTCCTCAGTTACTTTTAATCCAATGAATGGAATTTCCCACTTGGGTGCTAGATCTCTGAGATACAAAGGAATAACTTCGAGTGGAGTTTCCTAGTCTTATTAAAAAAGAGAAAAAAAAAAAGGGGGGGGGGGGAAGAAAGCCCTTAGCCATGCTTTGTGATCCTGAAAGTCCAGACAATTTTGTTTTGCTTCCTTCAGCTCTGAAAACAGGCTGTCATCCATCCAGGCAAACCAGCGCCATTCCCAGTGGGCTGTTGCCTTCACTTTTGCTCTGAAATCACACACGCATGCACACACACACACACACACACACACACGCATGCGCATGCACATACACACACACACATGCGCATGCACACACACATGCACACACGCTCACACACGCGCGCAGGCTGGCATGGTAGCAAGTTAGGGATCCAGAACTGTAAGATATTACTAATGGCTTTCCTTTATTCTTTTCTTTCATTGTTTTTCTTTTACCTGCCTGGCACTCCATCTATAGTATGTCATTGACCTTTTCAACAACTCTGTAGGGCAGAGACTGTTATGACCCCATTTTAGAGAGGATAGAAGCTGAGGCTGCTGGCAGGGAGCCTGGACTCACATCCTGACCTGTCAGGTACAAAGCGCTTTCCTTTTTCTCTATGGCGTTCCTGTGAGGACAGGTAGAGCTGGTTTGGTGCTTACGGCAGGGTGAGGGTTAGAGGTTATCGACCTACCAGCAAGGAAGGAAGTTCGCAAGGAGGGGATGTGGGCCTGGCCACCCAGGGAAAAGAGCCATGCTCTAAAGCACCACGCTCACTCCGTCCCGAGGGATCTCAGTAAGGTTAGAGCGGTCCTTCCCCCACTCACCCTGTGGGCGTCAATATCTTCTGGACGGCTTCTTAAAAGGGATTTCCGAGCCCTACTCCTGGAGTTTCTACTTCAGCAGGCCTGGGTCAGACCCCAGGAATTCACATTTCTTGCAAGTTCCCAGGAGGTGCTGAGGCCACAGGTCTGGGACCGTATCTGAGAATCACTGAACCAAAGAAATGTCATGGCCACGTGCTTGAAGAAATACTACACCCTTTCCACGTCCCTACCTCCCTACCCACTGTACATGCAACACACCGTGACATAGGAATCATACTCTAACTCAACCACAGAGTCCAGGGGTTAGTGAAGCCCATCTTTGTAAGGAGCTGCTTTTGAGTGACAGTGGAAAGGGCTAGTGGATGAGTCTGCGGGTGGGGCGACAGGTGCGGTGGGTGTAAGGAAGGCTCTAAGGACAGGAAGCCAGTTAGAGATGCCTGCTTTGACTCACCTGGACGCGTTTTGGGGAGGGAGGGTGGCTTGGAGAGCCTGAGTCCTGGAGGAAGAAGGAAGCCCAGGGAGGGAATCAGGAGGCCTGGGGCTCGTCTGGGGGAAGACCACGAAGGATCAGATTTAAAGGTGAAAGCCAAGACAAGCTGGATTCAGTGATTAACGAGGACATCTTCAAGTGTCTTTTTAGAAATGCGGGTTGTTCCTCAAGGAATTCATTATAGCTGATCCAGTAAAGTGGCTTTTCCCCTAAATGGCGGAGGAGCATACAGAGTGCTGAAGTCCATCTAGGGAGAGGGGGTGAGGGAGATGAACCACCATCCCAAGGACAAACTTGCCCATTCCTTGGGTGGTGCCAGCAAAGAGTGGTCTCCATGACATCTGGCATGGCACAAACCCTGGCTGCCCCCGGCTACCCCGCTGCCAACCCCCTTGCTGCCCCATCTCTCCTGTGTCCCCACCTCCCTCTCCCTCGGCAGCCCTTCCTTCCCCGGTGGGCTCCTTTTCTCCCCCACAGCTGTCCAGCAGCAATCACAGAAGGTCATTGTCATCATGAATCACCATCCTGGTGGTCCATCCTCAAGGGGCACAAGGTCAAGGGGAAACGATCATTATTACAAGACCATGACAGCAAGGCTGTCAGACTTGCTTTTGAACTGAATGGGGCACCAGCTGTCCCAAGGAGGGAAGCTCCACAGAGGCTGGTCTTTGGTGCAGCTGGAGGAAGTCACAGAACTGGGCAGACCGGTCTCACACCAAACTATAAACTCAGTGTCTAAATTCAGCTGCACCCTTTCTGCCTCCAAATTGTCTCTAATTCACCCCCTGATGGGTGTCAGGTTTCCTCTGACTGTTTAGGTCCTTCCTCTCCAAGCCCCCTGCCTTACTACCCTCGGTCCTCCCTTCCCATCTACAGGAGATCCAGGGATTCTGGTAAATGCCCTCCATCCGTCCCTCTCTCCCAGCCCCTCCTCTGCACATGCACGCTGGGGCAAGGGGCAGCAGAAAGAGCATGGCCTGAGTTACCTCATTTGTAGAGTGTATGTTTGGGTTTCGCTCTGGCACCTCCATATTCCTTGTGGTAACAGGATCCCCCGCCCCACCCTGGGAGCAATGTGTATGTGAGTCAGCTGGACCAATCACGCTACTCTATCATGACAACAGTGATTGGCTCAGGGATGTGCATGTATCAGAGATGGACCAATCAGAGCCCTTCCCTGGAATTTTTCCATCTCCAACTAGTGGAGAAGAGTTCTTGCCCCTCTGCTTTTGAGGCTCTAGGGGTGTGAACCAGGAGCTGCCTGCACCCATGTTCCCGGATGCCCAGAGAAAGCCCACCTACAGGATAAGAGAAAGAAACAAGCACCCAGAAGGATAAAGAAGGGCATGGTGACATCTGAGTTCCTGGGTCCAGCTGTCCCTGAGTTAAGATCTACCCTTGCCCATTATGGTTCTGATTGGTCTCTGTCATTTATAACTGAAACTGCTCTAGTGCATGTGACTCTCGTTGCCTCCCATCTTGTGGGGGCCCTGAGATTACCATACGAGATTTCGTAAGAGATCTTCCAGATCTTCCTCCCAGTACTGCTCACCCCAAGCTCAGTCCACTTGTCTCATACAGTTTCTCTCAGGCCTTTCCTTCCTTGTTGTTCCACCTACTACTGTCCTAGTCTGAGTCACTCATTCATGCATTCAGCAAACTTTAATTGAGGACATCTAGGCTGGGCAATGTGCCAGCCCTGTGGACAGGTCAGCAAACAAGACAGACATCATCCCCCTACATGCTTTCCTCTGTCTTGGACCTTCCTGAGTACCTGTCAGACTAATTGCCCTTGAATTTGGTTTTCATGTTACTACTCTTCTCTTCCTCCTCCTCCTTCTTTTAAGATTTTATTTATTTATTTGACAGAGAGAGAGACAGTGAGAGAGGGAACACAAGCAGGGGGAATGGGAGAGGGAGAAGCAGACTCTCCACTGAGCAGGGAGCCCGATGCAGGGCTCGATCCCAGGACCCTGGGATCATCACCCAAGCTGAAGGCAGATGCTTAATGACTGAGCCACCCAGGTGCCCCACGTTACTCTTTTTAATAACATTCTTGGTTTCCTATCTTCCTACCTCATCAAATCTCAATATCAAAGCTTGGCCTTCACAAGCCCTCCACAATCTGCTCCAAATAGTAATAACATACTAATACCATTAACAGAAAGAGAAGAAGCTGCCACCATTTGTGGCATCCTTCCCGTGGGCATATTTTATAGGCAGGAGCTCATGACTCGAAGATTAATGGCTGATCAGCACAGGCACCAACCATCAGGGAGGACCAGCGCTCTTCATAGCCATCCAGGAAGGTGGGTGCACGATCTTCAGTTTACAAATGCGTAAGATACAGTAGGGTGAAGGGTTATGCCCAGGGTCACACAGCTGATAAAACAGCAGCACTGAGATTCAACCCCAGGAGCCTCTAAGTCCAGAGCCTTCACCGCATCCCAGAAGGCCTCCCTAAATCACCGCTGCACAACCACGTTCTTCCCTGCAATTTCAATAGGCCACACTCCTGCTCACCTCTTCTTTCATTTACTCCTACAGTCATTGGTTGAGGCTTCCCTTTCGAACCATGACCTGTGTAAGACGAGGGACCTACGTGGGGGAGGGCGGGGCAGAGATTATATCATTTGTGCTCATTGCAATATCCCTGGTACTTGGCACTTTCCCTAGGACTTCACAGTGCTCAGCAAATATTTGTTGAATGAATGAAGCCATGCAAGGAGGCATTAGAAAGAGCCAATGGCGGATTCAGCGTTCAAGCCCCCAGAGCCCTTGGAGCCCAAGGGCAGCGTGGCTTGCAGTGTTGTTTGTGGTGGTGGTTAATGTTTAATAGTCACCTGAGCCACCAGGCCAGGCATCAATTCTCACAGGACACACAGAGTCGTGATTCCCTACAGGGTAGGCGACTTGGAGTCAGAGGAACTCTGGGTTCGAATCCCAGCTCTGTGATCTTGGGCAGTTAGCTTCTGCAAGCCTCAGTCTCCTCCTCCGGGATATCAAACTGCCTTGAGGGGTTATAAGGGTTAACAGGTAACATTCTCCACTATCCTTTCACATAGTAGCACTCACTCAAGGTTCCTCCTCCTTCTCTAAGGGGTTTAAGACCCAGGTGACTCCTGAAATAGGACAGAATCTCCAAGATAAGAGATAACATGATAGGCAAGGAGAGCCCTGGAGGGGAGGTGGGATCCCCAGCAAGACCACACCTGAGCGGTGGTGGGGGGGAGTGGCTCACAATTGGCCTTAGGCTACTGGAGTTCACGGATTAGATGTCCACTTGTGAACCTCTGTCCCTTTCAATAGCTGCCATTGCCAAGTAGAGGTGGATTCTGGGCGGCAGGGCTGGGTGTCCCCATCTGTCCCCCTGTGCCAGTCCTCATCTGCCCTCCGAGGGGTGGGGAGGGGCATGGCCTCCCTGCCACTTCCTCACCAAGTTCCCCACTGCTGTGAATGAGAATGCCTCTCAGCTCAGCAAAAACAAGTCTGAACTTTTGTTCAAGTGAGCTCTTCTAGAAAACCAACAAACCAAAGAAAGGGAGCTTAGAAACAGATTAGCGCTGACTCCAGTTGCCACTGTCCTGTTCCCACCTCCCCTAGGCCAGCGCTCACTGCTGGCCACCCAAACTTCTCTCGGCTTCTTTCCTCCAGGATCCTTTGCAAGGCCCGAACTCTGCTAACAAGTCACCGTCCACTGGCCGTGGTTCCTCGGTTTCTTTCCTCAACCCGTAGGTGATGGGAAGAAAGCAGGGTTTAGGGGATCTCGGCCCTGGGTTCCACCACCAGCGCCCCGAGTGACCTTGAGCAAGCCGTGTCCCCTCTCTGGGCCTCAGTTTATTGAAAAATGGGCCTAACAGGAGGTGCGTGGGTGAGAGGTGAGGGCTTGCTAATGAAACCTGTGGACGCCTTCGCGGGGGGTCATGCACGGAGGGGGGCTCACAAAGTTTCAGCCGTGTGCCTCCCAGCTTTGAGTTATGGCCTCCCCTTCCCACGTCCGTCCCGTCCCACCTCTGGCTTCCGAGTCCTCTAAGAATTGAAAGGTCGCAGCATCTGAGCAGCACCCGCATTCACCCGCACGGTCCGGGACAGCAGGCAGGGCGGGGGGTGGGGAGGGGGATGCCAGCGTTACAGGGGTGGCCCAGCCACGAGCGGCCAGAGCTGCCCTCTGCTCTGCCGCACCCCCCGCCCCCCGCTCGTCCTCCTGCGACCTCCCGCCGGGCTGCGGCCGAGGGGGACCGGGGCGCCCTTACCGGAGAAAATCCTCCCGTCCCGAGTGAGGATCGCGGCCCCCACGGGGAAGTGGCTGTAAGGGCAGTAGGCGGACTTCTTGGCCTCCTGGCAGGAGAGCAGCAGCCGCTGGACGAGCTCGGGCTCCAGGGCGCTGGTGGGACGCTCGTGGGCCATGACGGTCCCCGGGTCGGCGGAGGCGCAGAAGTCAGCTCCCTGCCAGCCCCAGCCCCGCAGGCCCGCGAAACGTTAGCTCCTCCCCCGGGGCGTGTCCCTGCGGGGCGCTGGGCGGGGCCAGGAGACGGGTCTCCCTCCCCCAACCCCCTCCCTGTCCCGTCCCGTAGACTGGGATTGAAGGGTGTCTTGTGGGGCCCAGTGTGGAAGGATGCGACTGTGCCCACGTGTGCTCACCGTTACCCTGGGGACCACTCTCGCTGCTGACACACTGAGGGGCAAATGGTCAGGGCATGGATGCCCCTGTGTAATGGGCGGCGGTGGACACACGCTCCACGGGGTAGAGGCTGCTAGGGGTCAGTATGATGTCTGAGGAGTCCTAGCTCCAAGGGTTGAAATGCCTCTCAGCTTGTTGACTGTCTGTCGCCTTCGCTGGGAGATGTGAAGAGGCTGAAAGGGCAGAGCTGGGGCAGCCACTCTGCCTTCCTGAGGCAGAGAGTGTGAGACAAAGCAATAAGACCAAGTTGCTTCTTTATTTTCATGCATTCTCCTTCTGACTCCTGTCTTAATCCAGAATTTAAATGTATCTCAGCTGGAGGGACCCTCTGAGGTGGTTTACTCAGGTTTCCTCACTTATTTGTTGGCAAAATAAACATTGGGTTGGTGGCCAAAGAAATGGGTTTGCATATTGGCAGCACCAATTTCCACATGTACAACCATTGGCCGGTTCTTTGACCTCTCCGAGCTAGTTTCCTCATCTCCACAGTGAGGATAGTGACCATCTCTGTTCTACCTCCTTGAATTATAGAAGAGCTTGAACTTTGGAGTTTAGTAGACCCTAGTTGGAATTCCAGTTCTTCCATTTATTAGCCATGTGACCTTAGGAAATTAATAACTACCTGTCTCTGTAGCCTCAGTTCCTCATCTGTAAAGTGGGTGCACTGACAGTATCTTGCAGAGTTGTCATGAGGCTCGAATGAGATAACGTGTGTGCAGTGAGCATGGTTAGAGGATGCTGTGACATCATGACAGAAGTACTCTTTGTGACTTCATGCAGACGGGGTTATTGCCATTAAGTGACTGGGCCAAGATCACATAAAAGAGGCAGAACACCAGATAGAGTGTCCAGAGGCGTCCAAATGTCTGCAGACCCCCAGCAAGTGGGAATGAATCAGCAGCTTCTCCGAGGGCTTGGATGGATCGTGGGGCAGGGGAAGGGGGGAAGGTGGAAGACGGGGAGAAAATGAGGCAGCACGTCCATATCCTGCATGCCGACATCTTGGGCAAAACAGATGCAGCCCAGCATCTTTGTGTCCTTTAGCCTGGAGCTCTGGCCACGTAGAGATATAGGCAAACACCCAGCTGGGCAAAGTCTGCCTCCTTTTCCTCTCCCCTCCCCTGCTTTCCTCCCTTCAGATTCCTCCCACCCCCTGTCTACATATCCAGCCCTCAGAGAAGCAGCTGGTTCCGTCCTGCCTGCTGGTGCAATTTTCTTCTGGTTTTACACACTTGGCATCGAGAGCAGTTTCCTGGATCTGAAGCAGGACTGGTGGAGAAACCAGCCCTCAAGTTTCCCTGGCTTTTGTCCCCTGCACTCCCTAGCGACTCCCGAGAACCCTCGAGTAAGGTTCCAGGAAAGAAAACAAAGGATGTCTGGGAACCGTGTGCACCCACTCCACACGGAAATAATTCTAAAGCTTTTGGGAGCCAAATTAAGGGAATTAAGGGAAAAGAGATACAGGCCCTGCTGGCCTATCAAGGCCTGTCGGAGACCTCCATATGGCTGTGCTCTTTCAGTCCCCTGCCCGTCTTGACTCACAGCAGCTAAGCCCAGCCCTACCCAGGATGGGGGCTGGGCTCCTTAGCATCAGGAAAACTTGGATGACCTCCAGGCAAATTATGGCCTTGGCTCCTTCAAAGCTCTTTACCTGCACTTGGTCACAAGTGGGGACAGTGCCCCTTGCACATCCAGCTGAATGGGGTTTGGGACCAGAAGTCGTTCTAGAATTCCTGACACAAGGGGCTTGGAGTGGCCATCTGGAAGGGGAGAGTGGGCCTGGAAACATACACAGAGCTAAGAATAATATTACCAACATTTTCTAAACATGCTTTATTCTCTGCTCTACATGAAATTACGAAAAGTTAATTGCCCAGCTCAAAGAGAGGTGTTTTGAGTGGCCGTGGAGAGCCCAGAGCCCTTCCCCCCACCCCTAGGCCTTTCCTCTTTGAAGGAAGACTACCCAGAGTCCCCGCGTTAGAGCTCAGACACCATTAAGTCACTTCTTCATTCAATGAACAGTGCCTCGTAATCACAGCTAACTCTTATTAAGCTCTTCCCATGCACCAAGACCAGGACTAACACATGATTTGAATTATTTCCTGTTATCCTCACCAAGAGGTAGATGCAGGCAAGATTACTGCCCGTGTTTTACTGATGAAGATGAGTAAGGGACAGGTGGGGTTCGGTATGGAGGACTACACAATCAGGCTCAGCAAAAATCCCAGAAATGCTGAGGCCAAAGAAACCAGAGATAAGAGAACAAACCAGAGCACCCCACCCCCCGGCGTTGGAGGTGGGGTCTTTTTATCACAGTCACATTGTGACCACAAAGAATGACCGGACTCCAAAGAAGAAGTAAGCCATTAAGGGTGTTATCATCAGTCCTTCCTTGACCCAAGATATCACAAGACCCTTAAAGCCACAAGGTCCCCATCTTGGCGATGGGGTCGGGACCTCACTCACTCCTGCGAGCTTTTTCTGTATCCTTGCTTCATAAAATTCTATGGCTCTGCTCACTCTCCTTCGTCTGCAAAATTCATTCTTCGACTGTGAGACAAGAACTTCACTTTCTTGCTTTGTTTTGGTGCTGAACCCGGGAACATTCCCACCAAAGGGTGAGTAAAAGCGAACTCTTTTCTTTTCTTTCCTGGGAGGTGTCTTTCCCTTGGGTGACCTCTTCTATTAATAAACAACAAAACCAGGCACCTGTCGGCCAGTTAAAAAGGAATAGTGTTGCCTTTGGTCTCAAGTCTTGCGTGACAGGCTTCTGGACAAAGGTTTGGTCAATCCCCCTTCCTTAAAAGAAGAGAATGTTGGCCTAACCCTACCCAATTCTGCTTTCTGTTCATTGACTTTTCTTAAATGGCTTTCTCCCACCTCAGGGACTTTGCCCATAGTAGGGCCCTTCCAACCCCCAATGATCAGTACCCTCTTCTAACTAGGGATTCATTTCAGGATTTAGAATTGCTTTATATCCTCTGCAATTTCTTGAGGCACCTGGGAATGTCAGGGGTTCAACGGTTCTGAAAGTGGTCTTCCCCCCTGGAGAAGGAAGTTGCCTATGTAGATATAAGACTTTTTCATTTAAAAGTGTTTTTCATGAGAACTTACTTTAGGAGGAATCACCTTTTCCTCAATTTTTGCTGCCTGGTAAGACATAGGTTTTTTCTGTTAGGTACAATTTAGGTTTAATCACAGAAATTAAAACCCAAATTACCAGCAAGCAGGATTAAAGCTATCTCCTTATGTGACAAATTGGAGGCAGCCCCATGTTTCCTGGGCCTTTACTCCCCTTAGACTCCTTTGGGCATTAAGGAGGGAATTGCAAAACCCATCCAGGTCTTGGATTGGTTGCATTAGTGGCTGGGACTTTAAGGGGTCATATAGTTGAGACTTTCTTGCTCCAACAACAAAGAATATGGAATTATAATGATGCTAAATCTCAGGGCCTGGACCCCTTAACAGGGCCATACTTGCAAGTGGGACCTTAGGTATATGGACGGAAAAAGGGTAAGGTGAGGAAACGTAATTGAATTTGGCTTATAATTAGCCTGACTGACCAGGCACCATGGAGCCGGTGGGAGGAGGGCAAGCAAATCTGTACGACCAAACAATGAGAGTTCAGTTGGGAGAGTTCTGAAGAATGAGGTCCTTAAAAAGGATTTCCCCTACTCTGTCCAAGGTTCATCCAGGGAGCACACATAAGGATTGGCAATCCAACGCTCTGAACCTGCCGTCTGGTCACCATTGGTGACCTGGGGGTCTCTGAGACATGTAAAAGGATGGGATGGTCCTGGGGGGGGGGGGTCATACCCCAGAGCAGGTAAGGATGGCTACTGGCCGGTCTGGTCCTTCCTCCCCACAAGATGTCAGGCTGCCCTCTAATGTTGGGTAGGCAAGCTAAGGGATGCCTCGGCTTATGAGAGAGGTGACAGACGCCTTCATTGTCACCTCTCTCTAACAGGTACTGGGCAACTGATTCCCACTGGGATCGAGAGATGGGAAGAACACCATCCTCCGTGGGGACTCTGTTGGACTGCATCCTGAAAACCAGGGAGAAGGTTATCCACAGATGCCTAAAAGGAAATGTATGAAGGTTTTCTGTTCTTAGGCCTGGCCTCCATGTCGCCTGGAGGATGGTGAGATTTGGCCCCCAGAGGGGCAAGTATTGAATATAATACTATCTTACAGTCAGATCTCTATTGTAGACGAGAGGGTAAATGGGAGGAAGTTCCTTATGTGCAGGTTTGGTTTTTTTTTTTTTTTTCTGTGAAAGCAGGCAGATTTATGTAAAACCTATAAATTGGGCCCCACTTTCCAGGCCTCCATAAGTGATCAAGAAAAGCAAATAACTAGTAACTCACTCCCTGAGGTTCCTTTCCCCGTAGTACTGCCCTCTAAGCCTTCTCGCCCTCTTTATCCGGGGTCGCTTGAGACCAAAAGTCTTCCTGATGACAAAAAGGGATGCTTGTTATGTCCATGAACTGAGATGCCTAGTGAATTCAGCCCAATTAAGGTACATGGGCCATTCTCTTTCGAAGATTTTAAACAGATTAAAAGGGATTTGGGCAAATTCGCCGATAACCCTGAGCAATACACTGAAGTCTTTCAAAATTTAACTCAAATGTTGGAATTAGACTGGGGAGCTGTAATGTTGATTCTTACAGAAAAGCCAGCCACCCTACGGGCTGCTGGATGCTCTGGGGATGAACACACGATGGCCTCTGGGGAAAGGAATAGAAGTGTTGAAGGAGCGTTTGGAAGGCCCGCAGGGACAACCCCCCCCCCCCCCCCCCCCCCCCCCCCCCCCCTCCCTCTCCTCCCCTCCCTCATCCCTCCGTCCCTCCCTCCTCCCACCCTGCCCTAAGAGGAAGTCACTCTTAAAAGGATTTTATACCACTCTTGAAGGAGCCCTCCACCCTTTCCCACAGGACAAAAACCTGGTTGGATGACAGGTGCAGGGAGGGTTAATCAAACTAAACTGGCCCGCCAACAAGCCCATAAAAATCCCCAGACATAGAAATTCTGGTGGCAACCATCTTGGGTCCCCTCCGTTTTCCGGAGCTTTGTAGGATTGCTTTGCTTTCGCTCAGTAAGCCTTGCTTTGCTGCCCAGCACTCTGTCTGGTCTACATCTTCATTCTTTGAAGTCACGTGACAGAGAACCGTGGGCACCGCCGGAGAAAGATACCCTGTAACACAAGTAGGTGAAGAGACCTGTTTACTCCAGTAAACAGGAGCTCCCTCTAGAAGACCCCAAATGGGACTGTGATAGTTCCTCGGCAATCTGGAGGCAGAAACACTTTCAGGCATGTGTTTTAGAAGGATTAAGGAGAACTAGGGCTAAGTCTTCATTCCAAGCTGGCCCATGTAGTTCAGGGGCTCTTCAAGCCCCCTTCTACATTAGACTAAGAGAAGCTTTAATACGACATACCTCCCTTGTCCCAGATACTCCAGAGGGAGAAATAATATTACAAGGTTAGTTTGTAACTCAATCGGCTCCTGGTATTTGGAGAAAATTGCAAAAGATGAGAACTCCCTAGACACAGTCGTGGAGAGGGCCAGTTCATCTTCTTTAACAGACATCCACAGGGGGGGCCCAGGACAAGGAAAGGGGAGACCAAAAGGAAGCCATTTTTCTAGTGGTGGCCCTAAAGGACAAGACCTTTAGTCAATCCGAGGAACTCTCGATGCCTGTTACAAATGCCGGCAAATCAGGAACTTCAAAGGAGAATGTACCCCCGTAAGCCGCCACAGCCCTGTCCTATAGGCAGAGGAGACCACTGGAAGTGACTGTCCTCATGGGCAAAGGTCTGGTGGCCGGTCCCCTTCTCAAGGGATCCAGCAAGGCTGACGGGGTCGGGGGGCTCCATCTCTGCCCCTGTCGCACAGAAGATCATCACCCTCAGGAGCCTCTGGTCCCACTGGAGATTGAAGGAAATAAAATCAGTGTTCTTCCAGATACAAGGAAGAAAACTATTTTTTCTTTAAAACCCTCCTCTCCAATCCCGATGGCCTCACTACTCATAGGGTTACAGTAAGGGAGAAGCCCTGACTAAATACTTTTTGGAAGCCCTCTGCCATGTCTAGGAAGAGATAATATTTGTTCTTTGATTTCTAATCATGCCCAAAAGCCCAACACCCTCCCTGGGAAGAGCTATCTTGGCCCAGATGACGATTACTGTATTGGTGGCCCCCGGACAGCTTTTATGTCTCCCTCTAACAGAGGTTAGACCCCCAGGTATGGGCCTCTGAAGGAAAAACGACATGCAAAGACCACCTCCCCTGTTGTCGTCATTCGCTTAAAGGATCCCTCATGATCTATTGCATGATAGTTACCCAAAGAGGTCTCCTAATAGAACCCAGGAAGAAACAGGCCATCCCAGATGAAGGGGATACTGCCTCTCTCTCCCCTCTCTCTCCTTTCTTTCTTTCTCTCTCTCTCTCTCTCTGTCTCTCTGTCTCTCTCTCTCTCTCTCTGATCCTCCTAATAGATGTGAGGGCTTCTCCCTCATTAATGGTCTAGGTTAATGGCTCTAATTGGAGCCACCTGTGGTTAGTTAACCTCAGAACAGGGACTTGAAGGAATATTCCCAAGCAGCTGCTGAAACCCCCTTTGTTTGGGGAAATTCCCTGTCTTCTCCAGCCTGACATGGACAGCCTTGTTCCACTTGGTGGTGAGAAAAAAACATGGCGTTTGCTCATCTGTCCAAATGGATGAGCTTTAGAATTGGGAACCTTTTTCTCTGCCTCTGGCGGCACTTCAGCCTCTTCTGTCTCCCCTTCCGCCACCCCCTCCAGTTTCCACACCCCCTTGGGTGGGGCCTCGCAGTCACCCACTTCAGATTTCCCACCAGTGCCCCAGGTAAAAATTAACAATGGGGAACAAATTGATTGACCTTTAAGTGGACCCAGGTGGAACATAATTTCGGCATTTAAACTAATTGAAACTTGTGTTCTACCGAGATCTACTGAAGGTCAGATAAGCTCATGTTATCTCTGTTGCAATGTGATTATTTAAAAATGATGACTTGTCCGTCTCAAAGTTTTCATAGGTAATTATTAAGATAGCTTTCAGAATCTTTGGTAACCTGAAACTCTGAAGTTTTGCTTGGGTGGTAAGTGGGATTGAATTCAATGGACATCGAGGTGTTCTCCAAATAGAACAGAGTGCTAAAGCATTGGTGGCCAAATGTAGGTTTGCGCTTTTGACTTCTTATTGCAAAGAAAGTTAGGATTCTTAAATCTGTTGGGAAAAGCCATGCTTAATAGATTCGTAGGCTTGTCATCCAAAGAATTCTGGTGTGACAGTTCGAAATTGATTACTATTTTGTCTTCACTAAGTAGTTCGACTAAGGTTTCTAAGAGTAAAAAGTCTGCTAAATGGAATTAAGGTTAATGGAAATAAGAGAAGCAATTCAATATGTGTGAGAAAGCTAAAGGAATGGAAACACGTTTTTGTTGAAGTTAAATGAAGGTAATTTTGCCCTAAGTAAGACTGGTTGTTTGGGAAAAAAAAATGGCTTGGGACAAAATCTCAATGCAAAGGAAAGTTGTAGAAAGTTTGTGAAGGGAAATCTTTGGAAAGGAAGTTTAGGTGTCAAGATGGACTAAGATTGAAGTAAATGGATTTTAAGGTATATTGGTATAAAATTGAAAGTCTGCTTTCTCTCCGTTAAAAAAAGTTTTCTTGAATTGTTGGTTTGCTCGTACTAAGAAAATGTAAGCAGACCCTTTTTTTCTTTCCCCAGAAAAACCAGTTTCTATTATTTGCTTTAATCGGGTCTTTAATAATCCCTAATCTTATTTAGGCATGTGCTTAGAACTTTCTAAGGGTTTAACAAACCCCCCACCCCCATCCTGGGTACCTGGTTGGCTCAGTGGGTTAAGCATCTGCCTTCAGCTCAGGTCATGATCCCAGGAGTCCTGCATCAGACTCCCTGCTTAGTGGGGAGTCTGCGTTTCCCTCTCCCTCTGCTGCTCCCCCCTATTCGTGCTGTCTCTCTCTCAAATAAATGAAACAAAATCTCTCTCTCGCTCTCTCTTTTTTTTTTTTTTTTAAGGTTTTATTGTCAGAGAGAGAGAGAGAGCACAAGCAGGGGAAGTGGCAGGCAGAGGGAGAAACAGGCTCCCCGCTGAGCAGGGAGCCCCATGTGGGGCTCCATCCCAGGACCCCAGGATCATGAACTGAGCCAAAGGCAGATGTTAAACCGACTGAGCCACCCAGGCATCCCTCAGATAAATAAAATCTTAAAAAAAAAAAACAAACCAAACCAAACAAACAAACTTCCCCAAGATTTGAATCTTGAATAAATGAAGTCTTGAAGTTTCGTTGACTAATTAGGCTTATTTGGTATGTTACCTTCTGGTTATAAGGTCATCATCACCTGATATTCTGATCACTGAAGTGTTATATGTCAGAGATAACTGAACTTCCTTGTCAATTGCATCATAATGAACTCTCACGTCATTAACAAGGTCCATTTTTGAGTTTTTGTCACTTAAAAATTGTTCATATTCTCTTGTGAGATGAGTTTCATCTTCAAGGAGATTCAGAAAAAGGACTCTTAGGATGAATACAGCTATTCAATATCTTTACAACCATGAAACTGAAATGGGTGAGAATTTCCAGGACTAACTAAAAGGCTGTATTCAGGCTGAACAAGAATTAGTAACATGGGACTAAATGAACTAAAAAAGATGATGGTAGTTTTATGACCCTCGTTTGAAACATTGCTGGTTCTCTAATGTTTACTCTTCCAGATTAAGGCAGCTTTCTCTTAAGATATCTCTGACTTATAGAAACGTGATAAAGTATTCATTTATAAACAAACTGGAGCATTTAACTTTTCTCTCTACCTGAACCCTCTGAAAGTCAAAGGTCTCAGTAAGTATTCTTTCTCCCATGGTGATGCTCATCAGCATTCTTGCTCAGCCGGACTCGAATGGCACCCCCAGGCCTTAGATGCACTCAACCACGGATTGAGTGAAGTCAGAGTCAAAAACTGGGCCGCTGTTGATTGTCTGTTATTGCCACACCATTTGGGGGTGTGAGGAGTTTCCTCACGTGTGTTGTTGTAGCATTACCGATAACTCCCACAAGGTGTCCCAGTTAATAGGGGACATTCACGATTGGTTAAATAAAATCAAGATATTCACTGCTCCATTTGATGGAATTGGTAATTGGCGATCTTATCTAAGGGATGTGGTTGTAATTTGGGGCCAAATACTTGTTTTATGCTTCTCCTTTTGCGTGATGCATGTATCGCTTGCTGTCCATCATGACCACTGCCCCCCTCTCCCGCCCGGAGACTTACCGCGGGTCCCTGGATTGACTCCTGGTTAGACTGACCCCTGGCACAGCCTGTCACCCCGTTTCAGCAGGAAGCAGCCAGAGCAGTCATTGTCCCATTCCCTGATGGAAGTTAGGTTTACTATTCCAGGGGGAGGAATGAGAAAGGGACAGACAGGGTTAGGGAGGGACGGAGGGATAGGCAGGGGGCTACATGATCAGGCTCAGCAAAAATCCCAGAAACGTTGAGGCCAAAGAAACCAGAGATAAGGGAGCAAACCAGACCACCCTGCCCTGGGCATCGGGGGGGTGGTCTTCTTATGGCATCACACTGTGACCACAAAGAATAACCAGACCCCACAGAAGAAGTAAGCCATTAGAGACGCTATCAGCATTCCTTCCTTGAACCAAGACGTCACAAGACTGTTAAGGTCACAGGGTCCCCATGTTGGCGATGAGGTCGGGACCTCACTCCTGCAAGCTTTTTCTGTACCCTTGCTTCATAAAATTCTACGGATCTGCTCACTCTCCTTTGTCCTTGAGATTCATTCTTCGACTCCGTGAGACAAGAACCTCGCTCTCCTGCTTCAAGGACACTTGAGCTCCTGGAGATCAGAAGAAGATCTCAAACTCAGTCTGTTTGCCTCCCTCTGAATGAAGCCTGGGCTATGGTCTGTCCCAGACCTGGCAGAGAACTGGCATAATGGACCAAGTAGGGGCTTAGGCCTTGGCATCAGACCCGTCAGTCTGAATCCTCCTTCTGCCTCTTATTGCAAGCTGGGCATCTAGGCAGGTTAGCTCATCCCTCGGTGTCCTCTTTTCTGGTTCATACAAGGGTCAGCTCTAGTACCCACTGTGTTGGGTCGAGGACTGGAGTCCTCTTCTGCACAGGATCATTTCCCATTTCCTTCATCGTGGTTCCCTTGGAGGAAACCTCCTGGTGGGCTCTCAGGAACGGTGTGTCTGCTGCCTGGTAGGGAGAGGCAGTGGGCACAGGCCAGACAGAGACCTCGCTTTCCAGCTGAGTCAGTGAGACACTTCGTTTCTCCTGCCCTGGTTGCTAAGCTAGGAGGATCTGCTTATTGCTGACAGCTAGCTTGCCCTCTGGGCAGAGAAAGCCCGCTTGTTAAAGTGAAGCCAGGTGGAAAAAGCAGAGCTGAGAGACGGGAGGGGGGAAAACCCTGTTTCTTTCCCGAGCATCTGGGCATGAAGACATACTTCTATACTTTATTTCAATTGAACCAATAAATTCACCTTAAAAAAAGATTTTATTTATTTGGAGAGAGAGAAAGAGAGGAGAGAGAGCACTCACACAAGCAGGGGGAGCAGCAGGCAGAGGGAGAAGCAGGCTCCCCACCGAGCAGGGAGCCCGATGCAGGACTTGATCCTGGGACCCTGGGATCATGACCTGAGCTGAAGGCAGATGCTTAACTGAGCCACCCAGCCGCCCTCACTTCTTGCTTAAACTTGTTTGAGTTTTGTTTCTGGCAACCCCATGGCATCTAGACTAAAGTACTGCTTCCTGGGATTGTAAAAAAGCAAGCAAGGTAATATATGTAAAGCTCTTAGTGCAGGGAACGGCCCAGGGTAAGTGCTTAGCAAGTGTTCCTTCCTATTATAAGGAGTACTGTGGGGGCACCAGGACAGGAGTTTGCATGATGGATGGATGCCCACCGTGGACACAGAAGGTGTGATGGCTTGAATGGTGTCCCCCACCACCCTCCATGGACACGTAGAAGTCCTGACCTCCGGAACCTCAGAATGTGACTGTACTTGAAAACAGAGTCCTTGGAGATGCAGTTAGTTAAGATAAGGTCATAGTGGAGTAGGGTTGGCCCCAATCCGATAGGACTGGCCTCCTTCTAAGAAGACAGTTGTGGGAAGATGCAGAGACACAGGAGAATAGGGCATGTAAATGGAGGCAGAGTTGGATGGAGCATCGACCAGCACAGACAGCTGGCTCTCACCAGAAGGCAAGGGAGGGGTGTGGAATGCTCTCCCTTGCAGCCCTGCAAAGGAACCCAACCTGCTGACCCCTTGATTTGGTCGTCTCAGCCTCTAGCCCTGGGAAAGAAGTCCGGGTAATGTTACTTAGTTATGGCGGCCTTAGGTAACGACCCCAGTGAGCACAGCGAGTCTGTGAGGGCCTCACCTCTGCCCACTCCGCCCCATCAGGAGGCTCCTCCAGCTTTGGAGGGTGGTTTCTGGACAGACCTATGCCTACCTTGAGCACACCCCGGGCGTAGGAGTACTTAGGGTAAGCCAGGTACGTAGGGGAGCTAACGCCTCCTAGAGGGATTAGGATCCAGAATACACCAAGAATTCCTTTTTTTTTTTTTTTTTTTTTTAAAGATTTCACTTATTTATTTGACAGAGAGATCACAAGTAGGCAGAGAGGTAGGCAGAGAGAGAAGGGGAAGCAGGCTCCCTGCTGAGCAGAAAGCCCGATGCAGGGGCTCGATCCCAGGATCCTGAGATCATAACCTGAGCTGAAGGCAGAGACTTTAACCCACTGAGTCACCCAGGCACCCCTAGAATACATCAAGAATTCCTAATATCAGAGCACCTGGGTGACTCAGTTGGTTAAGCGACTGCCTTAGGTCCAGGTCACGATCCCAGGGTTCTGGGATCAAGTCCCACATGGGGCTTCCTGTGCAGTGGGGAGTCTGCTTCTCTCTCTCCCTCTGTGGCTTCCCCTGCTCATGCTCCCTTCCTCTCAAATAAATAAAATCTTTAAAAAAAAAATTCCTAAAATCAGTAGGAAAATGGCAGGTATCCTGTAATATTTTCGTTTATATTAAGAAATATCTATTTGGGGACACCTGAGTGGCTCAGTCTGTTAAGCATCTGCCTTCAGCTCAGGTCAAGATCCTAGAGTCCTGGGATCGAGTCCCCTGTTGGGCTCTCCGGGCTCAGCGGGGAGCCTGCTTCTCTCTCTGCCTGCCACTCCCCTTGCTTGTGCGTGTGCTCTCTCTCTCTTTCTCTCACACACACACACTTGCTCTATCTCAAATAAGTAATAAAATCTTTTAAAAAAATGTATTTGGTCTTTGACTCTGTTCTTGGCACAGAGCTCTGAAAACCCTTGGAATTTCCTAAGTAATAAGAGGTATCTTTGATTGTGTTAATGAGGTGAATTTTGGACCCCACCAAAGGAGGAAGAGGGCTGCTTGCCAGGGGACTAACCTCATGATTAGAGGGTTGGAACTTTCAGTCCCACCCCCTGACTTCCACAGAGGGGGGGAGGGGCCAGAGGCTGAATCATCTCTGATGTCCAATTATTTAACCCAGCTCTATAATGAAATGTCCATAAACACCCAAAGGAAGGAGTTTGGAGAGCTTCTGAGGTGGTGGACATGTGGAGATTCAGAGAGAGTGACTCCCCTGGGGGGTGGCGCATGGAAGCTCTATGTCTTTCTTCACACCTTGCCCTGTGCGTCTCTTCCATCTGGCTGTTCTGAGTTCTAGCCTTTCGTAATAAACAGGTGATTGAGTGAGTCAAATGTTTCTCTGAGTTCTGGGAGCCACTCTAGCGAATTAATTGAACCCAAGGAGGGGTCATTGGAATCTTCCATAGCTGGTTGGTCAGAAGCCCAGGTGACAATCTAGGCTTGCGACTGGCCCCTGAAGTGGTGGGGGGTGGCAGGTGCCCTCTTGTAGGAGAGAACCCTTACCCTATGGAATCTGATGCTGTCTCCCAGTGGATAGTGCCAGAGTTGAGTTGAGTTGTAGGACACCCAACTGGAGTTGGAGAATTGCTTGTTGTTGGATGTAAGGGGGACAGCCATGAGCTAGATTCACACACCCATGTATATCCCAATAGGATAGTGAGCAAAAGACTTGAGCAAGTATTTTACAGAAGAAATGGGGATGGGAAGAACTTCTGTTAAAGTTTTCACCTTCAGGGGCGCTTGGGTGGCTCAGAGGGTTAAAGCCTCTGCCTTTGGTTCAGGTCATGATCCCAGAGTCCTGGGATCAAGCCCCACATTGGGCTCTCTGCTCAGCAAGGAGCCTGCTTCCCTCTCTCTCTGCCTGCCTCTCTGCCTACTTGTGATCTCTCTCTCTCTGTCAAATAAATAAAATCTTTAAAGTTTTCATCTTCAAAGTTAGCCACATGCAAAGTAAAGAGTTTTGTTCAGTTAAAGGCTTAATAGACAAAGTTGGCAGAAGGTTGAAAAATTGGGGGAAAAAAACCCCTCTTTTCAAAGGCTAGAACAATAGCGAACAAATCCTAGAGTGACTATGTAAGGAGCTCATGGGAAATCAACAAGAAAAAGGCCAGAGACTTATAGAGAGCTGGACAAAGGATATGAATAGGCAATTTGTAGAAGGGAAAATGCAAATGGTCAAGGCAATATTTGCTTGACCTCTTTACAGTCACAGAAATTAAATTGAGACAAGGAGATGTCACTTTATACCTATTAGAATGGCAAAAAGAAAAAGAAAATAGCAGGATGGTGACAAGCGTTAGTAAAGATGAGGAGGACTGGAACCCTGGTGTGCGGCTGCTGGGGTTGCAAATTGGAACAGCCTTCCAGAGTGTAATGTAAGAGGACTTAGTGAAATCAGATGTGTGTTTACCTTGAGATGCAGCGCTTCCAACTCTAGGTAAGCAAGGATGCTCTCACGTGAATCTGTACAAGGATGTTTTAAAGTAATTAATTTATTTATTTGAGAAAAAGCAAGAGAGAGAGAGAACAAGTGAGCATGAGTAGAAAGAGGGGCAGTGGGAGAGGTGCTGAGCAGGGAGCCTGATGCAGGGCTCCATCCCAGGACCCTGGGATCATGACCTGAGCTGAAGGCAAATGCTTAACTGACTGAGCCCCTCAGGTGCCCAAGATTTTATTATTATTATTTTTTATTTATTTTTAAAAATTTATTTATTTGACAGAGAGAGATCACAAGTAGGCAGAGAGGCGGGCAGAGAGAGAGGGGGAAGCAGGCTCCCTGCTGAGCAGAGAGTCTGACGTGGGGCTCGATCCCAGGACCCTGAGATCATGACCTGAGCCGAAGGCAGAGGCTTTAACCCACTGAGCCACCCAGGCGCCCCAACATTTTATTTTTTAAAGTAATCTCTACACCCAACGTGAGGCTCAAACTCGTAACCTTGAAATTGAGAGTCGTAGGCTCCACTGACTGAGCCAGTCAGGTGGCCCTCTTTATCATATTTTGAGTTTATTTTTGTGTATGGTGAAAGAAAGTGGGCCAGTTTCATTCTTTTGCATGTAGCTGTTCCAACCGAGCCACCCAGGTGCCCCCCCAAATAATGTTTTTAAATGCATGGAATTGGAGCATCTGGGTGACTCAGTCAGTTAAGCATCTGACTCTTCCTCTTCTTCTTTTTTTTTTAAGATTTTATTTATTTATTGGACACAGAGAGAGAGATCACAAGTAGGCAGAGAGGCAGGCAGAAGGAGGGGGAAAGCAGGCTCCCTGCTGAGCAGAGAGCCTGATGCGGGGCTCGATCCCAGGACCCTGAGATCATGACCTGAGCCAAAGGCAGAGGCTTAACCCACTGAGCCACCCAGGCACCCCAAGCACCTGACTCTTGATTTCGGCTCAAGTCATGATCTCCTTGGGGCTCCCTGCTCAATGAGGAGTCTACTTGTCTCCCTCTCCCTCTGTCCTTCCCCTTGCTCACACACATACACAATCTCTCTCAAATAAATAAGTAAATAAATAAATCTTTAAAAAAATGCATGGAATTAGAAAGCAAGGCAATTATATTGAAATAGTTATCAGAATAGTTAAAATATTTGTCATATGTAGTTTTTTTATATGTAATTTTTTATCGATGTATCAAATAACAAGATCAAACAGTAAGCCTAACAACTACTGTGATTTTGAAGTAGTGATAGAAGTAAAAGATATTTTAGGATACTACAATAAAGTGATATGAAAATATGTATGATGTACATTGGTGACAAAGTCACAGATGTGCTAATATTTCTATGATTTGTTGTCTACATTTATAAATAACAGGAATGCTAAGTTTTAGTTAGAGGTTAGTAAAAATAAATGCATATTTTTTCCTTCTAAGTTCACAGACTCTTTGAATTTTATCCAATGACTCACTGGGAGTCAGTGGGCCTTAAAACAAGAACCCCTTCCTTCCTTCCTTCCTTCCTTCCTTCCTTCCTTCCTTCCTTCCTTCCTTCCTTCCTTCCTTCCTTCCTTCCTTCCTTCCTTCTTTCCTTTCTTCCTTCCTTCCCCTACCTCCCTCCCTCCTTCTTCTTTCTTTCTTTCTTTCTTTCTTTCTTTCTTTCTTTCTTTCTTTCTTTCTTTCTTTCTTTCTTTCTTTCTTTCTTTCTTTCCTTCCTTCCTTCCTTCCTTCCTTCCTTCCTTCCTTCCTTCCTTCCTTCCTTCCTTCCTTCTTTGAGTGTGGGGAGGAACAGAAGGAGAGGGAGAGAGAATCTTAAGCAGGCTCCATGCTCAGTGCAGAGCCCAATGCCAGGCTTGATCTCACAACCCTCACAATGACTTGAGCTGAAATTGAATTAGATGCCCAACCAACTGAGCCACCTGGGCGCTCCATTCCCTGCCTTATTCTTAATCTTTTGGTCCTTCATTGTAAGTGATTGAGTTACAAATGCCATATTACTGGTGATTTAAAAAACTCTTCTGGAAGTCTCTGTCTTTTGATAAGATACTCAGTCCATTTACACTTATTGTATGTATATGCTATGTTTTAGACTTTCCTCTGACATCTTATTCATTATATATATATATATAATAGAATAATTAGGTTTGACTTATATTAGAGAAAACACCATATAATAGTGGTTTAAATTACATACAGTTCTCTCTTTCTTAGTCTAGGATCCCATAGCCATCAGGGACCCAGCTTCCACCTGCTTAGCCTGTAGTTTCCAACTGCAAGTTCCTCTTATGGTCCAAGATGGCTACTGGAGCTTTAGCTTTCACAAACTCATTCTGAGCAGCAGAAAGAAGGGTAGAAGAATAATAAGGGTGCACCTCTGCTTACATTTCATTAGCCAGAGCTTAATTATATGGTCTCGCCTAGTAGCAAGGGAAGCTGAGAAATGCTTTCTCTTGGATGGGTATGCGGATGGCCTGAACAAAATCAGTGCATTTTGGGTGACTGTTAGCAGTCTCTGCTTAAGTCTCTTCGACCACAGCTGAGGGCCAACGGTCAGCAGTGGCTCTGAGCCTTCAGTAAGGTACCAGATCTGGAGAAGACCGGCCTGCCATCTGGTGGCAGATTGCTTACACTGGATTCCTTTCACTATGGAGGCTGGGTTGCTTAGCTCACCCTGGACTGGGTGTTTATTCTGGCTATGGGTTTGCACACTCTGCTGGCCATCCTTCTGCCCATGACATCATTATTGGATTTCCTGAATGTCTTATTCACCATCCTGGTGGTGCAAATAGCATTGCTTCTGACTAGAGGTCAGTAAAAGCAGTAAAGAACTTGGTAGGTGAGCATAGGATTCACCAGACTTGCTCTAATCGCCAGAATGACTCTGTTTTGTGGGTCAGTGACTTGATTAGGATCAGTGAACAAGACGACCTCGTATGACTCTGAAATACTCACCCAGTGTTGGCATATGTTCTGAATGCGCAGCCGGCGCAAGGTGCTGCTTCTCTCTCTTCCAGAATTCATGGATTGGGGAATCTTGGGCAGGATAACTTCTGAAATTTTTGTTCCCCAGGACCTTGGGCTCTGCTAGGTTAGAGGTCCTGTTATGCTAAGAAGAATGTTTCCTCCAGGACAAACTACAGAGGTCACCCTAATTTGGAAATGGAGACCAACATCTGACCATTTCAGAGTCCATGTGCCGTTCGGGGTCGGGGGAAGCAGATTTGGGGTGAGGGATGGTTGTGTGTGGGCTGGAGTGATTGATTTTTGGTTGTGAAGGGGGAAATCTGGTTGTGTTGCATCGTGGGAGCAGGGAGACATGCGTCTGTGGATCCCATGAAAACCTCTGGGGTGCTTTCTAATTCCAAGGTTGGTGGTAAAAGATCGTGCAAGAGGACAGTGACCCAGAATGAGCAGGACAACTGTGGGCTCAGTTTCCTCCTGAATGAAGCTCAGATCATCCCTGTAGGTCAAAACCTCTGACCCCATGACATGCTTGCTGAGGGCAAAGGGAACATGGAATAGCCATCAGAGGAAGGATGTTATAAATGCCTCATGACTTGTGACAGAAATGGGAATTATAGTACTTATTGATGTGTTCTTTCCTTACTGAGTCACGTACATGTTTATTGATGGTGCCAGTTGTCCCTCCTTCCTCTGCCATTTTGGACAGTGTGGTTTGGTGGTGGTAAACTTTACCATTGGGTGCATAGATTACAGGTTATCAAGATGGGACTGTGGTTAGAGAAGAGGAGAACGTTACCCAGGTGTCCTGAGGTGGGAGCTGGATGCGGTTACTGCTGGTCTTACGATTTGTTTTTCTGAGGAAAGGCTAAAGATGTTCTCATTTGAGACACACTTGCATTAGGTTGGGTGGTGACACATGGTGGCTGTTTTGTGGAAGATTAAGAATGGCAAGTAGGGCAGAGAGGGATGTTGAGGAACTAAAAGATGGACTGTGGCCAATACCGAAGATGGACCCTGCTCAGCATCCCTCCAGAGCTCCTTCCATCGCGGCTTCTGCTGGGGAGGCTGGGATGCTAGAGGGCACGTCTCCAGACTCCCTTGCCGCTGGGATTTCCACAGATTGCTTGGCTTCTGCCAGGGAGATGCCAGCCAGCCGGAAATGGAAGGTAGAGCCCTGCAAGGAGTGGCCACGTGGCTCTTCTGGATGCACTGTTGGAGGTGTTTCGGTTCCTTTGCGGCAGCTTTGGTGGAAGACTTATCCCAGGACCATCCTTGCCTTCTTGGCGCAGAGCGGGAGTGTCAGCCGCTGCGTGTGTGGGGGTTTTCCTGACTGTAACATGCCACGAAGTTCTTAAATCAGCAGGGGTAGCAGCAGTGGCGGGAGCCCCCTGCCAGGCTAGTTTTGCAGTGAGGTTCGGGGGGTTATTCTTGAAATAGAGTCTGTGTCTCAGTCCTTCGAAGAGGTCTGAAGCCAACCTAATCCCCATAGTCAATCCCCTCTTCCTTTTGATTGAGATGTAATCGACATACAACTGATACTCGTTTCAGGTGCGCAGTGTAATGACTTGATATTTGTACATATCGTGAAATGATCACCACGAATCTACTTACCACCCATCACCATACATAGTGACACACTTTTTTTTTTTTTCTCCTGGGGAGAACTTTTACATCTACTGTCTTAGCAACTTTCAAATATGCAATATAGTATTAACTGTAGTCACCATGCTGTATATGACGTCCCCAGGACATACTTATTTTATAACTGGAAGTCTGTACCTTTAATCCCCCCACCCATTTTTTTTTTTTTTAATTTGACAGAGAGGAGAGAGATCACAGGTAGGCAGAGAGGCAGGCAGAGAGAGGGGAAGTAGGCTCCCTGCTGAGCAGAGAGCCTGATGTGGGGCTCAGTCCCAGGACCCTGAGATCATGACCTGCGCTGAAAGCAGAGGCTTTAACCCACTGAGCCACCCAGGCACCCCTCCCCCTTATTTTACCCACCCCCATCCCTTGCCTCTGGCAACCACCAATCTGTTCTCCATCTATGAGCTCATTTTCACCCCTTATTTTTAGATTCCACATATAAGTGAGATCACACAGTATTGTCTTTCTTTGTCTGACTTATTTCACTTAGCATAATGCTCTCAAGATACCTATACACTGTGGCAGATGGCAAGATCCTTCTTTTTTATGGCATGTTTATACCTTATTTTCTTTATCCATTCATCCATCGATGGACACTTAGGTTGCTCCATATCTTGACTGTTCTAAGTCATGCTGCAATGAACATGGGCTGCAGATATCTTTTTGATATGATGTTTTTGTTTTCTCCCCTCCTCACCTTTTCTGACTTTTACTAAATCCATATTTTTTTCCATTGGTTTGAAAATTATTCATTTTCTTTTTCTCTTTAGTGGTTATCCATAATTAGTATGATTCATGCTTATGTTAATTTCCTGTCAATTTCTAAAGCTTATCAATCTTTATATTTTTCTTCTGAATAAGACAACACCTTAGCATGTTCTCACTTCCTTCTGCCCATCACCACTCCACGGCCAAGTTGGTTTTTTAGGGCAGTCGCAGGGCAGGGTTTGAGGGAGGGAGACAGCAGACTTTATTGATTTGTGATTTTCATCAGGAACTAGACTTCTGTCATTCCTAACATGTATTTTTAACTATTTAAAAAAATAGTACTGAAGATCAATACATCCCCCAAATTTTCTTCTTTTTTTTTTTTAAATTTTATTTATTTATTTGACAGAGAGATCACAAGTAGGCAGAGAGGCAGGAAGAGAGAGGGGGAAGCAGGCTCCCTGCTGAGCAGAGAGCCTGATGTGGGGCTTGATCCCAGGACCCTGGGATGATGACCTGAGCTGAAGGCAGAGGCTTTAACACACTGAGCCACCCAGGCGCCCCATATCCCCCAAATTTTCATATAAGGATGTTTATACATAGGAGAGTTCCAATGATTTTTTTTTCAGAGAGAGAATACCAGCAGGGGGGTGGGGAAGGACAGAGAGAGAGAGAGAGAATTTTAAGCAGGCTTCATGCCCAGTGCAGAGCCTGACAGTGGGCTTGATCTCACGACCCTGAGATCATGACCTGAGCTGAAATCAAGAGTTGAGTGCTCAACTCAGCCAACTGAGCCACCCAGGTGCCCCAGTGATTATTTTTTTTAATGGGGCAGAATTAACTTGTTTTTCTGTAGATCTAGGAATCTAATTTCTACTGCTTTCTCTGGGTATACATTCAATGATTCAGTGCATATTTATTGAGTAAATACTATGTGCCAAGCACTGTCCCATGTTCTTGGGATATGTCAGTGAACAAAGCAGACAAAGATCCTTGCCTTGCAAGCTTACCTTCTAACAGGGGAGAAAGGTAATAAAAACAATCATAATAAATGTGTATACTATATAGTGAGTGAGAAAGTGATCAGTCTTATGGAAAAAAAGAAATAGAACAGGGTCAGGGGGAGGAGGAAGGAGAGGGAAGTCGTGGTATGGAATCTGGTGGTCAGGGTTGGCCTCCGGAGAAGCAAAGATTTCCAACAGGTGAGGAAGTGAACATATTATCTCACAGATGTTATCTCAGGAAAGGAGTTCCCAGGGAACAGCTGCAGCAGGGGCCCTGGAGCCTGGAGCCTGTCTGTGGCATTTTCACTTCTTTTAAATATGTCATTGATAAGCACACTCTTTTCCCCTTGAATGTCTCAAATTTCTGCCTATGTGCAATTACACTATACACCACCACTGTACATACTGTGCTATACTAGAGTACCACGGCTTACCATGCTGAATTCAACACCGGGCAAGCCTTGTTTATTACATATTAAAGCGTTTCCCCGGTGCCACAGGGGGCTGGATACCATCCATTGGCACTTGATATCCATTCTGACACCTCCTCCTGTCTGCCCTCCATTGCAGGGGTGAAATGACTGAACCCTACCTTTTCAGGAACCCCCTCGTAGCCAGGGTCTGGATGAGATGTAGTTTCTGCCCATGAGACTGGCTCACGTGTGATATGGAGCCCCACGTGGGACAGAGCTATCTCCCTGTGATACCAGTAGCTGGTGGGCAAGTTTTGATCAGACTCTACATTCCAGAGTCTAGTCACCAGCCTCATAGGTATCATAGCAGTGACCTTGGAAGCTATTGTAGTATGACCTTGAGCCCCCTGACTTCCACTACTCCCGTCCCCCGGTGATTATGTAAACACCAGTTCCCTGTATTAAATTCCTTTCTATAGATTTCTATTCACTAACCTCTGAGTGAGGTGGTTTTACAACAGCCGGTGATCTTTTGTCTAACGTGCATTTTACTGCTCGTGGTACTTTTTTTTTTTTTTTAAGATTTTATTTATTTATTTGACAGAGAGAGACACACAGTGACAGAGGGAACATAAGCAGAGGGAGTGGGAGAGGGAGAAGCTCCGTGCTAAGCAGGGAGCCCTATGTGGGGCTTGATCCCGGGACCCTGGGACCATGACCTGAGCTGGAGGCAGACGCTTAATGTCTGAACCACCCAGGCGCCCCTTTTGGTACGTTTTGAATATTCCTTACCCTCTTCTCTGCTAGGAGTGTGAGTAACTTTTAGATAATGAATTTATTTTTAAAACAAAATGTGCTTACCCTGCCTCTTTTAAATTTCCAAATCAGAACAGTTAGAGAGTATTCAAATACTGCAGGTGAGTTCTTCACGACTGGTTACCTTTGTAGCTATTATAGTGAGGATTTTCTAGATACATTTATACAAAACATTAGAGTCTTATGGATCCTAAACCTGTTGTAAGATTGAAAGATCAGCCAAGAGCTCCAACTCGAGATTTTCAAAATATTACAACGGCTCATGGTTCTCAGTGTTTGATTTAAGACTAGGTAAATGTATACTTTTGAACCAAAAAGACATACACACTAATAAAGTATCAATCTTTTCTGATTAAATAAACTTTTAAGTTTATTTGAAAAAAGGGACCACTGCTGAACCACATGGGGACTAGTGAACTAGCTGTATGACCTTGATCATGACTTAGCTTCTCTCTGAGGCTTTTTTCCTTTTTTTTTTTTTTTTAAGATTTTATTATTTATTTATTTATTTGAGAGAGAGAGAGAGAGAGAGAGAGAGCACAACTATGAGCAGGGGTGGGGGAAGGGTAGAGAGAGAGGGAGAAATAGACCCCCCACTGAGCAGGGAGCCCGATGTGGGGCTTAATCCCAGGACTTGGGATCATGACCTGAATCGAAGGCAGCCTTCTAACCTTCTAACCACTGAGCCACCCAGGCGCCCTGAGCCTCGTTTTCCTTATCTAGAAAGTGGGGATAACATAGCACCTCTTTGGACGGTTTGTTCTGAGGACCACATGAGAGACTGCACGGGGCCCCTAGCACGAGGCCTGACACATAGAGAATGTTTACTAACTGCAAGCTATCGTTATTATTGATGCTAACACTATAGTTACTATAAACCTTGGGACTTCAGAGATCTTCTTGGCTGAGCCTAGGGAAGGGAAATGGGAGTCTAGCAGGACGGTGGAGAGTACCTCTGAGCCATTGTGCAAGCTTTTCCCTCTTCTTGGAATGGCCTTCCCTGCTTAACCACTGGCTGAGCCAGTCCGGCCCCGAGTAACTGTTGTCCTTCCTAGCCTGGGGCCCGTGGACAATAACCCCCATGCTCCAAACATCTCAGGGGAGCTTGCAGGCCAGTCCTCTGCCTTCTCCAAGCCCCAGGACAGAGTAGGGGGAGGGACAACATCTGGAACTCTCTGCAGAGTGGCCTGCTCAGAGTAGCGTGAAGTACTTGTAGATTAATTTTTAACAAGGCCCAGGGTCCAAAGGGCTGAGTTCCCACCTCTGAGACCATGAACCCCTTTCCAGGGTTCCAGGGATCTCCGGGTAGGGTAGAGGCTGGCCTGGGGGGAAGCAGCAGGGGAACTTGCAAAGATGCTCCCTCTGTGCTTACCCTCCATGCACCTCTGACCAGGATGTGTCTCTGTAGTGATCCCTCCTCTCATGGCTCAGGGCTGCAGAGAGGGGTAGGAGGACTCTCTCTACCTGGGGAGAGGGCAGCAAGAAACTCCTCCACCAGAGGAAGTGCTATTACAGCCGAATCTTGAAGGATGAGTAGCTCACCAGAGAGTTAAGCAGGGAAGGGCATTCCAAGAAGAGGGAACAGCATGCACAATGGCTCAGAGGTGCAGTCTACTATTCTGCTACTTCCGCTTCCCTATAGCGATTAATGATAAAAAATCTTTGAAGTGTCAAGGGTATGTGGGCTTGTTTGGGAGCAAGGCCTTGTTCGTGCCAGGCCTTGAGCTGGGTGCCGTGACACACCCGCCGTTCTCACAGCCACTGTGTAAGGGAGGTGTGCTGCCATTGCATGGACGAGGAGATCAAGGCTCTGAGAGGTGAAATCCCTTGCACAGAATCCCTCAGCAAGGGAGAAAGGGACCCATGATTTTTATGACCTTAGATGACATTGAGGAGGAGAACACGTGACCAAAACAGGCAGCGGCATTTTCCTCCTGCGCATGAGCAGCTCTGCTGGGCTCTACTGCCCCGGTGGTGGGCCCTGGTCCTCGAGAGAGAGGAGCCTCCTGCTTTCCCTGGCGTGGGGCTTGGGCAGACACACGGGAGGGGGTGGGGAGCGGAAGACCTTCCAGAATGCCGGCCATGGGGTCAGGCGTGCGGGCCACACCCTTGTAGGGCTTGGGACACCTTGTGCCCACCATAGCCTCGATGCTCAGGGGACCCCAGGGGAAGCCAGTAAATGGGAGAGGATCCCCGTGCAGGGCCGTAGTGGGGCAGGGATAGAGAGATTCAATTGGGGGAATTTGTATGGTCTAAGTTTCAGCCACAGTGAGGCCCATCCACAGATGAAAATCTCCCCTGGAGTGGGGTTTGAAGAGGGAGGAGAAGGGGGTTCAGTGACTGCTAATTAAAGGACCAAGACCCGTACATAGTAGGGCCTGACCTGCCCCCTTCTGACCTCATCTAAAGCAAAAGGCCTCTTCCCTTTTCTTCTGCTCACTCCCGCCCACCACAGCTGTCCCTTGTCACTTGTCTTCCCATTGGTCTTTTTAAGCCACACTCCACCTAGAAAGGGTGGGCATGCTGCCCCCTGGTCCCTGGAACTGCGCAGGGAGGGAGGAGGTGAGCTGCTCCTTTTCCCAGGTGTTAGCTTTGAGGGTAGGGCAGACCGAGGAGGCAGGGATCCTACCTCCTGACCCCTGTCCCCCTCCTGGTCTTCTTCCCTCCCGGCTCCACATCCCACTTCTTTAATGTCCCTCATAGGCTGTTGCTCCCAAACCATCGCTGTCCTGGTCATGATTCTCCAGAGCCTACTTTCTATCCTTCACGTGCTGAACTCCTTGCTGCCTCAGGGCCCTTGCATCTGCTGTTCCCCCCGAGTCTGAGCTGCTCTTCCTTGAGATGCACTGTCCTTTGGGACTTGACTCAAAGGTCAGCTCCTCAGGAGGCCTCTGACCACTGAGGCTGGGTCGGGGCCCCTTGGGAGCTGCTTCTCCAAGCACCTGAGTACTTTTCCTTAAGGCCAAATCACTACTCCAGTTAGCAAGGAAGGGGGTAACAAGTCATCGGGGTCAGTTTCCCCGAAGGGACCTTGAATTTTGTAAATATGAGCTGGATCTGGCACAGATGTGAGTCCAGGGGCCCCACTTTGGGTGGAGGGGTTGAGAAGACCTCTTCACGAGGTGGCTTGTAAGCTGAGGCAGAAGACAGGGACTGCCCTGTTCCCCACTGTCCCCCAGGGCTCAGTGCCGGCCCTTTCTGGTGCTTCATAAGCCATGTGCTTGGGGAGCAAGAGGCTGACAGAGAGAAGGCTCCGCCACCCCTGTCCCCGCCGGTCACCCCATTTTAGGTGCTCTCAACAAAACTTCTCCCCGTCTGTTTCTCACTTCTCTTTAATGCTGAGTCGCCCTAGCGGAGATCACCAGGGACCTCCATCTTGCCAAAACCATTAGTCAGTTTTCTGAGGTCATCGGCCTTGACCTTGCAGTGTTGTTTGATGCGTGGACGCCCTCTTTCTTGCTCACTTTCTTTACTC
>CM053606.1:12340071-12356893 GCA_028646535.1 Procyon lotor | reverse complement strand
AGGCCACGAACCTGGCGGTGACTCTCAGCTCCCTGCCTCCTCTCATGGCCACACTCACTCCAGCACCGCGCCTGGGCTCTTCCTCCAAACTACGTGTGCGTCCAGCTGCTTCTCCCCATCTTCACTGCTCCAGTCCTGGTTCCCACCTGCGTCTCTGACAGGTTCTCCTGCTTCTTCTCTGTCTCCCTCTCCCAATTCCAACCTGCAAAAAGTGGCCTGAGTGAGTTTTCAAAGATGCAAGCCTTCCAGAAGTTTCCACTGCTCAGAAGGGACCCCAGAGTCTTTATCATGGCCTAAGTGGCTCTGCCCGCCCCTCTGGCCTCAGGCCTCACCGGTCTTCCATCAGCTGCCAGCCTCATCAAACACACCAAGGTTCTCATCATAGGATCTTGGCACAGGCCCTTCTCTCTTCCTGGATGTCCCTTCCCTGGGGTCCTCGCATGGCCCCTGCTCCATGAGCCTTTTCCTGAGCGCATTTTCCCCCTCACTCTCTACTGTCACCCCACCGTGTTCCCTCAGACACTGACTGCTGTCTGATTGAGGTAGTTACGGGAATACCGTCCTTCTGTCTGTCTCATTCCCTGCTGTGTCCTGGGCACTGAGACCGGTCCCCGGCCCCCAGTAGAGGTGTAAAACACAGACATGGAAGGGAGGGAAGAAGCCCCCAAAGTGCAGTTCGGGGCAGACTCCGGGGCCCCAGAAAACGCCCAAGAGTCTGTAACAGAGTTTCTAACCTTGGTTACATAACCTTAAATAACTTCCTTTTCCTTTCCTCATTCCGGAGTAGTCTGGCTAAAGTCCACCCAGATAGCCCTCAACCTCCCCGTCTGTAGCCACTGCAGGCCGATTCAAGTGATCTCACAGAATTCTCCAGAATCAGTTCACTTCACCCTTGGGTGACCAAAGAGGCCAACATGGAGGGTTCCTGAAACTAACAGACGTGGCTCCGGGTGACACGGTATTAATAATAGCTACATCCTGTTGAGTTATTATTTTGTGCCAAACCACATTTTAAATGCTTCCCATGCACTTTCTCCTGGAATCCTCAGAACCCTGCCTTGAGGTTTCTGCAGAAACACCCACCTCAACCCTCACTGGTTTAGCAGAGCAACCGTTTTACTTGCTCAGCGTTCTGTAGGCCAGCGCATGTGGACTGGTCTCAACCGGCAGTTCCTCTGATGGTCTTGCCTGGGGTCCCGCGTGTGCAATCACATCAGGACACAATCGGGGCTACGTGGTCGAAGACGGGCTCCCACGCATGTCTGGGGGAGGGCACTGGCTGCGGACGGGGCCCCGGGCCTCCTGCAGGCCAGCCTGGGCTTCTCCCATGGGACGACAGAGTTTCAAATAGCCAAACCACACCCTGCAGTTTTCATGCCTTTGCTTGAGTTGTTGAGTCTGTGGAAATCCCATTACCAAAGGGAGTCATGGGGCCAAGTTCAGAGCCAACGTGAGAAGGGCCACACGAGGGAGTGGGTACAGGGAGACAGAATTCATGAGAGGCCATTACGGAGCGATCTGCCACAGAGGTTAGTACGTTATTACCCGTGCTTTACAGGTGGGGAAACTGAGGATTTGAAGGGTAAGAAACATGCTCTAGGGGCGCCTGGGTGGCTCAGTCGTTAGGCGGCTGCCTTCAGCTCAGGTCATGATCCCAGGGGCCTGGGATCGAGCCCCACATCGGGCTCCCTGCTCAGTGGGAAGCCTGCTTCTCCCGCTTCCATTCCCTCTGCTTGTGTTCCCTCTCTCGCTGTGTTTCTCTCTGTCAAATAAATAAAATCTTAAAAAAAAAAAAAAAAAAAACATGCTCTAGGCCACTCGGCTGCGCAGAGGGAGAGTGAACCTGAGCTCTTACCTTAAATGCCTCGGCAGCTCCACTGCCTTGTAAAGCAAGAATTAAGTCCCCACCTTGGGCAATGACAAGATGGCAAGTTTGTCTTTCCCGGGCTCCCAGTTGCACTTTTATTACAAGCAGCCAAAATTATAGCCGCTTAAGTCACGTAACCTCTGCTCCTCAGGCTGCTTGTCTGTAAAATGGATCCAGCAATAGTGTTCTCTTTTCTTATTATTTTGTTTATTGTCTGGTGATTGGTAGATTGGAGAGAATGGAAACCCCTTGGGGGCTGGTATTTCCATCTGCTGTGTCCTCTGCTGTATCCCCAGTCCCTCAAACAGTGCCTGGAATATAGTAGGAGCCCAACAGGTATTAGTTGAATGAATAAGCAAATGGATGGATGAGGGGGATGTGGAGTAGGACAGGAGGGAGACAGTGAGAAAGGAAGGTAGCTGTGGCTTTGAGAAGTCTTTCAAAGAGATCTAAACGTGCCTGGAATCTCTTCTCTGCCTGAAATGGTTTGCAGACCACCTCCCTCGTCTTCAAGCCCCACGGTGCACCCTCTTATCCTTCATGCAAAGTCTGATCGGGGGGTTGAGTCTCTTCAGGGACTCTGCCCTTCTGCTGTTTTCAGGGAGCCAGATCCCTTCCACCAGGGGCCATGCTCCCTACTAGCCACCCCCATCCCCCTGCATCCTCTCCATGGAGCTGGCAGATGGGGAGAGGACAAACAAGGCTGTTTTCAGGGCAAGTTTTTGTGGGCCATGCCTGAAAGAGCTCACGTGCTATTGGCTGGAACTCAGTCACATGACCACACCTGGCAGCATGCCAGGCAGGGAAATGTGTAGCTGTGATTCTGGAAGAAGAGGGTTTGGTGACCATCTAACCAGTCTCTGCCACCGTGGCCACTGCTAGCCCAGAAATGTGATAACCTTGGAATCTTCCATCTCAAGGCACCAGGGGAGGGAAGAGGTACCCACTCTTCTGATGTCACTCTACTTTTTCTTTTCTTTCCCATATATGCGTCACCTTTTCCAGAACTTACTCATTTATCATGATTCTTGTTGATTTTTGGCCTCTCCTCACTAAGATATGGGCACGAAGATCTTTGTGTTTTGTCTACGGTCTCCTCAGCACCTAGGACAGTGCCTGGCACGCGGCAGGCAGTCGGCATTTATCTAAAGAAAGTTGAAGGGAGGTGGGTTACGGATCCCTGGTCTGCAGTTCAATCCCTGGAGCACAGGAAGCCCTAGGCAAATGGTCAGTATCTCCTCTTCCTGCTGGGAAACCCACAGGGAGGCCAGGATTCCAGCTAGGGGTCCAGGAGTATCCCCCCTCTCCTCTGGAAATCAGGGGATTGGACCACAAGTCCTAGGGGCCCTTCCAGCTGAGCTATCCTGGCACCAGGAATTCTTGTCCGTTCTTCTTGATCCTATTTCTTTTCAGCCCACATGTGGATATGCTCAGCACACCCCTGCTCCTTCTTCTTAGACCTCACCCCCAGGAAAGGGCTTCTTCCTCCTGCTCCGTGGTGCTGGGATGTCTCAGCTGAAAGTGCTCTTAGAACCCATGGTCCAATTCCTGAAGACATGGTCTGGAGATCTGCATACAGCAGGCATTTATTAAGTGCTTTAAAAACATGAGACCACCTGAACACACATTAACAGAAGATGGTGGACTACACTGTGCTTCTATTGAAAGAGTCAGACTTGGGTCCAGGGAACTGGGCTGGGTGGGTGGGGGCGGGGTGCATGATGTAAGTGAGAATAAAGCTCGTTGCAGAGTATGTTTGAGGATGACTCCATTTTTTGTGCAACCAAATGGCAAAATCGCTATATATGTGTATGTGGGTTTGTTTATGTTCACGAGTAAGGAAAACAGTGGGAGAGAGGAACCCCCGGTCTGTACCATTAGTTATCTAGCAGTGTGTGCATCCTGAGGGCACGGGGATCAAGGAATAGAGAGGGGTTGAGGGAGACTGTTAATTTTTTCTCACATCTTTGTCATTCTGCTAGTTAAAAAAAAAAAGGGTTCCTTTTTATAATCCCAGAAAAATAATTTACTTCGTCCCTGAGGAGTCAGACCGCTGGGGGACACAGCCTCGCAGACATCTCCTGCCGCTGACGACATGCACGGCTCCGCGGGCAATACTTAGCCCTCGGAAGTCATCCGCCTGGGCACTTCCCCTAAGGCTAGCGAGAGATTTCCCAGAGTCCATCTTGCCATCTGCACCTGTGTCTCAGTGGCATTTGGCAGAGGGGTTGATATGATGCAAGTCTCTTGTCCCTGGGAGACTGAGTGAGCGGTGAGTGTCCACTTTGATCCTACTGGAATGTCCCTGTCCCCTCCCTGCCTCCACGCCCCGATGGATCAGATCAGAGGCTGGCTCCGTGGCCGGAGCGCACCTGAGCTGTCCAGGGCCTGGGGCAGGAGAGCACAGGTGGGGTTACGTTCTTCCCCATTCCTGCTTTGGAACTAAAGAGGCAGCTCTGGCTGTGAGGGTCTTCGGGGTTCCCTCTGAGTGCAGACAGGGGTGTACCACCCATCCCTCAAGTCCTCCCTGGGGGGTGGTGTGTGTGCACACATGGAGGTGGGAGCTTATCTTGGGAGCTCCACAAGCTGTTTCCTGGCCATGTGGTTCTTCCCTGCAGGAAATCCCTGCAGATGTCTATTTTAAACCTCCCTCCCTGGGCTCTGTGCTCATTTCCTTTGGTGTGGGCTCCTTCCTCCAAATGAGAGCCCTTCAGCCTAGGTGTTTTGGAGCTGCCTCACTCCAGGTTTCTTGGCTTGGAGCCAATAAGGAAGCACCCAGGCCCCAGGCTCTTTTGTGGAACCTGATACTTTTCACAGCTCTCGGGTCTTCCATCCCATTTGGATCACCGTTTAGAATAACCCTCTGAGGCAGGAGCGGCTGGGAGCATCACCCGTGACAGAGAGAATGGACATTCGGAGTAGTTTGAAGGCAGTTCTAGGCTTTTGCCTTCCAGATCAGCCTGCTCAGCCTCATCTCCACTGTCGGAAGCCGGCCTCCCCACGGAGGGTCCCCGAAGAGATTGGCTTAGTTGGCCACATTTACATCTGGTGAGCCCACTCCCCAGCTGCTGCTGAGTGGGGGAGGGTGGATTCGTGATCTGGGGGGACCATCCAGAGGCTGAGTTGCACCTGTCTGCCTCCTGCTGTGGCACTTGAATGAAGGCCAAAGGCTTTGGTTATACTAAAGTGTAACCAGACTCGGAGTTGGGGTCAGAGCCATGTCCCAGTCAAAGGCACCGAGGCATAGATGCCATGAACAGGGAAGGAAGCCACACCAGAGAAAGGAGACAGGTAAGGGGTGTGAAGGGCAGCCAGGATGGAAGACCAGGTGGCTCCCCCAGAGAGGGAAAGGGCCTGGGGACTTTGGGATCTCGTGAGCTAGCTGGATGTCCCATAATCAGCCCTGACCTACGATAGACCCTGAAGCCTTTCAAGGATCCACCTTTTCCAGCTTGGGGGACCTGATGAGAACAGTGATGGCAGGGTGAATGTTCTTTCTGACTCAAGGGACACAGAGCCCGATTCACACTGGTCTAAGCAAAAAGTACAACTTATCAGCTCGAGGAACTGAAAACACCAAAAGCAGAGCTGGGGAGGTGTGATGGGATCCAGGGGCTCAAACAATGTCATGGGACTTGGTCTTGCTCTCTCTGTGTCCCCCTCTGCTTTACAAAGTGCTGGGCTCTCAGGCTGTCTTTCCTCATGGTGGCAAGATGGCTGCCAGCAACACCAGCTATATCCCCCGCCTCCAGCAACTCTGGTAGAAAGAGAGTCCCTGTTTCCCCACGTTTCAACAATAGCCCCAGCACTAAGTTCTACTGGCTCTGATTGCTCATGCCCATCCCAGAACCAATCTCTGGAGCTGAAGAGATGGGCTATTCTGATTGGTCAGGCCCTGATCACATGACCTCCCCTGGAGCCCACCTGTGTGAAGTCAGCTCTGCCAGAAAGAATGCCAGGCACTGAGAGAGGGGGTGGTGGTTTCACTGGGAGCACCAGGGCAGTGGGTCACAAGGTGAGCTATGTGCTCCAACAGCCCTGACATGTTTGTGGCTGACAAGAAAATGTTAGTTCTTGCTCCCCTTGGTGGCAGGGGTGGGGGTCCACTTTCTGTGGTCAGTCAGGGGCCCGGGCTGGTGAAGGCTCTGTCATCTTCAACACACGGCTGCCAAGGACACCGTGGGCGATGACATCCAGCAGACAGGCAGGAGAATAAAGCAAAGGTTATGTTTCATGGTCCAGCGCCCCCCTCCCCTGTCCCGATGACATTCATGAATTGTATTGGCTAGAACTCAGTCACATGACCACACCTCAGCACAGGAGGAGAATGGGAGAATTTAGTTGTGTTCCCAGGAGAGGAGGAAGCAGACTCCACCATAAAGGGGGGAATGCTGGGCAGGCAAAACCAAGATCTGTACCAGTACCACCCAGCTCCTCTTCTGAGCTGAGGTCTCCCTTATGGTGGTTTGATGGCCAGCATTCCCTTCAGTCTCTTGCCTGCCCGGCTTCCTGTCCGCTCGGAAGTTGAGGATGATGAAAGGCAGTTATTCTGGGTCAGTCAGCAAACCCATATGTGCTCCTGGACAGTCAGGCAGTGGAGCAGAGGGAGAGAGGACCGTTCTGGCTGAGACTCATGACATCTGCATGTCAGCCCCCTGGATCCTCTCCAGCTATGCTCTCCTGGGGACTGCCTGGTCCCTAAGCCAGCAGCATCCTCCTGGTCTCCATAGCCTGAAGCCAAGGACAAACAAGGATGGGCAGGGCGGTAGGAGGGGGGGATGAAGCTGAGCCATCACTCATAAAGGAATGACCTCCAGGCTTTCTGACGACCTTGGCTGGGAAGGTTCCGTGCCAACACCGCTCTCTGCAGCTGCTAATCTTAAGTCACTTATTCACCCATTCATTCATTCATTCATTCATTCATTCATTCATTCATTCATTCATTCATTCTTTCACCTCGGCGTGCTTCGGCAAAAAGAAAAGGATATACAAAAAAAGTATAAGATACTAGGTCTACTCTAGAGTTAAGATGGTTGGGCTTATGTCGGTTGAACAACTAGAGACAAATATGAGACAAGCTGTAGTTGAATCTCCTCCCATGATTTAGAGATGATGGGACTTTAGGCGGAGAGCCCCCCCTGGGGCGGGAGCAGGCAAAATGTTTAGTGTCTCAGAGTCCAAGCACCTGATCTCATTCTGGCGCCGTCAGTGGGCAGCGTCAGCTAGAATGGTAATAATAAACAGAAGGCAGCAGCTCCTGCTTACTGAGTTCGGCGGGCACTGGGCTAAATAAATTACCCAAAGGCAGCGCCTTCTTTCATCCTCCCAACACCCATAAAGACCTAGACTCATCTATCGCTGTTTTTACGGATGGAAAACCAAGGCTGCAGAAACCTTCGGAAACCTGCCCAAAGTGATACAGCTGTCCAAGGGCAGCTCTGGGGCTGGCCTTCGGGTGTGTCAATGGCCCAACCCACATTCGACCGCCTGTGTGTTTAAATTAGAGAGTGCAGCTATCTGCATGGTCCTCCGGCTGCCCAGCCAGCAAGCCTGGAGGGTCACCACGAGGAGCCGATTTGTACTGTGTCAGCCCAGTGCTGGGCGCGGGTCTAGTCCGCAGATCGAGAAAGTCCAGTCCTGAGGCTTTAGAGCACAGAGCGGACCCCGGGGATGGTGGCTTCTGTTTTCCCCAGTGACCTCATGTCAGGCTGCTGATTTTCTCCCCAAGAATAGCCATCCATCTGAACAGGGCGTCTGAGGATATCCTTCTCCTTCAGCATCTCCAGGCAGAAGCTTGGCAGAAGGGATGCTTCTCCACCCACTTGGTTTCCTATCCCGCGATGGCTCTTCCATCTGGCTCATTCATGCACTCATTCAACAAATTAGTATCGAGCCCCAGCTCTTGCCCCGCCGTGGTCAAGGTACTGAAGGGGGTGGGGAGGCGAAATGGATCTCCACGAGAGATGCACAGAAAAAGAGCAGTCCTAGGGGTAACGTGATGAGGACCATGTCCTGCGCGAGCTGGAAAGAAGAGCTCACCCCTGGATCTGGCAGCAGGGGAGGAGAGGAGTGCATTAGGGAAAGTTGGGAGGAGGTGGGATTTGAACTGGGCATCCAAGAGAGGGTACGATTTGAAAATGTGTAGCCAAACAGGACATGCCTGATAGTGAGAGCAGGCACAAGTCTAGAGGTGGGAGCACATGGCCCTCTCTGGGGACCTGGGAACAAGACCCCATGTGGAAGAGGGGCCGTGGAGTCATGATGGCATTAATGGGTGGGTCAGCGACTTGACCCTGAGAGCTGCGGGCCATGGCACAAGTCACATTTGTCCCAGCCCAGCCGCTGTGGAGGGGCATCAAGAGAGTCGAAATAAGGCCCAAGAGGTCCCGGGAAGACACATGCCGGTGTTACTTCTCAGGCCCTGCCAGCCCAACAGGCCTCGGATGTATGTGGCATCAGGGCTGGAAGGGGGCCTGAGAGCAAGTCACCCGGGGAATTCGATTTAAAAGAGAAAAATCGGGAGGATCCCCTTATTCAAAGGGAATCACAGAAACCCCAAAGAGAAAACCACAGAGAGGCGGCTCCAGTTAAAGCAGGTTGGAGGGCCTTCCCATCCTATCTGCCCATCACTCCCCACAGCAGCATCCTGGGCACCCCTGGGGAATCAGAGGAACACGATTTGAAAACCACTGGTCCAGTCCGCTCGATTTTCATTTTACAGATGGGGAACCTGTAGTGAGCGGAAGAGAGCACGCAGGGGCACCAGACAGCCTGACGGGTGGCTCGGGGCTCTTCTCCATCTTGTGCCTAAGATCAGGGAGAAAGCCGAGGTCAGTGTAGAGAGGGAGGTGGGAGTGGACCCCCCCGCTTGGTGGCAGTGATGCCCCCAGGGATCCCCTTCTGGTGGCAATTGGTGCTATGCTAGGGCTTGTTTCATTGAAGGTGGAGATGTGGCTGGGAAGACAACTTGTAACCACAGCTGTCACACTCCACAGGGGGCGGAGTGGGGTGCTGGGGAAGCGCCCTGAAATCCTAAGGAGAAGGGCCCCCTGGGTAAAATGGCTGTTCTCCATATGGGCTAGGTGTTTTATTATTTACGAAAGCGTTTTTGGGTAGGATTCTATTTCATTCTTACGACTGGCCTGTGAGGCTGATATTATCCCTATTTTTCCTGTTAATAAAGGGGAGCGTCAGAGAGGCTGAGTGAGTTGCCCCAGGTCACACAGCTGGGAAGGAGGCAGAGTCCCCTCGCCCTGGTCTTCTAACCCCAGGCACAGAGAGTAGAGTGGGAAGGAGAGAAGGGAGGAGGGATGAGTGTGAGTGTGTGTGTGTGTGTGTATTTAGGGAGTCTGCCAGAGAAAAGCAGAGTAGGAGCTGAGGCTGAGAACGTGCCTGTGAATTTTTATGCAGCAATTCAGCTACTTTAATCATGTGCATCTCACCCAAGACTGTAAGAGCCCCAAGGGAGGGACGCCTGGACCCCCAGTGTCCCAAGACAGGCGCCGGGGCAGCATCTGCCCCATGAGTTTGATTAAAGATGGTGCGCTTGCGACCGTGTTTCCGGGTGAGGTTGCCTCAAACATCAGCGGCTGCCTCGCCCACAGCGCATCCTGGTCTCCTGGGTCTCACATCTTCCCATGCCCTCTTCTCCTTTCGCAAATGGGGAGGAACGCCAACAGAACCAATGGCGATGTGTAGGAGGGGAGCCGTGAACATGCAGGCCATCCTGGCTGGTGGGTCTCTGTCGTCCCTCTTCCCTGACATGCGGTGTCATCCCCAGCCTCCCCCTTCGAGGCGCCCTGCCCCTGCCCAGGCTGTGCCGGGTGAAGTGACAGCCGTGCCCGCTGCTCCGGCAGCTCCAGGAAACAGAGCTGTCCTGATGGCCGGCCACTGCAGAGGCCACTCGTCTGGGCTCCGGAGAAATCTGGGATCGGTGCCCAACTCAGCACAGGAATAAAGAAGACATCCAAGCTCAAGACTCACCCTGTCACAAAGGTCTGGGTAGCTCTCTCTAGCTCCTCGGAAAGAAAAATGCGCTACTCACCCCATCTCCTTGATGACCCGCCCCCTCCTCATCCCTGGGGAGACACCGTGCACACACCACAGGCTTCGACATACACGGGAATCTTCTCAGAGAGGTGAGGCTGATTAGAAGTCCCCAGCCCCGTGCCCCTTCCCCAAACGTGCCAGAGGCACTTGCCTCTGAGTGCCCAGGCAGACCGACATTCCGGGAGGCCGAGACAGACAGCGGGCACTCCTCTGAGGCTTGGCACAGGTGATGTCACAGCTGCCACCGTCTCCTTCCCTGACACTAAGGGAACAGCTTCCTGGTGGCAGCCCCTCCCCACCAGTCCTGCCGCTTGGCTCCAGCTGCTGAAGGGAGCCCCTTCCTAGGGGCTCGTCCTATCCCTTAGAGTTTGGATAGCGTTTCCGTCCCCAGCAGGCCCGGCATCAAACAAAACGCAGGAGTGGAGACAAGGATGAAAAAGCAGGTCCAACTTTATTTACAATGATCAGTTGGTGACACATAGATCTTTGGGCTTTTTGTGGCCTTACTGAGACACACCTGGGCAGGGGCCCACTCGCTCTGCTGGGTGAACACGCACCCCTTCTCAGGTGTGAGAACCCACTTGCTGTCAGGACCCTCCTGCTCTCACCAGCCTCCACTCGGGGGTCACCCCTCCTGTGTCCACGTTCTGGGTAGTCAGTGTCCTCAAGCACCTGCTGAAGGTTCTCCTTACCTCCTTCAGAGACCCCATCTTGGTCCTAGTTGGAGGCACCTAGTGGGGAACCCCACACATCTGCCTGCGGAGATGTGAGGTGGGTGGAGTCTTCTGGGGGCACGGGGCCAGGGCACAGTCTTGGACAGCTGCCTGGTGCAGAGGGCTGTTACCCCGTCTAACCTGTTGTTTGGGTTGGTAGGACCAGCCCATCTTCTCCAGGGGCAGACCATTGAAGTCCAGAAGTCCTCCAGGGAGCAGAGAGGTCAGGCATAGGGCCTGAGAATTCTTCCCTGTGTGTTTGGCAGCAGACTCCCTTCCCACCTTGGACCTGGCCCGGGGTTTCCCAGGCCACTATTCTTCCTCTAGGAGAATGCCTGCCCAGAACTGGTCCCATCCCAGGGAGGAACGCTGGACTGGCCAAGGGCAGGACCACTGCTTCCACTTGGCTAACGTCCAAGGCCACCCTCCTGGATTTCTGGAAACTTCTTCCCCCTTCTTTGGAGAGGCCGCTTTGGGAGGGAGAGGGTGGTCTATGGACAAAGACCTGTTGTAAAGCTTACGGACAATTCCACGATGGAAGGCGCTCAGAAACTCCGGATGTTGGGGTGGGGGTGAACATCGAATACTTCTGTTGCTCTCCTCCCCTCTGTCCCCCAGTAATCAAGGGGATATCAGGCGTCACCCTGAGCCAGGAGGAGACGCGGGGTAGACAACAACAGAGACCACGAGGGAGGCAAGGGCGGGAGGGGGGCGGGGGGCCGGAGGGGAGCCGAAGCGGGCAGGGCCAGGGTTGGAGGCTGGAAGTCAGGCGGGCCGGGGCCGGGGCCGCAAGTCCTGCCCCGCGCGCTCTCAGCGCGCCTGGCCCGCTCGCTCCCTGGGGCCGGCCTTCCAGCGGCGGGGCTGCGCGGGCGGCGGCTGCGCCGGGGCGCCCCGCAGGCTGCACGTCCTCAGCTCCCGGGCCAGGCTGAGCACCTCGGGCCGCTCGCGCTCCTCCGCGTCGCCGTCCTCCTCCTCGTCCTCCTCCTGGATGCTGCTGAGGCGCGGCGCCCCGCGGCCGCGCTCCGCGGGCGGCGGCCGGTAGGCGCACTTGGCGTTGAGCAGCCGGCGCAGCGGGGCTCGGGGCACCGAGGCGGCGGCGCCCCCCGCGCGGAGGTGCTGCTGGCGCACGTGGCGCGCGTCGCTCTGGCGCTGCAGGCGCTTGAAGTCGCTGAAGGCCGCCAGCGCGGTCTGGCGGAGCAGGCGGGCCAGGGCGCGCGCCTTGTGCGCCCGCGCCAGCAGCACGGCGTGGCAGCGCAGCACCACTGCCTTGTGGCGCGCCTGGTGGCGGTAGACCCAGGCGAAGACGCGCGGGTGGCGCCCGTCCGCGGCGCAGTAGGTGATGCGCGGCAGCAGGTAGGCGTGCGCGGGCCGGCGGCCCCCCGAACCTCCCGAGCCCCCCGAGGCGCCGCGCTCGCACGGCTGCATGCGGATGCCGTGCGGCCCCAGCGTCAGCTTCATCTTGGTGCCCCCGCCCGGCCCGCAGCGCGCCCAGATCTTGCCCACGGCGTCGTCGGTGCAGCCGTCGCCCTTGGCGTGCAGGGTGACGGCGTTGCCCAGGTACCACACGGTGTAGGTCGGGTCCTCCTTGTTGAGCTCCACTTTCTGGCGCCGGCTGCGGAACACGCGGCCCAGGCGCTCCAGCGGCCAGTCGGGCAGCAGGTCGGGGCAGGAGCGCAGGAAGCTGGAGAGTAGCGACGTGTAGGCGAGTCCAGGACTCAGGCTCTTCGCCTTGCACTTGGCCTCGTCCTCCACCAGCACGAATTTGTTGCGTCTCCAGGGCAGCATCGCTGCGGCGGCGGCCAAAGGGGCTGGGGGCACCGGGAGCTCACGGGCGTCCTGCCCGGGGGCGGGGGGGAGGGGAAGGCGAGCAGAAGCCCGCGGCCCCGGGGTCGCCAGCAGCTGCTGGGTGGCGCCGGAGCCAGTCGGTGCCCGGAGATGCCCGGTGCCCGGCCGGGCTGGCAGCCGAGATGCCCGGGCGGCGGCCGAGCGTCCGGGAACAGCTTCCCCCGGGAGTAGCTCCAGCCGTCCGGGAAGCGAGGAGGGGAGGGGGCTGGGCGTGGTGGAGGCGCCCCCCTCCCCAGGCCCGAACAGGGGGGAATCCGCTATCCCCGCCGCCCAAATTGCGGCTGCAGGGAGGTCGCGGGAGCTGGGGCTGGCGGCTGGCCGCTCGGAGGGGTAGACCAAGAGCGCGATTGCGGTGGGGACTCCTTCAGGCGTCGCGGCTCCACCTCCCCGGGCTGCCTACATCACCGGGCGGGACCGCTAGCTGTCTTGTCCCCTCCCCTCACCCTCCGCTCTCTCCTCCCCCGCGCCGGCTCGCGCTGCTCTTCGCCCGCGACCCGGCACAGGCGCGGTGGAACGGGTTTAATCATTTTTTACTGGAGGGGTGGGGATGGAGGGACAGTTAAGGGGTAGGGATCTTTGGAAATGTTCCGGAGGGCTTTGCTAAATGCACATTTCTCTGACCTCCCTGGTGGTCTCCAACGCTCCCCATGGCGCATTCGGGATCCCCCTCCTCTCTCCAGGTTTCCTGCTGCCTGTCAGTCACCGCGTGTCCCTACCCCCATCTCTGAGTGCTTTTGGGTGGGTTCCTGTTGGGGCTGGCCTGGCGCACTTTGCCTCCTGTCTGCACAGCAGAAAGCCAGCTGAGGTGGCCCAGCCGTGCAGTGGAAAAGTACTGTCGTTTGGTGAAGCTTTCTCCTCGGTTCTTCCAAGGTCATGGGCCAGGCCGCTGCGCCTGAGCAGGGAGAGCAGTCACTGCTCCAGCGCCTGGTAGAGCCCCTGGCCTGGTCCGAAGCCCCGGGGGGTTACTTTTTGAGGCTGAGGGAACGTTCTGGAGCCGTCCTAGGTCTGTGGGAATTGCAGCTGAAAAGCTCCTTCTGGCCAAAGGGCTGCCTCTGGGCCCTCTGAGGATTAAACAGATAAAACTGTTTGTGGACTCGATCCTGCTCCCGAAAGCCCTGGGGTTTTGCATTCATTATCTCATTTAATCCTCAGAGCAGCCAGGGCTCAGTTAAGTGACTTGCCCAAGGTCAAAAGGCTAGCAGGAGGTGAGACCAGGGCTCTACTCAGGTTTGGGGGGCCCAGAAGCAGGCCCTCACCCTTCTAGGAGTCCACGAATGCTGCATGTAGATGGGTACCTTCCACCCTCCCCTGCGACCCATCAATGGGGGTTTTCACTGGGGGGGGGGACTGGAGAACTAGGAAAGAGACAGTTGTCCCTGGGGTGTGGGGACACATCTCCCCCTTTCAGGATTTGTTAAGCCACAGGTTCTGTAGAATCCCAGGTCTGCTCCAATGGGGCCCAGGAGTCTCACGACCTTGGGCTCTTACACAGCCAACATCCAGACTCCTTCCTTGGCTTCACAACAGGTCATGTGGGGAGTCTTCTAGGTCAAGAATGAGCTCAGACGCTTGGGCCCGGCCAGGCAAGCCAAGTGACCTCTGGGAGTGGGGGCAGTGGGAAGATTGTGTTCAATATTCAGGGCCAGCAGGCATCAGTAGTGAGTGGCCGGGTCCGGAGTCCCTGCGGGAATCAAAGCCCCCCCCCCAAAAAAAATCTCCCAAACACCCCCCTCCAAAACCCCCCCCCGCAACTAGGCTGCATCACTGAATGCTTCTAAAATGACATGCAAATAAAGAACAGGCAATTACTTAGACTTGCAGAATCTTCGCTTTGGAGGGGGCTTCACAGATGATCTGGTTTACTGTGGCCTCATTTTATTTTCAATATGGAAATGTCTATTGCTTTTTAGTGATTATAAAAGTAATACGTGCTTGTGATCAACAATCACCCAAGAAGGATATGGAAGCCTCCCACTGTTCCCGCCCGTTAGATGTGGCCTCATTTCCCCACAAGCAAACAGGCTCTAAGAAGCACAATGAGTGTTTCATCTGAGTGCTTTTCGTGGGGCTAGATCTGCCTCTTGGGCCAACAGAGACTTGAACTCAACCAACTCCCTTTATAGAAAAGACTTGAGGTGGTTTTGATGAGAAAGGTAGCTCTTGGAGAAATCCTGCTGTTTCTTGCCTCGGGGGTCTCCTGCATCCTCGCCCTTGGTTGGGGGGGGGGGTGGCTTGCTCATAGGAGTGGCCCCAGCAGGGATGTATCAATGTGCAAAACTAAGATCCCTCCAGGCCTCTGAGGTTGCTAGGTCCACATACGAGATGCAGGACTCACAGAGCTAAATCTGCATTTGAGATAAACAACCATTTTTTCCGTGTAAGTAGGTCCCCAGGATTGCATGCCTTTTATCTGGTCACTGAGCCTCCTGCCTCCCGGAGAAGGAGAGATCAAGGAGCTGTGCGACTTTGGTGTGCAGCCCCGAGAGCTTTCGCTGCCTCTCTAAGCTCGCTCACCTAGTCTTGCTGGTGTGGCTTCCATTCCCACTGCCTTTGGGAAATCCTCTCTGGAGGTCCCCCCCCCCCCCCCCCGGGGCTCTGTGAGATCAGTGTGCAATAGTCAGTCTGCTTTTATGTGAAATCCCCTGGACCTCAAAGCAGCATTTGACAATGTGAGCCCATTTGTTACCTTGTTCACAACTCACTTAGCCTCGTTGGCAGGGATCCCCACCTCTCCCACCCGCCCTGGGACTATGCCTCACTTTGCGGGGGGGCGCTCCTCCTTACACCCCCAGGTTTGGTCTCAGACCTTCTGCACTTCTGCCAGGTTTGGTCCTTTAGAGGGCTCAGTTGCACCCAGAGCTCTATTGTCTTTTCTATTTAGATTCCCGTCACTCTGGCCCTTGGTACAAGCTCCCAACTATGCATCAGCCATTGTCGCTTTATGGACTAGCGTGCAGTTGGATTTTTTTTGTGTGTGTGTGTCCTTTTCGCACTCATTTTTATTTCTATCATATTGATACTTGTATTAAATTTATTTTACTTTCTTCGATACTTGTATTATTTTTTAAAAGTCCAATAGCTGCCTTATGGTAGGCTTATCGATAAAAAGAGATCTATCTCTTGCTCTTTCCTTCCTCAGTCTCAATTCTTACTTCTAAACACAACCGGCCTTTTACATATATGAGATGGCACTATTGTCGTATGCCTCTGTGTTTTTAAATAACACATCTCATTCACTTTCTAGTTTTTAAAACTTTATTGCCCACCTGCTGCGGAAGATAAAGATTTGATGCCTTTTGATCTACCCCAACCACATGTTTTTCCTCCCCGCTTCCTCCCAGTATTACTCCAAACATTTTGTTCAGTGTTCAGTGCTTAATTGTTATGATCTTGCTAACGTTCAAAGCGGAGCCTTGAAGTGTGTTAGGATTCCATTTATTAGACAACTGTTTTACTTTTCCAGAAATAGGTAATTGCATTATTAAAAAAAAAAACAAACTTCCTTATGTCCTGTACCTAATACTCATTCAGCCCCCCACCATCCAACCTGGCTGAACACACCAGGTCATCTTCTAGTTCTAGGTGTTTCTTAGAGACGTCCCTCCCGGAGGCATCCTCTCTAGGCTCCAATCTGCTCTGGGACTCTAAAGACTTAGCTCTACTTACCATCCTGGGGAGTTTCTTTTGCCTGTTTCCTGAGTTAGATCTTGTTTAATGGATCCCTTGCTTCCCTCTCTACCTGCCCCTCCCCAACCTTGGTCTCATTCCTCGTTTTGGCAAATCTTTTTCCAGTGACTTTGATCGATAGTTTGGCTGGGTGTAGAATTTTAGATTGGAAATAGATCTCCCTAGGAATTTTGAGGACACGATCCACTTTTGCTGTTGAAGTATTAGACATTCTGATACTCGATCCTGTGCACATGACCTGATTTTTCTTTCTGAAAGTTTTAAGGGTCTGCCCGAGGTCTAGGTTTCATGGTGATGTGCATTGACTCTGGGCACTTGGAGAGTCTTTTAATCTGGAAATCCATTTGAGGGACATTTCTTTGTGTTAATACCCTCCATTCTGTTTTCTGTTTTTGTTTTTTCTTTGCAGACATAATTTAGTCGGATATTGGACCTCTTGGATTGGTCTTGTCATTTTTCACAATGTTCTTTCCAATTTTCCATTTTTAAAAATGTTTGTTTTGTTTTCTGGGACATTACCTCAACTTTATCTTCCAGCCTTTCCATTAGATTTTTTTTTCATCGCTTTCCTCATAACTTTTCGCTTCTAAAAGAGTAATTTTTTGTTCTTTTTTAGAGCATCCCATTCTTTTTGTTTTGTTTTGTTTTGTTTTTTTGAGCA
>CM053606.1:12320719-12339571 GCA_028646535.1 Procyon lotor | reverse complement strand
TCTCCTCACCACTTGCTATTTTTCTATTATTACTTTAAAAATATATAGTAACCATCCTGATGGCTGTGAGGTGGTAGAACATTATTGTTTTGATTTGCATTTCCCTAACTAGTGCTGTTGAGCATTTTTTTTTCATATGCCTGTTGGCTATTTGTGTGTCTTCTTTGGGGGAAATATCTATTCAAGTACTTTGACCATTTTAAAATTGTTTAATTGTAGGAGCTCTTTATATATTCTGGATATTAACCCCTTATGACTAGCAAATATTTTCTCTGCTCCTTAGGTTGCTTTTTATTCTGTTGATTGTGTCTTTTAATGCACAGAAGTTTTAAATTTTGCTGTAGTTCATTTTATCTATTTTTACCCTTGTTGCCTGCCATTTTGGTGTTCAATCCAAGAACTCATTGCCAAATTCAGTGCCATGAAGTTTTCTCCCTATGTTTTCTTCTAAGAGTTCTATAGTTTTAGTCCTACCCTTAGGTCTTTGATCCATTTTGAGTTAATTTTGGCATATGGTGTGAGGTAAGGATCCAACATAATTTTTTTTTGTATAGGGATATCCAGTTTTTCCAGCAATGTTTGTTGAAAAGACTGTCCTTTCCTCAGTGAGTGATCTTGGCACCTTTGTCAAAAATCATTTGACCACATATGCAAGTGTTTATTTCTGGGCTTTCCATTCTATTCCATTGGTTTATGTTGGTATTTGTGTCAGTACTGCACTGTTTACTTTTTTTGTTTGTTTTTTGTTTTTTTAAGATTTTATTATTTATTTGACATTAAATTTATTTATTTATTTATTTATTTATTTATTTATTTATTTGACATTTATTTCCCCCCTCTCTCTGCCTGCCATTCTGCCCACTTGTGATCTGCCCACAAGTGGACAGAGAGGCAGGCAGAGAGAGGGGGGAAGCAGGCTCCCTGCTGAGCAGAGAGCCTGATGTGGGGCTCAATCCCAGGATCCTGGGATCACAACCCGAGCTGAAGGCAGAGGCTTTAACCCACTGAGCCACCCAGGCACTCCTGCACTGTTTTGATTACTATAGTTTTGTGATAAGTTTTGAAAGTGGAAAGCGTGAGACCTCCAACTTTGTTCTTTTTCAAGATGATTGTAGCTATCTGGGATCCCTTGAGGTTCCATGTGAACTTCAGGATGGATATTTTTATTTTTGCAAAAAGTGCCATTGGGATTTTGATAGAGATTGCATTGAGTCTGTAAATTTCTTTGGGTTAGGATGGACACATTGTAACAATATGAAGTCTTCCAGTCCATGAACATTGCCATTTATTTGTGTCTTCTTTAATTTCTTTCAGCAACATTTTATAGGTTTTAGTGTACCAATCTTTCCCTTTCTCAGTGAAGTTTATTCCTAAGTATTTTATCTTTTTGATGCTATTGTAAATAAAATTGTTTTCTTAATTTCCTTTTCAGATTGTTTGTTGTTAGTATATAGAAATGCAACAGATTTTTGTGTGTTGATTATGTATGTTGTAAATTTGCTGAACTTGCTCTAAAGGTTTTTTTTGCAGAATCTTTATGGTTTTCTAATTATAGTTGTTTTATTTATTATTTTTACTTTTATTGTTTTTTAAAAAAGATTTTATTTATTTATTTGTCAGAGAGAGAGAGAACACAAGCAGGGGGAGCATCAGGCAGAGGGAGAGGCAGGCTCCCCATTGAGCAGAGAGCCCAATGTGGGACTTCATCCCAGGACCACGGTATCATGACCTGAGCCAAAGGCAGACTCTTAACTGACTGAGGCATCCCAGTTGTTTTTATTTTAAAATTTTACTTATTTATTATTATTATTATTGTTAATATTATTATTTCTGGAGACTGTTGTGGTTTTTATTCAATTTGGTATCCTGATTAAAATAAAAGCAATAACAATTATGTTTTATAAGCATTGCATTATCACTACATCATTTTGATACGGCTTTACATTGATTATATATAGAGAAAGAAATAACCTTGGAATTATAATTATAGTTGTTTTAAAAAACCCTCTTCAATTTTAGGCACCACTCTGCTCCCTGGGTTCCTTTTTCCTGTTTTTCATTTTTTTTTATAATTAATTTTTAAAAATATAAATCTCTGACTCTCATGTGGACAGCTTTCCCCTACTGTCTGGGAATCCTTGTTTCTTGTGTCTGAGAGGCACAAACACCGACTGGAAACTCTGTCTGGGGATTGGCAGGGGAGGAACAGGACTTGTCGCCCTGGCATTAGTATCTGATGACAAACTCTAGCTGTGAGTCTCATAAGGCAAGCCCGACAAAGGCTCACCTTGACAGAACTTGAGCCGGACTCTTCCGCCCCCTTTTTGCTACGGCCGCCGTCCTGCATCGCTCGGTCTTAGCAAGAATCTCGGTAAGTCACTGATAACGTAGGGCCCTGCCCTCCGTATCTGGTCACCCTCAGTATCTGATCCAACTCCTCACCCCCGCACCGTCCCCCAGGTGAGATATGATCACCTTCAGCAAGAATCCTGTGGAGTCGGTTTAGCAGAATAGCCCCTCGCCCCTGATGGATCCTCTTAATAACTCCCCACCCACTGATTGCACCCTGCTCCTTGGCGATGAACCCCTACTTGTTCTTGCTGTATTGGGAATGGAGCCCAGTTCTGTACCGAGATTGCAATCATTTCGGAATAAAATCTGTTTTTACCACTTTAACAGTCCAGCTGTGGTTTTCTCAAGCAACCCTCATAATACCGATGTCTGTAGGGCTTTCTTTTTGGGCGAGCCCCAGAGAGAACTTGAGCGGCCTGCACTTGGGGGAGGGCTGCCTCCCCCGGGGGAGGAGTGAAGACGGGGGGCCCGATGCCTCCTGATGGCCAGGCAGGCTGCCAGTGAACCCCTCACCCCGGCTGTGCTCCGGGGTCCTCAGTCCAGATGCCCTGGGGGAAGTCCCTCCAGAGAGGAAGGCTCTAGTCCCCCGGCCAAGGTCAGGGGTGGAATTGTGTGCTTCTCGGAGAAGGGGAGGGCATCTGGGGCTCTCACTGCAGGCTTCCACCCGGCCCTCGGTTTTTGCTCACCGCCTGCACTCTCCTCACCAGCCATGTCTGGTGCTCAGAATACCCCGGTTCCAGGCCCTCCAGCATGACTCTTGTGAGGTCTCCGTTGTTCCCACCCCACTGAGCTTGCTACCCCTTGCCCATGTGCTGTCCGTCTTCCAGAATGTTACCACGTCGCACCTGCTGTCATCGCTCTTTTTCCTTGTCAGCTGAGGCCACTTTCATTCTTTTATTATCATCTTGGTGAGGCTTGGGGAAGGGCTGGGGAGCTTACCTCAATTTTCCATGTCTTCCAGAAGTCTTCTCCTCTGTAGTTTCAGGTAGGCCATTATTTTATTATTTTTTAAAAGATTTATTTTAGAGAGAGCAAGGCAGGCAGGGGCAGAGGGAGGGGGAGACAATTTCAAGCATCTCTGTGCTGAGTGCCAGCCGGACACAGCTCCATCTTTCTATCCTGAGATCCTGACCTGGTTCGAAACCGAGGGTCAGACACTCAGTCACCTGAGCCCCCCGGACGCCCGCCCTGTGGATGGACCATCACTGTGTTTAGGACTCACATGTCATATTCTCATGATCATTTGTTCCTGGGATCACAAAAGTGCCTCGATGCAGATCAATTGATTTGTTAATCTGTGTTTATTTATGTATTCATTCAGCAATGGTTTTCTGCCAACTGAGGAAGTTGGACTCATTGCCATAGAACCTTCTGGTTTGGACGTTCTCTCATCATAGGAATTGTTTTATTGAGTCGGTGCTGAGTTCAAAACCAGACACTGTAGAGGACACTGGAGAAATGCATGAGATGTTCCCGTTGTCGCGAGCCACTGAGGGGCTCCTGCTGATCCCTGCCTCCTGGTATTCATGCCTGTGCTTCGTCCCCTCCCACACTGAGGAGGACTGACGTAGGTCATGGGTCAGCCATTGGAGAAAGGACATGCAGTGGTTTCTTTTCTTTCCCTTTTTTTTTTTTTAAGATTTTATTTATTTGTCAGAGAGAGAAAGAGATAGAGCATAAGCAGGAAGAGGAGCAGGCAGAGGAAAAAACAAGACCCCCTGCTGAGCAGGGAGCCCGATGTGGGGCTTGATCCCAGGAGCCTGGGATCATGACCTGAGCCCGAAGGCAGACGCTTAAGGTCTGAGCCACCCAGATGCCCCATGGTGTGGTTTCTGAGGCAAGGACATTGTGGGTCACCATCTCTGGTGGAAACCAGCTGTGTGGTCACAAGGACCCTCGAGCAGCCTTCTGGAGAAGTCCACATGAGGAGGAACTGAGGCCTCAGGCCGACAGCTGGCATCAATTCACCACGCGTGGGAGGGAGCCCCTTGGAAGTGACCCTGCCACCCCAGTCAGCCCTTCAGGTGACTCTGACCCCGGCTTACATCTGGACTGTGACCTCGTGAGGGACCCTGCGCCTGACCACGTGGTCGCCTGCTCCCAGATTCCCCACCCACACAAACTGGGACATAATAAATGCTTACTGGGGTCTTGAGCCGCTAAACTTTGGGAGGATTTGTTTTTAGCAGAAGAGAACTAAGACAATCCCTAATCTGTCCCTGGGCCCCCCAAAGCTCTGAGTGACTGCGCTCCACCCCCACCCCCAGCTGCCCTGGGAGACCCCCTCTTGGCCTCAGCCATGCCATGCGAGGCTCGTCCTAGTCCCTCCACCTCCCCAGCCCTTTCCTGTCCTCTCTTCAGGTTGTTCCTGCTCACCCCCATCCTTCCCCTTCATCTCGTCTTCTTCTAGCCCGTCCGTCCTTCAAGCCAATGCTCAGGGGTCACCCCCAGGGAAACAGTCCCCTAAACTCTCCCGCCTTCCCTTGCTTCTGCCCCTCACAGCTCCCTTAAAGCATTGATCAGATTTGTCATCGCGTCGTTATTTGTGTAATCATTCGTATAATGCCTGACTTCCTCTACCCCTAAGACTTGAGCACGCCCAGAGTGGGGAGTACGTCTATCTTTACACTGCTGAACTCCACAGTGCCCCCGCCAGCATCTGGAACCCAGAAGGTTCTGAAAGACATTCGCTGGACAGGAAAAGTGCTCCCACCAGCTGACTCAGTGGTCAACCTCTCAGCTACGAGAGAAGCAGCTTAGAGCAAATCCCTAACTGATGCTAGGTCAGTACATTATTCTTAAAGGACAGCACATACGCTTGAATTAAAAAAAAAAACAAACCCACGAAACTCACTTCCGACAATGACTCATTTTGTGACCTTGGGTGGCTTGCCTTCCTTCTCTGAAAAAGGTAGATAGTAATTGGTGCAATGTTTCTCTTGAAGGCTGGGAACCATCTCATTTAGAGAGATTTTGGCAAGGTTTTCAAAGCTCTTAAAGTACAGTTTTCTTCATATCCAGGTGGTTGTAAGTGATTACGTAAATGGTGAATAGAAATGAGCTATGCTCTGTCGTGTGGAGGCATCTCATTTCTAAGGGTGTGTGTGTGTGTGTGTGTGTGTGTGTGTGTGTGTGTAGGTCTTCTGATGCTAAACTGGTATACCTTTGTGTGTCCATTTGTTTTAAAGAAAAATCTATGTTTGTTCTAGAATTCTCATGAAGATCCAAAATTCTGCAGATGTGTTTGAAGCTGTATTTTTTTTTTTAAGATTTTATTTACTTATTTGACAGAGAGAGAGAGACAGTGCGAGAGGGAACATAAGCAGGAGGAGTGGGAGAAGCAGGCTCCCCCCCCCCCCCAAGCTAGGAGCACGATGCAGGGCTTAATCCCAGGACTCTCGGATCATGACCTGAGCTGAAGGCAGATGTTTAACAACTGAGCCACCCAGGTGCCCCTGTTCGAAGCTGTATTCATTTCTAAGTCATTTGGCTCTATTCTTTTGTAATAATAATAATAATAATAAACCCATATTTCCTGAAAGCTAACTCTGCGCCAGGCATTATGGCAAACCTTTTCCTTCACCAAGCCGATCCTTACAATCACTTTTGCAAGGTGGGAACTGTTGTCATCTCCATTTTACAGATGAGGGTATTGAGGCTCAAAGAGGAGAAGATAACTTCCCTAAGGCCATGCAGCGGGCCTGAGAAATCGCCGAAATTTGTTTGGCATGCTCTTAACTTTTGGAAAAATTGCACGTGTGGATTTGTGATTCAGGAATAACAACAAAAAGGGCGGTGGGGGGGGGGCGCCTGGGTGGCTCAGTCGGTTAGGTCCCTGACTCTTGATTTTGTCTCAGGTCATGATCTCAGGGTCAAGAGATTGAGCCCCGCATTGGGCTCTGAGCTCAGTATGGAATCTGCTGAAGATTACCTGTCTCTCTCCCTCTTCCCTTCCCCCCTGCTCGTGCTCTCTAAATAACTAATTAAAAAGAAGCAAAGAAAAAGAGGAGTAAGACAAGAATTCATATTCATTCTGAAGGATTTTAAATGTCAAGGAGCCTTCGGGATAGCGTTGGTCTACAATCAGATGCCTGAGTGCCCAGTGGTATGAAGGTAGGAGATGAGCAAGGGTGATGGATGAAATGTTATTTTCAGTGCACCTGCATTCAGGAGATAAGCTCCTGGTGCATCCATCAAATTATAGTCCAGTTCAAAGCAAAATCATGTTTGCATAACAAATAGAAGAGTCTAAATCAAGGCCCGTGTTTGGATACAGCTGGCTCTCAGGAATGCAGGCAAGAGGAGACAGCGGCCCCCCAGGCCCTGAGCCTGAGCCGGTGGGATCAAAGACAAGGCCAGAGGTGGGGATGTGGCTCCATTTTGTCCCAAAACTGATCTCGACGGGAATCCCTCCATGGGACCCCCTTACCTAAGCAAATGTGGTCAGTCGTCAATCGCTCCGCCAGCCGTTCAATCGATGAGTTCTGAACACTCATTATGTGGCAGGCATGGGGGACAGAGGTCCTCAAGGTATGTGTGGGCTGTCTCTGGAGCTTGCGGTCTTGACCGGGAGAGGGACATGTGTCCTAGGAATGTACATGAAATAAACTATTACACAAATCATTATTTAATTATGTGGTGAGAAGAATGGAGGGCTCTAAAAGGGAGTCAAGGGCAACCTGCCTGAGGAAGTATAATTTCATTTGAAACCTAGAGGTGTTGGCAGGGGAGAAACTAGTAAAAAAGCACAGGTCTGGGGCGCCTGGGTGGCTCCATCGGTTAAGGGTCTGCCTTCAGCTCAGGTCATGATCCCAGGGTCCTGGGATCGAGTCCCCCATCGGGCTCTCTGCTCAGCAGGGAGTCTGCTTCTCCCTCTCCCACTCCCCCTGCTCATGCTCTTTCTTTCTCTCAAATAAATAAATAAAATCTTTTTTTAAGCTTAGGTTTATTAGTTATCTATGAAACAAATCCCCCCAAAACGCAGTGGCTTACAACAATGATTATTTGATTACCTCTCAGGGTTTCTGTGGGTCAGGAATTTGGGGACAGCTCCACTGGCCAGTTCTCAGGGTCTCTCTTGAGATCTCAGTCAGACGCTGGCTGGGGCTGCCGTCACCCAAAGGGTTGCCTGGCGCTGGAGGGTCCGCGGTGACATGGCTCACCCTTGCACCTGGCAAGATGGCACTGCTGTTGGCCGAGGCCTCAGTTTCTCTTCAAGGGACTGCTTGTGTGTTTTTGTACCATGGTGGCTGACTTCCCTGGAGAGAATGAGCCAAGAGGCCAGCATGGAAGCTGCAAAGCCCTTTATGATTCGTCTCCAAAGTCACAGAGTGTCTCTCTGCCATATTCTATTGGCCACACAGGACCAGTCCTGCTCCAGGCTGGGAGGGACGGTACCGGGTTATGCGTGCTGGGAAATCGGACCCTTGGGAGGCATTTTAGAGGCTAGTTACAAATGATGGGTCAATGGGGATTAAGCAATGGCACTCCCATACGATGTTTTCCTGGAGCCCTTGCAATGGATGGTGGGTCTTGCCCCAGCCGCTCAAACCATTGGACCTGGGGCCGGGTACAGGTCCTCGCCACTTCCCACTGTTGCTCACAAATCAAAATCCCTTCCCCCTGCCATGAAATCTCCCATGTCACCAGGCCACGCCCCCCACATGCTGTGGCCATTTACCGAAAGTCTTTAGATCCTGGCTCCTTGTTCTCTGCCATACCGCAAACGGGATCCCCCACCATTTCAACCCCCACTTCTTCCTCTGAGGATCCTGTCTCCTGCACCATCTTAGCACTCAATCCCACTATCACACCCTTGACCTTGCCATCATCAAAAGCTGCAATCCCATCATGATGTCAATCCAAAGCATCCCACAGTGCAAGACTTTACCTTCTGGTGCGTCATCTCCAGCGGTTCTTGGACCCCACCTGGTCCTCTCATTCATCGATCTTACTATCTTTGTACCCTGCTCATAGCTCCATTTGCTCCTCACTCAGCTCAGATGCCGTGACTTCCTGGCATATCCCTGTATTCGTTTCCCACTGCTGCTCTTACAAATTGCCACAGACCTGATATCAGAAAACAACACAAATTTATTTTCTCATAGTTCTAGAGGTCTGGAATCTGAAATGGGTCTCACCAGGCTAACACCAAGCCATTGGTAGGCTCTAGGGAGGACTCTGTTTCCCTGCCTTTTCTAGCTTCTAGGGGCCACCCCTATTCTTGGGCTCATTGCCCCTTCCACCATCGGCAGTGTTGGGTAGAGTTTCGTGTGACCATTTTTCCGGCTGTCTCTTTTCTGTTTTCCTCTTCCACTTATAAAGACCCCTTGCTATCACACTTGGCCTGCCTGAACGATACAGGATAATCTCTCCATTTCATGGTCAACTGATTGCCTGTCTTTATTCCATCTGCAATCTTAACTCGGATTCCTTTTTGCCACGTAATCTAAATTATGCCCATGGGGCGCCTGGGTGGCTCAGTGGGTTAAAGCCTCTGCCTTCGGCTCAGGTCATGGTCTCAGGGTCCTGGGATCAAGCCCCGCATCGGGCTTTCTGCTCAGCAGGGAGTCTGCTTCCCCCGCCCTCTCTCTGCCTACTTGTGATTTCTCTCTCTCTGTCAAATAAATAAATAAAATCTTAAAAAAAAAATAAAATAAAATATGCTGAGATTCCAGGGACGAGGATGTGGATATCTTTGCGGGGGGGGGGGGCATTATTCTGCCTCCCACAAACCCCTCAAGGGCTTCGCTCTTCCCCCAGGTTATGTTCCTAACCTGAGCAGAATCCCAAATCTCTCTTCACCCAAATGTCCACCTGCCCTGTGTCTGCACCCATGCAGCTCGGCCTGGCTGGACCAAGACGGAAAACGCAGCTCGGTCTGCATTCACGACCATTCGTCTCAAGTAGACGTCAGTCAACCAGTTAGTTCTACTATGTGTCCCTAGTCCATTCACCCTCCCTCTCTCCGTGATGACTTCACACCTCCTCTCCCTCCAGGCCCCCACGCCTCCTTCCTTGTCCTAGCTCTCAGCTGCGGCTCTTGCTTCCTACTTCACAAAGAAAACTGGGGCAATAGGAAGAGAACTTCCTCAGACTCAACAGCACACCCACCCGCCCACCTGCATCTGTGCTCACATGCGGCTTCCTTTCTGCTACTGGGGAGCAGATGCCTAGAGCTGGCCCTCCCCTGCAGCGAGTGAGCCCACAGCCCGCCCCACTCCCTTCCTCGGGGGCTTCCCTCCGGAGAGCCCCTGTGCCCTCTTCTGTGTTCGCAGTCCACCTTCCTCTCTTTCAGATAATTGTTGCAGGAGCACACAAACTTGCTATCAATTTTCATCCCATACAAAATAAAACCCTCTCTTGATCTGACACGCTGTCTCTCACCAGTGCCTTTTCCCCCACTGTTCTTTGCAGCGAAACTTGACAAAGTGCTCTCTGCTTCTTGCGTCCAGTTCCTTCCCTCCCAGTCTCTTGGATCCATTCATATCCGGCCTTGGCTTCCGCTGTGCTTCTCAAGGTCACGGCCGACTGCCAAGCTGCTAAATCAGTGTCACTTTTCAGTGCTCACCTTACTGAGCTCCCGGCAGCGTTTGACACATCTGGTCACCCCTTCCTCTGGAACACACATCTTGACATCCTCCTTGGTGTCCTTGTCTCTCCATGGCCACTCTCTCAAGCTCCTCCGGCGGGCTCTCCTCATCTCCTTGACCTTTGGGTGCTGGAGGGCCCACACTCCCTTGGTGATCTCATCTGGGCTCTTAGCCCAAAATACCATTTTATAAGCCAATGACCTCCAAATTCTATCTGTAGCCTGGACCTCTCCTCTGAACCCCAAACTCTTCCCTCTCCTAGACTTGCAGGTCAAATAAACTTCTCTAAATGAAAATGACCCAAACCAGTGATGACTAGCCTGCCAGTTACTTGGGCAAGAATTGAGCATCAGTCCTGACTCCTCTCTTTCCTTCATATCCTCACCCAGTCCTCCCCCTTCACCCCTGCTCTTCCTTCAAGAACGTCTGGGGTCTGACTGCTTCCCACCACACCTCCTGCCCCTACCCTACTCTCTGCCCTCATTCTTTGCTGTATTCTTCTCCCTTGACGTGTGTGTCCATCTGTCTCAGTTTCCTATTGTCGCTGTGACAAATGACTGCAAACGGTGACTTAAAGCAACCCAAACTCATTATCTTATAATTCTGGAGATCAGAACTGCATAAGGCTATATTCCTTTTGGAAGTTTGGGGGATAATCTGTTTCCTTCCCTTTTCCACCTTCTAGAAGCTGCCTAACCTCCTAGGCCTGTGGCCCCTTCCTCCACCTTCAAAGCCAGCAGCACAGCCTCCTGTTTATCTCGGGCCCACCTGGATAATCCAGGATAAGACTGTCATCTCAAGATCCTTAACTTAACCATGATTGCGAAACCCCTTTGGCCTCTCTGGGTGAAATATTAACAGATCCACAGGGATTAGGACTTCTTTGGGGGGGCACTCATCCACCTTCTGAAAAACCATCTTTTCCTTCTGTATTTATCATCTGTCTTTTTGAAGGCAGGATTTAGACCCTTTGAGGAAGGTATTTGTCTATATCCTCAGTGCCTAGGGCTATCTGTGGTTAATAGTAGATGCTGAATAAATGCTTTTGTGCCATAAACACCTGTTGTTTTGGCTGTGTCTGTGTCTGCCTATTCTCGGGCTGTGTGCCCCCAGCAGCAATGACTCCTGTTGGAAAGCCCCTGCCACCTAAGCAGCAGGCAGTGTTGATAGTGCCCAGGGTGGTTTCGAGGAGGGCATTGGGCAGCCCCCCAACCCAGTCAGGCTGATGGGAGCCGCGCCCCCCTTCCATTTTTCCCTAGGCTGCTTTAATGCAGTTCGATTTAATTCTTTGATGTATTTTTGAGCAGCGAGGTGGAAGGCTCAGTCCCACCCCGCCACACCAGGAGATGTCTAGAAAGAGCCACCGTCTCCCTCAGCTTCAAGCCAGAGATTCATCTCCAGTCTCGCAAACGGTATTTGGTTACCATGGCAACCGAACTTCTAAAAAAACGGATGTCAAGCAACACGCGGATCCCAGTGCTCATGGCAACCACCATTCTGCATATTTGGGGGAGAAAATGTGTCTTGCCTTCTTCCTGCCTGGGGGTTGAGGAGGGAGAAGGTGAGCTGAGCGGAACCAGGTTTCCTTCCGGAACCGATGAGACCCTGAGGGTTTTAGGTTAGAGGCTGGACCCCCCTCCCCTCAGTGGAAAAGCAGCTCTTTTCCACAAGGTCGCATAACCAATGTCTAATCCCCCACACCCTGGGAAGGAGATCTGACTCCTGCCTCTCCCTTCTTTGATGCTGTTCAAATCCCTGGAGCCTTGCTTGGCTTCAGCCCGGTTGGTATATGGGAACCCCCGCCCCCCCTTCCCGCTCCCCATGGGCTGAGGATCTGATGGGTGGAGGCATAACCCTTCACCCATTGTTCTATTTATTTGCTCGTGGATTCATTCATGCATTTCATCAGTAAACATTCACTAAGACCCTACTGTGTGCCAGACCCTGTGGCTGGGGCTGCGGGGGCAAGGAAGACACAATTCAGGGATCCTCATTCTCCAGCCCAGAACCTTGCAGAGGAGAAAAGTAAACACACAAATTACATAGTGGCTTGAAGGAAAGAAGCATGCATAAGGCACGAGGAGGAAGGGGATGCTTAGCTCTGGCGTAGATGTAGGTGGGGGGTGGAAACCAAAGAACCCAGCCTTGTTTCAGCTTCTTTTATGGAAGAAATTGGCCCAATTCTATTCATTCGAGGAAGACTTAAGAAAATACCTCTAACAGCATTCTCAAAGGCATTTTGGCGTCTCCACTGTCTCAAGGGAAGACGCACATTTTCCCCAGTAGAGTGTTGCTGAAATCAAGAGGTCTTATAACCAATGTCTCTGTTTAATGAAGCGTTTCTTTCCTTATTCCCAATAAAACTGATAATGTGTCATATGATCAGTGGTGTCTAAAATCAAGGAAACATTGTTCCCAATATTCATTAGTAACTAAGCCTGAGACCTTTGAGAATCTTCTCTGCCTCAGATTCCTATTCCTATTTTCTCCCTGAAGAAGTGTAGCCTTTCAATGGGTTAAGTGTCTCCCTTTGACTCAGGTCATGATCTCAGGGTCCTGGGATCGAGTCCCAAGTCAAGCCCTGAGTCGGGGCTCCGCGCTCAGCTGGAAGTCCGTTTCTCCCTCTCCCTCTGTCCCTCCCCCAGCTTGTGTGCGTGCTCTCTTTCTTTCTCTCTCAAATAGACAAATTAATTAATTAATTAAAAAAAGAAAAGAAACAAGGTATGGTTCCAATTAGAAGGATTTCGAGGGGTTTCCTGCCTTGGGTGGCAGCTTAGTTAGTATTCAAGGGCAAGACAGGCCGGGTTCCCTTCATGCCCAGGCTCCTCGCTGTGAGACCTCAGACCCTCATCTGTAAGATCGTTATATTATGTAGCTTTATCCTTCCATCTGTCCATGCGACAAATTTTCATCAAGCATCTACTATGTGTTAGGCACTACTGAAGAACTAGGAATGCGGGAGTGGACAAAACATAAAATCTCCGGCTTTGTAAGCTTATATTCTATTGGGACAGACCAGTGATGAAAACACAAATTATTAAAATATAGTACATTCAGTGATAGTAAGTGCTCTGGAGAATAATAAAGCAGGGTAGTGGGTAGGGACAGCTAGCACAGGGCGGTTAGGTTTAGCAGTTGTGATTAGGTTTAATTGGGAGTAACAAAAAAGCTAAAACGATGGTGATTTAAAAAAAGACAGAAGCTCACTTCTTTATGACAGATATAGGAAGTTCAGAGTGACTTTATAGCCCCTAGGGATCCAGAACCTATTTATCTTATTGCTCTGCCATCCTCAGCATCTGGCTTCTCCTTCATGATCTAGTATGGCTGCTGGAGTTCCAGCTATCTTGACTATATTCCAGCCAGCAGGAGGAAAGGAGGGAGTGCAGGAAGATGTGTCTCTTTATAGAATCAGTATGTGTCTTACGATCCAGGTATATATTTATCAAAGTGTTTCTTGCCCTACCTTAATTAAATTGCCCTGCTCTTGATTAAAATTAATTAAATTGTGTTGTTAAAAACATTTCCTAGAATGTGACATTTTCCTTTCCTCTCCTTTGTTGCTGAGATGGTTATGCTGTTGTCGGGCCAGGAAATGCAGTTTTTATGTGCCCAGCTGAACCCAATAGCTTTTATGACAAAGCAGGAATGGATGGGACAGATATTGAGGAGCAATTAGCTGTCTCTGCTACTCATTGTCACACAGATTTGATTAGGTAAAGCATACAAAGTATTTCACATAGAATAAGCACTCGGTAAATATTAGCTATATTTCAGTGCACAGTTTTCTCAATGTACGTGTGCTTGGGAGCTATTTGCCCTCGGTAAACATTGAGTAGACAGGGGCTCAAGGGTCTTAAGTGACTGTCCCATGGCCACAGAACGGAATGGTGGTGGGTCCTGTCTGGGGAGCTTTGAGGGGGTCTGCCTGGGAAAGAGCAGCGAGTCATAAGGGGGTGTGGGTGTGTAAGGGGGACTCTGTGGAAGTCCTCTGAGTTCGAGGGGACCACGCCCCACACAATACCATAGGAGATGGGACCCCGAGAATGTGCTCAGTGCACGCAGACCACTGGCCTTCACAGACTGCAGTCCTCTCCAGCACGTGGGCCTTGTTACCCCTCCTGCCAGCCTGAGAGGTGTTGGCCACACAGTTTGGTGGCTTTTCAGAGCTGTTTCTCTCACTCCAACATGCCTCTGCTCTGCTCAAAAACTCCTTGCTGCTTCCTGAGTAGAGTGCAGACTTGACCATTCGGTAGGCTTTGATACAAGCCTACTAAAGTAATCAGTTACAGGACCTCATTGATCTGGCTCTAATTTATTTTTTCCAGCCTTTTTTCCCACAACCTCCATACTCCCTGCTCCAAGTGGAATTTCTTCTTTTGTAACTCAATTGTTGCGGTTTTTTTTAGGAACATAAGATTATCAAACTGTTATTTAAAAATAATTGTTTCAGTGAAAAAAAATAAACGAGGGCTAGACTATTTCAGACTTACAATACTCGGAGTTGTCTTAGCTCATCAGACCCTTTCCTGGTGTCAACCTGCAGCCCCTGGAACACGGGAACAAATACACATACCAGATGACACCATCGTATTATCCCACCCCTTGGTCATAGTGATTGGCCCAGGCACAGACATGTGACCTAAGATAACCAATGCGAGGTCTTCCCTGAGACTTTTCCCAAATGCAGCTACAGGGAAACTCTCCCAGTCCCGCCTACCATTTTGCTTGCAAGACAAAGAGCTTAACCCAGTGCTGCTTGCAATGACGATGTAATTGTAAGAAGAAAGATGAGTAGGAGAGATGGAAGTAAAAAGGCAGAGGAAAAAGGAGGAGGAGGGAGGGACGAAGGGGAGAAGAGAAGAGAATGAATAAATATGGGTGCCTTTGAGTCCTGAATCTATGTGCCCTATTGGCCAGCTTCACCACTGTACCTTTTCTAGTTAGAATATTGTTTCGCAAATAGTTTTCCCTTTTTGACTTCAGCTAGTTTGAGTTGGGCCAGGGCTGGGACTGAAGGAAGGCAAGCTTGTTTGAACAAACCTGAGAATGAGTGCCTCCTTAAATTTGCACCCTAGAGTACTCACCGGCTCACCTCCATCTTGGCCCTCTGTTGGGTTTCACTGACTTGTAACTGAGTAAATTTGGGGCCAATGAAAATTCTATTTATATTTTGTAATCACAAGTTAAAAACATATTAGTTGATCAAATTGGCCACATACATCTAGATATTAATGAGTACCTCCTGTAGAATATAGATGACTGGGTCAAAGCCCGTGGATATCCTGGCTAAGAAAGGGAACTGTAGACCATTTCACAACTGCCAACGACTGGCTGGGCTGTAACACAAGCTATTACTTCAAGAACGTGGTTGTGTTGGTTGTAATGTGGTCAATTGTCATCATACATTTCCGAGTTCTTGTTGCTCCCGCATGTCTTGTGGCTGGCGGAGTGGACACTGATCTGTCTCTCTTTCTTTGGGTTACAGTGCCTAGAACAGTGTTTGTTGCATAGGAGGCATTCAGTAAATATTTACTGGATTGGACTGAACAGCACCGTGATCTCTGGCCAATCCTCACGCCATAATGCATCTAATAGTGGCTACGCCATTCCTTCTTGGTGAGTCAGTGTTTTGCTTTCCTGACCTCAGTGATTAGCTAAGAGATAGATATGTAACCCAAGGCAGTCCATGGGACTCAGATCCCAGGAACTTTGTTGAAACTATTGAGAAAGGGAAGTCCTCTTCCACTGGGTCTGCAAAGCTGTGAGGATATGGGTCTAGGGCTCCCAGTGACCATTTTATGACCTGGGGACTGACTGCCTCAGAAGGGAACAGAGAAGAGAGATAAAGAAAATGAGTGCTGATAACATGACTTTGAATCCTGGATCCAGCCAACACTGAATGTTTCAGTTTCTGAACTAAGGCATTCTATTTTTTGCATAAGCATGTTGAAGTTGAGCTTCTGTGCTTGTCCCTGAAAGAGCCCTAACTAATGCAGCTGTCTTTTTATCTGTGTATCTGTTAGGATGTTCTTGGTGGTAATACTTACCAATGGCCAGTTCACTGGGATTATGCCATAGGGTTGTTTATTCCATTGACAAGAAGTTCAGGGATGTAACATCTTCAGGCATAGTTTGATCAAGGTTCCAGCTCCATTTCTCTATGATTCTCTTGGATTTTCCTTTCTCTATGTATTGGTCTTGATGGCAGCAAGAGGGCTTCAACAGTTGCATCACATCCAGATCCATCGATCAGAGGTGGAATCTCTTTCAGTCTGTGTTCCTTAAGAGAAGGCTTTCCTGAAGCCCCTCAGCAGACCTTCCCTCCAGCTTCTTGGCTAGAACTGGGTCATGAGCTCATTCCTAAGCCAATCCCTGGCAAGGGAACCAGGGACACCATGATTGGTTGATGCTGAAGCCACGGCCCACCTCCTGCAACACATGGTCCCCCAGAGAGTTCTATGTTTATCCCTTCCTCTCCAGTGTTTACAGTCTGTTTCCTTTGCAGGGTCCATCCCATCTGCTTCACACATGGATAACTTCTGCCCATCTTGTTCTTCCTTCTTTCCTTCCTTTCCTTTCTTTTTTGGTAAAGATTTTATTTACTTATTTGAGGGAGATGGAAAAAGAGAGAGAGAGAGAGAGAGGGAGGGAAGGAGAGAGCACAAACAAGGGGAGGGGCAGAAGGAGAAGCAGAGTGCCCTTGGAGTAGGGAGCCTGACCTGGGGCTCGAATGGGGGAACCCTGGGATCATGACCTGAGTTGAAGGCAGACACTTAACTGATTGAGCCACCCAGGTGCCCCACTATTTTGTATTCTTTCTAGCTGCCATCGTGTTTCTCTCCTTCCTTCCATTAGAGTTAGGGGGCTCAGGGTTGGCAGAACTCAAAGGAAGTTTCTGATATGCAGAGGGGCTCAATATTCAGCTTCTTCCTCGGGATGGTCAAAGCCTCAGGATGGCAGGACCAGGGTCAAGAAGGTGAAGTGCCCGAGATACAAACGGCTGCCCATAGACTCCTGTGAGGTAGTGAGTTCCCCACCAAGGGAATTATTCAGGTAACGGCTGAATGACTCTTTCTGAGTCAGTGTAGGGGGGCTTTTCCTACCGGGAGTGAATTTGGACTGGGTTTGCTCATTCATTTATTTATTCAACAAGTACTTATTGAGCACCTACCGTATACCAGCTCCTGGGCTAGAGACTGAGAATGCAGCAGGTGACAGGAGTGAGACAACTCCTGGGCTCATTCAGCTTAGAATTTAGCAGGGGAGCTGGACCGGAAATGACATTAGACATGTAAAATTACATTAGACATGTAAATATACAATCACTGGTGTGATAGGTGAGCTCTAGAGTCCCTTTTGAATGCAAAATGGATGATTCTGTGTGTATGATGCTTAGCTGAGTGTGTGGCACATAGTAGGTGTTCAGTAAATGTTACTGCTATTGTTATTCCCTAACCATAGAAGCCCTTTGGCAACGTTTTCTTCCTCTGAACCTCTGCATCTGTGTGTTACTCATTTGCCATTCGGCCACACTTTGATTTTATTATTAAACTTTTAATTTATCTTGTGGCTACAGTAATCCTCCCCCCCAGAACTTACAATATTAACCTACCAAATGATGCTGAAGAGATTCAACTAGTTAAAAAACTAGAATTGTCCAATTTTATCAACCTCCTTGTCTATGCTTTACAAGCCAGGAACACAGGCAGTAATTAAAAGGAGAACAATTCCTAACGTGTCCCCAGCAGTTTCCCACCCATCAGTTTATGTGGGCTGACAGCAGTCCTTTGTGGAAGACAGGGGACATCACCCGCCTTTCCAGCTAAGAAAACAAAGGCTCAGAATGGGGAAATGGTTTCTCCTGTACCTGGGGAGGAGAATGTTTCTTTCTCCAATTTTTAAGTAGCTTGAATTTAAGTAGCAAAATCCCAGCTAGAGGATAATCTGGGGACCATCTACTTCTATTTACCCATTTTACAGATGAGAAACAGACCCAGAACTTGCCAAAGACCAAATTGCTAGTAAATGGCAGAGCCTAGGGCGCCAGCCTTGCCTAATTCCCCCCTTTCCTAATATCCAGGCTGCTGGTCCTTCCAACTGGCTAAGGGGTGCCGTTCATAACTAAGAGGCTCCTGTATTTCCCAGGTGAAGCTAGTGCTAAAAGTAGCAACACGTGAGGGTCACAGGACCTGCCGGCAAATAGCGAGGCTGAGGCGTGGTGGGACCCTGGATACAGCCCAACCTGGGGCCACAGTTAGGCCGAGCGCTCCTCCCCCGTCCTTCGTCTCGCGTCCATAGGACCCGTCCCTTTTATCCTCCAGCTTTTCGCCCGCCGCTTCTTGTGCGTCTTGCGCCTCCTTGTGGCTAAAAGTATGCGCTGCGCCTGTTCCTGCGAAAAATCCCCGAAATCGTGGAATGTAGAAATTGAAGGACCTTTGAAGATCGTTTTACAAATAATTTCCACTTTTTTCCCTGCCGTGGTAAAACCAACCTGAGTCAGGATTAGAACTCAGGAGTCCTGGTTTCTAGACCATTTCCCCAAATGGGCTGTCATTGACTCAGTCTTTGAACAGGAGTAACTTGTGGGGTTCAGGGTAGGAAATGACCAATTGATCACTGAGTTTTGTTTTTTTTTTTTAAGATTTTATTTATTTGACAGAGAGAGATCACAAGTAGGCAGAGAGAGAGGGGAAAGCAGGCTCTCTGATGAGCAGAGAGCCCGATGCAGGGCTCAATCCCAGGACCCTGGGATCATGACCTGAGCGGAAGGCAGAGGCTTTAACCCACTGAGCCACTCAGGCGCCCCCACTGAGTTGTTTTTAGGGCCGAAAGCATCAAAGTAATGAGTCGGTATAGTTTAGTGCTAAGGCATACCGATCCCAGAGGGAGATGAAGTTGGGTAAAC
>CM053606.1:12232507-12312062 GCA_028646535.1 Procyon lotor | reverse complement strand
CGGCCGCGCCCGGCCCGGCCCCCGCCCAGCGCCCGAGCGCGCCGAGGATGTGAGTCCTGCTCGCCGGTGCCGGAGCAGCAGCCGCTTGCGCGCGGAGCCGGAGCGTAGCGCAGCGCAGCGCCGGGCGCTCGCCGGGTCGCTCGGGCGGGCGGCGCACTCTCGCCTCCACGGTGCCCCCGGGCCCCTCGCCGGCGCCACCGCCGCAGCAGCCCGCGGGCCGTCCCCGGCCGGCCGCCCCCGGCCCCAGCGCCGCTGACCCTGTCCGCCGCGGGCGGGGACGCGGGCGGAGGAGGCGCCGCCGCGGAGCCCCCGGACGCGACCATGTCGGAGGTGCTGCCCTACGGCGACGAGAAGCTGAGCCCCTACGGCGACGGCGGCGACGTGGGCCAGATCTTCTCCTGCCGCCTGCAGGACACCAACAACTTCTTCGGCGCGGGGCAGAACAAGCGGCCGCCCAAGCTGGGCCAGATCGGCCGGAGCAAGCGGGGTGAGTTCGCGGCTCCCTCCCCGGACGCCCCTTTTCTCGGTCGCCGAGGCCTGGCCGAGGTGTTTGGAGGCTCTTCCGCACCCGGGAGCCGGTTCCGACCGAATGGAATCCCAGTGGAATCCCATCGCGCGGAACTGGGGGGATCCCGCACTGCGGGTCGGGCACCCGCTGGCCGCGGAAACCCCTCCCCCTCAGCCTGATTCCCGCTGGGGTCACCCAGGGGGCGTGGCGGCCTCGAGATGCCGCGGGGGCTGAAAGGTTATTCCGGGGTCCCCACCCGCGCCAAAGTTTGGTTTTCGATTTCTCCCCCCTCCCCTTTTGCGCAGTGTAGTCGCAGCTGCATTCGCTCTATAAACCCGGGGGGGGGGGGTGTCCCAGGGCTCCCCCAGGGACGGCGTGGAGAACTGCTGGGGGTGTATCCCACTCCCGCGGGAAGGCGAGGGGCTTTCGGGGCGCACGGCTTCTTATTGTTACTTGGCAGGGGGAGGGGGTGGCCGAGTCCGAGCGCTCGGCGCGGGAGCTGGCAAAGCCGGGGGGAGACTGGGACGCAGAGAGGCTCGGAGAGAAGCTCCAGAGGCTCGGGGACAATGAGGGGGACCTATAGCTGCTCGGAGATACTGAGACGCAGAGATGGGGGGTTGGTGGGGGAGGCTGGTGGTGGATCGGGGGAGACCGAGAGGGGCAGAGCCCGAGACAAAGCTCGGGAGAGGGAGCCAGAGCGGGAGAGACAGCGAGCCGGGGACGCCAGTCGGAGAAGGACCTAGAGGCAGCTGAAACAATGAGGGAGAACGATACCCCAGAAGGAGAGACCCAGAGACCTCGACAGGTGACGGCCACTCCGAGAGACTGCTGGAGGGACGGAGGAAGGCGAGGCTGGCTAGGTAGAGGTGGTGAGAGAGACGGAGGGGCCGGCGGGAGGCCGGCAGCGCCGGGAGGCTCTGACCTCCCGGCGGCGCGGAGGGGGCGCGCAGAAGGGGCAGCCGACCCTGGCGACGCCAGATCCGGGACCCGCCACGCGCGGAGGCCCCCGGGCCCCCGCGTGCCCCCTTGCTCCCCACACCTCCGTACCCAGAGCCTTGGCCACCCGCTCCGCGCTCAGGGCACCCCCGAGGGTCCCCGACTCGGGGACCCTGGCACCTCCTCCCCGCCCTCTTCTGCTGGCGAGCCTTCTTTCTAAATCAATGTGCCCGAGAGGTGCGGTGGGGTGAGGACACGGCCAGTGCGCGTCTCGGTTGCGTCCGGGCCTGCGGGATTTGCGCCCTTTCCCCCGCCTTTTCTCAGAACCGAACCGGGACGCAGCCTGTGGTGTAGGGGTGCGGTTCAAAGGGAAGCAGCACAGGGTCCCCCGGCAGAGACAGAGGAGGCTGGGGCTGTGTCAGCGCGCGAGGAGCCCACCCCCACCCCCTCCCTCGGCCTCCCGGATTTCCCAGTTCCCGGGCTTAACGCTAGACGTCGGAGACCCCCGGCGAGGCCCAGGCGCGCTCACGTCTTCTTTTCTCCCCTTTTTTTGCAGTTGTTATCGAAGATGATAGGATTGATGACGTGCTGAAAAATATGACAGACAAGGCACCTCCTGGTGTCTAACTCCCCCAAAGACAATGAGTTAAGGGAGAGTAAGAACGGCGGTAACAGTTACTGGCAAAAGAGCATGAAAAGAGAAAGCACTTTGAAATTTATTACTAGCTTGCTACCCACGATGAAATCAACAACCTGTATCTCGTGTCAGGCCGGGAGTCGGAGGAGGCGTGAGGAGGAGGAGGAGGAGGAGGATATGGAGGAGGAGGAGGAGGAGGAGGAGGAAGAGGAGGAGGAGGAGGCTCTTGGCTCCTCAGCAAAATTAAAATTAAAAAAAATTTTTTTTTAAATTTAAAAATCACTATATACACACATATAAAGAAATAAAAAAAGAAGTCTCAGTTGCAGCTGTTTGTCAAAATTAATATCCATTTCTTTTTCTATACAGTGAATATTGCGCAATTATAGATCTGGATTTTGAACCACTTAAATAATGAAGCGGCAACACCGGGTGTTTTGAGGTGTTGGCATTCTTCACTTATTTGGCTGTTCCCAATGTTTACATTATTTAATCTTGCAAAAATGATTCTGTGCACTTGGATGTGAAATGCCGTCCGGTTTTATTTTTTTATGTTGTTATCCCTGGATGTACGAAAAATCAGCAGATGATCTCTATAGATACTATGTTTTATTTTGGTCATCATTTGAAGTTATCAGGAATGTGCTTAAAACAAGAAGAGAACTTTTCTAAGGAATGATACATAGGAAGAATCCTTGTTTTATTTTAAAATGACTTGTAAAGCTTGTGTTTCTTTGTTGCTGCAAGCTATTTGCCCAAGTTAATGCAAATGGACACATTTTATATGTCAGGAAAAAACCCCAGAAAAACAAAACACATAAAAAAAAATGCTTGAGCTTTTTCTAACCTCTTCCTGCAGTCTGTTGTGTGAGCAGCCTGTTTTTTTCTCTAATATTGTGTCAGTTTATTCTCTTTAATGGGCTGTAAAAAATGTAATCACAAGAGTGCCAAATATCTTGAAATGCCAAAAGGCATTTTGGTTTCTTTTCTTTTTCCCTGTGCTCTGAGTCCACGTAAAGGAATGCTTGGAGTGTCTTTTTTGTTATCTATAGGGGTTCTCTTAAGGCACACCAGCTGCCTGTTTTGCATGGTATTTGCAAAAAAACAAAAAACAAAACAAAACAAAAAAAAACCAAGGCCTCTTGCGTGAGGAAATCTTTTACCACTTTTTGTTTGCAACTTTGGACCTCAAGAGGTTTCTTCCCTTCCCTGTTCCCTCTTTTCTTAATTCGATATTCTGGATGTCGCACCTGTAACAAGCACACAGGGCTCTTTCTCCAACGTACAATAAAAGAACTGTCCCTGTGTCTCATTCCTTTCTGGTCTCTGCTTTGGTTCGGGGGGACTTGCTTTTGCCTGCTGGCTGCAGAAGGGAAGGAGGGACCGGTAGCTTTGGTGGGGGAGGCGGCAAGGCGGTGTGGAGGGCCCTGGGGGGGGGTTTGGGCTCAGATGGCAGGAAAGACAGTAGACTGGCAGGGCCATCGCCCAAGGGAGAGTTCATTCCATTTGGATTTGCTTAGGGCTCTCCCTGCTTTCCTGCGGTTTCTGCCATCCCTTGCAGGGCGCGGAGGGATGGAGGTCCTGTGTGTTGGGAGGCAGGCAGTCTTGTTAAGAGCAATGTTTAGAGGCTAACAGACTTGGATTAAAATCCCAGCTCCTTCGCCTCCCAGCTGTGTGGACTTGAGCAAGTCGCCTTGGTACTTGAAGCCTCAGTATCCAAATCTGCGAGGTGGGGGACCTGCAGCGCCTGCCTCCTGGGGGTATGGGAGGCTTAACACCACACGCAGCAGGCGGCGGCACTCCGGATTGGGCCGCTCTGTGCCCATAAGTGCTTCACCAAGGGGCATCTGTCCTCAAAGGCAGGACTGAGGAGCAGCGGCACTGACACCGTTTCCCCTGCACCTTGGACTTCTGGAGCTCCAAGGCAGAATTCACAGGTCCCTGTATAAGGGACGGCCCCGTCCTCTGGGGCCTGCAGCCTGGTAGATCTCAGGCTTCCCCCAGTCACCACTGGAAAAGGTTCGTTAAGGAACAAAATTTCAGTCCCTGGTGGGGCTCTGGGGCAATTACGGTGATGGAGCAGGTCCCTGTGGGAGGAGGGTTTGGGAGACGGGTTTTGGCTGAAGAAAGGCCTGAAGAAGTTTTTTTCGGGGGTTGTTCTGCATCCAGGAGCCTCAGTGCGGGGAGCTTTTAATATGTTTGTTGTAAAACTGTCAGCCGGGGAGTCACAACACGGCTCACGGTGACAGGAGCCTGCTTGTGACTCAGATGTCAGGTAAGACAGGCCCCAGGGGGGTGGGGGTGGGGGAAGAGGGGCTCCAGAGGGCCTGTGGGGGAGGGGGTGATGTCTTGTCCCCCTTCCCAGGAAGTGGGGGCCTTGAGTCTCCGGAGGGCCCAGCAGAGAGGCTGGACGTCCTATCAGCCATTAGTAGGAACGGTGGGCAAGTGGGAGCTGGTGGTGGCAGCGGGGTGACTGGGGATGGCAGCTTGGGCTTCCCATGCGCATGACCCTGTTCCTGAGCCCGGCTCTCTGTCCAGCCAACCCCAGAGAATCCCAGTGTTTTGGAGCTGATGGGCCTGTAAGCATCACAGGGCCCGACTCTCTTTCCCCCTGTGCTTTTCCCACGAGAAGGTGGAGGGGTGCCACGCTGGGAGCTAGGGGCAGGGCCCACTTCTCCCCAGCCTCAGTCGGCCAGGAGGGGTGGGAGCCGTAGGAAAAGAGTCTGAAGGCACATCTTCATCCAAACCGGGAGTAATTACTGCTTACCTGCTCCATACAGCGCAGCCCTTCTCTTGCGTAATCGACCCAGCAACTCTGGAAACCCACGACGACTTAACTCTCTGGTAGGTGAAGAACTTGATGCCCCAGAGGGGCTAAAGGGACCACACAACAACCACATTAATTGAGCTTTTACTGTATGCCAGGCTCACAATAGCCCTAGGAAGCAGGCGTTATTCTTACCCTGATTGTACAGGAGAAACCAGGGCTCGGAGATGGGAATGAAGCAACTTGCGGACGGTCAGTGGGCTGGTAAGTTGGCTCGGCAGGAGTCGAACCCAGAGCCTGAGTTCCAGGATGGTGGGGGGCGGGGATGGAGAGTCATCCGACCTCAGACCCAGGCTCAGTCCCAGCCGCAGCCATTGTCCTTCAGCCTTAAGGACCCTTCAGTTGGCTCATTGTTTGGAGGTTTCGCTCTCTGACCTCTGCACAACTGACAACGCATCAGCGGTCAGGAGGGAGGCAGGGCTCAGGCGGATGTGCCGGCGAAGGCCGGGAGCTGCCCTCTGCCGGGAAGGGGGGAGCACGGGAGCCCTCTGCCAAGGCCCTGGGTCCACTTTAATAAGTGATGTATTAAAATGTTCTTGCTAGAGGCCACCCCATCAGCCAAGGCAGGATCCTCTGCCTGGGAAGATGGAGTCGGCTTTTCCGGAGGACTCCATTCAGCAAAAGGGAATATCAATTTCTTTAAATGTACTCTAACATCGGGGTAAACATTTGTTGGGAAGGCACTTTGGGGACTGGGCAGATACCGGATTATACCAAGAGCCGAATATGTTTGAAGTATCCGTTTGGTGGCAATAAATACGGAAAAGGCCACGACAAGTCCAAGGTGGGGGAGGGTGTCTGTAAGCCTCCCTGCATCGATCCAGCTGCCAGGGCTGCACTGTTCAAACTTGACTAATTGAATGCTTGCAATAAGCATCCATCTCCCTAGATTCTGCTTCCGTGGCCTGTCCAGGTCAACAGCCGGGAGGAATATCAAAAAGCACCTCTAAGGGGGAAATTGGCAAATTGAGTTTTGAAAGAAAGAGATTTGAACGTCACTGGATTAAAGGATTAAATAGGAACTCCTCCCCCTCCCCTGCTTAGAGCCTGACACATAACGCATGGTAGCCATCCATGAACGTGTGTGAAGTGCCTACTGTGTGCCAGGCAATGGATTTTCAAAACCTGCAAACAGATCTTGTTGCATGAAGCATCTTTGTAAAAGTACCCATTGGGGGTACCAAGGGGCAATGGAGGCACCACTGCGGGGGCGGGGAGCAGAGGGATGGGGAGCAGTTCAGAGGAGTCCGCTTGCCTATTATCTTCATCATCTCCCCAAAACCCCCCATAAATGCAATCCTAAATAAATCTGAATGCTTGTTCTCCAAAGGCCCTGTTCAGAGAAGTCTCCTACCTACTTCTAACCATGTTACCAGAGGTCTTCCCTCCCCGGATCGGGGGAGACTTGGATAGGGACTTGCAGGTACTGACCTCTTGCCCAAGAAAGGGAAGAGCGTGGCTCTCTGCTCAGATCCTCTCCTTTGATGGGTCCTCAAGTTTCATTCATTTGATAAAAATCAACTTAGCACTTGCTATGGGCCAGACACTGAGTATACAGCCGTGAGGAAGTAGGAGTTTTCCTTGGGCTTGAAAAGGATGACATTTCCACGGAAACGGGGTTAGGGTGGGGTACCACTAAAGTCAGCAGCCTGGACCCTTGGTTCAGGCAGAAAGAGGGAACCAAAGAGAACAGGGTCTCGGGAGTTGTCTGAATCTCACTTTTCAAAAAAGTAAAATTTTACTTTAGAATAGTTTTAGATTCACAGAAATGTGCGGATAGCATGGAGTTTTCAATACCCCTGACTCAGTTTCTCCTATTGTTAACATCTGACATTACTAAGGTACACTTTTCCTTTTTAGATTTTGTTTATTTATTTATTTGAGAGAGAGAGAAAGAGAGAGAGAGAACACATTCCTGCAAGAGCAAGGGGAGGGGCAAAGGGAGATGGAGAGGAAGAGAGAATTGTTAAGCATAGAGCCCACCTCGGGCCTTGATCCCAGGACCCTGAGATCATGACTTGAGCCAAAACCAAGAGTCAGATGCTTAACTGACTGAGCCAGCCAGGCGCCCCACTATGGTACATTTTCTACAACCAAGGAACTGATACTGGCATACCACTGTTAGTGAATCTCCGCAGCTCATTCGGATTTCATTCCTTGTTTACCTAAGTGAACAGAAAAGTTTACCCTTTTCTGTTGCAGGATCCCATCCGGGATACCACATTCCAATTAGTCATCAAATCTTAAGCTCCTCTGGCCCAGGATAATTTCTCAGCCTTCCCTTGTTTTTGATGGCGAACTGGTCAGGTATTTGGTAAAGGGTCCCTCAACTGGGGCTTATCTGATGTTTTTCTGGTGATTCAGTTGGGGTTAGGGGTTTTGGGAGGCGTGGAGGTAAATTGCCCCTCATTACATAATGTCAAGGGCACTTGCTATCAGCATGACTTCCCACTGTTGCCATTGACCTCACTCAACCGAGGTGGCATTGGTCGGGTGTCTTACTCTCCCATCTCCTTCCATACTGTCCTTTCTAGGAGGAAATCATCATGTGTAGCCCGCTTAAGGTGTGGGAGTTTTTTGTTGGGAGAGTATCTCCATAAATGACTTGGGATTGTGAATGACCCACTTTTTGGCTGTTCAACTTTGCCCCGTGTTGGGCAAGGCCACTGTGGTTTAGATGTAATCATGAATTCCAGACAAACGGGGGGAAAAAAAAAAACCCAAAAACGTCCATAAGGCCCAAAGTGCTGCCTGATGACCGAGAGATGGAGCCTTACAAAAAAAAAATAGATTAACCCCCCCACACCCACACACACACAAACCCAACAACCTTAATAAAAGCAACTTCCTGTGGACGGGAACTGTCACCCTCGTTAGAAACTGTGCAGAATTTTCTCTTGGAAACCTCAGGCAGCTGCTCTGGTTTATAAAATCCGCCTATTGGAGGGAAGCAGAAGGAAAAAAAAAAGGGTTGTCGTTATTCCAGCAACAGAGATTCTCCCAAACCATATGCAAAAATAAATCCAAGGACCGGGCTGTATCCGGGGAAACCTGGCAGCTGGGCTGGAGCTGGTGGGGTGGCCCCTGGGGACAGAAAGCCCGCGCCTGTGGGTCCCAGCCGCTTCTCCAGTGCAGCCCAAAGTCCTGGAAAGACAGCCCCACCTCGGGGGCCCCACCACCGCCCTCATTCTGGGAGGAAGAGTTGATTTATCCTGTCACCTCTCACATTGGAAGGTTTGTCCTTAACCTGGGGCTGTGGACGCCCGCGGGCCTGGAGGAAGGTCCTTGACCCAGAAACAGCTGTTTGAGGACAAAGGGTCACGCGAGAGGGAAAGGGAGGTCACTAAGGGAGGAGAAGGATCTGGGAAATGAGCCATGGGAAATCCTAACAGAATGGCAATGGGGGCTGGGCAGATGGGGGGCAGGCGGGGTGGCAGGAAGTTGTCAGGGAAAGGGTGTCCTGGAAAGCAGGGTGCTGGTGGCCAAAGTCTTAAGGGGCTTGGTCTGGGAGGGTGTCGGGTGGGAGGAAATGAACTAATTAATGAACTAAATCCCTGTTCCTTTAAGACTCCTCTGCCAGGGATGGGGGTGGGGTGGGTAGGGTGCTTGGCCAGCCCTGGGCCGGCAGGGCTGGCCTTCAGGGACCTCGCTCTCTGGCCAATGACCCTTTGAGGACAGTGCAGCTTCAAGAAGTTGGGAAGGGGGAGTGGTGTGTAGGAAGCTTAGGAAACCCTTGGGGAGCCCCCGAAGCAGTCGCCCAGCACCCGCTGTGGGTGTCTGAGAAAGGACTGGTGATTGCATTATTCCAACCCCAAATGTGCTGAGTGTGACCCTCACTGTGGGCAAGGCTTTTGCCCCTCGAGCTCCCTTTCCCCACGTGGAAAATAATATTTAGGCGGTGCTCGCTGCACACCAGTAACCGTTCCACACTCTTCGCGTTGAATTCCTTTAATTTTCACAACCCAAGGAAATAGTTCCTAGAATTAGTATCCCCATTTTACAGATAGAGGAAACCGAGGCACAGAGCCCTGGCGTCTTCTGCCTGCCATGGCATAGCCAGGAAGTCCTGGAGCTGGGGCCGAACCCTAGGGGCGCCGACCCCAAAAGTCCCCGGTTTCAACCGCTCCAGGAATAAGGAGGGGGTCGAGCTAAGCCCACGCCCAGCGCCCCGAGCCTCTCGAAGGCCCTTCCTCCGGGGGTGGGGGGAGGGGAGGCTGAGGATCCTGCCGGCCGTGAACCCTGGACCGGGCCAGCGGTCGCCATGGGGACGGTGGGGCGGAGGCGGCGGGCGGGGCTCTGTGCCCAGCGGGGCAGTTCCGGGGGGAGCCTCTCGAGCCCGCACCTGGGGCCGCGTCTTCGGGGCAGCCGGGGCCGCATGAACGCTCCCCTCCCAGACTGGGGAGACCACAGGCCCCCTGCAGCGGTCTGCACCTCCTCCGACCTGAACTCGATCCCCCGCGAAGCCGCACTTATCTCCAGTTCATCTGTGTGAATTATTTACTGCGTCTGGCGGCCTCCCGCCCGCCTCCGCCCTCCGTGTCCCCACGGCCTCTCCTTATCCCTGTTGGCGGGGTAGCCCCTGCCCTCCAGATCCAAGAAGTTCAAATATGAGGCCTCCCCCCTGGGCGCGGGGCAGGAGCTTCCCACCTTCTCCCCCCCTCCCCGGGAATCCTTGTCCTGGACCCAGACTGAGCACTGGACGAAGAGTGCTCCCAGCAATCCTATCAATCAGGGTCACTGGAAATCAGGCCCTTTTTGCCTATGGAGACACCGATGGCTGGAAGTTTGCCGAACCTGTCCTCTGTCAGCCCTTGGAAGGAGACGGAGGTAGAAACAGTCAGAGTCTGGCTCCCACTCTTAATCCTAAACCCCACGTGGGGTGGCACGTTGCTTCCCCAAGGCCCATGAGCTTTTCCCAGCACCCGGAGTCGGCTTGGGCACCAGTCACATCTGTGACAGCCAGGTGCACAGAGCAGGGGGCCCGCCTACGTCACCGGCCCCTGTGAGGTGCTGGGGACACAGGGTTGAGTCAGGCACAGCCCCTGGCCTCAATTTGCTTCTGTCTGGAACAGAGGGTGGGGCACCCCAACAGGAAGCAGGCAAGGCCAGACGTGCTCATGACTAGTTAGGATACCAGTTGGAGAGCTGGGCAGGAAACAGCGAGTTCTAGGCTGGGGGGTGGCCATTCAGGGAGCAGGTGGGCTTGGGCAGGGCCTTGGAGATGGAGGGGACGGGTGGGAAGAGCAGTCTGGGTGTAGGAAAGATGGAGCAGAAGGACAGAAGTTGGCAAGCGGGGGTTTGCTTGAGAAAGGGCCCGTCCTCTGGGTAGCGGTTGAACAAGGCGTGTCCAGTGGTGCCCCTGTGTGGGGGGTGTTCGGAGGAGGGGGCTGAAAGTCCTCGCATCTGAGCTCAAGGGCTGGTTTAGAGTAGCTTCTCTGCAGGGGCTAACTCTGCCTTCCAGGCGACACTTGGCTAGGCCTGGGGACAATTCTGGTTGTCCAAGCACAGGGAGGAGCTGCAGCTCCTGGCATCTGGTGAGTGGAAGCCAGGGATGCTGTGAAGAGGGCCCAGGCCAGCCCCCCGCCACGCAGAATTAGCCAGGCCCAGACGTCCTGGGCTGGAGGAATCATGAATTGGAGTCTGTTGAAGACCCTTTTCCACCAAAATGAGACCTTGGGCAAGTCACTTGGCTTCTTGTGCTTCCGTTCCCTCCTCCCTAAATGGGCTGATGATATGGGCTCACATTTGAGGAAATAGCTGTTTTTCTTTTCTTTTCTTTTCTTTTCTTTTCTTTTCTTTTCTTTTCTTTTCTTTTCTTTTCTTTTCTTTTCTTTCTTTCTTTCTTTCTTTTTTTTTTTAAGATTTTATTTATTTATTTGACAGAGAGAGAGAGAGAGAGATCACAAGTAGGCAGAGAGAGAGGGGGGAAGCTGAGCAGAGAGTCCGATGCGGGGCTCGATCCCAGGACCCCGAGATCATGACCTGAGCCGAAGGCAGAGGCTTTAACCCACTGAGCCACCCAAGCGCCCCTGTTTTTATTTTCCTACTCGCTGCCTGGCCATGTCCCATAAATGCCGTCCTCACAGGAGCTCATCCAATCCTTACAACCCAGGCACAGATGCGGCTGCTACTAATAACCGTGTTTGGGGGACATGTTTTTTAAAGGTTTTATTTATTTATTTGAGAGAGAGCAAGAGAGAGAGAGTGCAAGTGGGGTAGGGAGGGGCAGAGGCAGGAGAGGGAGAAACAGACTCCATGCTGAGCAGGGAGCCTTGCTGGGGGCGGTGGGGGGTCCCTGTGCACAAGGGGCTCCATCCCAGGATCCCGGGATCAACCTGAGTCCAAGGAGATGCTTCACTGACTGAGCCACCCAGGCACCCCCTGTGGGGCACTTCCTAAGCACCAGGCCCCATACTAAGCTCTTCACATATATAAATTTATTTACTCCTCAGAACTCCATGAGATGGGCACTGTTATGACCTCTATTTAACAGGGAAAAGGGTGGAAGAGAGGGCAGAAGCTTCCTGAGGGCAATGTCTTGTTTTCAGCTGTCTTTCCCCAGCATCTAGAGCAGTGTCAAAAGAAATGTTTGTGGGGAAGGAAATACATAAACCCTCTGTGGGCTTTGGCAGGTTCCCAAGCCTCCTGCAACTGGGAAGACACTGGGGCACAGAAAGATTGAGGGTCTTGTTTGGAGAAACACAGCAGGACCTTCACCCCCTTGCTTTCTGGCCGAGGCCTCAGGAAAGCCCCTGGGTGGTTTCTCTGGGCCCCTGGAACCTCACTAGGTTCCTACCGCTGGCAGAAAGGAACCCTGGGGCTTTTCGGAGATGCTCTGAGGGTCCCGGGTCTCCCCGGAGTGCCATGTGAGCCGGCAAGGACTGGCATCCTGGGCTGTGACCCAACCCGGGAGTCCATCAGCTCAGCAGTGTGTCTAGTGCCTGGGCTTGGACTTACCTACTCTGATAAATGTGGAGGGATTTCAGATTTCTCCCGCCCCTAGTCCTGACCTCAGGGAAGTGGGTGACTGCAGGACGTGCGAGCTTCAGACCTGGTATTTGGGAACCTTAGAACTGCTGCTTGGTCTACAGGCTGCAGGCTTTCGGGATACACCGCAGCCAGGCCTCACGGCAGCCCCCAGACCTAGTAGCACTGTCCTTAATGGGCGGACAGGTGTGAAATCAAGATTTCAAGAGGTGGCAATCCGTCCCAGGGAACCAACAGGGTGGCTGCAGACCAGGGAGGCTGGTTATTCCCACCTGGAGGGAGCAGGGCCAAGGGTGGGCCGAGGCTTGGGGAGCTGCCCTGTACTGGTCTGGGGAGCACAACCCCACCTGCCCATCTCTGCGGGGGGCCCTTCCCATAATGCCCATGCTGTAAAGAGCAGGATGCTGCTCTGTTAGCCACCAGCGAGCCCCGTGGGGTTGCCTTCCTGGGGAGTGGGTTGTGTGGACCCTCCCCATCCCCTAACAGGCTAGGGGATCACTGGCAGTTAAAAGAGCAGATAGGGGTATGTCTACACCGAAAGCCGCCCCTCTTTCCACTTCTCTGTAAACCGCTATGCCCCGGTCATGCTTTCTTTCCCAGAATGCCATGCTTTTTATGGCTCCACACTTTTGCATATGCTGTTCTCTAGTCTGCCACCCTCTCTATCCAGCCAAATCCTGCTTATCCTTCAGGTTTCAGCTGAGATGCCACCTCCTCCAGGAAGCCTTCCCTGAGACTCCTCCCCTTGAATTAGCTCTCTCCCTGAGGCTCCTGTAGTGCCCATGCTTCCCTCTGTCCAGTCACTTGTCTTCCTGTGTGTTCCTGCTGGTCTGTCCTCCTCCAACAGACTGTGTTTCCCTCTTGGGTGGCACTGGGGCTCTCCGGTGGGTCTCTGTTTCCCCAGGGCATCACACAAAAGCCTGGCGTGTAGCAGCTCCTCGGGCAATGTCATTGAATTAATGTTACAATAATAACAATCTCTTGCACATGTAAAGCTCTTTTCCAGTTTCAAAAGCCTTTTTATGGCAATTATGTCATCCGATCCTCGCAGAGAACTTGCCATTTGAGGTAGGCAGGGTTGGCCTCAGTGTTTCTGTTTTTGAAGGCACCAAGCAGGCTGGAAGAGATGAGGTGCATTGCCCAGGTGGCCGGCAGGACAGGTGCACTGCCCACACTGTCTGGCAGGAGTGGATCTATGTGTGATATATTTGGCCCAGGGTAGGAGCCTCTTCAGAGTTCCGATTCCAGGCTTTCCGTTTGGGGGCGGGGGCGGGGAGTTGGGGGCTAGGGGTGGCTGGCTGCTGTCAAGTCCTCTGTGCCGAGGTGGGGCTGGCTTTGTATGGAGGCTATGGGGTGTGTGTGTGTGAGTCTGCTCTCTGGAAGGGGAGGCAGTGGTTTTTGCCCCTGTGCTGCTGATGCCCTAGGAACACCCAACGTTTGGGAAAGAGAGATCCAAAATAGGAGGATGACTAAGTAAACTGTAGTCCATCCACTTGGAATACTTAGCAACCATCAAAAATGATGTTTCTGCAGTTTGTGTGCTGACATGGGAAAGCGTGGATGTCATGATGCTCAAGGCAAAAAGGAGAATATAAACTGGACCCACAATAGAACAGTGTTGTGGAGCTGTTTGGAGCCAGCTCCGCCCCTTAGGGGCTGTGAGCTCAGGCAAGCTAGCCTCTTGGTGCCTCAGTTTCCTTATCTGTAAATCAAGTATTCACTAATCGTCCTACCTTGGAGGGCCGTTGGGAGGATTGGATGAATTAATACATATAAAGCACTTAGAACAATGCTTGTCGTATATATATACACATATATATGACATATGTATATATATGACATATATATGTGTATATATATATTTAAAGATTTTATTTATTTGATAGATAGATAGATAGATAGATAGATAGAGAGATATCACAAGTAGGCAGAGAGGCAGGCAGAGAAAGAGGGGGAAGCAGGCTTCCCGCCGAGCAGGGAGCCTGATGTGGGGCTCAATCCCAGGACTCCTGAGATCATGACCTGAGCCGAAGGCAGAGGCTTTAACCCAGGGAGCCACCCAGGTACCCCAATGCCTGTCATATATTAAGATATGGTTATTATAGTAATTATTATGATCATCTCAGCTACTGCAAATACGTAGAAGAAAAAATAAGACGGAAGAAAAGATCAATGCTGTTTTCTTTCGAAGGAGGCTTTTTGGATGATTTTTACTTCTTTTTTCCCCACTTCCCTGAATTCTCTAAATATTTTACAGTGAGGGCGCATTACTTTTATTATTACTAGAGGATAAGCTATTTTCCCCAAAACCACAATAGTCAGGGGACAGACTCAGGAACCCTTTCCTTTTGGATTCAAGAGGGGGGACCACAGGGAGTCGCCTCCATAATTAACACCTGGGATGCCCTGAGAATACCCTCGTGTCAATATTTTTCCTCCACCTGGGTCTGCAGCTCCTGGGTAAGCTTTCCCCACACAGATCAGTGTCCCTTTTGTCTCTCATCTGCCTGGTTAATAATTTTTTATGATGCTTATCGAAACAAGGCGCTGAGCTGTTCAAATACTCACAACCATAAACTGTCACCACCTGATGACAATGAGAATTCCCCAGGCAGTGCTCATCAGAGCTGAAACTAAATCATTCTGACCACCCCTGTCATCATCACACTCTCCCTCCATCCAGGGAGACAAGGGCATTTACAGTGAAGGAAACACCAACTGCTGTGTAAGCTGATACGGGCTCTGTGAGCTGCCCGGCCAAGCCCAGGCTGCCAGCCAGCCAGAAGGAGGGAGCCAACCAGCTGGCCAGCTGGTCAGCAGAAGACTGTGCCGAGCACACAGTAGGTGTGCAAATATGACTCCTTGTCAAATTCCATTGGAGTTTTGTGAGGTCTGGCTGATGTGTGCAGTTCTGGGCACGGTCCTGTGTCCTGGTCTAGACCAGGGGTACTAAAGGATGTCTTCACCTTTAGGGAGCAAAGGCCCATAGATTCTTTCAGGCCCTTCTACTGAGGATGGCATGAGTTCTGGGCTTTTGGGATGGTGGTTTATGAGAGACCTTGATTCGGTTTTCTCTTAATCCCTCTTGGGATATGACTTCAAATGACCATGACTGCCATGACATCTTATCACCTCCCCATCCCCCTATTTTTTAAATCCATCCATCCAGCATCTATGATCCCTCCATCTATCCATCTCTCCATCCCTCTACCCATCTATCCATCCATGATCTATCCATCCCTCCATCCCTCTATCCATCCATGATCTATCCGTCCCTCCATTCATCTATCCATTCATGGTCTATCCACTCATCCATCCATCCATCCCCCCATCCATCCATCCATCCATCCATCCATCCATCCATCCAACCATCTAAGCACCCATTCATCCAGCCATCCATTGTGAAGCAGTATAATGGTGAGTAAGCGAATAGACGTTTAGGGTCAGACTGCCTGGTTTTAAATCTCTTCGTGGTCTGGGAGGCAGACAGGTAATCAAACACTGAGGTAGCAGGTGACTTCAGGGCTCCGTGGCTGCAGAGAGGAGGCGTCTGACACCCAACTGGAGCCTTGGGGGTGAGGGGCTTCACACTGGGTACCACTATTACCATCATCATCACCCCTGGGATTCCTTTAACCAGTGATGGAGCCTCAGTCAAATGGGAATCACTGGCTCGTAAACTGTGGCTGGTTCCTGGCATGAGCCCTCCTCCCCAGCACACTGACTCTCCTCCCTCCCCAGCCCCTATTTGTACTCTGCTGCCTTTCCTGGCTCTGTTCCCCACTCTCCCCTGATCCCTCTAGCCCTACTCCCTACCTGTCAAATCCATCTGTTTCCAGAGCCCTGATTCTTGCTGGATGGCAACAAATTGGGTTGATAATCCAGCCTGTGTAATGGACTGATGGGTGTTTACATGTTCCTGCAACATCCTCCACCACTCGGGCAACATGTGTCATCACCATCGTGCATCTGATAAGCTCATTCATGGTGCGGGATTGTTCCATTGCATTAATTCCTTTGCATTATTCCAACACCAATCGTGTGCAGATGTCCCAGATGCGGAACACCGGAAGTGTGCCCCGACTGCATTACCCAGTCTCCCCTGTGCTTTCTCAGGTGCACTGCAACTGGGTCCGCACTTCCACTGTCTTCAAAAGATGGCAGACTGGAGTGGGAAGGGTGAGGTTCCAGCCAGATGGGCCTGGGTTTGGATTCCACCAAACCTCTTGTTAGCTCTTGGGTGAGTAAGTCACTTATCCTCTCTGAGCCTCAGTTTCCTTATCTGTGAAAGGGAGGTAGGAGTGCCTCCCTGGATAATGTACACTAGGTCATTGCAAGCTGTCAGACACCACATGGGTGCGAGAGTCATGTCAGGAGCTCTACAGCTCTGCAGACGCTTCCCCTGCAAAGGCAGAGGTGCGGCTGGCTGGAGATCCAGGGAGCATTGGGTGTAGGCTGGCCGTGACTTGGGGTCAGAGTGACCTGAGACTGGTTGGTCCTCCCTGGGTCTAATGACACAGGGCCTCGCGGGGAGTCTTACAAGCTGAGGGTGAAGATTTGCCCACACCAGTGTCCCCCCTGAGTCTTGGCCACCATTGCTGGGTGCCCTCCTTGCAGATTCATGTTGTCCACCCCTGCATCCCTGTGTTCCTTGCCTGAAGGGGAGTTTTGGTCACCCATCAAGCACCCCAACACCCTGCCTTGGGTTTTGAATCGGCGCTTACCCTCCTCACCCCAATCTATCCATGCGCTAATTCAGCATCTGTTTATTTAGTCCTATCCATGTGCTGAGGGCTGTGCGCGAAGTAGGGTGCCCGTGGGTGACTGATGCTGAGCGGGGACGCATCTGCTGTGTGGCTTTAGGCATTCCCTTTTCTCCCCAAGGGTCTGCTCACCTGGCTCAGTGGGCTCCGTGTCAGCGAGGTGGGCTCGGACCCGTACTTGATAATAAAAAGGATACACATACAATTGGCCACACCCACCTCAGTGTTTTTGGGTCCAAACTCTGTGTCAGTATGTCAACGCTCCCAGGCCATTGGACAAGGGGGCGTCAGGACACTTCCTGAACTGGGACGTGAGGGTTCAGGGTTATGACCTTGGTGGCGATGGGTCAGGTAACGGGGGGAGCTGGGGCGAGGCACTGGGGCCACAGAGAGACATGTGGGGTGAGGAGGAGAAGGGAGAGGAGGCTGAGGACAGAATCTGGGCAACAGCCGATGGGAACACCGGGCATGCTTGGAGAGGTGCAGGCAGAACCGGCGGGGACCAGACCAGGAAAGGACAGTGGTCGGTAGCATCAGAGGAGATCCAAGGCTTGGTGGTCCCCTAACAGTGGTGACCTTGGGGACAGCCACTTCTGTGAGCACAAGGTGAGAACCAAGAGTCAAGAGGTGGGGGGCCCTGGCCATTCTTTGGAGGAGGTGGGCAGTGAGGGGGAGGGGTGCTATTGGGGTGGGGGACAGCTTTGGGTGGGATGCAGTTTGAGGCAGAAGGGAAGGGTCCCTTCAGTGCTGGGCACATACTAGGTGTGTGGTCAGTGTTTATTGGCCTCTCATCCTTTTATGTCTGCAGCACCTTCTTATTCCCCAAGTCCTGCCAGCTAATGGTAGCTCGTCCACCCCTCAGTAAGCCCCAAGCACCTGCCATGTGCCAGATTCTGTTCCAAGCACCGTGGATGCAGCCATGAAAAGATGAACAGGATCCATGCCTTCCAGGATCTTCCCAGGTAGGGTGGTGAGAAAGAAACTGGCATATTATAACTAAACTAAGCTTCAGCACTGACAAGGGCTAAAATGGAGAGACTATCCTTCAGGCTTTCATTAGAAAAGCCGCATCATTACAAATGGTGCAGAAGAAGGTTTTGCTCCGGGGGTCAGACCTCATGCAAGTGCAGGCACTCATGGGCAGGCTGTCCGTCACATCTGGGCTTAGGTGTGAGTCGGGCTGGCGGCGGGAAGGAGAGCTTGGAGCGGACTTGGGGAAGGATGACCTGGGACCGCCTGGGGCTCCCCGCACCTCCAGCCTATGCTGGGCTGAGCTCCCACCAAGTCGGTACCCTTCACCACGGAGCTGAGCGCATACTCGGCCAAGGACTCAGAGAGGTTAGCGGGAGATCTGGGGGAGTTGGAGGAGCTGCAGGCCCTGGGGGCCACCCCTTGCCAACAGGGGGCAGGAGATGGGTGACGAGGGTGTATCCTGTCCCTGACCTTCAGAGCCTAACAAACACATGGCGGGGGCTGCTTCCCAATGTCACTGGAGGTCTCTTACTCCCCAACGCTTGCCAGGGGAGGGGGTTCGCGGAGAAGTCATCTCGGCTTCGTGACACAGTGGCTATCCTCGAGATGAAGGGGGATCCTGTGGCAGGGGTGACGTGGGTGGGAGTGGATAGGGAAAGCCTTTCTGAGGAAATGGCAGTTGTGATAAGACCTGGAGAGGAAGATGTTGTGTTCCAGGGTCAAGGACAAAGCTGGGGTGACCGGGGCTTGCGGGGGAGGGCAGAGGCCAAGAAGGGATCTGAGAGGGACCTGAGCCCCCGTCGGCTGTGACTGGGGTTTGACTCTGGTCTCGGTGGGAAGAGGGGCAGTGACGTGGCCAGGGTCGTGCTGGGAAGAAGAGGGATTGGGGTGGGGCGGGAAGGACCGGAAGCTGAGGGTGGGGTGCTGGGATGGGGGGGCCATGGTGATCTAAAGAAGAGATGATGTCCACCGGAATGGAGGTGCCACAGCTGTGAGAAGAGACAGGGGTGCTTGGATTATGGGTGCATCTGGGGACAGACACAGGGCCGAGATGGGCTTGGGACGAAGGACGGGCAGGAGTTAAGGACCTCAAGAATAGTACGGACTTGGAGCTGCTTTGGTCCTTGCTTCTGGGAAAGGCTGTCTTCTCTCTAGTGCCTTCCTTGCTAGTGGCCCCTGCCCTCAACGTATGGGAGAATCCATCCCCTGTGTCCCCTCCTGTCTCCCCCTCGACACACGAGGCCATCACCTCCATACCGAATCCCCCCAGCCCCCAGCTCTGGCCTCCGGTCAGCTATCAGCTCCCCGAGTCCTGTGCCTTTAAGACCAGGAGACAGGAGCCCAGTGAAATCTGTCTCCTCAAAGTCCTGCCGGTAATGAGAGGCAGAGAGAGAGAGAGAGAGAAGATAATAAAAGCAAGAACCAGCCTGGGGGGGAAAAGAAAAGATTTTTATCCTCCCAACCCTGCAAGTTCCCCTCTGGCTCTGAGAAACCTCAGAAGAGTTCTCTCCGAACATATGAGTAATACCTAGCAAAGATGCTGTCCTCGGAGCAGAGGGAGAAGACGGAATGATTCTGGCTTTGATTAGAATTTATTTCCAACCTGCAGCCTCCCTGGTGCCAGCCTCCCACATTCCTGCTCCTGGGAGGGGGTTGGGGGGAGGGAGGTGATGGGGGATGGTGTGGGGGCTGCTGGTGGGGGTGGGGTGGGAACAGAGTCCAGGGAAGGGACTTGTTCCGGAGAACTTCCAAGTGTCCTGCTGGCAGCGGGGACAGGGAGAAGGGATGTGTCCTCCACTTGCTGTCCCCAGAGAGAGGGGCCAACAGGGCTGCAGGGTTAGCCAAACAGTGAAAAAGCACCCGTAGGATTTACCAAGGCTGAGGGAAGCCCGGGTGACCAGAGCGAGCTGGTGTTCTCGGCTATCAGATAGCCATGTGGGTAGCTTAAGTAGCCTCTCAGGGCCTCAGTTTCCTCATCTGGCATTTCTAAGGACCTTTGTGGCTATGATTTTAGGACAAAGGCGACATGCCTGTCCGGGAGCCATTTGGGTTCTCGCTGCTTGGGAGCGGGGAGGGTTTCCTAGATGGGTGTCAGATTTTGGTTTGATGTGGGGCAGAGGGGCAGACTTGGGGTGAGTGCTTTCTCCTTTTTTGGGTCCTCTTTGGGGACTGGGTTAGATCATACCATCACCTCACTTACTCATTCATTCATTCATTCATTCACTCACTCACTTTTATTCATCACAGACCATGTGCCCAGTGCCGTGCTGGGCGCAGCGAGCAAGACGTGGTCCCTGACCTTCCAAGGTTCCCAGGGTGGTGAGGGAGGGGCAGACATAGGGTGCTGGGGAGCACTGAGGAAATGCCCCCAACCTGGACTTTGGAGGTCAGAGGCTTCCTGGGGGAAGCTGACATCTAAGCTGGGACCTAGAGGGGGAAGCCTAGGGAGGAGGAGGGGAGGGGCAGCACCAGGAGGAGGAAAAGGAGGAAAGGGTCTATGCCGAGGTGCAGGTGGGAACAAGCAGGCTGTGTGGTGGGGCTGGAATATGCCATCATGATGGAAGGGAGGCCCAGAGTGGGAGGGCTCTGAGCAGCATCTCTCCGGGAAGGCATCCGGTCAAGAGCATTTCAGGGCCATGGGTGTCTTTCTGAGACTCAGGTCTTGTAAGGCCCCACCTCTGGGGCTCCCTTCTCTCACCTGGAAGTGGATAGTTATGGTTGAAATATGTGCAATGGGGAGCTAGACTATTTTAGTATTTAGTGCTTGAATGGGTAAAACTTCAGAGAGATGAGAAAGACTTTGGCCCCATCACGGAGTCTCGGTGCTGGATGTGGGCACCCTGCTGGGCATCAGCTCCTCATGGACTAGCTTGGTGGCCATCCGCCTAGCTCTGGAAGGAAGGGTGATTGGGACGGGCAGACCCTCATCTTGGAGTTGAGAGGCATGAGCACTCATCACAGACCGATCTGGTTTTCCAGTATTGGCTTGATCATGCCTAAGCTGTGCATCTTTGGGGAAGTCAGTTAACGTCTCTGAGCCTCAGGTTCCTTAGGTGTAAAATGATATTTAAATATCCACTTCCCAGGGTGGTTGTGAGGGTTAAACAAGGTGGTGATGATGATGATGAGGAGAATGATATTAAGAGCTAATACTTATTGAGATTTAAACCCTTTTAAGCGTGCGAGGCAGTGCACTACTGAGGTTCCCCTTCAGGACCGAGGCCCTCATAACCGGTTTCCAGGAGTGTTGCCAGCTAAAAGCACTGCTGGGCACCTCCTTGGAATTGTTCTCAGCCCCCTGGCCTCAGTGTGGGAGAACTTAGGGGGCGATCCCTGTCTCCCAGCCCAGCCCTGCCTCCCGCACCCCTCACGGGGCTTTCCCCAGGCCCTGCGTGACACAGCTCCTGGGTCCAAGTCTTCATCTCGGAGTCTGACATAGGACAGCCCTTTGTCCCCTGTCTCATGTAATCCCCCCAGCAGCCTGTGGAAGGAGACACCGCCATTAAACCATTTTGACATACAAGGGAACCATGGGGTATGAGATGAAATCTCTGCAGCTGCACAGGTAGGACGGAAGAGGTGGGACTTGGTTTGCGCATGGGGCACCTGGCTTCACAACCCAGCCTGTAAGGGCCCTTTGGAGCCTGGCTCTGTGCCTGAGAGGGTGGCTGAGGGTGACTCTGGACCTCTGCCATTGGTGTAAGACCCCACACCCACTCTCTCTCCCTGCCTTGCTACAGCCCTGAGTACGTGCCAGCACCACACAGTGGAAAGCGACACCTTCCCCAGCCACCCACTCCCCAGCTGCTGATGGAACACCATTGTCACCAGCGCGAGGTAGGCTGAATGTCCTCACCTGTGCAAACCTCATATCTCCTGCCCTGTGGCGGACGCTGCTGGGGAAGCTGCTGGAAGGGATTTGGAATCTCCTCTTGCCTTCCCCTGAGACCTGAGACTCCAGAGGACCCAGGCTCTGGCCAGGCCTGCACCCGTGATGAGCAGAGTCTTGGGCACAAGGAGACCTGGCTCTAGTCCAAGGAGGGGTCCCCGTGCTTCTCTGGGTGTCAGTTCCCCACCCAAAGATGAGCAACAGACATCTAAGGCCCTGCAGAGTTAGTGTGACAGAGTTCGCCTCCACGTGGATGCCCCATGTGACTTTTGTTTCTTCCTGGCTCACACCTCTGAGTGACCAGAAAGAAGGGATCTTCCCAGTCGCTGGTGGAGAGCTTTGCAGTTTGTCAATGTCCGCACAGATGTGGTCGTGTTTGAACCCTGCTGCACTGCTGGGAGAGGTTGCACCATCACCCTCCTGGGTTGGATGCTAAGTCTGGGTGGAGCAGCTTGAGAACTCTTGAAACCCCCTCGTTTTTAACCTACAAATATGTAGATATATATGTGTTGCTCAATAGCAGAACCAAGAGCTCAGAAATCATTCTGTAGGATCCTTTTGTTTGACAGATGGGGGACCTCATTTACCGCCCCCTGCCCCTATCCACTGAGCTCCTCACGATGTCCGTCTACAGAGCCGAAACAAGGGTTGAGTCTGGGGCTCATTCAATTACTCTTGGTCAGGTATTTTTCAAATTTCGTGCCATGAATGAGTTCCCATTTAAGACTGAATCCTAAAGCATTAATGGGAAAACCAGCTTGCGGCCCTTGGATCCCTGTTTCTGATGCCCTGTTCGAGGGTGGGGGGTGGGGGTGCAGAGTTCTCAGGGTGAGGACTGGATCTGTTTCCCCTTGTGACACACAGCAGCAGGTGGGTGGGCTGGGTGGAGACGGCTCTGGGTATTTATTTTCCTACCACAGTAGCACAGGCAGACCGGAGTGGAGGTGAGGCTGAGCAGCAGGGACAAAGAAATGTGTGTGTTCTGGCAAATTTGGGGAATTAACTCTGAGGTTGTTCCAAGGAGAAAATGATGTTTTGAATCAGGATTTATTATACATCTGAGCTCACTGCCTTTTAAAGAACACCTTGTTTACTTAACTGTTCTGTTTAGAGATTTATTTGTATCTGGCTCAATTTCAAAAGGAATCTGAAGTGGCTAATTATTTAATTAGACTGTGAGCTCCTTGAGGGCAGGAGCTCCCATCATTATTTCTCCTCTTCTTCAGACAGGCTAACTCCTGGTTGCCCCTGCCCCCTGCAAGCCCCCGGCTGGATTTTCTGCCTCTCGGTTGTAACAGTCTGTTTCTGTCTCTTTGTTTTCCATGAAACTCTGAGCGTAGTGAGGACAAGGACTATATATTACATGTTTCGGTATCTCATGCAACCATTTATCCATCTAACAAATTAAACATCCATCTAACTTACCATCCATCCATCCTTCCATCCATCCATCCATCATCTCCCTATCAATCCAACACCTATCGACTCATCCAACCACCAAACATTCATCTGTCCATCCAACCATCCATCCATCTATCCATCCATCCATTAATCATCCACCAATCCATTCAACACTTATCCATTCAATACCTATCCATTCATCCATCCAACCATTCACCCATCCTTCCATTCATCCAATTACCCACCTATCCATTCGACACTTATCCATTCATTCATCTAACCACCACTCACCCATCCATCTCTATAATCATTCATTTATGTAATCATCCATCTATCATCTATCTATCCAACATTTATCTGTCCATCATCCATCCATCCATCCATCCATCCACCCATCCATCCATCATCTATGCAACCATCATCCATTCTTTTAAAACCAAGAAAGCTGCACAAATAAAGCCAAACAGAATGAACTACAAAAAGTTATTCTTTCCCCAGGGCTCATTGACTGTGTTAAGTACAGCACATACATTAACTAATTGAGTAAATGAAACTAAAACCCTCCAAGACTCCATGAGGTAGAATTACTATGACCACATTTCAGATGAGAAAAGTAAGATGGACAGAATTTTAGCAACTTTCCCAAGGTCACATGGTTGGTAAATGTCAGTGAAATTTAAAGCTGGGTATCCGACTGCAGAGGCTGTATCTTTTGCTTCGCTGTGATGGGAAATATCTCTGAGGAATGATTTAAGCTGACCTGCACACCTTCTCACCAACAACCAAACATTTCTCACCCCCAATCCTCATCTTCTCCAGCTCCAACCATCTCCCTGCCCTTCCCTCATCATTGTAACTCCTGGGGAGAGGGAGAGAGTGAGGAAAGGCCTGAGTAGGCCTTCCATTTAGGCCAGGTCTGGGGTGAGGAAGAAGAAAAGACTGCACAGGCAGCCCAAAGCCTTCTTACATTCCCTCCTCTGGGAGGTGTGCGGTTCTGTTGTGAGTGGGTGGAAATGAGTCAACGTATCCAGGAGGGACAGGAGGGCCAATCAATGCCAAGGGCACAAGGCCTCAGAAGCCCTTGGGGCTTTGGGGAAAGGAGATTTGGCTGTTCCAAGTTCATAGGAAGCCAGATGGGGTTCCCAGAGAGGACTCCTCCTGAGCCTGATGCCTTCCCGGCAAGTAACAAGGCTTTAAAGGTATGAGTCCTGAGCTCTTTGCAATTGGATAGACACCCAGACACTAGGAGGAGGAAGGTGTCCTCAAGTTGCCTGAGGCCAGGTTCCAATTGTTCCTGAAGTCAGCTCCCTTTCTGGCTTCCCATCCGTTTGTTTTCAGGCCAGGGGTGAGTGGGTGGCTAATACATTTGCCCTTTTCTCTTAGGGAGTTTCTGTCACTTACAAGCAAAGAATCCTGGTGATCCATCCTATTGTGCAAACCAGCAACTCAAGGGTCTTCCTTGGTTCAGCAACCCCCTACCTTCTCATCCAATCAAAACCAAATTTCTTTTTTTCTTTTTAAAAATATTTTATTTATTTATTTGTCAGAGAGAGAGAGAGAGAGAGTGGTAGTCAGAGGGATAAGTAGGCTCCCCACTGAGCAAGGAGTCTGATGTGGGACTCGATCCCAGGATCACGATCTAAGCCAAAGGCAGATGCTTAATTCACTAAGACACCCAGGTGTCCCCAAACCAACTTTCTTGAGCTCCACATTCTGAAGAACTCTCAGCTCTGCTCACTCCTCTCCAACCTCACAGCCTCCTGGATTATGGGTAAGTCTCTCTCTGGGTCCAGGCTTGCCCCCTTCAACCTCTCACTTTAGCCAGAGGGCTCATATCTGGTTATTCCATGATTGTAAACCCTTCAGTGGTTTTCCCATTATTCCCAAGATAAAGTCCTAGCCTTTCCCAAAAAAAAACCCCCAAACCTTTCATTTTGAAATAATTTTTGATTTATGGAAGAATTGTAAAGATATTGCCGAGAACTCCCATATATCACAGCTTCCTCTAATGTTAGTCTTGCATAACTACCGTATGTTTGTTAAAACCAAGGAATTAGCATTGTATGACACCATTAGCTACATTACAAACTTCATTCTGATTTCACTAGTTCTTCTAGTATTGTCCTTTTCCTGCTCCAGGCTCTGGTCCAGGATACCAGGTTGCACTGGGAAGTCCTAGCTTTTAAACAGGGCATTGAAAGCTTTTTGTGATCTGCTTTCTGTTTACCTCCAGGCCCATTTCTAGCCCCTCACTCTACCCCCTTGTGCTCAAGCCACCCTGAATCACTTGCAGTTTCTCAAAAGGCCAGGCCTTTTCTTCCTCCAGGGCCTTTGCACATGCTGGCTCCTCTGTCTGAGGAGTCCCTATTCCCTTTCTTGGACCAATACTTATTCATGTTTTAAGACTGTGTTCAGTTAGCTCTTCTTCTAGGAAGCATCTTGACCAAACTCAGCTGACCCCTGGGCATCTCCAGCCCTCCCCACCCGTGCCCCTCACCCTCTCCATCCCTGCACTCAGGATTTGATGACCTGTTTCCTCCCCCTCCCCATTAGGTTGGAGAGCCTTGGGGCCAATGCCCTGCTTTGTTGATCTCTGTGGGAACTCAGTGCATGCTTGCATGCGTGTAAAAGGGATGAAGCTAGGAAAAAGTCAATACCCACATGAGTGTTGATAATGGCTCAGAGGGAGAAATTGGCTAGCCAGGGGAGGCTTCTTGACTTGAGTCATGTAGGATGGAGTCATAAACTAACATTTACTGAGTGCGTACTATGTGCCGGGCACTATTTTAAGCAAGTCACACTTTCTAATTGAATTCTCGCAGAAACTCTGTGAGGTAGGTATTATTATTCTTCCCATTATCCAGATGAAGGAATAGCAGTGAAGCAACTTACCAAGAGGTACAGTTATTAGAGGTAGAGCTGAGGTGCACCCTGAGCTGCTTCTGCTTTGCTATAGACTTTGGGGAGTGTGCGTCCATGGCATATGGAGGGGGTAGGAGGTGGATTCCAGGCTGGGCAACTGGTAAACCAAAAATGTTTTTGAAGGTAAGCGTGGGTGACCCAGATTCTTGAAGTGTGTCTGTTGCGGGGGATGTGTTGGTGCCCCTGAGGGTAACAGGTGTGGGGGGCCAGCTGCCTGGGGAAGCGGGCCTGGAGAAGGGGAGTGGCTGCATCCTGGTGGCAAAGACCAAGAGGAGAATGTCTCAAGGAATGAAAAGCCTAGAGGCCCAGAGAAAGCAGAGCCACGTGGGCCAAGGTGGGCCCGGAGTCAGGAAGAGCCTGCCACCAGGAGAGGCTTGTACCAAATCCCTGCAAGCTGGATGATGTGGTTCCTCGAGGCGTCTGTGAACTACCACCGGGTTTATCATTTATAACCCAAGCTTTCCTCCAGCTGCACGCATAAAGCTTTGTACCGTAAATGGCAACGCAGCTGCTTACATTAGCGACAACTAGTATTTGTGCAGTGTTTATGAAAAAGGCCTATTGTTTTCAGTTCAGCTTTCCAATGCCCAAACAAGGTAGGCAGGCATTATTTCCATGCCCTGTTTACTGCTTAAGAGATGGAGACTTAGTGAGGAAAATGACTTGCCTGGGGTGACGCAGCTAGAAAGGGACACAGGAAACACCGAATGGAAGAATTAATAAGAACTTGAACTGGGATGGGGCACCTGGCTGGCTTAGTCAGCCAAGCACGCGACTCTTGATCTTGGGGTTGTAGGTTCCAGCCCCACTGTGGGTGTAAAGATTACTTAAAGATAAAATCTTAAAAAATAAAAAAAATAATAAAACTTCAAATACAACAACAGCAACAACAACCAAGAAAACTTAAACCAGGATGATTCGAGTCTGGTTTCTCTTCTTCTTCTATAACCCCTGAGAGAGGGTATTTACTGCCTAAAACCAGAGCACTTGGCTCATAATGGGGGTTGAATGAATGAATGAAAGTGGTATCAGAAAGAAGTAAGAGGTGGGCGAGAAAGGGCCAAGCAGTGTAAAAATCTACCCTATCGAACACTCAGTTTATATCTGGAATGATGCACTTAATACATCACGCAATCCCTCTTCCCTACAACTTAGCTGGCAGCACTCTCCCCATTTCACAGGGGAGGGAGGGAGCCCCCAGGGATTTGGCAACTCGGCGAGGGGTCCCACAGCCGTGGAACCTTTGCGCTTTCAACATCATCAGCCAGCCAGACATACAGACACACACATGGACACACACATACACACAGTCACACGCAGACACGCCCACAGACACACGCAGATAACACAGGCAGATACAGGTGCTCACAAAGGCATACAGATGCATACAGATAAACAGGCACATGCACGCGCGCACACACACACACACACACACACACACACACACACCCCTAGACACACATATACACAGATACACACAGACCCATTCCCCTGAGTTGTGGTCCTTGGAGAAGACTCCCTGGTGCCTTGGCTAGGGTCTTCACATGAATAAATCCAGAGAAATATTTTTTGGGGGGTGTTTCCTGGCCAATTCCAGTCCGATGCTTCTAAAGAATGCAAAGAACTAAGCTTTCTGGAGGGGAGAACATCTCCTTTCCCCTACTTCCTTCTCACTTCTCTGAGATGATGGGAAATCCTGCTGGGGAGCTGCAGGAGGAAGGCAAGAGGGATGGAATCACAGGGAAATTGGGCAGCCAGCCGTTTCCACGGGAATCAACTGCTTGGCAAGTTTTTCATTCTTTCTTAAGAGGGCAGGTGACCCCTCTGGCTGGGTGGGCTGTGCGCTGCCTGGTCCTCGGGGGTCAGTCGGCCCCTTGTCCCGCACGGCATCACCGTCTTCCAGCCTCCACTCCCCCCAGGAGCCCCATTCTCTGCAGAAGCAGACAAAACCACGGGTTTGGAGTCAGACCCAGTGTCCAATGAAGCTCCACACCTTTTTGACTGCGTGACCTTGGGCAACTCACTTTCCTCATCGGTAAGTTGTGGGGAGGATGAACCCAGGTAATTTTGCTAAAATGCTGGGAACTGAGCCCAGCGCAGAATGGGTGCTTAGCCCATATGGTGTTTCCTTTCCCCTTTCCCACGAAGCACTCCCTCTTCACCCTTCCAGTGTGGTTGGTTCCTTGACAGTCACACTGGGGTCATGTTCACACCGCCAGCTCCTGGCCTAGGCCCTGGAACGTGGTAGATGACCCACAGATGGATATTCAATCAATCTTTCCAAAACCAGATCTGCTCTCGACTCCCTTGTGCCCCCAAAACTCATCAGTGGGTGTTCATTTCCTTCAGAATTGCAGGCTGAGCGCTTTCGCCTGGCATTTGAAACCTCTTGTCATCTGATCCCAGAATCCCCACCTCCCAGTACTGCCCTTAGCCCTCAGACCTGGGTGACTGGGGCCCCTGCCCTGGGCCTGTGCTTTAGAAGGTTCCACTCTGGGGGCGTCTGGGTGACTCAGTCAGTTAAGCATCTGCCTTCGGCTCAGGTCACGATCCCAGGGTCCCGGGGTCGAGTCCCACATCGGGCTCCCTGCCCAACAGGGAGTCGGCTTCTCCCTCTCCCTCTATCCCTCCCCACTGCTCGTGCATGTGCGTGCTCTCTCTCAAATACATAATAAAATAAAATCTTAAAAAAAAAAAAAAAGAAAGCTCCGCTGTGGCCTTCCTTTGGCTAGGCCCATCCTTCTTGGGCAAGTAGTCTGCAAGGTCAAGGGGACACGTACATCCAGAAGCCACAATTCCTCCTCTGGACTGTGCTTTGGGATCTGGGCTCCAAATTCCCAGCTGAATGGCCCCAGGTTTGCTTCCATTGTCTGCCTGGGCCTCTTCCCTGGGTCATCTTCTGGCAGTTGGACCACTTCTGGTGTGTGTGTCCCTAAGTCCAAGGGGTGGCCGCTTGTCGGACCTGTGGATAATGCTTGGCCCTATTCCCGTGAGGCCCCCCCTGTGCTCTTGAGGCCCTTGGCAGAGTGAGATGGAATCGGTGTTGGGAAGAGAGGAGGTGGGGGTGCCCCGGACCTGACCTCCATTGGTATGCTTGCCCCGGGCCCAGCAAATGTTAGGGGAGGGTCCAGAACCCCCCCTTTCTGACTGCCCTGTAGGAAAGAGGGTGCACAGGTGTGGAGGAGGGAAGCGTGAGTGTGAGTCTGTGTGTCAGGGACTCCTCTGTTCACTGAGTCTGGAGCCCTCTTACCTGTTTGTTGGTGCCACGGCTGGGGGGATGGGCAGTCCTGTCCGTGGGGAGGAAGCATAATACCAGGGGGGGACCGCAGTAGCCACCAGCGATGTTGGGAGGTTCTGAGAAGGCCGTCTCTGGCCTTGGGGTGAAATGGAATGTCACGTGTCACTCAGTTCCAAGTTGTGGCCCTGCCTAGGAGCTGGTGAGGGAGGGCCCCGCAGAAAGGGAGAGCAGGGACAGTGGGAGCCCCAAACCCCGGCTGGGCCAGGTGCCCTGAGTGTTGTTGGGTGGGGCCCCAGGAGCAGCGCTAAGGAGGAGCTGGGCCAGCTCCCGTGGGCTCCCAGCTGGGCTTCACTCACCAGGTAGCCTGAGAACCTTGCACCTGGGAGGCCCAGACTCAGTTCCCAAGTAGGTGATTGGCATGGTGGGCCTGGCATGTGACCCCCAGACCTCCCCCTTTTGCCTCGTCTGGGTTCTTTATCGAGATATAATTTATATACAAGAACGCATGTCAATTTCACATGTACGATTTGACGACTCATGATAAATGCACACAGCGGTGTCGCCGTGCCCACAATTGTGATGGAGAACACAGTCATCTCCCGTGTGTCCCCTTGCAGGTGTCCCCTCCCTCATCCCCAGGCCCAGGTAACCAGCGATCTGTTTTCCTTGTGGTCTTGCCCTTTGTGGGATTTCACACAGATGGGATCGTACAGGATGTGTCTTCTGTGTCTGGCTTCTTTCACTCAGTGCAGTTATTGTAAGATCCAGCCATGCCGTGGCTGCGTCTGCGCTCTCGCTTTCTTTGCCGAGGAGTGTGCTGCAGTCCACTCACCAGTTGTCCATTCACCGGCTGATGGATGTTTGGGTTGTTTCTAATTTGGGGCGATTGCATATAAAACTGCGGTAAACAATTACATCCAGGTCTTTGTGTGGACGTAGGTTTTCGTTCCTTCTTGAGTGAAATTGCCGGGTCGCATGGTAAGTGGATGTCGAGTGTTTTGCAGAGTGGCTCTCCTATTTTGCCTTTTCTTCCAGCAGGGTATGAGAGTTCCGGTTCCTCCATATCCTTGCTGAAACTCTTCAACCCGCGACTCCCGACCCCGAAACCCAAGCAGAGGAGAGACGGTGAATTGAAGGAGACAGGGGGGTGGCAGATGCTTGGCTGGGCTCCTTATCTCTGTGAGGACTTAGGCTGTCAGAGTAACAAGAGTCTCCAGGAATAGGAAGCTCGGTGTTGCCATTTTACAGATGGAAAAACCGAGGCCCAGAAACGAGCAAGGACCTGGTGCAGCTGGGAGGACAGAGTAGAATGGAGCGAGATGAAAAGCAGAGACTTGAGCTGGCTCAGCCCCGGGTTCTAGTCTTGGCTTGCTAACCTCTCTGAGCCTCCACTCTTGCTTCTGCAAAATGGGGACAAAAACAACCTCATAGGCTAGACTGGAAGGATCAAGTGCCTGGAGCTTGGTGAGTTCCAGAAGCATTTATTGAGCACCTCCGATGTGCCAGGCACTTGGTGCAGGGGAGAGAGTGGAGAATGAGATGAACACAGTCCCTGTGCTCCTGGAGCTTGCAAGACAGGAGGAGGAGATAGATTATAAAGAAAGAAACAAACAAACCGATAAAGTTACTAATTATGATTTGTGACTGGTGTTATCTGAAGGAGCCAAAGTGTCACCTACTTCAGATAGGGCGATCGGAGTGTCTCTCCAAAGAGATGATACTTAAGGGGAGGCCTGATGATGGCGGTGTGTGTGTGTTGGGGGGGGGATTGACCACGAGCGCAGGTGGTGTTCTAGGCTGTGGGAACAGCAGAGGCAAAGGTGCAGAGGTTGAAAAGGACTGACCACACTCCACACACAGGAGGGGCAGTACGACGCTGGCCGAGATCCCGGAGAGAGTAGTGTGGGGACACGAGAGGGATGTGGCGAGGTCCCGGTTGTGCTGAGCCTTGCAGGAGTTTGGATTTTACATGAAGAACAGATTTATTTTAGACCCAGTGAGTGTTGGCTGTTATTATGCTTCCTCTTATTTTCCATCACTCAGGGGCCCTAATTCCCGGTTCAAGCCTCTTTCCGAAAACCCGATGCGGGCAGGTGCAAGGCTGGGGTCTGCAGCCAGCTAAGCCCGGGGCCCCCCAGCCTGACCTCTCCGGCAGGCCTGGCAAGCCGAGTGGCACCAGCTGGCAGGGGGGAGGGCTGGGAAGACCATCTGCTGTTCTCCATTGTCCATCAGCCCATTGTCTGGTTCCCGCCCTCTGCTCTGAGGACAGCGGGGACAATGGGGGAATGCGATCCGCGGGCTTCTGCTTCCCCGGCCTGGCCCCTCGCCCCCACGATGACACCAGGAGAATGCCCCCCTGGGGGTGGAGGCAGGGGCTCTGCCAAGCAGGAGGCAGCGCCACACGCATCCCTCGCCATCTCCCTGGCAACCGCAGCTGCCAAGTTGTTGGTTGGAGGTTTTTTTTTAGCGTCCCGGGTGGGGGTTTTCTTCTTGCATCCCCTCAAAGGGTGGGTGCTCTGGGGAGAGGGTGGGCTCACGGCCTCCTGAGGGCCCCAGCGCCCGGCCTGGTGACCACGGACTCCTCAGGCCCCCTGGGAGCCCCGTGCAGGATGGTGCCAAGTTGCATCAAGCACACACTCAAGATGCCAGAGAGATGGAGGCACGAAAATAAACTCAAACGCTACCCCAGACAAAGCGCTTGTGCCCTCATCATCCAAAAAAAAATCAGAGCGCTGGTAAACTTCTTTGTGCTCCCTTTATGTTATAGTATTGTTTTTATTCGGACTGATCCAGTGTGGGGAGCCCCACACTCACTGCACTGGAGTCTCCGAAAGTCTGGACCTGGCCCTCAGGGGATGCCAAGGCAGAAGAGCCCTCCAGCTGAGACATTTGAGGCCCACAGGGCAGTTTGGAGAGCTCACCCGTTAGCCGCAGTTCAGGAGGTCAGTCTGGCGTCCCGGAAACCAAGAGACTCAGAGAGTGATGTAATAGGCAGATATCATAACAGCCGATGTTTATTGAGCATTTACTATGCGCTGCTAATTGCCTTCGCAGAGTAACTCATTTAATCTTCACAAGCCAAGCCGGGAGATGAGTGCGACTATCATCATCCCCATTTTATAGATCGGACCACTGAGGTGCAGAGAAGCTACACGTGTCACCCAAAGTCACACAGCTCTTGGGCAACGGAACCAGGGTTTGACCTCTGGCGACTGAGCTCCCTATGCCAAGCTCTTATGCTCTCTCTTTATCTCCCTGCCACCCCGATTTCTGCGGGGCTGATGCCTAGCTCCTCTCCCAGCCCCACTCCAGGCCAGATCCCTGGGGAGATAAAAATAGGAGCCTAGCACCTCTCTAGACCCCGATGACTTGGCATAGCCTGTGGTCGGGCGCTAGACTGACCTCGGTTTGTATCCCTGCTCCCATACTTACTTAGCTATGTGGCCTTGGGCAAGCCTCTTCACCTCTCCGAAACTCACTCTCTCAGTCTGTAATTTGGGATAACAGTCAAGCCTTCCTCCGTGGGATGAGCTAATATATGCCAAGCAACTAGAACAATGTGTGCCCCTTAGAATGTGCCCGGTGAATGCTAAGGGTGGCTGTTATTCCTTGCCCCCACCCCTTTAGGGTGATCGTGAGGACTGAGTAATGGGTGAAGGCACTTTGTACACGGAAGACAATTGCACAAATGTCAGGGCTCGGCGTGACTCACTGGATAGCAGGAGGGGGCGGGGGCTGAGACGAGAATCAGCTTCCCTGGTGCCAAGCACCAGCTCAGTGGGATGGTCGCAAGGCCACCAGCAGCGAAGAGGCACGAGAAGGCTGCCAGTCTGTACCGCTCCCTGAGCCAAAGGAAAGTGTGGGGGGGCGGCAACCCCTGGTACATTTCCTTCCCTCTCGGGCCTCAGGCTCCCCATCTGTAGAATGGGTGACTGGGGACAAGCTGATTTCTAAGCCTCCCCATCCCAGCTCTGATTATCAATGACTCTGATAGAAGGAGCAGGTGTGTCACAATTAAACTGGAGAACAGGCACGTGGTGCAGTGGATCGATTACAGAAGTGTGCCCCATTCTTGCCTTCTGTCCGTAAGCACGCCATCGACAGATGACTCAGCCCCTTGTCCCTTCTAGAGATGGGGTCCGTGTCCCCAGCCCACGGCTCTTGTCCTGATGCTTAGCTTGGGCTAATGCAAAGTGCAGGAGGAGGCACCGTGCTGGCTCCAAGCGTGCCTCCTCTCGCTCCCTGTCCACCCCTTCCTCTCACTCACATTCTCTCCCTCTCCCTGACCCTTGACATGGCCCTGCCGGCTCTCCTGGGCTAGCCTGCGAGCCTGCTGGAGGCTGAGAGACAGGTGGCCCAGTCACTCCTGTCATCCCCGCTGACAGCCTGCTGATTGTCAGCCAGGTGAGAGTGAGACCCTCCCTCGACCCGCCAGCCCCGCCCAGCCACAGGTGACGGGCAGGCCCCCCCGGGGAGCCCGGCAGCAGCACCACGGTGGTGGGGTGGTGGTGGGGGGTGGACGGACGGGACTCTCCGGCTGCCGAGAGGGGATGAGTGTGTATTATTTTGTGGTTGTCCCTTGGCTGTACCATACGCGTCAGCAGATAAGAGCTACCCAGGGCCAGGGGTATGTGTGGCTTGATTGGCTGCATGACCTCTGATAGGGACCGTCCGCTGCTCTCACTGGGGGTGGGGCGGGGGGCATCAGTGCCCCGCTTGAGGCCTCAAGCTCTAGATGGACACGGTCATCCGTGCTTGCTTTTGATTCCAGCTTCCCCCTTTCTTGCTGCATGACTTTGGGCGAGTTACTTCACAGGGAGGACTGTGTTTTCTCTAAAACCTAGAGGAGCATAGAACCCACCTTTGGGGTTGGCCTGCGGGTTGAGTTAATGCACGTAAAGCACTTAGAGAAACTATGCCCACCCGTGGTACAGTTTTTAGGGCTTTAAGGTCTGCAGTCAGATCAGGTGAGACGAGTTCCCCTTCTGCCACTGCCTGGGGCTGTGACCTCGGTCTAAGCCGCCCGGCCTTGATCTGTAAACTGGGGCTCCAACGAGCACCTTCCTCTTTGCTGAGGTGGTGGCTATAAAGGGCTTGGCTCGGTGCCTGCCCTAGGGGTGCTCAGGAGGCCTCAGTTTCCGGGGGGCCGCCTGCCACTCCTGTTGACATGGAATGGATGCCCCTTGGAGACTAGTTCTTTTTTTTTTTTTTTTTTTTTACAGATTTTATTTATTTGACACAGAGGGGGAGAGAGAGAGAGAGAGAGCAAGCAGGGGGAGCAGAGGGAGAAAGAGAAGCAGGCTCTCTGCTGAACAGGGAACCTGATGTGGGATTCGATCCCAGGACCTTGAGATCATGACCTGAGCTGAAGGCAGTCGCTTAACCATCTGAGCCACCCAGGTGCCCCTTGGAGACAGTTCTGAGCCAAATTCCTTGCATTAAAGATGGCAGAGCTGAGACCCAGTGTGGGACTTGCTCAAGGTCACACAGCATCCGTGGCCGGAACCTACACATTCTGACCTGTAGCCTGGAGCGCTTTCCACGGTTCGAGGGGGTCATGCCCCCAAGAGGTATGTGTGTGCTGGACCAGGGGGCTCAAAAGAACAGACTCAGCTAGGTCCCGCAGCCTGTACCGCCCAGGCCACACGAAAGGGCAGGCTCTCTCTCCCTGGGTGGCGAAGCATCTCATGGGTCTCCCATGAGCCCGACCAGGCCTGGCGCAGGAGAGCTCCTGGAGAGATGGGGTGGGGCCCCTGGCCTGAGTACTGGGGTCAGGACATGCAGGTAGTGAGTGACGCCTTGTGACACAGGCCTCAGTATGAGCACAGGGGCAGCGGGGCCTTGGGTCCTGCCTTGGGTATCCACGGGGACACCGGGGTAGGGCCCAATGAGGCAGAAGCAGAGCCAGGCCTAGAACCTAGGCCTCCTGATCCCCCATCCTGGAGCTTTTTGCTTTGCCTTCTACTCCCGCCTCTCTTCCCCCCCCACCTCCCGCTCCCCCTGCCCTGTGGGTGTGACAGAGAGAAGCAAGGAGCCTGCCCCACCCTAGGCCTCAGCCAACTCCGGGAAGCTCCCTGGGCTGTCCTCCAGCCCCACCTCTGTCCCCGAAGATTACAGGGTACAGGGCTGCGGGGCCTGGCTGTGGCCCAGACACTCCCTCCTGGGTCCTCTCTGGGGGGAATTGGTCCCTGACCTCATTGTCTGTAGGGGCCGCTCAGATGCTGAGTCAGAGATCGCCCAGGCCCCGACCTGCCTCTGCGGATGACCCTCCAGGTCTTAGCTTGTCTCCTGGGAGGAGGCAAGGGGTTCCCTGCGTCTTTCCGTCCCCTCCCCGGGCAGGCCCTGCAGGGCTGCGGGTGCTGGGGATGTGCACATGTTGTTTGTTCCGCGGGCTCACTGGGGACAAGGCCGGTAGGTGTGTGGGTATGTTCCTAAGTTCTCACCGTACCCATTTCTGTCCGATGTGTGGGTCTTCTGGGTTTGAGGTGTGTGCACAAGTTATGCACCGCTTGTATGCATGCATTGGTAGGTAACAGGGCCCTGGGGCAGGGGCATGCCGGGCCCATGTCTCCAGCACTTACTATCCACGCTGCATGCACCATGGATGAACTGAGTGTATGCACGTTGGGTGTGTATGCAGGTGTGTACATGTACAACACAAGCACACCGTTTACTGTACATGCGGTGAATGCTCGTGGTCGGTTCTCAGAACCAGGGGTTGGCTCTGGTGGTCAGGTGGGGAAGTTCCGGTGTCTGATCCCACCAACTTGCCTCAGGGCCTGCTTCCAGGGTTCCTGCTCGCACAGCTCGCTGGGCCCAGGGCATGGAGATGGCCTGCAGGGAGCTGGAGGGAGGTGGAGCCCCTCGGGCGGGGTCCTGCCCTGGAGGCTGGGGCTGCTCAGAGACCTGGGACCCTGCATGTCCTACTGGCAGAGATGGGGGAGGCAGGTCCTGGGGGGCTTCTCTTGGCCAACCTACCCCTTCGTCTTTGACCACCAAAGATCTTTTGCCTCTGGGACCCCTGCTGTTTTTTGAGGGTCCTACATGTAAGAGGTCCTCGAGCCTCCAGTCAGGGGGGTTGTGGGCTCCTGGAAGCCCCTTGGTTGTCCTTGACCTTACAGCTGGCCTTATTCCAGCCAGGAAGGAAGGAGCCAGGTGTCCTGGGGCCCAGGTCTGCTGGCATCTAGATCATGGGCCCCCAGCCACTGCCCCATCTTGCCAGAGACTCCTGCAGCCACCTGACGGGGTCGAGGAGGGAACGGCAAAGGTGGAAACTCGCATCCACCCACCCGTGTGCCTTCATGTAATCTAGGGCATAAGACACGGCATGGTCTCCGCACCCCCATTCCAGGGCTGCCATGGCAACGCGGAAGTTGGCTCGCCATCTGCTGCCTGTGGGGACCTCAGTCAGGCCTTTGCCACGCTAGGAATGAGTGTGGGGGGGCGGCTGGCCTGATCCGGGGTGGCGGCTGGCCACATCTGGCACCTTGCAGCCCTGGAGAGGGGCTGCGGTCCCCCTGGCCACTAGAGGAGCATGGACATCGAGGGAGCCCATGGTTCTCCCTTAGCTTAACCTCTCCTGGTCACATCCTCTCCCCGATGGCCAAAGATTTATTCACACTACAGTGTAAATGACTAACCCCTTCCATGAGAGCAGTGGGTTGAGGGAGTGCAGATAGTCGGGCTTTAATAGGCCATCAGAAGCTTAAATAAACCAATTATCAATAGAGAAGATTTGGGGCATGAGAGGGATGTGCAGGGATATTAGACATTTAAACATTGGGTTGTGGAGGCTCCTGGGGGGCTCAGTCGGTTAAGCGTCCGACTTTTGATTTGGCTCAGGTCATGAGCTCAGGGTTGTGAGATCAAGCCCGACGTCGGGCTCTGCGCTCGGCCTGGAGTCTGCTTGAGATTCTCTCCCTCTGTCCTCCCCTGCTTGAGCTCTCTCTCTCTCTCAAATAAACAAATAAAATCTTTAAAAAAAATTTTAGTTGTGAAAGTGGTTCTGGGTACGTGGCTGGGCCACTGCGTGTCTAACTTGTCCGTGGGAGTTGGCTGGAGGAGGGGAGAGACCCGTGGCTCCCGTGGCCCGTGTCTCTGAGGCCTTTGCCTCTGCGGGGAGCTGAGCGTTTTCTGCTGGGCTCCAAGATCCTCCTACCCCCACTTCTGGCTCCTCTATGATTGTTTTCCTTGGGAAAATGTTCTCATGTTCTCCCTTGGATTCTCTACTAAGTGTGAAAAGAGCAGTGGAGAGGGGGAGGAAGTCAGGATTCCAGGAGAGGCGTGAAGTGGGAGAGGGGTGGGTGGGAGAGGGGTGGAGACTGAGAGGGAGAAAGAGAAGGCAGGTATGAGGGAAATGAGACCAGTTGCAGGGTCTGTTTGAATCCCTGGTCTGTCCCTAGAGGGCATGTGAGTGTGGGCAGGTGGCTCCCCCGCCACCCTCCCCTCCCCCTGTGCCTCAGTTTCTTTATCTGTAAAATGGGCACACTCCCTTCCTGGGGTGACTGGGGGGGATGCCCAGGGGGAGGCCTGGCGCGGTGACAGCACACAGCAGTCGCTTGGGAAACCACAGTCTGCAGCCCAGGCCCCTCTGCCATGATTTCTGTGTCAGAGAGGGAACGTTCCAGACCCTACCCCAGGGCCCTCACTCTTAGGAGAAGGGTGTTCCGGCATCTGAGCCTGTCTCCTGCTGACCTGGGTCCCACAGTCGGCCCGAGTGAGGAACCCCCTCCCACAGGCCCTGGACAGGTCCCACAGGTCTTCTCTTCGCCAGGCGACAGATGCACGGGCTGGGAGTAACCCACATAAATCGAGGTCGGTGTACTGTGCGGAGCCGGGATGCCGGAGGAGTCCTCCACCTCAGGGGCCCCCGGGCCCAATCCTAGGCCCAGGAACTGGGACAAACCGGGAGGACAAACGGGGAGATAAACAGGGGAGTCATTCTCAAAGGCGGAGCCCATGTCCGGGCCACGCCCAACATCCGGGCAGCCAGGCCCCAACAGCACCCCGCTGGGCTCAGTAGGGAAGACCGGAGGGTAGAATTCCGAAGGGGAGGGTGGGAGCTGGGAGCGGGGCCACATATTAAACCCTCTCCACCAATGAGCTCCTTTCTCTGAAATTCTAGCATCTGCAAATTTATTTCTGCCAGCAATTTACCTTTTCTGCAAGCAAGAGAAATCTGTTCTTGTTTGTGAGTCACTGCTTTTTTTTTTTTTTTTTTTGAAAGATTAGAAAAAGAAGCATCTGTGGTCGGGAATGAAACAGGGGGGTGAAGTTCAGTGGCAGGGCCAGTAAAAATAAGCTCTGGCATAAAGTCTAACGGTCTCACTCCCCTTCAACCAGAGAGATCACTTTGTTGGCTGGAGGTACATGGCTTTATTAATATCCACACAGCAGCATCCTTTTTGATAAAGAAAACATTTTTTTTATGTAAATAAACTTTGAAGCCTAAAATCGAAAGCTCTACTTGACACGATGTAATAAAGTGGGAAATGTGAGGTCTGTGGAAACCTATTAGGAAATAGTAAGTCGAGTTAGAACTGTCTGGGTCAGAGTTCAGCCTGAGATCCACAGGGGGCGCCAGAGAAGGGGGCGCTGTCTCTGGGGATTAAGTCTGGGCCACCATCCTGTCCTCTGTAGGGGACACTGCCACTAGAAGACCCCCTTAGGGGGCCTTCCAGGGACTGTACTCCTTCCCCCTGGGGACCTCAGTCAGGCACCTCAGGCCACACTGCCCGCTGTTGGAGAGTCTGCCAGCTGTCCCCAGTGTTCCTGGTTCCCCAGCTCAAGACTACATTTCCCAGCGTCCATTGCAGTTCATCTGACCATGTGACTGGAATCTAGCCAATGGGAATGGGAGTGAAAGTGCCTTTGGCAATTTCTGGGTGTGCCCTTAAAAAGACTGGAGTGTACTTTCCTTTCCCCTTCCCCTCTTCCTGCTGCTGGAAGACCCCTTGGATCCCAGAATGGAAGCCACATGTGGAGGCTGGCAGAGCTGTCCTGGATGGGTACCTCTCGGCTGTCCTATGAGAGAGCAGTGACCTCTTATCTTGTTTAAGCCAATGTATTTTGGGGTTGATTTGTTACAACGGCTTATTTTGTACCTTCTTCATGTGGCAAATACAACTTGACAACCAGCCCAAATCCCGAGTTGCTTGTGTGTGGTTCAGCAGCAATTTGTTTAGCGCCCTGGTTCAAAGCCCGTGAGACCTGCCTTCAAGCCACTGTGCTCTTATGTATAACTTTGGGCAAATTACTTAATCTCATGGAACTGGGAGGATTTCAGTAAGAAGTGCCTTTTACGTGATGACCCTCTGTCCACACTCATGTCACTGGGACAGAGCTTAGCCTTACAACATGCAGTGCCCTCTGATAGCATCTATCCTAGTGGTTCTCAAAGTGCGGCCCCTGGACCAGCAGCGTGGACATCACCTGAAAACTTGTTAGAAATGCAATTTCTTGGGCTGCATCCTGGATCTGCTGAAACAGAAACTCTGGGGAATCTGCCTACCCTGTTTTTAACAAGTCTTCTGGATGGTTCTGATGCAGTTAAAGTTTGGGAACCACTGTTTTACTACATTTATTAAAAACGCTAGTTATCACCTACCAAATCGATCTCATAACCCACTAATATGAGTCAGACTCATGTAGACTTAACAGACATCAGTCTGTTTTCCTGCCAGTGTTCATTTCTTTTTCTTCTTCAACTTCCCGAAATTTCGGTAGAGGCGTTATTACCCTTAGTCTGTGGTTCCAAGGATTCGTCAAGACCCCTGGTCAGTTAATGCAGTGATTGCTTCAGGGAGGAGCATGGGATCCTTCTTGTCCAATGAAACCCCATCCTAAGACATTTGCTGCCACTATGGGGAAAGACGAGCTCCATCCCCAAGGCTTGCTGAGCTGTAGAGAGCCCAGGACTGCCCATGTTAGGGTTGCTGCCCCTGGGGGAGAGGCTGCCTGATGCTGCAGGGATCTCAGAAGAGGGAAGGTGAAGAATGGAGGAGGCAGTGTGAGATGCTCCCAGCTCCCAGTATCCATCTCGAGCGTCTCCGGAGCTGAGGAGCCCGCTTAGCCAGAGCACAGGCCCAGCCCTGCCTCTCGGGAGGTTAATCCCCTTCCTGGCCCCTCTCAGCCAGTGTAGTGAGGGGCTGCTGGGTCAATGCCCCCTCCTCCTGTTCTTCAGCAGGACAATGCTGGGAGGCAATGTCCTCAGGGATTCCAGAGCAGTCCAGCCCATGTTGCCTATTACAGCAAATGTGGAAACACGCCTTTTCTCCCCTTTTCTTTCTTGCTTGTCTCAAACTCCTCTTTCTCCCGTTCCTGCTTTCTGTAATCCCCTCCCAAATAAACCACCGGCACCCGGGTCCTTGTCTCAGGCCTGTTCTCCCAGAAACCCAAGCTAAGATAGATGCCTGTTGACATTTGAGCTTTCGGAAACCGGCCATACATGAAACAAACTCTACTCCTGGACTTTCCAGTTAAGTGAGCCAAAAAACGGTCCTCCTTTTTTGTTACGTGTATTAGTTATCTGTTACCAGATGGATAATAGTTTCCTGTTACCGTGTAACAAATTACTCCCAACCTTAGTGGCTTCCGACAGTAACATTTAGTATCCCACAATTGCTGTAGGGGAGGAACCCAGGGGTGGCTCCCGGAGTCCTCTGTCTCAAGGTCCCTCATGACACTGTAATGAATGTGTCAGCCCAGGCTGACTTACACCTGCATCCTCTTGAGGCTCAACAGAGAGAGGACCTGCTTCTGAGCCCACATGTGGGGGCAGAATTCAGTTCCTTGGGGGCTATCAGATGCAGATCCTCAGTTCTTTGCTTTCTGTTCTTTGCCATGTGAGCTCTGCCATGGCGCTGCTCCCAACATGGCGGCTGGCTTCCCGCAGAGCGAGCTCAGGAGGGAGCCAGAGAGGGCAACCAGGCAGCATAGAAGACAGAGTCTTTTGTCACCTCATTTTGAAAGCTACATCCCAATGCTTTTGTTGCCTTTTTTTTTTTTTTTAATGTTAGAAGCAAGTCACCAAGGCCAGTGCAGCCTCAAGGGGAGGGGATTATACAAGGACCCGAAACCAGGGAGTGGGGATCATCAGGAGCCAGCTTGGAAGCTGTTACCATGGGCCCCAAGGAGCACGGACCCTTGCTGTTCTCTCCACATAGGACTTTTCTTTCTGATTTTCGCTATGCTGTGATGGCATCAACTGACCTTTAGTTCACGTTTGTCCTGTGTCCGTCCCTGGACTAAGACCTTGACCTGAGTGATCTCATTTAATCCTCCCCTATGCCATCAGACCGGAGAGTATCCTCATTTTGTAAGATTAGGAAACCGAGGTGCAGGGAGGTTAAGTAACTTGCCTGAAGACACACAGCTTATTAAGTAGAGTTATTGGAATTCATCGGAGACAAAGTCTTTACTTGCCAGGTGATGAAAACCGCCTCAGCCTGGTGGAGGCATTCAAAGAGGCTTGATCGAGTTCATTCACTCAGAGCTTTAATCCCCTGCCCTTTCACACGGGTTTTAAGCTCCTCACCGGAACAATTTCCTGTTACTGAATCTTCATTACTGCCAGAATTTGTAAACCTCCTTTGGGTCAGGGAGGCACTGGGAAATGTATTGAGGGCTATGGACCTCCCCCTCACCAAAATACATTCCTGTACTCAGATCCATACTTGCCTTACGATTTCCTGGGGCAGCTGGCTTCCTGAAGGACCCCAGGGTGCTAGGATGGATTCTCATTGGCTCACCTTGAGTCACATGCCCAGCCTGGAACCAGTCACTGCAGCCCTGGGGATTTGGTGCTCTGGTTGGCCAGATCCTTAGAGGCAATGGCATCCCATCCTCTCCTTTTACCAATGGAGAAATAGAGACTTAGAGGGGAAGAGTGACTTACTCTAGGTCACATGGCCCTGGTCAGACTCCTGAAGTCGGGCCTGACTATCCTTAGCCCGCAGTTCCTCCCAGTCTGGGAAGTGGCTGATCCATTCACTTATTCTCAGCACCTTGTTCTGGGCCTGACATACAGTGTGCATTAAAAAGCACTAGGGAAATTGATCTGAAAAGCACCCCCAGAGGGTATAGGGGCTGAACCATGGAAGTTGAGGATGAAGTGGTGTTTACCCCGTGAGACCCCAGAATATTGTCCTGCTGGGGGTTATTAGGTATCCCATGAAAAAAAGAAGGGGCTCTATGAAGAAATAAATTTGTGAGACACAATGTGAATTGACTTCTTTACATTAGAACTTCTCAGAATTCTTTTTTTTTTTTTTTTAAAGATTTTATTTATTTGACAGAGAGAAACACAGCGAGAGAGGGAACACAAGCAGAGGGAATGGTAGCAGGAGAAGCAGGCTCCCTGCCGAGCAGAGAGCCCGATGGGGGGCTCGATCCCAAGACCCTGGGATCTGACCTGGGCCGAAGGCAGACACTTAACGACTGAGCCACCCTAAAAAAAGGCGCCGCCTTTTTTTTTTTTTTTTTTAAGATTTTATTTATTTGAGAGAAAGAGAAAGAGAGAGTATGAGCAGGGGGGAAGGGCAGAGGGAGAGGGAGAAGCAGACTCCCTGCCAAGGAGGAAGCCTGATGCCAGGCTTCCTCCCAGAATCCTGAGATCATGACCTGAGTCAAAGGCAGATGCTTAACTGACTGAGCCACCCAGGCGCCCCTCAGAATTCTTAATAGGCTCAGGGCAGAGAATCCCTCAGAAGAAGGATATAGCATGTAATGTTTCCCAAGCTTGTCTGGCCATACAATCCTTCTTATTAAGTGGAATTTTTAAAGGATTAGTGTTGAGAAACATATTTTGGGAAATTCCAGACACAGAAGGATCAGCATGGACCAAGGTGGTGAGGGAAGGCTTCTTGGAAGAGGAGGCACCTCAGCTATATTCAAGGAAGGGAGGATTGGGAGATTCAGTTGAGAACAGGGAAGGCATCCTGAATGAATCACAGGAGAAAGCACTAAATATGATATAATACGTTTGAGTGGAGAGACTTATACCTCTCAAGACTCCATTGGAGACAAGCATCAGAAGTGCAGTTCAGGGGCGCCTGGGTGGCTCAGTCGTTAAGCGTCTGACTTCGGCTCAGGTCATGATCCCAGAGTCCTGGGATCAAGCCCCGCATCGGGCTTCTTGCTCGGCAGGAAGCCTGCTTCTCCCGGCTACCATTCCCTCTGCTTGTGTTCCCTCTCTCGCTGTGTTTCTAGCTGTCAAATAAATAAAATCTTAAAAAAAAAAAAAAAAAAAAGAAGTGCAGTTCAGACTGGCTTAGGCAAAAGGTAAATTTATTAGCCCATGTAACCGATTTCAGGATTTCAGGCATGGCTGGATCCAGGTGCTTGAACCACATCCTTAGGGATAAATATTGGCTTCGTTTTAAGGCAGATTCTCTTCCCAGATGTACCTGTTATCTCTAGGCTCACACGCTGCCAGCTAGCAACCTCAGCAGGAAGTGAGATGTTTATTATAATAATTTCAATCAAAGTCCCAGGATGGACTCTCATTGGCTCAGCCCTGGCCACTCTGGGACCAAGCACTGCAACCTAGAAGATCTGTCTCACGCTCTGACTGGCCAGATCCTTAGAGATCATTGCACTCCGTCCTCTCATTGACAGATGCAGAAACGGGAAACCAGAGAGGAAGAGCAACTTCTTCAGGGCCACACAGCAAGTGGGTGGCAGAGTGAGAGCAAGACCTCTCAGTCCAGAGGTCCTTTCTGTTGCAGGTGGTGGAGGGGGGTGGTACTCAGACCTGTGTGGACTGGTGTATTTGTAGTGTTGTGAGGGAGCCCTGCCTGGAGAGGAGGGTGGAAAGTACAGGGGTTCAAGGCCCTAAAGGGCCAGCAGACTGCGGAACAGCCTTGTGACCGAATTGGCTCTGAGCTCATGTGGGGCTCATGTGGCTGTGGCCAGTAAAAGTGAAGAGCATGGACCAGAGGTGTGTAAACGGAATGGCTGGCTCCCTGGCTTCTGGTGGGGACAGGTGGGCAGGGTGAGGAGGATCTGTCAGAATGGGGGTCTGTCTGAGGCCTAGGGGAATCTCACCAACTCTTCCTCCTCCCTGCGTTTGCATCTCTGAGCTGCCTCTTGATTCTGCCTTCCAAAGACCTCTAAACCATCCATGTCTCTCTGGTTCTACTCATCCCACCCGAGTCCGAGATACCATCATCTGGCACCCGGCTGCCGGCAATAGTCTTTCAAATGGTTCTCCCACTGTGGCACCCGGGCAGCTCCATCAGTTAAGTGGCTGACTCTTGATCTCAGCTCGGGTCTTGATCTTAGGGTTGTGAGTTCAAGCCCCGCATTGGACCCCACAGTGAGTGTGGAGCCTACTTAAGAAAAATGGTCCCCCCACTTCCATTCTTGCTCTCCTGGCCCCCACCCTCACCTGGATTTAGTCTTTTCATAGAAATCTGGATGCCCTTTCAAAAACTCAGATCACATATCATTGTTAACATTTTCAAGGAATCTTCATGGGTCCCAGGATGAAATCCACTGTGGCCCCTCAGCATCAGTCCTGCCTCTTCATGGAGAATTCTCCCCACACTCCAGACATATGGGTTTCTCCTTTGAATGGGTTTCTTCTTGAAAAAGCCACATTCCCTCCCCCCGGGGCCTTTGCATGTGCTGTTCCATGTGCCTAGAACTCTCCTTTTCCCTCTCTTCCTGGCTAAATCTTATTCCTCCCTCTGATTTCTATTCAATGTCCTTTTCTTTCCTCGGGGAAATCTTTAGTGCCTTCCTAAAGGCTGGATTGGGCCCATCAGCTGCAAGTCCCCACAGTGCCACGTCCCTGGGAGGTGAGGGAACCCCAGAAAGGGAAGGGACCCGTCTGAGGCCACAAGACTGGGAAATGGCAGAGGGGGTGCATGCAGGTCAGGGAATCTGCGCTGAGTGCCTGCTGTGGGCCAGGCCCCGTACCGTGTGTCCGGCCGTAGGGGAGCCCTCAGAGCAGCTGGGGAGACAGACCTGTGAGCAGGGGTAAGGGCAGCAGCTGAGGGAGCTGGGAGTTGGGGCTCCAGACCTAAGCTCAGGGAGACAGGGAGGGCTCTGGGGGGAGGCGGGGGTGATGTCTGAGTCGAAATCTGATGGACAGGTGTCAGGTGCAGGTGAGATCATTCATTTGGTCACTGAGCGAACGGGCGATTCTGCCATCTGCGTCTCTGGGGATTTAGGTGTTGGGGGTGTGTGCGCGTGTGTCCCTGTGTGAGTAGATGTCCGTAGGGACTGATACCCATTTATGTGGCCCCGAGGGTCGGTATTGCACAGAATGTGCCCTGTGTATGGAAGTGCACACAAGCAGGTGCGTTCACAAGAGTATATGTATGTGAGTACAGACACGGTTGATGCGGTGTAGACACGCATCCTGGGGAGGCATCACGTAGTGGAAGGAGGCTGCTGGTTCGAGTTTTCTCTCTGTCGCTTATATGTCCTGGGTAAGTTAACCTCCTGGTCAGTCTGTTCGTTCACAGAATGGGGAAGAGGATAGTAGCTTGCTGGCCAGCTAGGGTGACTTTGAAGCCCCTGAGGCAGGCACACAAGTGACTTATTTCCGGAGAGATGGTAGGGGAGTGAGGGAGGCAGGTAGAGCTGGAGGAGGCACTAAACAGCTTCATCTGATGTGTTGCCTTCCCCGGACCCGTGGCGAGTCCTGAAGCCTGTACCAGCCCATGAGGTTGGCCCAGCCTGAGGGAAGGGGGCCAGTTCCTGCCCATCGGTCACTGGCTGTGCATCCCCAACTCTCCACCCGGAGGAGGAAATAATCTCTCAGGCATTTCTGGTGAGGCCGTCTGGCGGGGCTGAGGGCAGCATTTCAGAGCAAAGTGGCCCAGCAGCCTTTTCCGGACCCCCGCTTCTCAAAATGAGCTTCTGGGGACGGGTGGCATTGGCTCCCCTGGAAGTTTGTCATAAATGCCGTGTCCCAGGCCCGACCCTGGACCTACTGACTCAGAACCCTCATTTTAACAGGATCCCCAGACCCGAAAAGACAAGTTCAAGGAACACTGTAGGAAGCAGAGACTCATAGGGTTTGTTGTGAAGATTCAAGGGGGTTAAGGTATAGAAAGCATTTAAAAAGCATTTAAAAAGCATGTCGCCCATGATCGGATCTATTAGTGTTATTTGCATTGAGGTGTGCGGTGCTTGTTTGCTTATCCAGATCCTTCTGTGCAAAATAAATACATGCAGGGGGTAGGGCTGGCGACGAAATTGGCTGGGTTCAGTGCAAAATGGGATGTGGGCCCCCTGTGTGGCTCAGTTGGTTAAGCGGCTGCCTTTGGCTCAGGTCATGATCCCAGGGTCCTGGGATCGAGTCCCACATCGGGCTCCTTGCTTGGCAGGGAGCCTGCTTCTGCCTCTGCCTGCCTCTCTGTCTATTTGTGATCTCTCTCTCTCTGTGTCAAATAAATAAATAAAATCTTTAAAAAAAAAAAATTGACAGCAAACAGAGCTTTCAAGTGGGCGGGGGCGGGGGGCGGGGCTTCTGAGCATGGGGTCCCCTGTGAGCGCACAGGTGGCCCCAGGGAAGCAGGCCCCTGAGTTCCCAAGGCCTTGCTGATCCACTGCTTTCCTTTCTCCGTGATTTGGCCCATCCTTGTGGTTCCAGAGTGGAGCGAGGGAAGTCTGGGTGAGGGGTACAGGCTGAGAGTGGGACTCCGGCCTCCCCATCTGCCGGGGTGGCCCGCACCCCGGAGCAGCACGTGCCTGTGTGTCTGAGGCCATCTCGGTGACTTGGGGGAATCGTGAGAACTCACGGCTGAGAAATGTTCTCTCACATCTGTACGCTGCAAAGAGAGTATGTTCCCCCATGAATAGTGGGCCTCGGTTCCTAGGGAGCTCTGACTGCTCAGTAGAAGGGGTGTGAAATTTAATTTGCACTAATTACCCCGAAGTGGGGGCCGGGAAATGAGCTGGCTCCGCTCACGTTTGGCCTCTTCCTAGGTGCTAGGGTGGGGGTGGGGTGGGGGTGCTGGTACCATGGCAACCGCAGCTGCTGGGATTTTGGGGGAGGCTGATGGGGGAGGGGAGGCAGTGGGCCAGGCTGGGGCCGCCCTGGGACCTGCGTCCCTGTGATTGTGGGGGTCTCGATGGGGGGAAGGAGAAGGAGGCCTTCCGTCGCCCTGCTACAGCTGGGTGAGGTCTCGCGGGGAGAAGGTCAGCAGCTCTGTCCCAGGAGACAGAGGGGCTGTCCCAGTCTGGAGGGAGAGAACAGAGTTTCAACCATTCCGCGGTGGCAGGGGTGCCCCTCTGAAGTCCCCAGGGCTTGGGCTGAGCCGGAGGGCAGAAACTCAGAGGGGCACCGGGCAGAGCGAGCACTGCAGGGGGAGGAGGGGCTCCGGAGCCAAGAAAAATGCCCTACCGGTCTCCTCTTGCTCCAGACGCACGCCCTCCTCAGCCTCAATTCTCCTTCCTCCTCCTCTCCCTCCCCCATTTCCCCACCCGCCCTTCCCGTCCGTCCCCTCAGGTCCCCTCCCTCCCCGGCCACCTCTCTCCCTTCCCTCTCCCCTCAGCCGCCCTTTCCTGCCACCACTAGAGGGCGCCGAGGCGCCACGGTCGCCCTCGATTTACCTGCCTAGGACGGGCTGTGGGCGCCTGGATGGGGTGGGTGAAGGAGGCCCCACAGCGGCTGGGTCCTCAGAAGACTGGGCTGATTGTACTGTGGGGCCTGGGGCAGGTCTGGGCTGCCTCCAGTGGCAGAGGCTGTCACCAAGATCTGTCCCTAGCAGCCTCAAGGGGAGGAGGTTTTGGAGGAGAGGTTGTTCCCTTGGGACCTGGAAGGACCAAGCCTGGATTTCCATCCCAGCCCCCTTCCTTCCTCCTGCATGGCATCACCTTGGGTAAGTCACATCACCTCTCCAAGCTGCAGTTTTGGGTTTTTTTCTTTCTGTAAAACAGGGTCAACCAATCCCACCTCAGTTGTGAGAATAGGACAGAATAAGTACAGGCACTCAAGTGGGAGCTTTCCTTTTACCTTAGTAGGTCAGTTAGTCCACAAATGTTTGTTAGGCACCTACTAAGTGCTAGGAACTCTGTAGGCATTGGGGACGACTGGGGACAAGGTGGACACAGGGCTTATCACCATGAAGCTTTCAGCCTAGCAGGGATGAGATTATTATACATAATTGTGAATTCTTAAGTCATTATAAATGTGTGTAATGCGTTACAAAAGGAAAGTTCTGGATGCTGTGGGAATGCGGATTAGGGAGCCTGACCCGGTCTGACATTCAAGCTGAGCTCTAAACGAAGCTCAGCTCAGTCACAAGGGAGGCAAAAGGAAAGGGTTTTCCAGGCAGAAGGAACAGCAGGTGCAAAGGCCTCGAAGGGAGGAGGGGCAGGATGCATTCCAGGCCGTCCAGTGTGGAGTTGGGGGTGAGAGGGAATGGGGTATGAGATGAGCTGGAGGGTGGGCAGGGCTGAGCACCGGGAGGAGGTGAGTGCAAGTGCAGCAAAGTAGAAAGCCTAGTGGCCCTTTTGTGACAGAGGAGGTGGGCATTTTCAAAGGGACGTCAATGTGTCTGAATGGGAGAGTGGATATTTTTTTCTTCTTCCCTAACACTCTTATAGCATCTAAAAATAAAACCGGCGTGGAGAGGACGTCTTGGCGGTGGCAGCACCACACTGGATCTCAGATGTGGATAAGAGGGGACGCCCAAGTGGACTAAGCCAGCCCCGCGGCATCCAGGGGGAGGACTGAGGGTCAGGACCCTGGGCTCTAGGATGCTGCCCGTGGAGGGTCTTTGCATTATAGGTTGGCTCAGCCTGCCCATCTGTGACAGGAGGAGAGCTGGTCTTGACAGTGTCCCAGCTAGTCTGTGAAAAGCAACCATGAACCCCTTGCCAGGAGGAGGTTTGCAGGTGCTGTAGTCAAGGTTTGCCCCATTGCCTCCAGTCCTGAGCAAACATGAATCTACTTTCTGTCTCTCTGTGTTTCTCTACTCTGGACATTTCGTATAAACAGGTCTTAGAGCATGCGGCCTTCTGTGGCTGCCTTCTTTCACTTAGTGTCGTGTTTTCAAGGTTCACCTGTATTGTAGTAGGTGTCAGTCCTTTGTTCCTTTTTATACCCGAATAATGTTCCATTGGATAGACAGACCACATTTTGTTTATCCACTCATCAAATGATGGACATTTGGGTCCTTTCTACCTTTTAGCTCTTATGAATAATGCCGCCGTGAATATTTGGGTGCAAATTTTTGTGTGGACCTAAGTTTTCATTTCTGTTGAGTGTATTATATGTAGGAATGAAATTGCTGGGTCATAGGATAATTTGATGTTTAAACTTTTGAGGACTCTCTGCTAGGGCAGCCGCAACATTTTGCATTCTAATTAGCAATGGATGAGATTTCCAATTTTTCCATATCCTTGTCGGCACTTGTCACTATCTGACTCTGATTATAGCCATCGCAGTGGGCGTAATGTGGTAACACACTGAAGTTTCAATTTGCATTTCCATCATGGCCAATACTGTTGATTATATTTTCAAGTGTTTTTGGACTTTTGTATATCTTCCTGGGAAAAACAATTATTCAGATCCTTTGCCCATTTTTAATTATGATTGTTTGTTCTTTTTTATTACTGAGTTGTACGAGTTCTTTTTTTTTATTTTTTTAAATTTTATTTATTTATTTTAAGATTTTATTTATTTGACAGAGAGAAACACAGCGAGAGAGGGAACACAAGCAGAAGGAATGATAGTGGGAGAAGCAGGCTTCCTGCTGAGCAAGGAGCCCGATGTGGGACTCGATCCCAGGACCCTGGGATCATGACCTGAGCCGAAGGCAGACGCTTAACGACTGAGCCACCCAGGCGCCCCTGTACGAGTTCTTTAGATCATCTAAATACAGGGCCCTCATCAGACTTATGATTTGTAAACACTTTTCTCCTATTCTGTGTGTTTTCTTTCCACTTTGTTGATAGTATCCTTTGAAATACAAATATTTAAAATTTAGATGAGCTCCAATTTACCTATTTTTTGTTGTTGTTGCTTCAGTGTCATATCTAAGAATATATTGCTAAGTGCAAGGTCATAAAGATTTCACCATTTCTCCTAAGAGTTTTATAGTTTCAAATATTACATTTAGATCTTTGATCCATTTTGAGTTAAATTTTTTTGGCATGGTGGGAGGTAGGGGTCAAACTTCATTCTTATGCATGAGGCTATCCAGTTGTCCCTATACCATTTATTGATGGGATGGTTATTTCCCCATTGAATGGTCAGTTAGCCAATTAGCCATAGATGTTTGGGTTTATTTCTGGACTTTCAATCCCATTCCATTGATCTGTATGTCTATCCTTATGCCAGTACCACACTGGTTTGATTACTGTAGGTTTGTAGTGAGTTTTGAAATTGGAAAATGTGACTCTTCTATTCTTTTTAAAGATAGTTTTGACTTTTTGAGGCCTCTTACAATTACATGTGCATTTTAGGATCAATTTTTCCATTTCTGTAAGAAATGCCATTGAAATTTTTATAAGCATTGCATTGAGTTTGCAAATCAGTTTGGGAAATATTGCCATCTTAATAATATTAACTTTTTTTTTTGAGAGAGAGAGAGAATGGGGGAGGGACAAAGAGGGAGAGAGAGAGAGAATCTTTTTTTTTTTTAAGATTTTATTTATTAATTTGATAGAGAGAGACATAGGGAGAGAGGGAACACAAACGGAGGGAGTGGGAGAGGGAGAAGCAGGCTTCCCGGAGATCAGGGAACCCGACAGGCTGGATCCCAGGACCCTGGGATCATGACCCAAGCCAAAGGCAGACGCCTAACTACTGAGCCACTCAGGCGCCCTGAGAGAGAAAATCTTAAGCATGGAGCGGGACTTGATCTCATGACCCTGAGGTCATGACCCGAGCTGACGTCAAGAGTTGGACATTTAACTGACTAAGCCCCCCAGGTGCCCCAACAATATTAATTTTTATGATCCATAAACATAGGATATCTTGTGTTTAATTTGGGTCTTTAATTTTTCCTTTTCTTTTGAAGATTTTATTTATCTGAGAGAAAGACAGGGCACGAGACAGAGAGAGAGAGAGAGAGAGAGAACACGCCAGCATTAGCGGGGGTGGGGGTGGGAGTGGGGGGGCAGAGGGAGAGAGGGTGGAGCAGACTCCCCGCTGAGCAGGAAGACTGACATAGGGTTTGATCCCAGGATGCCAGGATCATCACCTGAGCTGAAGCCTTAATTGACTGAACCACCCAAGTGCCCCTTTTCTTTTTAAGCCTTTAAAAAAAATTATTTATTTATTTTAAAGATTTTATTTATTTATTTGACAGAGAGAGAGATAACAAGTAGGCAGAAAGGCAGGCAGAGAGAGAGGGGGAAGCAGGCTCCCTGTTGAGCAGAGAGCCCGACACGGGGCTCGATCCCAGGACCCTGAGATCATGACCTGAGCCGAAGGCAGAGGCTTTAACCCACTGAGCCACCCATATGCCCCATAAAATTTTTATTTATTTAAATAATCTCTGTACCCAACGTGGGACTCGACATGACTCCAAGATCGAGAGTCTCATGTTCTTCTTACTGAGTGAGCCAGATGCCTCTAGGTGTTCTCTAATTTTTTTTAGTAAGGTTTTGTGGTTTTCAAAGTATAAGTTTTGCATTTCTCTTGTCAAGTTTATTCCTGAGTTTTTTATTTTTTTGATACTAACTAAATGGAACCATTTTCTTAATTTCATTTTCTTTTCAATTGTGTAAAACTACAATTGAGTTTTGTATATTGATCTCATATCCTGCAATCTTGCTCAACTTGTTAGTTTTCAGTGAGTTGCATAGAATTTCCTCTATATATGATCATATCATCAGTAAATAGAGGCATTTTACTTCTTTCTTTCTTTTGCCTAATTCCCCTGGCTAGGACCTCCAGTATAATGTTGAATAGAAGCGGTGAGAGAAAAGACAAGATATCCTTGTCTTGTTCCCTATTGAATTTAATTAATTAATTAATTTGGGTGGCGTGGGGCAGAAGAAGAGAGAGAATCTTAACCAGGCTCCACACTTGGCATAGAGCCCAACGAGGGGCTCCATCTCATGACCCTGAGGTTATGACCTGAGCTGAAATCAAGAGTCATACACAACCGACTGAGCTACCCAGGTGCTCCTGTCTTTTTCCCAATTTTAGAAGAGCAATCCAGTCTTTCACCATTAAGTACGATATTAGTTGTGGATTTTTCAAAGCTGCCCTTCATCAAGTTGATTAAGTTCCCTTCTATTCCTGGTGTGTTGAGTGTTGTCGTTTTTCTTAAATCATGAAAGGGTGTTGGATTTTGTCAAATGCCTTTTCTGTGTTTATTGAGGTAATCATGTGACTTTACAAAATCCTGTTTATATGGCATATCACATTAATTGATTTTCTGATGTTAAACCAGCCTTGCATTCTGGGGCTACATTACACTGGGTCATGGTGTATAATTATTTTTATATATTGCTGGATTTGGTTTGCTAGCATTTTACTGAGAATTTTGCATCTATATTCTAAGATATGGCCCTGTAATCTTTTTTTGTGATGTCTTTTTATGGTTTTGGTATTAGAGTAATACTGGGATTGTCTTTATTTCTTTTTCTTTTTCGAAAGATGGTTTTTCTGGATATAGGGTTCTTGGTTCTGTAGGTACTTTGAATGTATTTTGCCACAGCTTTCTAATCCCAGTGTTTCTGATGAGAGGTCAGCTCTTAATTTTATTGAGTTACCTTGTAAGTGACGATTTTTCTCTTGCTATCTTGGAGATTTCTTCCTTATTTTTGTCTTTCAGCACTTTTGCTACTTTACATTTATCCTTCTTGGAGTTTTTTGAAGTTCTTAAATCTATAGATTAAAGTTTTTCATAATTTGAGACATTTTCAGCCATTATTTGATTTTTTTTCCCCTGCTCATTTCTTTGTCTCTTCTCTTTCTGATGCTCCCATTATGCATGCGTTAGTGAACTTAATAGGGTTCCCCACTTCCCCGAAGCTCATTTTCTTTTGTGCTTTTTTCCTGTCTGTTCTTTGGCTTGCATAATCTCTACCAATCTATCTTCAAGTTTGCTAATTATTTCTTCTGCCAGTTCCAATCAAGTGGTGAGCCCCTGTAGTGAAATTTTCATTTCAATTATTGTACTTTTCAGCTCCAGAATTTCCATTAAAAAATAACTTGTCTCTTTTTAAATGTTCTCTATTTGATGAGACATTGTCATCATACCTTCTTTTATTTCTTTAAGCATGATTTTCTCAGTTATTTGAAAATATTTATAATAGCTACTTAGAATTCTTTGTTAAATCTGACATCTGGTTACTCTCACAGGCAGTTTGTTGCTTGCTTCTTTTCTTGCGTGTGGGCCAAAATTTCTCATTTCTATGCATAACTTGTAATTTTTTTTGTTGGAAATTGAACGTCTTAAATAATATATGATAGCAATTCTGCTCTTCTCTGAGGATATAGTCTTTGAGATCATTGTTTGAGATTTGTTCTGACCCTAAGAGGAATCTTCTTATCTGTCTCCTTCCCTGGTTCTCTCTGATAAACTGGTCAGTTTATGATTTGGCTTAAATGTCAAACAAACCCCTGGTCTCCCTTAATTGTTTTTCACTGCAATATTTATTGCTTTTGAGAGCGTCTTTAAGCTTCAACTTCCCCAGCCTGTGTTGCAAATGAATTGATTGCTTTTGAGACAGGTTTTTTTTTTTTTTTTTTACAGAGAGAGAGAGAGATCACAAGTAGGCAGAGAGAGGCAGGCAGAGAGAGGGGGGAAGCAGGCTCTCCGCCGAGGAGAGAGCCCGATGCGGGGCTCGATCCCAGGACCCTGAGATCATGACCTGAGCTGAAGGCAGAGGCTTTAGCCCACTGAGCCACCCAGGCACCCCGAGACAGGTTTTGGAATTCTCTATTTGTGGTTTCTCTCTCCCCATGGGCAAGGTATCTGAGCCCTGGCTCAGATAACTGGGTGTGGGGACAGTGGCACTCTTCTTTCTGAGTGACATTCCTCCTTTAGGAGCTGGGTAGTTGATGGAGTGGGGGCTGGCTGTGGCCTCTGTTCGTCTCAGTTTGCTTCTCCTGGCGTGGAAGCTCTGCTTTATGAATGAACCAGGATGAGGGTATTTGGGACCCCAGCAGGCCATACACAAGGCAGAGCCTCCATCTCCCTGTGGGGGTTGGGAAGAAGAAGGGAGCCCCCATCTCTCAGCTGTACTCACCTAGACTTAACGTGTGCAACACTAAGCTGAGGCAGGATGAGATATACCGATATCCTGCCCTTCCTGGGAAGATACTGCAGGCCTCCAACTGGGAACTGGGAGAGAGGGAGCCCTGTGCCATTGGCTCTGCCCATCTGGAGTGGAGTTTCCATAATGCTGATCTGAGAAGGAAGAGGGAGGAAGTGGATCATAGTTCAAAAGTTGCAGACTCTTGCTGTTCTTCTAGAGCTTTATTAGGTTTTCTTGAATGAATGTTTCTTCATTTGCTGTATGCCCTTAGGAACATTTCCACAGACTTTAAATGGTTGTTTTAAAATAATTTTCAGCAGTTTCATTGGGAAACAAATCTGCAGAGCTCCTCACATTGCCGTGTCAGAAGTGGAACTCTAGCTATCTGGCTGTACAGTAAGGAAGTTGAGGATTTAGCTCTTTTTGCTCTCTCCCCCATTACCTTGCTCTTACCATTCTCCTAGCCTCCCAATAATGCAGTGACTTTCCCCCTTTTCTGTGCAAGTTTTTGGCCAATAGTATGAATCTCCTCTCAAGACATTTGCATGCATCCATTTCCTATCAATTTCATCTCCCCGAAGAAGTCTTCCAGAGCCTCTGACCTTTTCCCTATTGGGCTAGTTGATTTCTGCACCTGGTGCACAGATGTTATCCCAAGATCCTTTGCTACCAGCCTGCTGGATTCCTCTGACTCTCTCGTGTTGGATCTTCAGCTTCCTATATCTCCTGTCTTCTTTTCTCTTGGTTTGTTCCTTTGTTTTTGTGGAGCACATCCACCAGTAGCCCCTGGAAAAAGATCCATGGGACTTTAATTTTTTGAGACTTTGCACATCTGAAAATGTCTTTATTCTATCCTCATCCTTGATTGACTGTTAGTCTAGGTATAGAGTTGCAGATTGGAAATATTTTCCTACAAAACATTTGAAGGTTTTGCTCTATTGCCTATTTCAGAAGAAGGGAGCTGTTCTTATTCTTTACCTTTTCAATCTGGAATCTTAGAGAATCTTCTCTTAGGTCCCAAGATAGTGGCATTTCATGATGATGTACTTTGGTGTGGGTCTATTTTTATGTATTGTGCTGGGCCCTCTCTGAGTCCTTGAAATTTAGAAAGCTATCTTTTGGATCTGTGAAATCTTCTTAATCTATTTTATTGATGATTCCTGCGCCTCCTATACATTTTTCTATTTTTCCTAGAATTGTTATTATTTGAAGATGGAACTCCCGGACAAGTCTTCCAATTTTCTTTTATTTTCTCTCCCTTTTTTTTTTTTTCTTCTTATCTGTCACTCTGGAAAAGCTGAACCTTATTTTCCAATTTTCCCTTTTCCTTTTTTGCCGTTATATTTTTAATTTTTAAAAGCTTTTTTAAAATTTTGTGCTCTGTGTCTCTCTCTCTCTCTTTTTAAATGAGAATCCTATTTTAATTTCACCTATGCATGTCTTATGATGATATTAAGACACGTTTTTTCATGTTGGTGTTTTCTGTTTGTTTTATTTTTATCTTGCAGGTTGAAGGCATTCTTCTGATGTCTGGCAAACCTTTGTTATCTGTGCATATTTAAAAATAGTAAAGTAGGAGCTGATTGGAGGCTCTGAGTACGTGGGCAAGTCTTATGGGCTGTGGGCTTCTGCACAGCGTGATCTGTCAGTGCTATTTGGTTGGAAGACCTCCACTGTTGGTATCTCTAGGGTTTCTTGGGGTCTTTTCTCCTTGGTGCATCATGTTTCCCAGAAAAAGCTCTTCCAGTTGTCTGCCCTGAGGGTGTAAGTCTGGCTGCAGGTGTTGAGTGATGGGAGATGGTTAGGGTCTTGACGTCTAGCTTCTTCACCTCCATGGAATCCCTCCCCTCATCAGTAGAGGGCCATCCTGGGCACTGTGCCTGATGTCCCTGAGTCTGCAGGTGTCTGGGGGCTGGGGTGATAATAGCTTCTTAAACAACCTTTCATCGATCTTCTTTATTTGAACTGCTCTTTACCCCAACTTCCAGAGGCACTTGATATGGTCAATCCCTGAGTCTTTGGGGGATTTTTCCCCCCCTGATTCCTTTTCCTCAATTGTCCATTTATTTCCCAGCTGCTAAACTTTTGTTGCTGTTGTTTCCTCCCCCATTCTCCCCATCCCGTGGACTCAAACCTTCAAATGTTTAAAGAAGCCCCTTTACTATTGTTTTAGCACCCGAGGGGCACGGGGGAACCAAAGTGATTGTGTGTGTTCAACCTGCCCTCTTTACTTGGATGTCCTCGTGTCTCACTGCCTTCCCCGTCCCAGTACACGGGGGCTCCAAGCTTCCAGTGACTGAGGTCAAAACTGCAGCCATCTTGGCTTCTCCCTTTTCCTTCCATCCTACACTCAGGCTCTCAGCAAGTCTCCTGAGCTCTGCTTCCCACGCATATCCAGAATTCATCACCTCCACTGCTGCCATCCAGAGCCACACCACATTGACTCTCACCTGGGCGCTTGCAGCGACTTCCATGCTGGCCTCTGTTTCTGTCTTTGTGTTCTCTGCTGTCTGTTCTCAGCACAGCAGCTGGTTCTGCCTGCTGGGTCCTGTCACTGTTCTTCCCAAAGCTCTCCTGTGGTTCCTGTTTCACCATGAATATGGTGAATCGCACACCTTCCAAGCCACACTGGCCACCTGGCCATCTCCTGACCTGCAAGCCTGCTAGTGTTTTGGCTGTTCTTTTCACCCTGAGCATTCTTTTTGCACATACCTGTGGGGCTCACACCCTCCCTGTCTTTCTTATCCCACTCCATCTTTCTCTGTAGCAACTCTTGAGGCTAGACGTATTTATATCTCCTTATTTAGTTATTTATAGCTTGAGCTTGTCTCCCATCCCTATAGTGGATGGTTTTGAGGGCAGGGATTTGGGCTCATTTCGTTCCCTGCTGTATCCCCAGCACCTAGAACAGTGCTTAGCGCCAATTTTGTGCTCAACAAGTCTGCGTTGCCTGTGTGCATGCATGAAGGAATGAATGCTTGCTCAGCCCTGGCTCTGTTTCTGGGACTCACTTTGTTCCAGCTGGAGTTGTTAAGGAGCTCTAGGTCTATAGCTCATTCATTCATTCATTCATTCATCCCTTTATCAATCCATGCATTATTATTGTCCTTTTGAGTGTTAATATTCTACAGGCAGAAAGTGGCAGAGGGCGTTTTGGCTTCAGCCTGGCTCCAGAAGCCCTGGCTCCTGGCCACGCTGCTCATAAGGCTGGAGGAATAAGACTAAAGCTCAGTTTCTTATCTTGGGGTAAGAAGTTGGAGCCGCACCTACCCCCAGGTTGCACATGCCTGTAAACTTCTCCCTGCTGGCTGGGCAGGCCCTTGTGAGAATCCTGCAAGATCCAGCTCCCATGATGGCCCCTCAAGGAGGCCCCCAGGACTGCCCAGGGCAGAGTTAGCTGTCCTACTTTGTCACATCTGGGTACACCTGCTGTCAGGGGAGCATCAGATTTCTTATAAATCGCTGCTACTCTCTTTCCCCCTGATCTGCAAGCTCTTCCAGGATAGACTGCGTCTTGCTTAGCTCAGTGTCCCAAGAAGCCTGCAGCCTGGGGGGCACAAAAGGACCAACCTGATGGAATGAATGATGCGGACTAGGGATGTCGTTTAAATGGGCACCTGGACTGGAAGTCAAGCTCTGCCCCTCACTATGTGTGACCTGGGGAAGTTTCACACCTGTCTGGACCTCAATCCCCTTTTTCCTACAGAATGGGGAGAAAAATAGTCCCCCGTTCCACAAGGATTCAGTGAGCTAATGAAATCACTTTGCAGTGCCTGGCACAGAGTAGGCATGTGATAGAAATTGCTGTTCTTTGGAGCCAGGCATCACTGGCCCCCGCCCATTGGCTCTGCACATCCAACAGCAGATGCCTCCACCTGACTTCCTCCTGGTGCCCAGGGCAGCTTGGCTGAGTCCCTGGTCCCCTCAGCTTGGCCCTCTGCCACTTAGTGATTGGCCCGTCTGCATGTGGTGTTGGCCTCCAAGCAGTCTGGCCCTGGCACTTGGAGTCCTTACCCGCTGGCCAGACTGGAGACAGTCATCGCTGGGGTAACTGGTGGGCACCAAGGCGGGGGACAGCAGAGGCGGGCATCCTGGGATGCCCACAGGACCGGAGCTGCTGCAGCAGTGAAGGCAAGTGGGGGTGCTGGGGTGTGTGTGAGAGGGAGAAGAGGAGGGCGTCTTTACTTCTGTTGTGTTTTTAAAAAGCAGAAAAGAATTTTTCTCTAATCAAGGCAGGCAGATTTCAAATGCCAATCTTCTTTGGCAGGTTAGTCCGACTAAACTAGGATCCTAAAATTTTGAGAGGGGAGGCCCTACAGTTCCTTTCTTGAAGGCTTGAGATACGGGGCTTGGGGCCCGGCGTGGGCACTCTGTGACCTAATAGGCGTTTCCAGTAGTCCTTTCTCTCCTGTGTTGTAGTGAATTGTGAAAGGCCCATCTTCCCTCCAAGAAGAAGTCAGGGTCAGGTCCGGTCAAGTTTGTACCCTTTTGGTGTCCAGTGCAATGCATACCGCATAGGAATGACCATTAGAGTTCTCTTTAAATGAGCACTCACACCAATCCTGAAGGAGGTTCTACTACTCTGCCCACTTTGGGACGAGGAAGCAGGTTCAGAGAGGCTAGGCGACCCAGCCCGGTCCTGGGGTCACACCTCCCCGCTGGAGGCGGCAAGGCCGAGATCCGACCCCTCTTAGACCTGCTCCTCAGTTTCGTCTGCCCTTTGGCATAGGAAGCGAGACTTCGCTGGGCCCCTGGCAGTGAAGCGTGCAGTGGTGGCGTGTCACCAGGAAAGAGTTGGAGTGGCTGCCCTCTGCCCTCCGAAGCATCCATCAAGGACAGGACGGACAAGGGTGATTTGGGGCCAACCCGTGGGATGATTGGGGTCAGACTTGAGATCAACCGGATCTCAATGTAGCAGACATCCTGATGGGGACTCAAACCCTGCCTGGGTTGTCCTCAGCCTCCTTTTTGGATGGTATAGACTCTGGTCTCCAAGGCAAGGGCTTCTCCAGCCTCTGTTGGAGCCTTTCTCACAGTGGGGAAGCACCCTTTGCAGGGGTGAATAACCCAGATTGTTAGAGAATCTGTCCTCCCCATGCTTCCCTTCCTTACTTGGCCCTCCTTTCTCCCTGGGGGGTTCTGCAGAATTAAGAGGGGTCAGCCTGATGCCCCTCTCCATGTTTGCTGAACAAATAATACAAGGATGCCAGTTTGGTTCTTGGGGAGTTTCAATCGAGCTCAGATTTCTGTCCCCTCACCCACTTTGCCCTATTGTTAGCACCCTACACGACTGTGGTGTATTTTGTCAAAGCGAAGAGACCAACTTGGGTAGATGATGATTCACCCAACCCCGGACTTGCTTAGGGGTTCACCCATCTTCCCACTGATGTCCTTTTCCTGTCCTAGGAATGCGTGCTACGTGGGGCTAGCCAGTCTCCTTCGTGTCCTTCCATCTGTGACACTCTTAGCCTTGCCCAGGTCTCTTGGAAAATGCCACTTGGTTTGGGTTCGACTGATGTTCTTCTCATGATGAGACTGAGGTTATGGGGTTTTGGGGAGCTACCACAGAAGCCAAGTGGCCTCGTCCCATCACATTGGGGTGCATGGCATCACTGGTGACATGAACCTTGACCATCAGGTGAAGGTGGCATTTGCCAGGTCTCCCCGCTGTGATGGGAAGGGGCTGACATTTAAGTGCCTGATGTGGACTGAACGTGATCATTTAATGGATGTTAGCTCATTTAATCCTCACATCACCCAGGAGGGACACTCACTTACTCTGTCCCTCTTAAGATGAAGAAACAGAGGCATTGAGTTAAAGTCACCTAGGCAAGGTGAATCTTGATCCCAGCAACCTGGCTAGAGAGCCCATGTTTTAGCCACCTCTCAGTGTATCTCTCACGGTCTGTGTGCTGGCTGCCTGCTGCGGGGATTCCTGCAATGGCCTCTTTTTGTTTCCCCTCTGAGCTCATCTCCTAACCCATATCCCTTGGCCACTCTGCTCCAGCCACACTGGACTTGCCATTTCAGGAACATGCCAGGCACACTCCTACCCCAGGGCCTTTGCACATGCCTCTCCTGTGTTCAGAATGCTCTGTGTTACCCAGCTGATTTGACTGGCCTTTACTGAAATGTTGTCTTGTCATCGAGGCCTTCCCCAGTCATATTTATTTATTTATTTATTTAATATTTATTTTTTAATTTTAATAAAAAAATAATAATAAAATATAAAAATAATTTTATTTTTATATTTTATAAAAAATAATAAATAAAATAAAAATAATAATATAAAAGATATTAAAAATAAAAATAATAATAATAATTAATATTTATTAATTTTTAAAAATATTTATTAAATAAATTTTTTTTTGTATGTATGTATGTATTTTTGTGGTGCAAAAAGCTGGTTTTATTAAAACATGGGGACAGGACCCCTTCCTCGGTCATACTTAAATACAGCCTTTACCTCCCAGCACTCTGTGGCCTCCACTTTAATTTTTCTATAGTGTCTACTAGCATCTGATCTTCTCTTTCTTTTAATTACCGATTGGTTGATTAGCCATCTTTCTCCACTAGAACGTAAGCCCCACGAGGAGAGGTTTTGGTCTATCTTGCTCATTGCTGTGTCTGCGTGCCGGGAACGGTGCCGGGAATAGTGCTGGGCCCAGAGAAGGGCTCCGTGAACATCTGTGCATGAATGGCCCGAGCTTGCTGGCACCCAGGACTCCTCTGTCACCATATTCTCCATGAGAAGGTCCAAAGAAAGAACCATGTGGCACATGAGCAGAGACTTTCTGCAGGCTGACATTGATTCGTGTACCAGCACCCCTCAAACTGGGTCATTTTTTTTTTAAAGACTATTTATTTGACACACAGAGAGAGATCACAAGTAGGCAGAGAGTCAGGCAGAGAGAGGGGGGGAAGCAGGGTCCCTGCTGAGCAGAGAGTCCGATATGGGGCTTGATCCCAGGACCCTGAGATCATGACCTGAGCCGAAGGCAGAGGCTTTAACCTACTGAGCCACCCAGGCGCCCCCGAACTGGGTCATTTGACTGTTTCTGGATCTACTTAACTACTCAGTTCCTCAGCCCCGACATGTAAGCTCCGAGAAGAAAGGGGGTAGGTCTGATTTGTTTGCTCTTGTGAACAAAATATATTTAATGCATTGCCTTGTACACACTAAGTGCTCAATAGATGTTTGTTCAAACAAACAAACAAACAAACAAACAAACAAACAAACATTGAAAAGAGCCAGCAGTGACTCAGTCTCCTCTAAAGTGATGTATAAACTATCTTGTTTTCTTATGGTGCAATTCCCACAGACCTTTACTCAAGGGCAACACCTTGGCCTTGGGAACATGCATTTAACAAAATTTCACACATACACACACAGGCTTGGATGATCATAGTGAGGAAATAGCACCTTTTTACAAACCAGTACCTTAGTGGCCTGATTGGTCTGAAAGGAAACAAAGTGATAGTCTCCAGAGGAAGCTGTGAAAATATCGTGCAATGGGATGTATTTGTACACAAACAATTTGCTGTGATCAGGGGCTCCGGGAAAGCTGGAGTGAGGCTGTGAGTGGGGAGAACAAACACAGCGAGGATCCCCCTGCCCCTCAGAGGAAAACTGGAGCTCCAGGCACCTTTAAGAAGTGAGATTTATTTGGTGCCTACTGTATGCTGGAACTTTCCCTGGAAAACTCTCATTTCCTCCTCGCGCTGGCTGTCCCTTCCCTTCTGCGGCAGAGGACATGGAAGCACCTGGCGTCCAGGTAATGTGCCTGAGGCTGCAGAGCTGGTCAGGGCAAGAGCCGGGACAGGACCCCAGCCTGTCTGGCTTCTCCAGCCCACCCACCCTCTCCCCGCCCGCCCCGCCTTTGGGGCCTGCTGTCCTGTGAGGCGGAGGTAATTCAGCCCTGAGCCAGTCGGATAGACTCGGTGACCTCTCAGAAACCTCCTGCGTGTCCTTCCTCCACCAGAGTCCCTTCCATGTCCTTTGACTCCTGGGCCAGGTGTGACAAGAGGGCGGCCCTGGAGGGGGGGCTATGCTGGGGCCCCTGCTCCACAGGCAGGTACAAGGGAGCCCGGGGAAGAGGGTGGGGAGAAGCTGGGGAGAGGCACCTTCTCCATTTGAGTGTGTCAGCCTCAGCTCTGGAAATGAAAAGCCTTTTAATTTCATCGTCTGCTCATCTGCTTTTTCCTCCGTGAGGCTCTCTGTGCCAGGAAGCCCTTGGCCACAGGATGCGTGTTTAACAAATCCAATAAAGCTTTTATTTGGCCGGCTGCTTGCTTCCCCGGAGCTCCCTGGCCTGGGAGACGTTACCTCATTCACACTTTTCACCTGTGGGACCAGATGGGGACCCGGAGCAGGGTCGGGGAGTGGCGGAGGCCAGGGAGGTCCGTGCTGCCCACGAGGGGTGACAGATGGGGCCTGGGGCGGTGTCCTGTGACCTGAGTGCTGGCCTCAGCCCAGCCACCAATTCTCCATTGGACCTCGGGCAATGCCTGGACATGCTTGGCCTTAGTTTTTCTTCTGTGAAGCAGCAGGATCCGATGAGGTCAATGGGTTCGATGTACTTTTGAGCAGAGAAACCCACTGTCCCTAAATGGAATGGGCTGTGGAGGTCTCACCTCGGATGGCTTTGGCTCTTGGTCACTGTTGCTCTGAACTTTTTGTCTTTTTTAAGATGGTGGGCCTGTTTCTGCCTCAGGACCCTTATACTGGCTTTTCTTTTTGCATGAATATCCTGTTCCTAGAATGATCTGTACGTAGGTGGCCCTCGTCCATTCAGGAGTCAGTTCGGATGTCACTCCCTCAGAGAGCCTTCTCTGACCTGCCTAATGACGTGCTGCCTTGAACCACCCTTCGTGACCTCCCTCCTCCCACAGTCTTTGAGGCTCCTTCCTGCCCCCTGTTTGGGTGCCACGGAACCCAGTTTGAAAACCACTTGGACTTGTTTCTCTTTACGGCTCCTTGCAGCTCTGACAATCCACAGCCAGCTCTGTCTGCAGTGCCATCAAGCAGGGCTGAGGTTTCAGAGAAACGTGAGGAGTGGCTCCAGTCACCTCCAAGGAGGTGGCCTCTAAGCTGGTTTGGAGGTTTAGAGAGGTGCAAAGAGCCTTTGAGGATGAAGAAGAGAAGAGAAGCAGAGGTCTGGGAGTCAGGGCTGGGCCTTCTCTAGCAATAGCGTGGCAGAGGTCGGAACAGTAAATGGGAGATGCCGGATGTGTCCAGCACATGGCCCTCGAATGCTCAGGAGAGGTAGGGTCATCTGGCCCTCGGGAGTGAGCAGCAGAACCGAGAGGGGAGACGTGGAGGCTGGGAGGCAGGGAGAGGGGGAGGCCGAGAGCCCGTAGGGCCTGGACTGTGGAGGAGGGGCGGAGTGAGGGGTGGGCTCAGGGCAAGGGAACAAAGGGTTGAGATGACCAGCTGCGGTGAATAGTGTGGTGGGAAAGGAAGAGGAACAGACTGAAGTGGTCCAGAGTTTCCAGCAGCTTGTAAGGAGGATGCTCTGGTTTACGCATTGCTCTGGGTGACTGTGTTGGCAGGGGTGGTGGGGGAGGGCTGGCTTGTGGACTCCTCTCACCCACCCCCCAACCCCTCGCACTCTCCCCACCCCGGCCCCAGGCCCGGAGGGAAAGGCTTCACACCTCAGCTGCCCCCCACCTCAGGCTGCCTGGGCAGAGAGGAGCGTTTGGGCCGCCCTCCAGCTTGGCCCCTCCCAGAAGGGCCAGGATTAATGTGCCGATGGTCACCCAGGGGCCTTGGCAGAGAGTAGGGATGACTCAGCATCCATTCATCACCACTGCAGGGAACCGTGGAACGTGCTGGGAGCGCCAGGCTGGGGGAGCTGCCTTTGACCCTGACGGCTGGCTGGGGCAGCGTGTACTTCCTGGTCTGAGGACCAAGTCAATCTCCTCAACCCCTAGGCTCATCCCTGGACTCTCTTCTTTCTTTGGCACGAGCCCTGAGTGCTCCACAGTCCTTGTGGTTCCGATAGAAAACCAGCCCCTGGGAAGAATCGACTCAAGAGGGAGATAAGAATTGAAGGGTATGTCTGTCTAGGGGTGGGTTTTAGAGTCTGGTGGAGCTCTCTGCAGAGCGCGCCCTGACTGCCAGCAGCGAGGGGGATTCTTTGGCTAGCGAGGATGTGTTCTGGGCCGTGGGGAAAGTATTCTGGAATTCGAGGACAGAGTTTGGAATTCTAGGCTTGTTCTGGAACTCTGGGCTCCGGTTCAGAATCTCAGGGATGTTTGAGAAGCCTATGGTGTATTCTGGAATTCCAAGGCAGATTTCTGAGTCCTGGTGGGGGGGCCACTGGAGTCCTGGGCGGGTTCCTCATCATTCACCTGCTAGACCTGTCTTATCTGCTGTGATCTGCGAGGACGCGTGGTTGCAGGGAGGCAGTTGCTATGACAACAGCAACTATGGGGTGTATCAACTCCCAGAATTTACTCTGAGCCTGTGACATTTTAGCTGGTGGAGAAGTGCAGTAGTGCCAATCCTTTCTGTGTGCCTCCCTTCCCCCCAACCTCAGATAACCTCCCACTAGGGCCCATGGATCTGGCTGCCCGACACTCCCTTGGGCAAATGAATATTCAAAGGCAGCCAAAAAGTGTATTCAAATCCTATAAACTTCCGCCTGCCTCGATCCATTTAAATGCATCAGTATCTTCTGTTTTGCCCCATTTATCTGCCAGGAAAATGAAGGGTGATTCCAGGAGCCCAGAATAAGTGCTTTTTCCCACGTTGCTTTAACATCCTAAGTGGGGTAAGAGAGGGCTGGGGCTGGGCTCCTCACTCCATAGATTGGGTCCCTCAGACAAGTCTCACAGGGTCCTAAAATCCTGGAACGCATCTGCTGAAACTGGAGTCTAGTTTCCCCTCTAGGGAGGGGAGGTTATAGCCGAGGAGTAGCAGAGGCTGGCTGAAACCTGCCTCTCCAGCCCGGGGGGCTACGCTCTTTACCTGTAGGGCTCAGCCCCTGCGGCCAGCGCCCCTCCCCAACCCCGAGCTACAGGAGTAGGCCTTCTTGCCTGAGCCCCTGCTTCCATCTCTAAAATCACAGACTGTCGTGTGTGGAAGACCCTTGAGAAGCACCTGGGCTCTCCAGATGGGGAAACAGGCCCAGAGACATTCCTGCAGATGGTGGCAGAAAAGGGACCTGAATTTCAGGCTCCCAGTTCCCAGCCCAGGGCTCTTCCTGTCACATTCACATCTACCTCATATAATTCATCTAGACAGATCCATCCATCCATCCATCCATCCATCCTGCATCCATCCATTCAGTAATTCAGAAAGATATTAAGTACCTGCTGAATGCCCCACACCACCGTGGCCTGAAGATGATAGAAAGTTCATGGTTGGGTCACCTGGTCCCCACCCCTCCCCACCCCAGGCCATTCATCTCCCCTTCAACCAAGCAGATGTTCTCCTATCCAGACCAACACATGCCCATCCCTGCCTCCACTCCCCCACCCCCAGCACCAGTACCCCAAGCTCCTAGTTTCTGCCTTTTTGCTTATGACATCCCTCTGTGTGGAATGCCCCCATATCTCATAATTTATCCAAACCCCTAGTCATCTTCATCCACGAAAAAGCCCCCCATCCTCCACGAAGAATTTCCTTGCCACCAAAGCCATCCGAGCCCTCCTTTCTCCCATGACCTTTGGAGTAGGAGCTGCACAGATGAGCCTCCATTTTCTGCTTTTTGGTTTTGTCCCACATTGCCCCTGGGGAACAGGCCCCACGCTGTTTAATTGTAATAGCTAATTACATTATTACATTTGGGCAGTGCCATGATGTAAAGAAAATGCCACAGGGATGTGGAGTCAGACAAGGGGTCAAGTCTTAGCTTTACGGATGAAATACTGTGTGGCTTTGAGCAGGTCACCGAACCTCTCTGAACCACAGAACCTCTCTGAACTGTAGTTCTTCTGGAACTGCAACCAGTTCTATAAGCCGATGCCTTTGAATAAAGTGCTGAATAAACAGAAGTCTTCCTCATTTCAGGATCTATTTCCCTCTGTGCTGCTTGGGCTTGTAGCCTTGACTAATTATCGGTACCTCGAGGAACAGATACCCCCCTCCCCTATTCCTCACACCCCAGAAGATGAGGAGGCTTCACTTCAGGGCAATTTCCCAAGAGGGGTCTTGCTAGGCAGCCTTTCAGTTAAATCTCTCTTCTCCCAGTCAGATCCAAGGCAGTGGTAGGCATGGGTGGAATTCTTTTCTTCCCGGAAGACAAGACGGGTTTCCTGATTGGTTGAGGGTGGGCTGGGACCTGGCCAGGTCTTTGAGTATTTCCCAAGAGGACGTGGCTTTCTTCGGGACAGTCTCCAGGCTGGGAAAACAGAAGCACTTGGTGGCTTGGCTCCCCCTCTGTGGGTTCTTCACTTTCATCTTTACCAGGCTTCTCTTCCCTGATGGTGGCTTTAACACTCTGGGCAGTGGGAGGAGGCTTACTCAAGTGCCCCGGGCACTTGTTCCCCTGCCCCCCCACCCCACCCCGCCAATCCATCTGTGATTTCCAGAGCTAAGATTTGTTCGCATCACAGTGGTTCCAGGAAAAAACTCAAGACCCATCTATGTAATCCATATCAGCCTCCACCATGCATCTGCGTGTGCCTGCTGTCTATGCCGGCCAGGGGCGCACACACAAAGGCAGGTGTTCACACAGGGATGGCGTCCCCCTACAGTCATGCAGTTCTTAGGGCTCCTGCCCTACCGTGCTCCCGTCCCTACCCTCCTCTCCTCTTACGGAGACCACTCTTGAGGACAGATGCTGTGCTTGTCTTGGACCAGTCTGATGGGGTTGGGCCCCCCCTCCCCTAAGCACCTGCAGCGTGGCTTGGGATCTCCCTGAGTCCTACTTTTGGACCTACTGCTTCTCTGCGGTGTGACCTCAGGCAAGTTTGTTAGCCTCTCTGAGCCTCAGTGTCCCCATCTATAAAAGGAGAATAGTGACCCCTGCTGCAAGAGTTCATGGGAAGATTATTGGAGTTCATACATGAGAAGGGCCGGAAGTGCAGCTGGCATTCCAGTACACCATCCAAGGGGCTGTAGCATTTGCCAGCACCCCCAGGAGGGTAGCGCATGCTCTCTAAAGGCAGGGACCACGATCTTTTTCCTCTTCTGTCCCAGAGCCTGGCTTGGTCCTTGGTGTCTCATTGACGCGGGTTGGCAGTGATTGGATGTCTGAGTGAGGGAGTCTGGTCGTTTCCTGGTGGGATCAGTTGTCCCCTTGGGTGGGATGAGCCCATCTCTCTGTCTCAGGGGGTGCGGTGAGGCCGCTTACACTATGCCAGGGATGCAAAGTAGGACAGGCCTCCCCAGGGGGGTTGCCGTGGCAACAGGGAAAGTTCTGCTCAGAGGCAGCCGCACACAGGGTTGGCTGGGAGGCACGGCGGCATGTTTCTTGCCTAGAGTAAGGAGACAGGTTGTCAAAATGGCTTTTGGGCCTCAGTGACTCATCTGTAAAATGGGGGCTGAGCTTGTAGCTCACAGTGAGGGTCAGAGGTAAAGGGATCGTGGATGCTGGATGCTGTTGGAAGCTGCAGAGGGCTACCCAATCGTGGCTGCTTTACGACTGTCTTCCCTGGCAGCATGGAAGTGTCACAAGGGGACAGACATTGTTTTACTCACTGCTACAGCCTCGGCACTCAAAACAGTGCCTGACACATAATAGCTCTATTTGCTGACTTGATAGCTCGGTGGCGGTCCTCATTTTGGGGCTTCTTGGGCAAGTGCCCTAGGCTTTCTGCCCTGAGAAATGGGCATCACATGACCTCTGTCCTTGACAGCTGGGCTGGCGAGGTAGTTAAGAGCTTGAACCTTGCAGCCAGGGTCCGAGATTTGAATCCCGACTCCACGGGGCTGGACGGCTGTGGGGACCCCCGCACGTGGGGGATCTTCACCTCTCTGGGCCTTAGCATCCTCCCCTGTGAGAGGAGGGAGATGGTTCCCAGCTTCCTGGAGGCCCCGGCGAGGATTCGGTGTGAGGGTGCCCTGTGAAGCTCGAGGCAGGGGCTCAGCTGGAGGGAACGCTCTTAGAGAGAAAGGCAGGAAGGGGGCGACTTGTGTGTCCAGCCTGGTCCAGGCTGGGAGCTTTGCCTCTGTATCCAAAGGCGGTGGGGGGGGGGGAAGCCAGCTGACGGGAGAGGTGTTTGAACAGCCAGAGATGCTGAGAGGCCCCTGGTGTCACCCATTAGCTGGTTCCTGCTGAGCTAGAGGGAGCGGGAGGCTGGGGAAGTGATGAGCCGCGCAGCTGTGCTGCACTTCTTCCGCTGAAAAGCAGTTTCTAACTCGTTATCCTAAGGTGTCCTCACCATAACCCTGGTAATGGTGAGCCCGGGGATGGCGCTCCCTGCTTCCGAGGGGCCATGGGAGTCCAGAGAGGTCAGCTGGCTTGGCCAAGGTGCCAGGCGGCACAGCAGCCGCAGAGGCAGGGATCGGGGAGGGTGACCGCGTTTCTGAAGGACGTGACAGCCCTGGGGTCATCCCTCCTGACTTCTGTCTTGCTCACCTGCTGCCGGCCGTCGTGCTCTGGAGCCCCACGTCCGAGTTCGAGTCCCGGAGCTGCCCCTTCCCAAACGTGTGCCTTGATTCCTGTAAGCCTGGGTTCTTTGTCCGTCAGATGGGAGGAATAACGGGACCAGCCCCACAGAGCCGTTTGGGGGGGGAGCCCGGTCTCTGCAGAGCGTGTGCCTGGCACGCAGGGCGCTCGCTCTCTTGTGCGTAGCTCTGCTGCTCCCAGGTGGGATGTTGCCTGTCTGGGCCTCAGTTTTTTTCATCTGCCAAATGGGCGTTTATTTCGTGCCAGGCATTATGTGAGTCAGGACGTCGTTTAATATGAACAGTAACCAAGGAGGCCAATTTCTTTTAGTCCCGTTTCCCAGATACGGAAGCCAAGATGCAGGGAAGTGAATTGATGTGCGGTAATTTGGCTAATGACCGAGATCATCCAATGCGAATGCAGATCTGTGACGCTAGGGCCCATGGCCCCTCAAAGTGTCCCCTTAGGTTTCCCTCTGGGGAGCTCTTCAGGGCTGATGCACTTGCCTGGGACTGGAATCCGGGGGACCAGAGCCTGCCTGGAGGTGGGAGCAGCGGGCCGCAGACTCGGGTTGGTACCCAGCCCCACACCCCCACTGCCAGGGCCCCCTCTCTGCACGGAGCCCAGCCACGGGGCTTGGGTCCTCCCCGGGCCTTCCCACTCTGTGGGGCCGGGAGGAGGTTGGCAGGCCCCAGGCCGTGGCGGGAAGGCCATCAGCTGGCCCTGGAGCCCGAGTGCTGGTAATGACCCGATTTTCACATGGAGGCGCTCAGTCTCTCCCCACGCTAGACCCTGCTCCCGGAGCTCCCGTTCTAGAACAAAGTAGCGGCAGATTGTGTAACTCAGAGAAGGTTATGTAAGGGTGTAGCAGGCCCTGGTGGGATTGGGGAATGGAGCAGCACCCTCAGCCCCTGCTCCCGGCTTCCCCAGGCTTCTGTCCCGTCTCTGGGGCGGGACAGGCCCCCTGTTCCCAAGCTGAGCTGTTCGGTGGCCTGCCGTAGGGCTGAGACCCGCTGCTCCGACCGGGCAGGCAAGGGGAGGGCGAGGCCGTGGTGTGGAGGGAGCAGCGCCCGTCAGGGCGCCAGGAGGCCCAGCTCGGGTCCCCGCTGCGTCATGAACTGGAAAGATCCTTTCCCCTCTCTGGGCCTCAGTTTCCTTTTCTGGAACACTGAGGAGGAGTGGCTTGGGGAAACTCTAGGGGCCCTCACAGTTCCAAGAGTGCTACGTACGTCTCTCTCACCTTGGGGGCCAGACCCAGATTTCTCGGGTCCGACGTTCCTGTGGTTGTCAGCTACCTGAATGGGCACAGTCTCCCTCTGGGCCCTGACTTGCCTGTGTGTCTCTAGGGAGACGGGCCGCCGCCGCTGGTGCCAGACGTGCCTGGACTTTTGGGGTGTCCTGGAGGTGGGCGACAGAGCGGGGACAGGACATTCCATCCTTCTCTCTCCTTGGACCCCTGAGTCCATGCAGAAGAGCGGCCACAGCCCAGATACGATAGACACAACGAAGACAGTTCCCGTCGCTCGGCCAGGCCTGGGCCCCCGTGAAGTATGTACCCACATTTATTACCCCTGATTCACAGATGGGGCTGAGGCTCAGAGGCGGCAAGTGACCTACCCCAGCTCACACAGCGAGGAGTTAACTGCGGGCACATCAGACGTTCAAGCCCGTGACCCTGTGAACCGGCTTCTCTCAGGAGACCAGAGGGCTGGGTATGGCCAGATGGCATAAACAGCCCCGTTCTGTGGTCTAGGCTCTGAGGAACGTCCGTCCCCCTCACTAGCCACCCCCGGGCCTCTCTGGACTCCCCACCCCCCTTTGTTCCCTTTGTGCCACCCACGGTGGCCACGGCAGCATCTGTGAAGTGGGCAAGCGCAGGCTGTGTGGGCAGTCGGCATGGAGGGTGTGCGGGCACTTGTATTTTTAAACCCTGGCTCTGGCCAGCCTCTGAAGTCCATCGAGATGGGGCCGAGGGATGGGGTGGTGGTTTCCTTTGGGCACTGCTGACCCTGAGTGGAAGGGCTGGGGGGCATCACTGGAATCAGGAGGAACCCCGCTGGTAAGTGGGCTGTTCCCGGCCAGGGAGAGGCTCGGCGCTGACTGGGGGTCTGTGCCCCTTGGAGTCCAGGAGCCCCAGGCAGCCTGAGCAAAGGCCATGGGAGCAAGGGGGCAGGTGGGAGGCTTGGAAGGATGAGCCAGGGAGAGGAGGGGAAGGGAAGGGAGGGAGGGGGTGGAATGAAGGTTGAAGGGGCTGCAGGGTGTGGCTGAGAGGATCCTTACAGAGCTGAGAGTCTAACCCAGTCCCTCTGAGATGGGGAAGCTGAGGTCCCGAGAAGGAGAAGGTCCAGGTCACGCTGTGATTTAGAGAGAGTCCGAACTCAAACCCAGAGTGCTTGGTCCCCAGGCAAGAACAAGACTGACTTCTCATCTCGGCTCCCAGGGAAGTCCTGCTCCATGGCGGCTCTGCTCCTGGGTGGGGGAGCTTTACCTGCCCTGTAGGAAGGTGGGGAGGGGGCCCCTCTTGTGCCCACCGGTGCCACCGTGTTGAAGGAACCAGGGCAGGATTTCATAATCAAGGCCAGATGACAGCAGAGGATGTGAGTGGGGAGTGAAGGAGAACCTGCCAGAGCCCACCAGGGCTGCCCCTACGCTCTTCCTTCTGATTCTTGGCCCATCAGCTACTACTTTTCTTGCCCTGACTGTGGGCACCAGGGAGGTCCCTGATCTCATTTTATGGAGCAGGAAATTGAGGGGAGTCCATTTACAAGAGAAATGTGATAAAACTGAGGCAGAGAAAGAGGCTGGGAAGAAAGCCTCTGCCCCTGGCTTGATGCTCTCAAACTGCACAACTTTGTTATGGCACATTTCTGGACTCCGGCTTCTTCCTTTATCAAATAGGGGACAATCATGAGCATTTGCCAAGCGCTGGACTGATCACTTTCATATGTGATTCTACTCAACCTTGCGATGGTCCAATTTTCAGATGAGGAAATGGAGGGTCAGAGTGGTTCCATGGCACGTCCAAAGTCACTCAGCTGCTAAGTGGCAGAACCCGGGTCTGTCTTCAGAACTCAGGCGCTGAGTCAGTATCAGATACTGACCCCCTCCACCCCTGGGGGGTGTCCGGTTGCTAAAGGAAAGACAAATAGTGGGAGGAAGGGCATTGCAGAGAGGGCTGGGGGGTATGTACAAGCCAGTGTTGTCAGCCCTCTTTTGTCACCTCTGTCCAAGCCTCTCTCCAGATGCCTTCTTGCCCACCCCTGCCTAACCACCGCTCTCCTTGCTGGTCTTTGGGAAACACAAACCTGGCCATCCCACTCCCCAGCTGGAATCTTCATGGCTCTCCACCGCCTCCAGGGAAAGTCCAGATTGCCTCGGGTGGCATTCAGGGCCCTTTCCCTTTCATAAGCCAGCCCCTTCCTACCTCTCCGGGGTCCCTCTGCTCTGGCCACATGGTTCTCTGGACAAATTTTCTTCTCCCTCACGCCTTCACTCAGGCAGCTCCCTCTGGCCCTCACTTTATCCTCACACTTCTATTCCTCCTTTGAAACTGGCCCAATGTCACATCTGTGAAGTTTTCCGTGCCTGTCCCCGGAGGAAGGACAGTCCCTCTTGATGCTCCCATTGCCTTGAGAGTGGTTCTCATCACCTAGTTTTGTAGTTAACTGTTCATGCAACACTCTCCCCAACTCACTGACACCACACGAAGGTCCCTGTGTGAGCCACTCCAGTGTCCCCAGCCCCAAGGCTGAGCAGATGAATCAAGAGTGGATCAGGAAGCTACAGAGAATGGTAGATAAGAAAAAGTTCTTTCTGGATGGAGGCCATGTCTTGGGTTCTGGAAGCTTTGTCTGCCTCCCACTCACTAATGATGGTTCAGGTTGAGACCTAATGTCCCACAATCGGACAGACCTGGAATTGAGATGTATGATCTTGGGTAAGTCACTGAACCTTTCCGAGCCTCTGGTTCTTCATCTGTGAAATGGGCAAGCAGTGAGGTTAGAATGAGGATTCAGTATGCTGGTGCCCAGAAAAGTTCTAGAGCAGAGCCTAATCTGTAGGTAGGTGCTACAGATCTCTTCCCTCTTCCTGCTATCATCCCCCATCCTCTTCATCCCCTTCACCCCAACATCATTATCATCACCTCCATTGTTATAACCAACATCATCATTGTCTTCACCCCAACATCATCATCCTTTTCATCTGAACATCATCACTTCCACCATTATAACCAACGTCATTTCAACATCATCATCATCACCACCATCATTGTTCTCATCACCATTGTCATCATCGCCATCACCGTCTTTGTTATCACTCTTCTGAGATCATCAGATCTCTCTTCTTTCCCGGGTACCTGCCCCTGTACTAGAGATTCTGCAAGTATGAGGTGCCAGCCATGTGTCAGGAATTGGGCCCAGTTCCTCTTTTCGTTGTTCCAATTAATTTCCACCCTGAAATAGAAACACAAGCAAAAATCTCTTCCCTTCTGTGGAGAAGCTTCACGTGCACGACACGGGTTGCTACAATGATCCCCATTTTGCAGAAAGATAAACTGAGAAGCAAAGAAACTTGCCAGGATCATCCACAGCTAGTTAACAGAAGAGTCTGGTTCAACTTTGGTCAGCTCTTTTAGCAACACCAAGCTGCTTGGGGCTCCGGATTCACTTGTGCTTAGGGTTTTTTGCGTTTGCTTCCTGCTGATAGTGCTCCCTGCAAAGGGTCAGTATTAGTTTTCAGCTCTTTTCTTGAGTTCCCTGGGCTCAGAGCAGAGAAACAGCAGCACTTTTCACTGAGAGATTTACTCAAAATCTAGGAAAACAAAATTGGGCATAAGCAAAGATGCCAGGAAGCTGGGTGAAGATTTGCAGGCTCAGAAGTCAGGGTCTTGGACCCTTACCAGCTTGCTCACTGTGGATCTGCATCATCATTACCCTGGATTCATAGGCCTGATGGGGGGGTCTTCCTGCCTGAGGATCCAGTGCAAAGGAGCCACTCCAGAGAAACTCTACCCTCACCCTGATCTCATTTCTACTCCCCTTTTCATCCTTGTCCTCCTTCTTTCTGGAGAAACATACCTGGCATCTCTGAAGTTAGAATAAAAATTCCCATGTTGGCTTTTTTTTAGGGTGAGTCTGGTAAGATTCAAAGGAGAGAATTGTAGATTCATTCATTCTTCAAATCAGTATTGAACACCTATGTGTACCACAGTGTGCTGGGCATGAAGACCTAGTTATGACTCAAACACAGCCACTGCCCCAGAGGAACCCCACTTAGATCATTGTTTCTAGTTGTAGCTGAGACCTTTACCACTGCCCTGCCATTATTCTGTGAAGGCCCATGGGCAGGAGCCCTTCTTTTATCCCACAGAACTGGGCACAGAAGGGTTTTCAGAGGATGTTTGTAGAATGGAACCAAACTGAACCCAGTGGGAATCTACCTCATCTCATAACTCTGACCTGACTCTTCCCATAGGTCCACCCAGTGTCTCTGGGTAGAGGTACCTTCACTGGGATTGGTTTGGGGAAAGTCTAAGAAGTGGGATGGGGGAAGGAGGCAAGGGGTTGGAGATTTTGTATAAATGTGTAAATCCAAACTTCTGTGTGAGAACATGTAGGTCTTTTGTTTCTTCTGCTGACCCTGGTCAGGTGTCTGAAGCTAGTAAGACGTTGGTTTATTATTCTATGCCTGAGTACCTAGTAGGTACTAGGGGCTCAATAATTATTTGTGAATGGAGTGAATGAGTGGATGAGTGAGTGTTTGTCAGTTGTGTCTCACTTATTTCACCAGATGTCGCTGACTGGAGGCCCCTCATTGTTGGAGAAATATTGGAGGCTTATTCTCCAGAGGCTTGGGGCAAGTGGCTTGTGGGAAACCCTCAAGGCAATAGTGCATGGGTGTTCATGCCTAGAGGGGTGGGCCGACCGAGAAGGAAGAGATCAGGGAGTCAACAGTTCATACACTCATTGACCCATCCATTCTCCTGTCTATCCAGGGTTGGGGCAGGATATTACAGGTTTTCAGGACCAGAGGGGTGGGCCCATCAGATGAGAGAGGGGAGGAGAGTGTTAGAATTTCATCCATTCATCCATACACCCATCTGTCCATATACACACCCACCTGTCCATCCTTTTACCCACCCACCCATCCATCCATTCACCCATCCATCCACTCACCCACCCATCCATCTATCCACCTTCTATCCATTCATTCATGTATTTATCCATCCATCCATCCATCCATCCATCCATCCATCCATCCATCCATCCATCCATTCATCCATCATCCACTCACCCATCCATCCATCCATCCACCCATCCATCTATCCACCTTCTATCCATTCATTCATGTATTTATCCATCCATCCATCCATCCATCCATCCATCCATCCATCCATCCATCCATCCAGGGTTGGAGCCAGATTTTTCATTGATGTTGAATGCCAGCCTTAGGACTTTAGACTGAAAACTGTCTTTTGTGACAGCTGTCAAGGAGGGGAGGTTAATTTGCATGAACAGCCCAAGTGCATGCTAAAAGCTAATTAGGGCTTGAGCAGGGTTAGTCTGCAGATCCTGGAGTAAGTGAGGCCTAAGCATTTCAGGAAGGGACCTCTCCACAGCCTCATGCCAGTTTTAGAGAGAGAGATGGGAAATAGATGGGACATAGAGACTCTCATGAGCAAAACGCCTGGGGTGTGTACTTATTGACCAGTTTATACTAACTCTAGAGTATAGGACAGCAGATGGAATGATATAGATTGGCTGTTTTCAAACATTCTTAAAAGGGAGAGCATCTAGTTAGGCTTTCTGGCATCACTTTTGGGTTTGGGACTGGGTAACAAATATTTTTTGAATGATTAAATAATCTGGGAAGAGGTGACCTTCAAAAGCGCCTGTCTTGGTGTAGAGACTGCAAGTATCCTCAGGGTCAAAGGGTCAAAGTCAAGACTGGGCCTGTGAGAGTGGCCAGGCCTCTTGGAGGAACTGTCACCTTATGCTTTCTCTTTGCCATCATGTTCCCCTCTCCCCATAAGTTGTGCTTGATTCCTGTCCGAGCTCAGTGTCCGAGACCTAGGAGAGGCCAATAGTGTGTACAGAATGAGCGAGCTCAGTGTCCGAGACCTAGGAGAGGCCAATAGTGTGTACAGAATGAGCGAGTAGACCATTATATACCCATTGGTCAACAAATATTTGTCGTGTGCCTCCTGTGTGTCAGGCACTGTCCTAGGACCTGGGGCACAACAGTAGACGGGACAGATGCCCCATCATCATGGATCTCAGTTTAATGATCAGAGTATTTAAAAGACAGAGGTGAGTCATACGTCTTAGAGGACAGATGCTGCCACTGTTTTGTTTCTTGAATCTGTGCCGGGTTGTGCTTACAGGTGCCAATGGGTGATGGTTGACTTGGAGCCAAGGCTCAGTGGTTGTTTCTGGAGGGAAAAAAAAAAAAAAGGCAAAGAGAGGGCAGCACTAATGAGGAGTGCAAACTGGTGGAAAACCCAAGTGCTGTTTATTGAGCCCTTGTTACATGCCGGCCCATAGCGTGTCTCTCTGACGTCTCTGCCCTAGGGGGTAGGCTTTTTTATTTGCTCTGCTTTCCAGAAGAGGAACAGAGACCCCTGAAGCTGCTGTGACTCACCCAGGGCCGTGTGGGGAGAGGGTGGTGAAGTCAGGATTTGAATCCAGGTCTGCTTGGTTCCTGTGCCCAAGTTCTTAACCTCTTTACTGCTCGGGAGTGGGAAGGGGGTAGTGAGAGGGCTAGGCAGGAGAATTCTGGAGAGCTACCTTGGATGCTGTCTTAGCCCTGATCCCCTCTTGTCCTTGACTGTGAAGCTGTCACGGGTGACTTTAGGCAGACCTACCAAGCCGGGCTCCCTGCTGCCCGTGCACAGAGAAGGCCATTCTGCAATGCAGATCGTGTCTGCCCACGGCTAATATGGATCCTATACATTTATACAAATCACTGAATACAAATTACAGATTGTTGTAATTTCTAAACACTGCCCTGCCACTCGGAGCTGCAGGGGGAGGCTCTGAGCTGCAGGGGACGCTGTCAACAGCTGTCAGCTCCCGCTGGGCACGCTGCAGCTCTGGGAGGGTAGAGTGAGTTGGCACTGTGGCTGCTCCCACCTCCACGGTGGCGGCGGGCAGGACCTGGTTCTGCGACAGCTTCGAAGGTTGACCCGGGCTTGGCTCTTGGTCCACATTTGCATGATTCTCCCCATGTCTGGAGGCCCATCCAGAGACTAGAGATGCTTCTCGTGATAAAGCAATACGCATAGGCAGCTCTCATCGAGCCCTTTCTATAGCCACGTACTTAATTCTCACTACAGCCCTTGGAAGTAGGTATAGGTCATGCCCATCTTATGAGGGTGGAAATGGGCTCAGAGAGGTTAAGCAACTCTCTCAAGGTCACCCTGCTAGTCATTGTTGGAGCTGGTCACAAATCTAACTGACTGATTGAAATGTCTGGCTCTTCGCTATGATGTGGCCTTATCCTCGACCTGCCTGCTCTCTCTGAGACCCCTTGAGGGGAGCTTACTCAGGGGAGCATCCCATAGCAGTGGACGCAGAGAGCATCCATGGAGGGGCTAACTTACCGTGTGTGCAAAGGGCTTGGAGCCTGAGTCCATTTGTGTTCACATATGTGTCTTGTGTGTCTTCAAGATGTCACATGTGCCCGTGCGCTCTGAGTTGGGGTGTGGCTTCTGTCCATGTCTGCATCCTCACGTGTATTTGCAGGCGTGGGGCTGGGGGCTTTGGTGCCCTTGTCACAAGGGTCAACATACATGTTGTGTTCACGCTATAAGATGCGTGAAGTGGGCATCTGATTCTCACCATGTGCTTGTTGTTCCAGGCACGAGCTGAAGAGCTTTACTGGTCTCGACTAACTTCATCCTCACGACAATCCAGTGAGGTAGGTGCTGTTGTCCCCAAATCACAGATGAAGAAACCGAGGCACAGGGAGGGTACCAAGTTGTCCAAACATCTCTTGTGATTGCAGAAACTGTGTTCATCCTTTAGGGTCTCCTCCCCATCTTGGGTCCACATGGCTTGGGTCTGGGTCCCTCCGCCTCCCAAACACCGGGGTTGGCTGTGGGACCCACGTGTAGCAGACCAGAGCCACCGTGATTGGTTCAGGTGGCTCGGATGAGGGCAGTTCAGTATTCCTGAAAGCGTGGTCTGCAGGCGGCAGCATCCATTTGTGGACCCAGTCTGCCCCTTTGGACTCGAGAATCTGCTTTCCCAAGCCCTCCAGGGACCCTGGGCATGTGAGGATCGGGACAGTGAAGCCACACCGCCTGGGTGGGGCTGGAGGTCCAGCTCCACCGACATGAGCCATGGACCAGCTGTAGCACTTTCGGTATCTCCATCTCCTTGTCTGCAGAGTGGCAATAAGAGCAGTCCTGGCATTTTTGAGGCCTGAAGAGGTTTATACATACGAAGTGTCTAGAGTGGTCCCTGGCATGTGACCAGTGGCTGGAGGGCTCATTGCCACTCTGTTATTACTCAGGGACAGGCAAGGGACCCAGTCCTACCCCATGAGCTTTTGGGGGCGCCGTCAGGAAAAGAGTCTCTCTGCTGAGATGGGAGGTAAGCCTTGGGCTGCTGCTGCGACCCCGCACTGCCTCAGGGAAGGGCCTGCCTGAGAAGAAAAGGAAGAAGAAAGAGGAGGGGAGTCCTTCGGGGCAGAGTGGCCTGGTCCACACCTAAAGCCACTGCGCTTTCAATTTCATGAGCAAATACATTTTGTTTTGCCTTTAGCCACTTTGAGCTGGGCTCCCGTCGCTTACGCGTGGAGGACTCCCACCAAGTGCCTAATCTGACCCAAACATTTTGTAGAGAAGCCACTCAAGTGAGTCCACGGCTGGACAGAAAGTTGGGGCAGTTCTGGAATTTCTGAGCCCCAGTCTGGCACCCCTTCTGGGCCGTCTCATGGTGACAGAGTGCCGCCAGGCCTCCTCTCCTGCCCTCCGCAGTGTTGTCCCCGGCCGGCAGCCCTCGGGCGGCCCCGTGGGCTGAAGGCCCAGGGCATTTCTAGGCCGGCGTTGCTGTTCGCCCGAGTCCGAGCTCCACGTTACCCTCGTCCCACACCTGGGTGCTGAAGCCCCGAGGGGGCTTTTTGATGAGGCTCCTTTGCCTTTCGAAGGTCAAGCAGATCTCTCCTCTGTGGATGCTGCAAGGCCCTAGGCCCCAAGCTGGGAGAAGGGCTGAGGTCAGAGGCAGAGGGACCTGATGGAGTGACTGTTCCCTCTCTTTCCTTCCTTATGTAAGGTCTGTGCTGGCGTGGGCTGGCGGGGGCCATTGTCTTCCTTAGCTCCTCCGGCGTGCAGGCCTCTGGCTTCCTGCTTTTTCCTCAGCCCACTCAGGCTCTGTCTGCCTTCTGTCATCACCCCCTGGCTTTCCATCCATCTCCCCCAGCCCACCTCGATCCCGTCACGTCCTACCTTCTCATCTCCCCCATCTCCCTCAGCTTCTGCAAGCCACTCCCCACCCCCCCGGCCATGCAGCCTTCCATTCCTGCCTCCCCCCACCCTGTCTGACCTCTCCTGGGTCCCGCGGCCTCCCCAACTCACCCCCACTCACCCCCAGGTCCCTGTGACTCGGGCCCTTCCCTCTTCCCAGGCCTCTCCTGACGTCTCCATCCTGAATGCATCTCCCTCTTCCTCTCCCTGCCTCAGACAGCGCCCCACACCTGTCTCCCTCCTCCCTCCCTCTCCTCCAGGTGGCCAGCT
>CM053606.1:12212637-12232407 GCA_028646535.1 Procyon lotor | reverse complement strand
GGTTGCCATGGGAACCACCGAGCCGCTTAGAAAGCTGCCATAGATCTAATCACAGGCTGTGAGGTTTCAAGGAATAGCTCACTTTCTGGACGGAGGACCGGTGCTGACAGCTGATTAGGCTGATGCTGAGATGGGGCTGAGGGCAAAGGGGAGCAGGCGCCATGGAAGATGTCAGCTCAGGAAGGGCCAGGCCTCAGGGGCCCCTCAGGGCAGGAGGCCAGGTCCGCCCAGCCCACAGCTTCCCGCCTCGGTGGCACTCTCAGACCTTCTAGGATTTTCCTGAAGAGATCATTGATGCTCCATTTGTTCTCTCCTTCTTCACCATCACTCACTTTTAGTCCTTCACTCGTGGCATCGCTCCCACTTTAGGTCGTGTGCTCCCGAGGCCTTCCCAGGGCAGTGGGAGAGACAGATCCTGACGAGCAAGCTTCCCCGGGGGGCGGGGGTGGGGGGGGCGGCGTGCTGCTGGATGGCATCTGGGGAGACGCAAGGAGGGTGGAGGTCATGCCAGCTGGGGACAGTGAGGGGGCAGGGGAGGTTCTTCACAGGGGATCCTGGAGCTGCGTGTCGGGGGAGAGGAAGGCATCAGCTGAGCAGAAGCTGAGGACCCTTCTGGACCAGCACATTCTGTCTCCGGAGGTGGGCCCTGTACTGTGTTTTGGAGTACACCCAAGTGAGGCCACGAGGAGCTGCTACCGACTCCTCCAAAGGGCGGTCCCTTCAGAGCAGACCCTTCCTACAGCTGTGCCCAGGATGAGTGGGCAGGGGGCAACCCCGCTCCTGGAAAAACAGCCCGAAGTTCCCAGCACCCGAGTCCCCTGGGACTGATGGGAGGCCAGGAGGGGGTGGTTATCTGGGGGAGATGCTCCCAGCTGCTAATGCCCCCACTCATTTGTGTGGCCAAAAGGCTTGAGTCAGAGCTTTACGGACAGAAGGGCTGGCCAGCTTGGTCTGATCTCAGATGGCTCCCCCTGGTACCAGGCTTTTGGTTTCTCTCATCCAAAGCCAGAGACTGTGTTTGCACATAATTTGCATACATTTGCATGTGGTGTCGGCAGGGCCCAGCATAACATGGGAAAAACACATTTTTCTCGCCAGGGTGCTTGCAGCCTGGATTAGAGCCCAGGTGTGCAGAAACCAGGCCTGTAAAATTCTTCTCTTTTTTGGCCCTCTTGGGCAGTCTTTCCCACATCCGTGGAGCTTGGACCTCAAGTCAGCAGGCGGCAAGGGTGTCCCATTCAGGAAGCCTGGATTCTCCTGGTCCTGGCCCAGGACAAGTCACTTTTCCTCTCATTGTCTCCACCTGCCTTTGTAGAAGTCTAGGGTTTGCAGAAGGCCAGAAAGTGGAGGGTGTGCATCTGAAGAAGTCAGTCATTCATTCACGCATGCATGCATTCCTTTGATTTTATTCCTTGCGTGCTCACAATATGCCAGTGCCCTCTGTTCTGGAATCGATAAAACCAGCCACGAGGCCTGCCTCTGGGGAGGCCCAGGGAGACTGGCATTAATCAATTGACCACACAAATCAATGTACAGTCGCTGCTGTGATAAGTGCCCCATAGAGACATGTGGTGCTTTATGGGAACCCGGAATTAGTCTGGAAAGTCATAGAAGACTTCCTGGAGGAAGTGTCCTTCAGCTGAGATGTTAGGTATACGATGCTAGTTAGGTAAAGAGAGCCTAGAAGAGCCTTCCGGGGAGAAGAAAAAAAACATGTGCAAAGGCCCTGGAGGAGGGTGGGGAGGAGCAGAGCAGGTGTGCAAAAGGGAGAGGAAGGTGCTGTGTCTGAGTGAGAGGGGTGTGAATAAGAATAGACAAGAAGGTGGGGGCAACCGATCGGGCCTTTCTGACCCATTAGGGAAGGTTGTCTTTAAAGCCATGGGTGCCCTTATTCTAAGAGCAGTGGGAACTGCTCATCGGGCCAGGAAGTGACATAAACAGATTTGCGTTTTGCAAGGATCATCTGGACTACGGTGTGATGCATGGGTGGGGTGAGCACAGGATCCCCAGGCTACTAGGCAGGAAGTGGTATTGTCCTGAGAGAAGCCCAGGGCTTGGCTTAGGTCACAAGGGTGGAGATGCAGAGGAGGGGAGGCTGTGAGACCATGGGGCGGCAGCACAGGCTTGTGACAGGTGAGGAGGAGTCTGGTAGGGGGAGGGGTGCTGGCAATGACCTCTGGATTTCTGGACAGCCTTGGAGCCCTGGACCGAAGTGGTAAGGGTGGGGCTGGGGGCGGGGCCGGGCTTGGAGATGAGCAGGCTGAGTTGTGGTGACAGAGAGTGGGCATCGCCTCTGAGGCATGCTCGTGGCAGTTGGTAGAAGCATGTGGAGCTCAGGGTAGGGGTAGATAGAGGTGTCATGTCCTCCTAGCCTCCAGCCCCAGATTAAGGGGACTCATTAGGATCCCCTCTGCATCTAGCACCTTCCAGAAGCAGCCTGCCTCATCTGTCTTTAGCATTGCAGACTGATTTCTAATCCAACGTAGACAGAACATTGGGGAATGTGATCAGCATCTTCCCACATTACCTGTATTAAACCTGCACTCTCCCTATACGGGGAAGGTATTTTCTGAACTCCAAGCCAGCACCCATAGGGGAATTCCAGGCTAGTTCTAGGAGAGCTGCACATTATGAAAGACATATTGGATGCAGAAACTTTAGGATTCCTGGGATCTTTGACGGTCTGTGGGGACAAGAGAACGGAATATTTGAAATCAGGACAATCAGAACATTGAGACTCTGTGCTTTCCATGCTATCTAGGAATGGGGGAAACCAAAAGAGAAGGGAGCAGAGAGAAAGTAAAGATTTATTATTTTTCTAGGAACTGCTAGATGCCAGATCTTAGGCTAGTCTTTCTTCCTCTCTCCTTCCTTCCTTCCTTCCTTCCTTCCTTCCTTCCTTCCTTCCTTCCTTCCTTCCTTCCTTCCTTCCTTCCTCCCTACCTCCTTTCCTCTCTTCCTCCCTTCCTCCCCTCCTCCCTTTCTCTCTCTCTCTTTCTCTCCACTATCCTGCTTCTTACAAAAGCAAGGTAGGTATAAATCAGCCCATTTTATAGATGAGGAAACTTGAGTCTTAGGTTAGATCACTTGCCGCAAGTTACACAGATAGTATGGGTTGGAGGTGGAATTCTAGCCCAGGCTTTTGCTCTTTCTACCACCTGAGCTGTGTTTGAAAGTGGAGTTTTAATCTGGTGCCCAGGAAAGATTTGGCTTTCTTAAGGACCAGGTGCTTGGAGAGCAAGGAGTCCCTCCTGGATCTTGTACTGCACAGCAGGAGTGCAGAGCTCAGCACAGGCTGAGGCTCCTGATAGTTATGCTCTCAGTCCAGTGGTCTGCATCGAGCCCCCACCCCTCACTGGGCAGCCTCAACTCCCCCTTCCCCTGTAGGAACTTTCCAGCTAGCACTTGGCTCTTCTCGCTGCCCCGTGGGAATGCCACCTGTGTTCTCACCTGCACACTGTGGTTCCCACTGTGGCTACTTCTAGAATGCCTTGATCTACCCAAGCCCTGCCTGCCCTCTGCATTCCTGGAGCTCCTGGCTTACTCCTCCTCTTCGTTTGTGGCCCAGCTCAGGGGTCTCCTCTGAACCCCTACCTGATCCTCCAAATAGCATTGGCCCTGTGTCTCCTGGACCAGGAGGGTGCCTGTGAGCCCCAAGGCCAGGCTCCAATCCCGATTCCTCCACTTAGGAAGGCAAATGACTTACCCTCTGTCACGCCAGGGCTGCTCCTCTGTAAAGTGGGAATCCTAGTGGTTCCACCTTTGCAGGTTCATGGTAAGATTAATTAAATATGACAGAAGTCAAATGCTTAGTCCAGTGCCCGGCACATAGCGAGACTTCCACGAGTGAGGGCCATTGTATGCATTGGAGCCCTCTCTTTTGTGAGTATCTATTTACTCATCTGTCTTCCTCCCAAGCTGGGAGCTCCTTGAGAACAGAGCCTTCTTTTATGTGAGTATTCTCAGTACATGCCACAGGCCTGATACATGGGAGGTATTTCAGTGCATGTTTGTTGAATGAGTGGATAGATACCAGCATCTTTATTCTATATATTGTGCTTCCTTTATCTACACATAGCTTTTCAGGGTAACGGCTGGGTTTCATACTCAGCTGTACCCCTTTGCAGAGCCCAGCCTGCACACAGTACATGCTCAACAAATGTCTGTGGTTTATTTCTACAGGCAGCCCTTTCCCAGACAAATGGAATTCAGCTCCTGATCCACCAGGCGTCAGGCGTCCTCTAGGGTGTAATGGATACAGATTTCTTATTGCCCGTGTGTCTTGCCTTCCCTGCTGAGCACCGTATTAAATGGCTGTTCAGTAGCTCAAGTGCACAAATATTCCTTTCAAAATTATTACATTCACCTTTTGTTGGCAGGACTTGCCATGTGAAACATCCCAACCTCTTACTGAGTGTGGGTGTGTGTTTTCTGCTGCAGCCTCAGTGACAGTACTTGAGGCCAGAAGGCCTTGTCAGGGTTTCAAGTGCCTGCTTTGCCAAGTATTGTCTGGACTCAAAACACCAGTGGGAGGTGATTCTGGGCTAACCTGAGCTGACCTAGGCAGGGTTGTCTTCACCATCATAGCATCATTATCTTTATCATTGACACCACCATCAGCACTGCTCCTGTTGTCACCACTGCCAGTGCCACCACTGCCACCATCAGCATCACCAACAACATCACCACCATCATCACCACCATTATCACTGCTGCCACCAACTTCACCACCACCACCATTATGAACATCACCGCTATCACTACCATCACTACCATCATCACCACCACCATCACTACCACCACCACCATCACCAACATCTTCACCAACATCACCACCACCACCATCACTACCACCACCACTATCACCAACATCATCACCGACATCACCACCACCACCATCACCAACATCTTCAGCGATATCACCACCACCACCATCACTACCACCACCACCATCACCAACGTCTTCACCATCACCACCACCACCATCACTACCACCACCACCATCACCAACGTCTTCACCAACATCACCACCACCACCATCACTACCACCACCACTATCACCATCATCACCGACATCACCACCACCACCATCACCAACATCTTCAGCGATATCACCACCACCACCATCATCACTACAACCACCATCACCATCACCGACATTACCACCACCACCATCACCAACATCATCACCACCACCACCATCACCAGCACCATAACCACCACCATCACCACCAGTATCATCACTCTCATCACCACTATCATCACTCTCATCACCACTATCACCACCATTATCACCATCACTGGCACCATCACGACCACCATCATCACCATTACCATCACCATCATCACCAACATCACCACCAAGATCAGCACCATCACCAGCACCATAACCACCATCCTCACCACCATCACCACCACCACCACCACCACCGTCACCACCAGTATCATCACTCCCATCACCACTATCACCACCATTATCACCATCACTGGCACCATCACCACCACTATCATTACCATCATTGCCACCACCATCACCACCAATATCATTACCACCATGACCACCACTATTATCGCCATTACTACCACCAACACCACCATCACCACCCCCTTTACCACCATGATCACCAGTGCCATCCACACAGCCACTATCATCACCATCATTATCACCATCACTACCATCTTTACTACCACAATTAATACTATTATTAACATTTTTGAGAGCTTTCTCTGTGGTAGATATAGAGCTAAGCATCTTATATGCATAATTTTATTTAATCCTCAAAATGACCTTATAGTTATGTATATTGTTTAGTTTCTTCTTTCAGATGAGAAAACTGAAGCTTAGAGAGGTTAAGGAACTTGCCCAATATCACACAGCCAGTAGGCTGTGAAGTCATTAAAAAAAAAACAACTCATTTCAGCAGACACTTAATGAAAGTCCACTGTCACACATGGTATGGTGCCCACATTACGAGGGACACAAAAATGAGGTGCCTCTTGCCTGTGGGGGGTCTTTACAGCCCTCTGAGGAAGATTAGATGCATATAATCAATACAAAGCAGCCTAAAAGTGTGTCTTAGGCAAACTACCTGAGGGTGATGGGAAAGAAAGGTTCTGTGTCGTTCAGACCCATACCTAGAGGCACTCTTATACCACATTTTGATAAAAGCTGTCCTAGGCTTTTTGGTCACTTACGAGCCTTCTCGTCTTTATGACTACCCCAGGAAGTCTCCAGAGAAGACTTGGCCCTTTCTAATTCCATGCCCTTAAGTCCTGAACCAATTTCTTTTGCTGCTGCTTTAGATTTACCTGAACTGTGGGTTGGTTTCCAGCTGGAAGGGAGTCTAGCAGCCTCTCATAGACGGGGAAATGAAAACTCAGCGAGGGGAAGAAACTTCCTGAAGGCTCAGAGTGTATTTCCTTTTTGTCAACTCCCTGACAGTGTAGACATTCTGTGAGGACCGTATGGACTCTACGTTTATCAAGAATGAAAGGAGGTGAAAGGCACCCACACTAAGACTGTCTTTCCTCATTGCTGGTTTATACAGTAAATGGTGGAGGAGGGACTCCTCTCTCAGTCCCTTCCAAGGGGACCTCAAGACAGGCTGGTTGGGCCTGGAGGGGGGAACCGAGAGCTCTTTGTCCATCAGTCCTTCAGGGGTTCATATTTCCCATGTCTGGCCAGATAATCCTTCCCTTAGAGAAGGAAGGTTCCAGAGCACATGGTATGGTCTCTAGATCCCTTATGAGAAAGAAGACCAGCAGCATTTCAGTCTGGGCTTCCGTCCTAGAGTAGCAGACGGCCCCCTTTTCCTGAGAGGCTAGAGCAGCCCAGAGGCAGAGTTGGAGGGATTTAAAGATGTTTGGTCTGAGCAAAGGCTATAACCCCCACTTTTGGCACTCTCTCAAGAGACTAGAGAGAACCTTCAACTTGCCTTCTCATGATTTCTGGGTATAAGACCAATGTTTCTCTGACCGTGACTCATGCTGACATTGACTTCAGGGAGGAGGTGAAATGGTCTGGTTTGAGGAGGGCAACGCTAGATTCTTTTATTTGCTCATATGACAGATACTTGTACCTCCCACGAAGTGTCAGGCATTGTGGGTAATGGGTTGCAGTGGTGAGGACAAAGTAGAAGTGCCCCTTGCTCTTGTGGGGAAAAAAGACATGACTCCAATAGTTACACAAATGGAAACGTTATTACAAATACTTTTAAGCTCTATCCAAAAGAAATGGAGGCTGCTAAGAGAAGTTATTAACAGGGAACTGGAATTGGTTTTAGGAGTCGGCTTCCTTGAAGAAATAATGACCATTATTTTACATACTGGGAAACTGAGGCACAGGAAGATTGAGTAGAATCCGATATATACAGCTGGTAAGTAGCAGGGTAGGGATTTGAACCCAGGCCCTCTGGCTTTGTAATCCAGCTTCTCAGCCATTTTACTCCAATGTTTCTGGTGGATGAGAGAACTTAATGAGGCAACGATGGGGTGGGCACGGGGATAGGGGTGAGTTCCAGGCAGATGGAACAGAGCTGCATGGAAAATGCTGGGTGGTAAGAAGAATGCGGAATGTTCAAGGAGCCAGGTGAGGGCCAGTGCAGCTGGCATAAGTGGTCTAGTGGTATGAGGGCAGGGGGAGATGGGCGGGGTCAGATTGCATGAGGCTTAGTGGGAGCATTAGGGTTTGGGTCAGGATCCTGGCAGAATGAGCTCTACAGGGCAGGCACTCTGTCTGTCTCCACCCATGAGTACCCAGCTCTGAGCACACTGCCTGGCGCATGGTAGGAGATGGTGAATGGCTAACTAAAGAGGGAGAGAACTCCCCTCTCTACAAGCCCTCACCCTGCTTGGCTTCTTCAGTTCCCACTCTCTGTCAAAATCCCCAGCGATCTTGTTAAAAATATAAATCCTGGGGCTGCAGCCCTGGAAAATTCAGTTTAGTAATTCCTGGTTGAGTCTAGGGATCTGTATTTCCAATAAACTGCCCATGTGATTCTGACCTGGCTTTCCCCTGGGGACCCCTGGAAGCCAATAGCTTGGCTTTCAACCGGCCACATGAAGGTGGGATGCTGCTCTGCTGACACTTGCTGGGGGACACACCTCACTGCCTCCCATCACAGGGTTTATTTACAGCCTTCTGGAGAGAAACACTCTCAGTAGGGGGTCTTCTGATGGATGGGCAGCCCTCTTCCTTTGGGAATGCAGACATCAGTTCCTGAACTGAGCCTGACCACTTGGCCACCTGAGAACCCTGGACTGGATCATTGTTGACCCTGAGTTTCATGTATTCCTAGAAGTCCATCCGGAACCAGAAGAGAGAGAAATCAGTCAACCAACCAACCAACCAACCAACCAACCAACCAATGAACTAGTCAATCCAGACCAGAGAAGAAGAAGAAGGCGGGATAGAGACAGGGAAGAAGGTGAACTAGGAGAGGAGATGGAGAGAGATGGAGTATGGTTGCAAAGGGAGAGGAGAAAGAAAAAAATGGAGAGACAGAGACAGAGGGGGGAGAGAAGGCACCAGGGGGGATGGGGTAGTTCTGTGGGGACAGTCCTGAGCAGTGCCAGTTCCAAGAATCCCACAGCGGAGAGCTAGCTTTTCCAGACATTCTTGGATGGGCTATGAGGGGGTCACCAGGAAACGTGAGCACAGCTTGCAGGTGTTGAGGGAGGTGGTGGGAAGATCCCTGAGCCCCCAGGGCCTTTGCATGTGCTCTTCCCTCTGCAGAACGTCTCCTCCTGATCTTTGCATGAATGGTTCCTTCTTGCCATTCATCCAAGATTACCTGTCTCAAGTAGCTTCCCAGTCACTTGCCATTCTGTGACCCAGTTTTGTATTTTTTGTCACCCCACTCTTGGCAGCCCCCAACATATGCAGTCTATTGAAACAGGGACTTTGTCATTCTTAGTCTTGGGTATTCCACTCTCATCCCCGTGTCTTACTCAGTGCCCAGCATACATAGGGACTGTGTGTCTGTTTGCTGAACAAAATGAATGAATGAGTGAATGAATGAATGAATGAATGAGTGAAATGCAGCTAAAGCATTGGTGCTTAATTGGTGTTATTTCATGTAGGTATTATGAATACTTACTTTCCTTGGTACTGGGGGGATATCACTGTCAGCCTCCTACACACGAGGAAACCCAGGTTCTCAGAGGTGAGGTCCCATAGCTGGGACCCAGACCAAGGACTCTGCCCCCAGAGTCCTCAGTCTTTCCATTACCCCAGGCTGCCCCACCCTTTGCTGAGCTAAGAGGAGACCCAGGCAACAAGGAAGTGGGGAGTTATTTGCATTTAGAGGGAGGTGGTATTTCAGGGTCACCCACTCCAGGCTGGTGGCACTCAGCACTGCCACCTATAGATGTTTGGTGATAATGACCTCCCTACATGTTCTGGTTCCTGCTGCCTGCAACCCTGTGATTTGGGGAGGCCCAGGGCAGGACAGGGCTGCTGTGTTGTCCACCCACCATCCCCAGCAGTTAGAGAAGCCAGGGATGGACGCCCAGTGTGAATAAGGTGCTGGGGCCTGCGGGAGAACGCTGCCCTTAGAACCATTTGGGCTCACTTCCCAGCCAGACCCGCAAAGAGGAAAAAGGGGTGAGGGGAAAGGCATGTCCTGATTTCTCCCTGGTGGTACAGGGCAGCTTGAGGCCTCCTGTACACAGGACAGAGGCTCCTTGCTTTTGTGGGCAGCAGAGAAGTACCACGTGTGCCCTGAGCTTGCAGGGATGGGCTTCATGGGTCCCCTGTCAGGGGTGGCCTGCACCTCTGAGAACCATTGAACTGAGGCTTATCATGGTCAGGGGGCAAGATCATGGCCTTTAGAGCTACCCAGATATGGATTCAAGTCCTAGCTCTGCCACTTACTGGCAGTGTGATGCTAGGCAAGTCATGCAACTCTCTGAGCCTCAGTTTCCCTATCTGTATAGGGAGAGCACTTAGCAAAGTGCCTGGTCACAGGAAATCAAGCAAGAGGCACCGTCTGCTCACCATCTGGCCACACTGTAACACTTTGGCCAACTGCTGGCCTTTGCACACACGGTACTCACCTTGCCCTCCCTTGTGCCTGGACAAAGGCCTCATCCTTCTGCATGGTGAACACCTCCTCAGGGAAGCCTTCCCAGATACCCCGGAGGGCTGGTTAGTCCTGGCTTCTCTGGTCGGAGCTCTGGAGTCTGTGGAGTGAGGGGGTTGTGAAGGTCAGTGGGTGTGCGCTGAGGGCCCAAGCTGTGTCTCTTTCATCTGTGTCCTCAGCACCCAGCACAAGACTCAACACAGAGTGGGAGCAAAAGGGAGAGCACTTGAACAAATAGATGGGAGAGGGATTAAAAATGGGAATGAATTAATGAGGAGGAAAAGAGGGAGGAGGGAAACAAGAACACGAAAGGAGGGAAGGAAATGGGAAAGAAGAGAAATGAGAGGGAGAGAAGGCAGATGGGGAAGATGGGTTTCAGAGCTGTGTCCTCAGGCCCCCACCCCTTGATCAGCACTGACACCTGGGAGCCTGTCCCCTCTCCCCTGCCTGTCACTCCACAGAGAGCTTCACTTGCCTCTGGCTCCCACAAAATATTCACTGTTCTCTTGCCTGCTCTGCTCCATCTCTCCCTGCCTCTTAGGTGCCAGAAACGCTGGAATTATCAGAGGTAAAACATGTCTGTCACCAGGCCTGGTGAGCGGGGCTGCTGCCACCGGCTGATTCATCGAAAGACGCTCCTGTCCCCGGGGCAGGGCTTAGGGTACACAGGCTGACTCAGGCCTGACTGTGTCTTCCCCAGAGGACTCAGGGGAGGTGGCAAAGACTATGGAAAGGAACAGTCCCTGGGGTTGGAGCGGCGGCGTCCTTGGCTGGGGTGGGGGGCTCGGAGTGCTGGAAGGGGTCTGGAGGGAGGATGCGCAATGAGCTGGGCAGCCTGGAGGAACCCTATGGGCAACTCCTTGAGCACGATGTGGGGCTGCTGGGCTCTTGCGATGGGCTTGTGCTTGGGGCAGGAGACAGACTCACCAAAGGGGGATGGAGACAGGCTGAGAGAGCGGGAGAGAGTTACAACTGCAGGCCGAGCGACAGAGGCCAAGAATCTGATAGGGGGCTGAGGTCTGAGCCAGCCCAGGTGTGTGACAAGATGGCCACTGGGAGTCCAGCTGCTAGATGCTGTTTCCTGTGTACCCACTCTGTGCCAGGCCGTGCTGGGTGCTCTAGGGGCCCTGTCTCATTTTATCCTCACACTAGGCATCGTCGCCACCTCTGTGGGAGGAAGCCACAACACAGACGGGTTAAGGAAATCATCAAGCCCATGAGGACAGAAGGTCAGAGTCAAGATTCGAACCAAGGACTGACAAACCCTGCTGCCTACTTGTCAAGGCTCACTTAAAAAAATGATGTATGGATCTTTCTAGAATATAATAATACATGCTGGCGGTAGAGATTGGAAAGTAGGGCTCAAAAAAGAAGACAATTTATCCTAAGCCAAGTTTTTTTTCCCCCTATGCTCTTAAAAAAACAAAAAAACAAATGTACAGCACACACCACTTGGCAACTTGTTTTTCTTATTTAGCACCAGAGCATAAGCAATTTCCTAGGTGAGAAACAAGTCCCAGGAAGTATAATTGTTAATGATTGTCGCAATATTCTGGTTGGGGATATGTGCCCCACTTTCCTTAGTCATTCCGTAATAGCCAAAACATGGACTCCCAAGTTTTCCATGTTGTAAGCAACGTGGATACATTTCTTTGAGCCTAAGCTTCCTCCTGACTTCAGGCGATTGATTGCCTGAGCCTAGATCTCTGGAAAGGGAATGATTGGACCAGGAAAGGCTGTTTCCAGGGGCGGGTAGATGGGAAGGGGTCTAAGGTTGCAGGCAGTGTGCCCCAGGGAAGGTGGTTTCTTTCCAAGGGAGACCAGCTCCTGAGGGAGGCTGGCTTCCTTTGGACTAATGTGTTCCTGATTTCCAGCTGTGGGAGGAAGACCTAAAACAGAGGTTTTGCTGATACCCCTTTGGCTGCTTCTCCATCCTCTCCATGGAGCTGGTGGGTAGTTGTTTGGGGGGACCTTGATGTAGTCACTTGGCTACTGGAGGCATGCAGCAATTCAGAGATCTTTGGGATCATCTCATCCAGCCCTTCCCATGTTCACGCAGGTGTGTGGGTGACAGGTGGGGTCTCAGCAAGGACAGATAACTTGGGGGTCCCTCTGCCTGTTAGTAACTTCGCTGTGGCCAGAGGCGAGCGCAGTCTGTTGTTCTTCCCGTGATGCTAGATGCTTCTCATTTTTTGATTCCAGGCCATGTAATTCTACACCCTGAGCATAATGAATAAGAACCAGTGGTATCATGGTTACCATGGCAACATGGGCCCCAAATGTTCTCCCAGAGGGGCTGGGATTGGGGCTTGTGTTGTAAGAGACCTAAGGCTAGGTGGGGGCTGACCTGGATGGGTCAGAGTCCACTGGTGTCTCAGGCCTGTGCGATGACATCACCCTGATGCCTTGAAGGAAGCCTCAGGCCTGGGCCTGGAGCAGGGACTGTCACTAATGATGTTCCAGTTTGGTGTTGATGTTACACGTGGCAAGAGAAGCCGGATCCATGTTTCAATTTTTTCTTTTTTTAAGACCAGAAAATGAGAAACACAGCTGAGTCCTAGAGCAGATGAGCCACATAAGCAGGGAAGGGCTACTGGAGAGAAACCGTGTCAGGCCCTTTTGAAGTTCCAGGGAAGGAACAGGAGTGTGTGAGTGACAGGTGTTGGTTTGTTCTGGAGAAACAACACAGAAACGTGTCGAGAGAGAGAGAGAGGAGAGAGAGAGAAACAGAGAGAGAGAGAGAGAGAGAGAGCTAGACCCAGAATGGGGTTCCAGGGATGGAGGGGCTCCCAAGACATAGTCCTGGGGCTCCCAAGGCAGGACCAGCTCCAAATTCTGCTCCCCAGGTGTCCCCCGAGCCCTTATGCATGGCAGGGGGGTGGGAGCTCCCCTGGGCTGAAGCTGCAGACAAGGGAGGTGCAGTCACAGAGGACGATGGGGGCGAGTGAGGCCCTGAAAGGAAGGTAGGGCAGAAGACCCCAAGGTCTGGGGACTGAGCAGAGGCGGTTCACAACTTCCCACTACCCTCAGTTCTTCCTCTGCTCCCCTCTGTTCCTTATTTCCTGTTCCCCCGCCTCTTCCCCAGCCTCTCCCCCACCTCCTCTCTATTCTTGCTTTCTTCCTTTTCTCTTCCCCTTCCTTCTTCCTCCCCTGCCCCTCTCTTCCTCTCCTCTCCCTCCTTTCCCTCCTGTCTCCTGTTCCACCACTAGGTGACTGGAAATGCAGCAGTCCTCAGCCCCCCTGCAGCAAAGCCAACCTGAACTTTACACGCACACACATAGACACACATACATTCAACCACACGGGCTCTTCTTGCCTCCCAGTCATCACCTGGGCCTGCCACTGTTTGCTCAGGGAATCTAAACAGCAGCCCAAAGCAAACAAAAGTGAAAAGGAAAATCTATCGCTAAAATCCAAGGCTAAATAGACATGCACGTGGGCCAGCATTTCCCAGACTGTGGCCTGTGAACTCCAGGTCCTCAAGGTGGGAGCTGTGGTTTGGGGATGCAGTTAAAGTGCAGCCTCTGGAGCACACCAGCCACGTGACCTTGGACAAGTACGTAGTCCCTCTGTGCCTCAGTTTCTCTTTTTGCAAAATGGTAATAATAATAGTATCTGCTTCATAGTTTGTTGTGAAGATTAAGTGCCCTAAAATGGGAAGATCTTAGAATAGCTCCTGGCACGTGAGAAGGGCTATATATATAGTGTGTGTATTTATAAAACTATTAGCTGTTCCATGGAAGGACATTTGAGAAACACTGAGTACTTCTTGCCCACCATCTTGGAAATAACACACAATAGCACGTTAGAGGGCCCAGAAGTCCTACAGCAGAGATATCTGTTCGACTTTGTTTACCTTTGTGATTCTCAAACTTGTTTTTACTATAGTATTTCCCCTTCCTTCTTTGGAAGCACAAAACACCTGTCTCTTGGGACATGCCCACTTTGGAGGGTCATAGTTTGAGAAATGCTGATTTGGGATTATTCACTGTTTGGGGACCGTGGTGAGTGAGGTTGAGGTAGAAAGCATTATCTGAGTCAACAAAAAGATCTGGGGTCAAACCCTAGCCTTATTCTGCCAGCCACAAAGCCCAGGAAAAAGTGTGGTCAGGTCCAAAGAGAGAAAGTGGCTTGCCCAAGGGAGAGACTCAAGATTCATGCTCAGGACTCCCGGTCTAGGACTGCTCCACTTCTGTCCTTGCTTCTCCCTCATTGCCAAGTAAAAGCAGGAAGTCCCTTTTTGGGAGGGAGGGAGCATCCCTCCTCTTTGAGACTGGTATGAGTCTACCCCGCTCCCCACTGGCTTTTCATGTCCTGCAAGGCTTGGGTCACCGTGGCCACGAAGAACATATGCTTTCCTCCCAACCAAAAAGGAGGAGGTAAGAAGTTCCCACTCTTCTTTCCTCAGGAAAAAAAGAGTAAGAGTAAAACTGCTACACTCCCCACATGTGCAGAGTGATCAGGCACTCTTGAGAGAGGCTTTGCGTGTGCCCCTGTCCCTGGTGCTGAAATGTGTCGGGCACCTGTTGGGGGCGGTGGTCGCTCCCCAGAGCTCACTCAGTCCCCCAGAGCTCACTCAGTCCCAGACCTCGCTCAGTCCCAGACCTGGCTGGAGGAACTGCTGCAGAATCTCTTGGGGAGAGTCCACCAATACTGTGATTCCTAGGTCTTGCACCTTATCTGCTCAACCAGCCTCTCCTGGGATCAGGGGCCAGCCCCCTCATGTTTGAAAATCTTCCGAGGGGTGGTTTGCGACCCCACTACCTTAGGGAGCATTTGTGTATCCCAACCCTAGCCTGCTTCTCCCATGGATCAGTGTTTTCCAGTGATATTATTTTCTGAAAACAATTTGTAAGTTTGATACTCTCACAAAAAATAAATCATTTTATATGTTTTATATTAATGGGGCAGATTTTATGGGTGGTTAGCTGTTCTATTATGTTTATAGCATAGCCGTTTTTCTCCCCACACTTGGAGCTTGAGGGTGCATATTCCCTCCTGATTCCATATGCGTGGTGCTCTGAAGTCCACTCCATTCTTTCCCTCGGCCTGCAGGCCTGGCAATTTAGGATGCTAGAGAGGTTTTAATTATGTTTCTGTATTCTCTGTCCCCGTGTTGTAATGCTCCAGGAATCAGTGAGATGTCTCTGTTGTGGTATTAACTCCTTCAGATACTTCTCTTTCCCTCTGGGACCCCGAGGACCGTCCTCAGTGAAGAAAGGGTTGGATTAGACATTCTACCAAGAAAGATGCCAGCAGGATGGGGTGAGACAGCTTCCCCAACCTCTGACAACCCCCTTGGGCTCTAATGCTGTGGGGAGGGTAGATCTGACCCTTGGAGCCCTCATCACCTCTTACCTAACTTCCAAGATGCAGAGAAGCTGGCTTTGAGCCTGTGAGGAGGTATAGTGATCATAATTACGGGCTTGGAGTCAGACCTGGGTTCAAAGTCTGGTTCTACTTTTGCTAGCCATGTGATCTTGGACAAGTTGCTCTCACTCCCTGGGCCTCAGTTGCTTAATGCGTGACATGGGGACAGCTCTAGCCATGCCTGAGCAGGGTTGGTGTAGAGATACGGGAGAAAATGGATATCGAGGTGTCACCTTTAAGTCACCATAAGTTATTCTAATCATACAAATGAATCTCTACCCAGATGATGGCAGCAAACTTAAGGAAGACATTTGCATGTTAATGTGATATTCTTAGTGGCCTACACACTTCCACTTCTCTCCCCTTCCCCTGGGAATCAAGTTCTAAGAATGAAGTGGAAAGTAGACCTTTGGGGTTATGGAAGGGCAGGGTTGTGTGTTCAGGCAGAGTATTGGTCACTGTCCCCTCTAAAGCATCTTCGTGAGGTACCTCTAAAGGGCAGTCCAGTCCAGAGGAAGAAAGGAAGCTGTCCCAGGGGTTAGAGAAGATCACTGAATTTTCCCAGACCCTGGGTGTGGAAGCCTTGGGCCAGTGTGGGCCTGGAGCTACTCAGGTCTTAGGGTTGGGTATAAGGGAGAGAATCCAGAGTCACAAACTGGGGGCCCCTTTACCCCACTTGCACAATTGAGAACATGGAGGCCCAAGGGGATCCAGTGACTTGCTCAGGGCCACAGGATTAGTTGGTAGCAGAACCCATGGAAAGAAACTGGTGTCCTTTTCATTGTACCACATGACCTCCTGGGCAGGTGCAGAATCCAACCACTGCTTCTGTGTCCTGGGGGACTGTGTTAGATTCTGGGAAGGTGAATCGGATTGGTTCTGTGTGGCCCCAGGGAGAAGCAGCAGAGCTTAGGTGTTGGGAATATAGATTTTGGCATCAGAGATTGAAATGTGAACCCAGGCCTCTGCTCTTCTCCGTTGCCATGAGCTTGACCTCTGCGAGGTTCTGTTTCTTCACCTGGGCGGTGGGACTAATGGGACCCACTACCTTGGTGATGTTGTGAGTCAATAAGTCAGTCCGTGGCAATGTGTATGATGGTGCACTTCATTCCTTCTCCAAATGGTACTTTAGTTCTCTGTCTGTGCGTATGCCAAGATGTTCAGTGAGAGCAAAGAGGTTATGGTACGGCCAGAAGCAGCTGAAATTGTATGTGTGGATGTCCGATGATGGAAGGAGCTGCCTCATCATCAGAGGTGAGCAAGCCCCTGGTGGGGATACCACCGAGAGGACTCAGGCATCTGCTGGAGAAACAAACCAGCGTCTCTGATGTTCTGGGAAGCCTACTTTCCCCCTTCTCCATTCCCTGGCTTCTGCTCACAAGGGGCCTCTGTTTTCCAAAGCAGCAAGCAGCCTGCATGGTAATTACTTTTGGACTTATTAAGCATAATTATCCCCTAATCGCATACAACCTGTAATTACTGTGGCTGTTACCAGGGGCCTGCCCATGCAGCACCACCCGTGGCCCTGGGGTCCAACACCCGGCTGGGGCCCGAGGGGGTGCTGGTGCTCCCAGCCCCAGGGTTGTGGGGGGCTAGACTGAGACGAGGCTGCTGCACCCCCACCGGGCGCTCCTTCAGCCTGGGCACCCGGCTGGTGAAGCGTGGCTCACAACATGACAGTCCCAAGGCCACTCCAAGCTCCAGCCAGGCTACATGCTCCCCATTTGGTTAGTGCTTGCCGGAGCCACCTTGCATCTACCCATGCTGTTCCCTCCTCTTTTCCTCTGTCACTCCTAGTCCTTCCCTCCAACCAACCACCATGCTCCTACCCTATTCTAGGTACTAAAGATACAGCAGTGTCGGGAGCGGAAGACAACAGCCATGCTTTCATGGAACTCAGCATCTATTTGGGAGACAGAGATGAAGCAAATGGGGAAGTTATGCTCTTAGAAGAGGCTGATCACTGTGAAGGAATAGAAGGCAGACTGATAAGGATGAAGAGGAGGGAGGGGTTAGAGAAATCCATAGTTTTCATGGGGTGGCCAGAGTTGGCCTCACTGGGAATGGCATCCTTGAACAAAGACTTGAAGGAGGTGATGGGTGAACCTATGATGCTGTGTGGGGAGAGAATGTTCAAGGAAGAGAGTGAAGCTAGTGTGAAAGCTCTGAGGTGGGAACAGCCACAACTGAGGAGGCCAGGGTGGCCGGAGGGAGGGGCGGGCAGGGGAGGGTGGAGGGTGGGGGAGGAGGGAGGCAGTCAGCACCGGAAGGGAGCAGTGGAGGAAGATTGCTAGGGCCTGGTGAGCCCTTTAAGGATGGCAGTGTTCCTCTGAATGAGCCATTACATTTGAGTGGAGGAGTGGCTTTACCTGACCAGTGCTTTTGTGTCTCTACTCTGTCCGCAGAGAGTCAATGGGGACAGGAGTGAGGGGAGCCCAGGGATCAGGGGAGGGGTTGCAACAATCCAGGTGGGAAATGGTGGGGGCTTGGCCATGGAGCTGGGAGGAAGAGAAGGATTCCAGAAATATTTTCAAGGTAGAGAGGACAGGATTCCCTAATAGGAGGGGAGAGAGGCATCGAGGATGACACCCAGGTTTTTGGTCTCAACAACTGGAAGGATGGAGTTGCCACTGAGCAAATAGGAAAGACAAGGGTAACTCAGCTTTCTGAGGAGGGTAGGTGCATCCTGGTGTTGAGGTCTTGGCTCTCCGGGAGAGGTGCTAGTCTGGGGTTCAGAGGAGACAGGTCTGGCTGGGGGGTGCCCGTGGAAGCTCCCCCCAGTCCCACAGGGATGACATTTAAAGCATCCAGACTGAATGCCCTCTTCTAGTGAATAAGTGGAGACAGGTAAGAAGAGGCCTGCATCTGAGCCCTGGGATCCCCAGGGGTTCAGAGACTGGGGGAGGGGTGTGGAAATAAAGAGAGAATCCAAGGAAGGAAGCCTGTCAGCAGGGGGGAGGGAGCTCTCACCTCTCTATCCTGGGGCACCAGATCCTGCTTTTTCCTCTCCTGTCCATCTGTCTCCTCTCCCCTCTTCACTCTCCTTTTCAGGTTTATCCCTGTCCCTCCCTGTCCCCTACTCTCATTTTCTCACTCCCCAGGGGTTTTTGTGTCTTCCTTTGCGTCTCTCTCCTTGGCCTCTTTTCCTGGGCTTCGGCCTCCACCCCTCCCTGCCCAGCGCCGCAGGGGGTGAGGCCCCTGGAGTGCGGGGACCTCCTGCAGCCCAGGCTCCAACCAACCTCCCGACGTCTTGGAAGCTGCCTGTGGGCGAAAGGGCCGCGCCTAATGCGCTCCAGTATTTATTTACATTCGGGTCAGACTACTATTTATTAGGGTATCGCTTTCAGCTGTGCGTGGGCTAATCGTTCTTAATGTGCCCCCTCCCGGTTCCCACGGCGACAGTGGAACCAGCACCGCTCAGAGCGGGGAAACCGAGGCCCGAGCGCGCGGGAGGGTGCGGGGAGTGCTGCTGGCGGCGGGGTGAGGGCGCGGAGAGAGGCCCGTGCGCAGAGGGTGCTGGGAGTGCGCAGTCGAGAGGTGGGGGTGCGGGAGCGCGGGCCGGGGGTCTCGGAGCTCTCGCCTGGAGCGGGATGCGGAGGCTTGGAGCGTGTGGGAGACTCTGAGCTCAGGGAACGATGCAGGGAAGACTGCGGAGGGGTGTCTTCCAGCAGGTGGGGGACCCCGAGAGCGAGAGGCTGTGCAGAGGGACTCAGGGGGAGGTCTAGGAGCCGATCGGGGATTTCAGGGCGGAGGGGCGGTGCAGGGGACCCAGGTGGGGGGTCTTGGGGCGGGGGCGGACCCCGAGCGCGAGACCTGGCGAGAGTGAGTTTTGGACGCACGGCGCTTGGGCCTTCGCGCGCCTCGCCCGGCAGTGGGCGGACAGACGGACCCCCGCCGGGCCCCGGGAGGGGGCCCTCGCCTCCCACTACCCCAGCGCGTGGGCGGCGGCTTCGCCTCTCCCGGTTCTCCCGACGTCAGCAGCTGCCGCCGGAGCCGGAGGGAGCGGTTTAATTGGAAGGATTTTGGGTTAAGGACAGATGTGGCTTCGCCGGGTTTGGAGGCAGGGCGCGCGGGGGCGGGAGGGTGGCTGGACGGAGGGGGGAGGGAGCGGGGAAAATAGACTGAGAGAGACCCCGGCTGGGCGCCCCTGGAGAGAGGAAACAAAGGCAGTTGTGGGCGACGGTTGAGAGCAAGAAGCAGATGAAGAGGGACCAAGGCAAATACAGCTGGGAAGAACCGAGGCGACGTGGAGGCTGCAGAGAGAGCCGGGAGAGGGCGCTGGCGGGCTGGCTTTTGTCCTCCGACAGCCCCCACCCCT
>CM053606.1:12195212-12212137 GCA_028646535.1 Procyon lotor | reverse complement strand
CTCCTTCCTCCCCCCCCCCTCCCCGGAGCTCTCTATTTCTCTCTTCTTTTCTGTGTGTGATTCTCTCTGCATCTCCTTCTCTCTGTCTCTCTCTTCTCCGTCTCTGCCTCCCTCCTACCCCCCATCTCGGCCACCTGTTTCCACCATCTCCGGGTCCCCATCGGGTCCCCATCATCTCGTGTCTTGTCCTCCGGAGGCCTGCGGCTGCCCATCCCCGGGCGCCTGGCTCGCGCCGGCTGCCCTCCAGGTGCCCGGCGCGGGACCGTCCCCCTAGCCACCGGCTGAGTGCGGCACATGTGCCCCGCCTCCTGCCAGGTAAGCAGGGCTCCGGGACACGGAACAGGGGTCCTCCAGCTGCGGGAGGTGGGTGGTGGGAGGCAGGCAGGTGTGGGGGACTTGGCCCCGAGCGCAGCAGTGGTGTGTGTGACAAGCCCCGCGGGCGGGAGCCCTGTCCTTACATCTTCCGCAGCCCCAACAGTTCCGACCGTCGCGATGCTCCCTTCCGCACCGCTGCGCGCAGCAGCAGCAGCAGCATCGGAGGCTTGGCGGGGGGCTTGGCAGGGTGGAAGCCAGAAGCTTCCCCTCCACTACTCTCCCTCCAAGAGCAACAGGCACCTTCCCATGTCTCTGTTCCTACTCCTTTTTCTTCTTTCCTTCTTTCTTTCTTTCTTTCTTTCTTTCTTTCTTTCTTTCTTTCTTTCTTTCTTTCTTTCTTTCTTTCTTTCTTTCTTTCTCTCTCTCTCTCTCTCTCTCTCTCTCTCTCTCTTTCTTTCTTTTTCCTTCTTTCCTTCCTTCCTTCCTTCCTTCCTTCCTTCCTTCCTTCCTTCCTTCCTTCCTTCCTTCCTTCCTTCCTTCCTCCCTTCCTTCTTTTTTCTTTCTTTCCTTTCCTTTTTTCTTTTTTTCCTTTCTAGAAGTCTCTAGAGGAAGCAGAGCATTCTTCCTCTCCTCTGCTGGCATAAGAGCTCGATCCCTGGGTTCATTTGTCTGAACCCAGGCAGGTCCCGGGGAACTGGGCTCAGGGTGCACTGGATGAACTCTTGCCCTCCTGCCCAGGGTGGAGGGCAGAGGGCACGGAGGCTCCCTTGGTTAGCTGGGCTTGGAGAGCAATGAGCACGTATGTGGTGTATAGGACGTGTGTTGAGAAGTACATGGGGTATGTGTGTGCAGGGGTGTGTCCCTGGAGGGTAGGGATACGTCTGGACTGAGCTCCACGAGTTGGTGAGGGGGGGTGGGCCGTGTTGCATGTATAAGTATGTTCGTGTGTTTAGGGGTGTGTGGGATGCCCTATGTCTGGAGGGATTAAAGAGCATGGGGCATATGTGTGTGCGCACAGGCCCGTGCACAGATGATTATGGATTAAACCTGACCCGGAGGTTGCTGGGCAGGGTCCCTGAGGCCTCACTCAGCTTTGGTTAGCATTGCCCTCCAGGGAGAGTGATATTTTCCATTCAACATTTTCCATTTTCCATTCCATCTCATCTTGGGCAATCCAGGGCCCGTATTCTGATAGGTTGACTGCAGATCCCACTGTTTTTTGGACGTGAGACGGGCCAAGGTTCCCAGCCGGAGGGGTGGGTAAGTAGGGGTCTGTGGCCCTGCAAAAAATAGTTAAAGGACCAACCCCAAATCTAGGCCAGACTAAGCTCTCAGTAGAGATTCCAGCCATTGGCCATTGGTTTGCGGTGGTGGAATGGGCTGTTAGTAGGGTCGTCCCTGAGCCAGAGGGAAGAAAGGAGCAATATTTCTGTGCCTGTTGGTGTCCTCACCATACATCACTCTGAGTGGACACCTGCACAGGTCCCCTGGCTTCTTCACCAACAAATGATGCTGACTATGGTTCTGCAGGAGGCCAGCTCCACAGGCAAAGGAGACAGCCCTGGAAGACTGAGGACAGTGGAACAATCTCACCCAGGGGCTCTAGGCCAGCCGCTCCTCCAGGACCCTGACCTCGGGGTTCAAGCTGTCCTTTCTGCCGGGTGAGTGCGTCTCATCTAGCACCTCCTGGCTGAGTCCCTCTGCCTACACGGCCAGGGTAATCAAAGGCCAAGCCAACCTAGACTTCTCATGGTCTCCCTAGTGTCCCCAGTCTGGCACTACCAAGCAGAGGGACACCAGAAACAAAAAATCAACAGACTTCCCTGCGGGCATTGGGAACTGCTGAATGGGCTCAGGGAGCCGAGTGTGGCTTTGGTCAGCAGGGATGAACACATTCTCTGGTGCCATTTAACCTCCTTTAAGAGAAGCTGACCACTGGGCACTCCATCATGAAAACCTGCCGGTGCTCTTGGGGGGCTCTCACCCAGCAGCGTGGCTGACACACGAAGCCTTCTGGGAGAAGCGGTTGGGATCCGCAGTGCTCAGTGCAGGGCTAAGAAGGCTTCCTGGAGAAGGTGGTGTTGGAGTGGGGACTTGGAGGCAGCAATCAGGGGGGACTTGGCTGTTTGGATGGACAAAGAGGAACCCAGGGAAGGGTTCCTACAGACTGGAGGTGTGAGTACAGGTTGGGAGGGGCAGGAGGGCTTTGTCCATGGGCATCAGGTAGGCCAGTTTGAATGAACAGACAAGGTAGGGTGGAAAGAGGGAAAAGCATGCTAGTCATCTGGGTACTGGATGCCCACTTTATGCCAGGTTCTATATTGAGTATTGGGTCCCTATCCTCAAGGAGCTTGCAGTCTCCAGTAGGGACACCAACATTAATCAACAAGCCAAGATTATGTAAAATAGTGCCCGGGAGATGAGCACTTGAAGTGTCCTCGAGCTAGCCAAGAGGAGAAGGCAATGCAGCATCTCTGGACCTGAGGCGCAAGGATGAGTCCAGGCTGGGGAGACACACTTAGCAGTTGGCTGGTCATATGCGGGAGCAGGACGGGGTCCACCGCTTTGGGACAGCAGACCAGGCCTGAGGTGGGCCCTGGAGGAACGTCTGCTTCCAAGCCCAGTCACTAGCCTCACAGAGGGATGAGTCTGCAAGAGACACAGAGAAGGAGCAGCCGGACGGAGGGACCTGTACCTCATGTCTTCCCTGCCCTGTGTTGTCCCCTCACCAGGGACCTTACCCCTGGTATTTTAGTTAATCCCTACATCATAGCTGATGAAACTGAGTCTTGGACACCTCCAAGCCCTAGGTTTGAGGTCACCTAGCAAATGGCAGAACCATTGCAACAGAAATGAAACGAGGGGTGCTCCTGAGCATGTGCTACGTGCCTGGTGCCGGGACAGAAGAGGAATGAGAAGGGCCTTCATGCCATCCTCTTAGAGAGGTTAGAACCATCACAGAGGGGGATGATTATAGCAGGATATGGCTGAGGGGGCTCGGGGGAGGGAGCCTCATACCAGGTAAAGGGATCAGGAAAGTCTTCAGGGAGGAGGCGGGACCTGAAAGGGCCCAGAGGACAATGAGGCTCAGAAACTGGTAGATGGGACAATGGTCTCTTGGTGGAGGGAAGTGCGTGAACAAGGACATCGAAGGAGGAATATACATACTGCTTTATGGGAGAGAGGGGAGAGGAGAACTATAGGATCAGGCAGCAGAAGTGGATAGAAGGGTGACCACCAGGGAGGCTGAATTTGACATGAAGGAGTCAGACTTCAGCCAATACTACTGGCAATCCTGAAGCAAGGAAGCACCGGTCAGATGGGGACCCCAGGAAGACAAACTGACAAACCCAAGGATCTAAATTTCGCCTCTTGAATAGTCACTGGGATCCGGGGGGATCACGGTCCTCAGTTTGAAACTCAGCTAGATTTTGCACTGTGAATGTTCCTAAGTTCTGGGTGATCCTAGTACAAAGCTCTTCTCCCTCTTCTTAGAGCCACACTAGGGATCACACTGCTGGGCCCAGGACACGAGGGGGTTCCTTCCATAGGTGCCATTCTGGAGAGAGGGAAGGACCTCGGGTCAGGACAGGCAGCTGGAGTGGATGGTCCCAGTACAGCCCAGGAAGGAGCCATGGGTGAGAGCGGCCAGAAGGCAGGGGATGGATTCCCCTGGTTGGACTTGTATCTCCCCTGTTCTTTGTTCAGATCCCATACAGCGGTCTCAGTAATCATTATCTAAGACCCCCACAGATGTAAGGTTGTAGGTTTAAAGAAAGTCACCCTAGTAGAAGAACATTAATGACCTCTTAAGTAGTTCCCAACTGAACATCTCTCCTTGCTCAACGCCAGCATCCGTCCCTGCCCATCACCAATACCTACACCCATCAGGCTCTCTTTGGGTTTGGGGTGGGCTTAGCAGCTGAACATACAATGCCGAAGGATCACAGAATGTAACCAAAATCTTGTGAAGGTCATACGATTTGTGTTCTAGTGGACTCACTGGCCACACTCCCCTCCCCACCTCTTACTCCTTTCCCAATATTGTGGTTTCTGTCCCTGCACCGTCATCTTTGCTCAGACACCCAAACGTTCATGGCTCTACTAGTCAAGTTAGATTAGATCGTGCTGCAGTAAAAGGCAGCAACATTTTCATTCTTGCTCCTGCTGCACACCCGAAGTGGGTGCCATACCTTCTAGGGGACAGCCTACCACGTGCCCAGAGGAAGAGAATTGGAAAGGTCTGCCCAACAGTGTGAAGATGTATATGGGCTTCTTCAAGACAGGGACATCATAGTCTTTATGAAGCTGCAAATAGAAGATGCGGGGGGAGGATGGTTTACCTTGCGTTGGATCCCATCAGGCATCTTGGCCCCCAGCCCCAGCCGCTGAACACCTTGTGACCAGTGGAGTCACCTTCTGCCACCCTCAAGCCCAACCTTAGCAAGGCGACTGGGGAGTCTTCAGTATCTTAGCTCCGCCTTCTATAATAAGAATACCCTAGAATGGGCAGTTTAAACAGCCATTGACCTCTCCCAGTTCCGCAAGCCAGAAATCTGAGATCAGGGTGCAGGCATGGTTGGCTTCTTGGTGAGGACCCTTTCCCTGGTTTACAGGCAGACAGCTGGGTACCTTCTTGCTGTGTCCTTACATGGTGGGGAGGAGAGAGACAGAGCGCTCTGGCTTCATCTTCTTTTCATATAATCCCATGGTGGGGCTCCCCCCTCGTGATTTCATCTACTTCTGATCGCCTCCCAAGGGCCATCTCCAAATACCATGATGGTGGGGACGAGAGTGTCCACATAGGAGTTTGCAGAGACATGAACCTTCAGCCCGTAGCATGAACACTCTGCTGTAGGAGCTCCAATTCTTCTGTGTCCCTCCCTCACTGAGCCTCCGTCCCCGATCCTTAAAACGGTTATAATAATCATTATTTTGCCTCAAGCCATAGAGCTCCAGTTAATTCACAGATGTGAAAGTATATTGTGACTCGCTTCCTAGGAGGCACGGATGCTCATCATTCATACTTTTATGGCACAGTGGTGGATGCAAAGGTTCCAGAGACTAGAACCCCCTCACTACATGAAATTCCATCATTTTCAATTCTTGGAACCTTGAAGTTTTTTTAAGAGGTTCCTCAAGAGCCTGCTGGGGGCTCTGACCTTGACTGGCTTTGCCCCTCAGCCCAGCTTCCCCTACACCGGCCAGAGCTGCCCACTCACCTTCAAAAGCCAGCCCTCTGTTGTTCGCACGGCTTTGGGTCGCCCCTGACCACCTCGGCTGAGTCACACATACCTGTGTAGGGACGATCACCCCCGGCTCCAGGCCAGGCACCACACTGAGTGCTTCACACACATTGCTTCCCCGAGTCATGACAATGCTCAAAGCAAGCCTGTGCCCATTTCACAGATCAGGAAACTGAGGCTCAGAGAGGTGAAGTGACTGGCCCTGGTCACTCAGAGGTACCAGGCAGAACCTGGCTTCCAACCTAACTGTTGGGACTCTGGACCCTCAGGCTGGCTGACCAGGGGGACCCTGCTCCTGGCCTCCTCTCTCCGCTTTCTTGTCCCCAGCTGGTTGTCTTCTAGTCTCTGTTGCAGAGCACCCCACTGTGTATCTCGCATTCTAAGGGAAGGCTTTTGTCTTGCTTCTGAGCGTGGGAGGTATTGTTATATGGCTTCTCCAACAGCTCGGGGACAGGTGCAGAGGCACCGGAAGGAGGCTGCTGGACTTCTAACCCCACACCTCTCACGGACTAGCTTTGTGACCTTGAGCCAATTTCTTAACCTCTCTTATGTGCACCCCGATCACCCGCAGGAAAAAAAGAATGAATGAATGAATGAAAAAGGAAGCACTATAAGCTGACAAGGAATCAGTGTGCTAATCCACATAAACTGCTCAGTGCAGTGCCTGATTCAGTGACTGTTTGTTTTAAGTGTTGGGAGCCTCTGAATCCTATCTCCTTAAGCCTGGTTGTCAATGGGGACTCTGTCTCCTGGACTCCGCTCCTTCCACGGCCTCCCCAGATTCCTTGCTAACCTTCAGCCGGCTCTCCAGCAGCCGGAGCCCTCCCGGGAAAAGGGAGCCTGCAAATCCTCTTCTGAGTTTCTCCTGCGCTGTTACCCCCTGAGACCCATTTGGAGGCCTCTCTGTGTGTCCACAATGTCCTGTTTGCCTCTAAGCTCAGCTGATTTCCCAGCGAGAGTTGCCTCAAATATGCCGAATCGGTAGGAGGAGGACGTGATGTAGAGCCATCATTGCTGCTCAGAGTGCGGGGAAGGAACTTCAGAAGGTGGGAGCCGGTGTGACGTGGAACCTGGGGGTTTTGCCCCAGCTGATGTCAGGGAGGGCCACCTCTGAATAAGAGCGAGCAGCCTCTCGGGTGCCCGGATGGGGCCTTGGCCCCTGGATCTGATGAGGATGCAGCAGAAGGACCCAGTTAACAACCTAGATTCTAGAGGTGGACGGCTAGGGTTCAAATCTTAACTGTACCACCGGCTTGCTGTGTGACCCCGAGCTTTCTTTCACTCTCTGGGCCTTGGTTTTCTCTGCTATAAAGTGAAGAGGGTCTGCTTCATAAGGTCTTTCGGGGGCTTAAATGAGTTAATCCCCTGGGGAACTCCAGAAATAGTGATGCCTCCGAAAGTAGCCTAAAACTCAGACATGGACCCCCTTAAAATGGGAACCTTAAAATGGGGAACCCATACAGGGTGCGTGGGTGGCTCAGTCAGGTAAGCGTCCGACTCTTGATTTTGGCTCAGGTCGTGATCTCGGGGTCGTGAGATCGAGCCCCCGTTCAGGTTCTGCCCTCAGCAGGGAGTCTGCTAGAGATGCTCCCTCTCCCTCTGCCGCTCCCCCTGCTCACGCTCTCTCTCTTTCTCAAATGAATAAATAAATCTTAAAAAAAAAGTTGGGGGACCCATGCACATCTGTTCCCTTAGAGCAGCTGGGAGCACTCGATTTCTTCTGGGTAGACCATGGACTTTCAACTTGGGAGAGAGGATTCATTCTCTAGGCCCCTCTCTTCATGTTGTTAGAGACACCAAGACCAGGTCGGGGTTGGGAAGTGACCCTCACCAGGTCACAGCAGTAAGTACGGAGGGGCCTTGTGGTTAACAGACTGATCTCTGAAGCCAGAGTCCAAATCCTAGCTCCATTACTTATGAGTATATCACCTTGAGTAAGAGAGACAAGCTCTCGGGGCCTCAGTTTCTTCATCTGTAAGATGGAGACAACAGATTTGCCTCCTCTTCATGGGGTTGTCCTGAGAGTTCCTTGGGCTAATGCCTAGCAGATATTAATTGCTTGACATGTGTTAGCTGTTATTACTTTTATTTTTTTTAAGATTTAATTAATTAATTTATTTTTAGAGAGAGCACAGGGAGAGGGGCAGGAGGAGAGAATCTCAAGCAGACTCCATGTTGAGCGTGGAGCCTGACGCGGGGCTCAATCTTGCCACCCTGAGATCATGACCTGATCCGAAATCAAGAGTCGGATGCCTAACCGACTGAACCACCCAGGCGCCCCTAGCTGTTATTACTTTCAGCCACTCTCTGTGTGCTGGGGAACATAACAAGGAATGAGACAGTTAGGTCCCTACCCCTGGGGGACAAAGTGGACAAGGACAAACACTAAGCCAGCAACCTGCCTGATTTACATCCCACCAGGCACATTGAGTGCGGGATCCAAGCCATGGGCACCGGTAGAGTGTGTGACAGCAGGGTCCCAGGCTGCGGGCCACACGGAGTGGTCCTTGTCTCTTTGTCCAGCATCCTCCAGCCCATGCAGCTTGTCTGTGCCATCTGAGGGGACAGCATGTGAGGGGGAGTCGCCTCGCAGCATGGTACAAACTGACCCAGGACCTCATAGGAAGTGAACGCAATGAATCTATGCTCCGCCTATACCCAGGCTGGGTGCTGTGGGAAAGGGGGTCCCTGGGGTGGCTGGATGGCAGGTCTGGGGACCATGGGTGGCCATGACCACCGTGGGGAAATGCCAGAAACACAGGTGCCCAGAAGTGGCCTGAGTTGGTGGGAAAGCAAGACCGGGAAGAAATCCCAGAGAGGAAAGGAAGTGAAAGTCTCGCCAACATGTATCCAGCACTCGGCCCTGGGGTGAGCAAGCCCTCTAGATGCTGTGTCTCACTTGCAATCCTTCCAAGAGCCTGGGGAGACTATACTCTCACTCTACATGCCCCTTACACAGACAGCGAAACTGAGTTTCAACGAAGTTGTTGCATGAAAGAATTGGCAAGAAAGAGGAAAGGCAGTTTCCCGAGGTGGCGAGTAGCTTCCTAGCCTGTCATTGCATCCCTTCCAAGCATTTGGGGAAGGCACGGTACAAGGGTATCTCGTCAATTTCCTGGGAGCCCCCCTGTGCAAGAGATCAGTTCCAGCAGGCAAAGGAGTGAGCAGGTGGGGTGCGATGGATTCTAAAACAGCCCTTCCCCAGGGCCATCGCCCCGGATGCTCCTCAGCGCCCAGGGAAGAGTGGACAAGGCTAAAGCCACAGAACACCATTTAGTGCCTTTCCTGGGGCCAAGGGGATGCTGGTGGCTCAGCGCAGGGGGCTCACCTTGCACATGTGGCCCGGGAAAGATGGGCACAAACTGCATTTGTGTCAATGGAATCCAGTTTTCCCAGCGATGGAGCGGCTCAATTCTGAATGACCCTCCGTGGGCGGAGACTCCCACACCGGGACCTGTCCCCGGGGAAACAGGCATCTGTGCACCCGGCCACCTGCGCTGCCCGCGAGGACTCACACCGCTTTCTCGATGGTGGACAGTGGAAACTGCCCTCACGGAGGGCTTGGGGACGTGCAGTTTTCGATGTGGTTGTGCCTCTTCCTCCCTCCCGTACAGGCCCAGACGCAGCCTCTTGCTGGAACCTTCTGTCACCGTGGGCGGCTTGGGCCTCAGCCACCTGCCGGGCTGGCAGAGCGGACATCCGGACTGGCCAGACTCCAGGTCTCTCTTGGCAGTGCCGGCACACCAAGCACTGAGCGGCCTGGACATCTTCTGGCCTGATTATCACCCAAGCCCCCACCCCCAGAGAAGACTACATCTGTACATCTGTCCCTGGGACGGACTCCTACAGCCTTGGGCTGAAATCAAGAGATTTCCTGCTTCAAAGGAACCCACAGCCGAGGCCTGTCCCTACCCACGATACTGCCATCCTGTTCATTTATTAATTCACTCCCTCACTCACTTGTTCAATCACCGGACAGGTGGAGCCCCTGCCAACGTCCATTCGGGCCATCAGTGAGCACCGACTATGGGCCAGTGAGGGGGACGGTCCTGGCCTGGAGCGCCAGGAGCTGACGGGACACAAGGGGACAGGACACAAGGCCTCCGGGCAGAATTTTTGTCCATTGTGCTCACCTCTGGGACCCGGCGAGTTCTGGTACATGGGAGGCACCCCATCTATATGCGTTGAGTGGACAAAACATGGCTGTTGAGGGAGTAGATGGAAACTTCATGGAGGCAGGTGGCATCTGAGCTGGGCCATAAAGGATGGGTGAGCCCTCCTCGGGGTGGGCGGGGCTGGGCGGGGATGGCCTTCCTGGCAGAGCCAATAGCATCAGAAGAGATGTGGAAGCAGGAAAATCAGGCTTGTTTAGAGGAAGGGCAAGTGGTCTCGACAGGTTGAAGCGTGGGGTGGATGGGGCAGGGGTGGGGGGGTTCAGAAGTAGTGATGTGGGCCAAAGGGGGGAGTGGAGAGAAGGAGACCAGAATGTGAGAACCTCAGAATTCTAGAAGCTTGGGACAATCAGCCAGGCTCGAGAACCCATCGACTCTGCCCCAACTTTGCAGGGAGTGTTGATGCTGTCCCCTCAGCTGCTCCAGAGACCTGGAGTCTGGCCCCAGTCGGGCCATGAAAGCATGGACTTTCTAAACAGATGACCCCCAGCCCAAGGTGAGTGGGCAGGGGGCAAGGCCTGAATTGCCTGGGGGCTCATAATCTATGTCTGTGCCCTGCGGACCCAGTTGGGGGGCATCTGGCCAGGGGGAAGGGGCGGAGTCTCCAGAATGGCTTTCCAGGTGGGAAAAGGAAGGCTGCCATGCTGGCTCTGGGACAGAAAGGGGACTGGAGAGTAGAGGGGACAGGGCTCATTTCAGCAGCAAGGACTGAAGCAGAGGCCTCACTGAGGTGGGCTCTTGGGCAGGGACCTTCCCAACTGTGCCGACTTGGTCCCTGGGCAAACTCCCCCAGCCCAGGAAAGGGGCCCTTGCAAGGGGGGGTGGGGTTCTGAGGGAAAAGACATGGAAAAGAAGCCTCCAGGCCCATCCAGGACCCATTAGCTTCCTGTCCACTCACTTGTAGGCATCTGTCCTTTATCCTTCAAGTTTCTAAGGAGGTGGGCACTATCGTGGTCCCATTTTACAAATACAAAAGCTAAGGCACAAAGAGGTTAAGTAACTTGCTCAAGGTCACACAATAAGGAGGTGGCAGAGCCCAGCTGAGTAGCTGGCCCAAGGCCACCAGGAAGGGGCGGTCTAGGACTCTCACCCAGGCAGTGCTCCAGATCCTGGGGCCTGGCTGCTAGCCACAAGTAAGTTTCCCGCCTCTCCGATCCCTTTCTGGCAAGCAGGCAGGAGGCCCCTCTCCTTGACCCCAGGACCCTGAGACATACATTCCCCAGCCTGTTGGGATGACAGAGGACAAGCAGGGTTCCTACTCTCTTCTCCTAGTTCCTTTCCCTGGACGCGGCCCCACATCACATCTAAACCAAGTCATGTTGCCTCCTGCGGGTTTCCGTGAGCCCAGTCTGTTTTCAGCCTAGAGTCCTGCACCCCGGGCTATTCCAGAATAACCGGGGCCCAGACCACAGCCTGCCCAGAGGCATCTTCTGGGGCCTGCGGCTGGGGCGAGGGGGCGGTGGTATGCAGGGGCTGGCTGAGTTCATGTGCTCAGAATCACAGCCCCAGCTCGAGGGCATCCCAGTCAGGGAAGCCCCATGTCCTGCAGCCCACACTCCCCAGGCTGCCAGTGCTCCCTCCTCTTCACCCTCCTTCCTTTGCCAGCCTCTCCTGGGCCTGGCATGGACTGGGAAGGAGTTGGAGAAGGGGAAGGGTGGGAATTGGCTGGCGGCGGGCTGCTTCCTAGGAAGCCCACCGAGCCTGACCACTCGGAAGCACACTTCCAGATGTCCCCTGGCACCTCAGGTCCCCACCCATAAAGGGAAGGTGGGTGTGAGCATTAGAACTACTTCTAAAGCACTACAGCCTGGTAGACGCCCCATTTAGAGTTCCTCCTCTGAACTGAGCCCTGTGCAAGGAGCTGGGACCCAGGCCCAGGAGAGGAACCCGCATTCTTGCAGTGCCTGGGGTCACCAAGCATCCCCGATGAGAAGTTGCCGTGCTTCAGATGACAGTTGTGACGGACAGGTGCTCAGAAGCTGTGGAAGCCCCAGAGGAGGGTGTGCCTGATATACTGGAGTGTTGGGGACAGTGGGGGGCAGGAGGGGGCTTCAGAGTGGAGGTGACAGCGAAACTGGGCCTTGAAGGCTGAACAGGACTTTGAAAGGCAGAGAAGGACGCAACCATCCTTTGGGGAAAAGGCCCGAGGGTGAGAAAGAACCCTGTCAGGGCACAGTGAGAAGGTCAGGGGTCTGGAACAAAGTGACCACGTAGAAGTTGGCAGGAGGTGACACAGGACAGAAATGGGGACCCAAGAGGGATGCGGCCCCAATGCCCTTTTGAGGGTTTAACCTGTCCCAACAGACAAAAGCGATAGGGAGCCACGACGCTCAGGATAAAGGGAGACCGGTGTGTGTTGGCGTGTGCGTGCGTGTGCGTGTGCGTGTGTGCGTGCGTACCCGCGCACGCGTGTGTGCCTGAGGTGACAGACTGAACTGGAAGGGACGCAGCCTGCAAGTTGAAGGACCAAGTCAGAGACGGTGGAGATGGTCCAGGACCGAGTGAGGAAGCAGCGGTGGTGGGAAGCCGAGAAGAGGAGGAAGTCAAGAGAGCGCCTGGGCAAAACCTCAGCGCTCGGGGGGCGGGGCCGGCAGGAGGCCGCGCAGCCGCACAGCAAAGCAAGCGCATGGGCTCTGTGGTCCTTCCGCTTGGGCCCGGCTCCCAGCCCCGTGACCTTCCGGCTGTGTGACCTTGGACGCTCTACCTCATCTCCCCGAGCTTGGTGTTTTCATCTATAAAACAGGGATGCTGGGAGTGCCTACCCCGGAAGGCTGTTGCCAAACTTGATAGATGAAGCCCATGGAATGATGTTTCATTCATTCAGAAACAAGTATTTACTGGGCATCTACTAGAGCCGGGCGTTATTCTCTGGGTAGCGGGGTTAGCAGCGGAGGAACTGAGGCCGCCCCCGTGCCTTCATTGGGGATGACGCTCTGGAGAGCTGGGGAGACGCGTCAAACCAACATATACAGTATGTCAGACGGTGACAAGTGCGTAGCAGAAATCGAGGAAAGAGGGCTCAGAAGTGCTGAGAGTTGGTGATTTTTAGAGCGACCTGCATGACCGAGTGAGCGGTTTTGGAGATGGAGCACTCAAGGGTGGTGTTCCAAGCTCACGGCGTGGGAGCGGAAGTGGCAAGCTGAGCTGGAGCCAGAGCAAAGGTTTCGGAGGGGCAGGGGGCAAAGAAGAAAAGCGCAGGGAGTTGGACGCACCATCGCTATGGTTGCTGAAGCCACCGGGTTCATGGCAGAGCTTGGGGAGCAAAGGAAGACGGGAGCCAGGGGCCAAATGTTTGCTGCAAAGAGGTTGTAACCGGGACCTGGGGAATGGCAAGCAATGGCCGGGGGCGCCTAGCCAAAGGGCATCAGCCTCCACCCCCAATCCTCACCATGGGAGCGGATTTTATAGGCAGATTAAAATGGTGGTCTTGGAGCCCCAGCTGAGACCAAGGAGGGCACTTGTCCCACCTCCTGACTCTGAGGGGTGACAAGGAGTCAGCTGCCCTGCCTGTCTAGGGCAGCAGGGGAAGCTGGTCCTTGGACAAGGTCTCAGAGAGAACCCCAGGAGAGGCCCAGAATACAGAGTGACTGGTGGGTCCATTGTGGTGGCCGAAGAAGGAACAGTGGGAGGCTGGGGGGTGGGAAGGAGGGGAGGGGTGTCCAGAGGCTGGCCCAGGGACACAGGATCACAGCGCCCCCTGTGGACAGACCGTCTAGTAGAAGATGCTGGGACCCTGGTGTTGCCTGCGATGGTGTATTTGGGGCCTTGCCATAAGCACTGGGATGAGAGCCTAATGGATTTAGCATCAGTTTCTCCCCTGAGGAGCTGCCCTGGACCTGGTGGTCAGAGGATGTCTCTCCCTCAGCCGGGCGAATGAGGAACCCAGAAACTGCCAACCTGGCGTCATTCATTCATTCATTCATTCATTCGTTTCACTGTATAAACATTTATTGAGCACCTAGTGTATGCCAGGCACCATACTGGGCACTTTCTATACACTATTCACTGTGATCTTCATGGCGTGGGTGAGGTAGGAGCCAGCGGCCCCTCCACTCTCCCAGTCTTGCCGGCGAGGGAGCCGGCATCCAGGGACTAAAAGGCCCCCACGTGGGGGAGCGAAGCAGTCAGTTATGCATCAGGACTCACATCCAGGCTTGTCTGGCTCCAGAGAGGCCTCCCGGAAGGACAGGGAGCACTGGGGATTTATAGGTTCTAGACTGTCAAGAACAGTCTTGGTTTCAGTAGTCACCCCAGGAACCTCCTACAACCAAGGTGTTTCCTAAGGGCCTGGTGGCCCCTCGAGACCCAGGTTTGGATGCTTGGAGAGAGGAACCCAGCCCCACTGGCTCTGGTTACACCTCTCACAGCACCGGCCCTGGGCTGCTTCAGGGGAAAGCCCCACACAAGCACCCACTGCACCCCTTTGTCCTTCCTCCCCACCCCCAAACTCATGTGCAAAACCAAACACATCTCTCTCTGGGCCTCAGTCCTCATCTGCAAAACAGGAAGGGGCCTCAGAAGGTGGTTGTGAGGATCAAGAGAAATAATGCGTGCTTCCAGCACATTCCATGGTCGATAGATTCCAGCTGTCGTTACTATGCCTGTGCCTCCCCCCCCCCCCCCCCCCCCCCCCCCCCCCCCCCCCCCCCCCCCGCCCCACTCGCCTTCCTTTGGTGCTAGATTGGTTGTAAGCTTCTTGAGGACAGAGCTTCTGTCTTATCTTTGTACCCCCAGTGGTTCATTCAGGGCTTAGAATACAATAAGTGTTTATCAGTGCCCGATGAATTGGTGGAAAATACGCATTGTTTGGGCCTCAGAGAATTTCAGGTTTCCTCTTCCCAAGAAGGGAAGGTACCAATATTGTTAAAAGGTCAATTCTGAGTGAGTCTACCCTCGTGTTACCAACATCATTCATCCAAGCCCCACTTCCCAGGTGAGCCCACACCCTCCCCCACTTCCTGGGCAAGGGCTCCAGGGACAGTGTGGGAAGATGTCCCCTACCAAACTCCACCCCGGGATGGACTGAAGCTTAAGGCTAAGTTCGCCACATAGCTGAGTGCTGGTTCTCTGAAGCTGCATTCCTCTGTCAGCATTCCAGCCAGGGGTGACCCAGGCTGAGGAAGAGGAGGAGGAGGAGGGAGGGAGGAGGTGACCCAGGCTGAGGAGGAGGAGGAGGGAGGGAGGGGGTGACCCAGGCTGAGGAGGAGGAGGGAGGGAGGGAGGGCAAGTGACCCAGGCTGAGGAGGAGGAGGACACAGGGAGGGTGGGCGGCAGCAGGCATGGCTGAGGAAATGACCTCCGCCATCTTGTTCTGCCCCCTGGGAAAAGTTAGGTTTTGCTCGGCCAACAGGACAAGGAGCACTCCTGAGAGAAGGCAGCTGGGGATACAGCAGCCCCCTCCTGGCTCCCCGTCTGCTTCCTGCTGTCACTCGGCCTGCCCAGATAAGGCAGGGCTGAGAGCTGAGAGCCTCAAGGGAGAACATAATTAAAAAGACACTGCTGCCGGGCACAGTGTGGGAGCACCAGAGGATCCTATCAGGGGCATGAGGAGAACCTGAAGGGGATGGGTTCCCTTCTTTGAGAAAAGGCAGAGTAATAAGATCAGCCTTGCAAATATAAGCAACAGGCCACCGGCCCACAAAGCTTGGCCTGACTCTGCTCCACAAGGAGGGAAACTTAGAGCAGAATCTGACCTCAGATTTGTATTCCCCACCCTTTGACTTCGCTTCCCATTCCCAGAGCACCCTTCAAGCACAGTGATGACCCGGGAGGGTCTCAGGAACCCAAGAGACAGTGGACACATCCCTGCGCCAAGAAGTGCTCGGTCCTCCACTGGGGAGTGACGACAGTCATCCATGACAGTCATCCATTCGGGTGTTCATTTAATCTGCCCCGAGGCTAGGACAGGGAGCGCAGAAAGACCCAGCCCACCCCTCCAGCGGCGCATACAGTAAATTTGATGACAGACTGCAGCAAAATAATCCTGCACAACACACTGCATCCTCACCAAGGGCTGGAGGTGCTCCGAGGGAGATACTTAGTTCTTCGGGAGGCAGATGAACAGAGGATACTGGGCCCGGGGGCACATGGTTTCCCCGCGGGGTGACCCTCGGTTGCCACTGAAGGACAAGAAGGAGGTTACTAGTCACTAGTTTAAAAGTGGGTCATGGGCTGAGCCTTTTGGGGGTGAATGGCGGGACAAAGGTGGGAGGTCACAGGGCGCATCCGAGGAACAGACTGGAAGCTGGGCGAGCCACCCGGCTGTGTGAGGACAGTGACCGGCCCGCTGGAGAAGCCAGCTGGGCCGGACTACACAGGCACATCAAGGTTTGGGTCTCCACGCCAGGAGCAGGCAGCAGGGGATAGGGACCTCTAGTGGGTGTGTCGCTCTGGGGGCCTGGCCACCGAGGAGAGAAAGGATGGGAGTGGGAGAGACGGTAGGTTTAAGAGGCCGATTGGGAACCTCAGTCCAGATAGACAGGGCGGCGGCTGAGACAGGGACTCCCCTGGTGAAGGGATAGGTGCCCGGGCCTTTGCAGAGACAAATGACGAGCTTCAGCTGTGCACTGGCTATGGGGGGGAGGGGTGGGAAAGAGGAGAAAGGAATGACTCCCAGCCTTTTGATCTGCACACCTGGAGGAATCAGGTGGCCCTTTCACTGAGTATCTTTTGAGAGTACTCCTCCCTCCCCTCACAACCCGTGTGGACGTGGGCGGGTAGATTCCCTCCAGATGCCCCCAGAGAAGGAGGGATGTGCCGAGCTAGCCGCATTCCCTCATTCGGCCAAGGAAGCAGCCACAGCTCAGAGACTAAGGGACTGACAAGGGGATTGGGGGTCAGAGCCCGAGTCTCCGGACTCCCATCCAGACCTTGGGGAGCACTGTCCGTTGGGGAGAATTCCAGGCTGGCCGTGAGCCTGCCTGGGCTCTGGCCCTAACTCTGCTCCCTCCTGCTGAGGGATCCCAGGCCGGTCACATGTCTTCAGGCCTCAGTTTCTCTGCTGCAGAATGGACAGAAGCAGAATTCCCACTTCTCTCAGGGACGGCTGAGAGCGAGCGAGCAGGAGGGAGGCCCAGGCGAGGGCATGGGGAGAACTGGGAGAAGGCCGGCCGCCCGTGGAGGCGGAAGGGGAGGCCTGGGAAGGGATGGGGGACCTCTCCCCACTTCCCGCCCTTCCTGTCTCTTGCAGGCA
>CM053606.1:12166159-12195112 GCA_028646535.1 Procyon lotor | reverse complement strand
CCCCCCCACCGTGTGTCATCCTCACCTTGACAAGTCCTAGCCCATCCACACAGGGCGAGTGACGTTCATTCTCTGAGTCGCAGTTTGCTCATCTGTGAAATGGGAATGGAAGTTCCACCGCTCGGGCCGGGTCAGGATTTGGGCTCAGCCCCAGCCGGCTGTCCCAAGACTATGTGAGGCCCACCTGCCTCAACTGGCCAGTCCCCCACTTTCTCAGGAAGCCTCCCGGTAGATGAGGCACCAAACTCCACGGGGAAGCAGCGGCTCCCGCTCTTGTCCCTGTGACCTTGGGGAGTCACTCTCCTTCTCCACGTCGGGATGCTTCTCTGCCTGTCTGGGTGCCAGGGTTTGCAGGAGAAGCCGATGAGGCAACGCGCGGGGAAGGACTCTGCAGAATGAAAAGCAGTGTGAGACTATGCATCATCCGTGAAGGGCAGTCGAAAGAGGGCAGGAAGCTGGCCCACAGAAGTCTGTCAACCCATAGCCTCTCTCCGCACTTCAGGAAGGGGGCCACGGGAAGGCGGGCCAGAGGGGCTGCTAGGATTCCTCCTCATCCCCAGCGATGAGGGCTTCCTAACCCCCAGGCTTCATGACTTGGGGTACCACCCTTTGTCCCAACCATCTTGGTCCCCAAAGGAACCTGGGGAAACTGACTTTTGCTCAGAAACCTTCCGGGCAGAGCAGACCACCGTGGTCATCTGTTTGGGAAAACCTCCAGGGGAAAACTTAAAATGGAACTTGCTAGGGGCCCAGGAGACTAAAGGACTGGCCACTGTGGGGGCGGTCCTTGAGATTTTCCACGTGCGGGGAGAACCAGTCTCCCTATTTTGTAGATGAGGAGGCTGAGGCCCAGAGGGATGGGAGCCGGGGTCTATGGACGACCTGCCACAGGCCAGGCATCGTGCTGCCCCAGGGTTCATGGGCACATCAGATGAGATACTGCCCTGATCCCTGGAGAATGGTCCCAAAGCTGTTGGCATCGCTCAGGAGCAGAGTGGAAATGCAGAATCTCAGAATTTGCCCCAGAACTGCTGATTCGGAATGTGCATTTTAACAAGACCTGTCCCCCCACCCCCACCCCCAGGTCACTCACGGGCTCTTCGAGTCTGAGAAGCGCTAATGTATAAAAACACGGGGCACACGGCTAAATCACGGGGGCTACTTTTTCCAGTTTTGCGACAACCCCATGAGTTTAGCTCTATTGACCCCATTTTACAGATGGGGCTGTGAGGCTTCAAGAAGCCAAGTGTCCTCTGCAAGGTCACCAGGCCAGGAGGGAAGGCAAGTACTGGATTAGAGCCTTCGTCTGCCTCCTCCGATGCCCCAGCTCCTTGGCACACAACAAATCACATAAAAACCCAGATTTCCGCTGTCTCTTGAACACTCAGACGCCCTGGCCACATGGGTCTCACATGCCTGCAATGACAGCTGGCTGGGGCAGAGAAGCAGCTGTCTCTTTGCCAGCCCCCCCCCTCCCCACTGCTCCCGCAGGGCCTCTGGTGCACTTACCTGACCCACCCCATAGCTACGCGGTCTCAGCTGGGGTCCCCTGGTGTCTTCTAAGTGGCAGTGAGTGCCGTCCATCAATCTGGCAGGTCAAAGGCTTGGCTTCCCTCCCAGGCATGGGGTGTGCCGCGTGCGGCTGGAGCCCCCCATGATGCCGGCCCTTCCCCTGCAGGCCTCTTCGTGTACCCACTGGATGAATACACCACAGTGATCGGCTTTGAGGCAGTCATTGCCGACCGCGTTGTGACGGTACAGATCAAGGACAAAGCCAAGATGGAGAGCGTCCACTTTGAGGGCACACGTGCCCGAACCACCACTGTCACAGGTGAGGAGGACAGAAGGGTGGTGGCAGGGGGCTCGGGCCTGGCTAGGGTCTCAAGTAGACTAAAAGGACAACTGTTGGATAAGGTGTAGAGAGAGCACTAAACCGGGAGTCAGGAATCCTGTGTGACCTCAGGCCAATCACTTAACTTCTCTGAACCTCATTCCTGCTCTCACCTCAAAAGCCTGGTGAAGATCAAAGGCAACAACCCCGTGAGCTGTGGCCTCTAACTCTATAGGGAGCATGTCCGTTAAGCTCGGAGACTGTGGAATGAATCACACCAGGGCTTGACGCCCCATCCCGTTGCTTGCAAATGCTATGAGCTTAAATTAAAAATTAAGCTTCATCTGTAAAATGGAACTAGTAATTGTATCCACCCAAACCTCAACAGAGCCATGGTTGCCGAGATGACGGTCTCTGATACGGTGCAAGTACTCAAATCATGGCTACTGGGCCCGCTATTGAGGGTATCGAGGCACAGAGAGGGTGAGTGACCGGCCAAAGTTCACACAGCATGTTAGTGACAGGCAGGATTTGAATTTAGACCAAGTATGGTGTGACATAAGAGATCCTTACCATTGGATCTGTGATCGAATGAGGTTTGTTCACATGATCATTAAGACATTCAAGAACCTTTTAATGAGCATCCCGCGTGTGTAAAGCACCAAGCTGTCTTCAGGTTGTTCCCACTGCTCACAGGCTGAAAGAGTGCAAGGACACCCTCCCGGGTAACCACAGAGAGGGGTGGGCGGTGGGAGGTGGGAGTGGCTCTGGCGGCAGAGGTTTGGATAGTGTTGGAGGAGGGGCAGGAGGAGAGGGATGAGGGCCGAGTGGGGACCAGGGAGGTTTCCACGGAGGGCTTGGCGGCTGGGTGACGCCGGCTAGGTAGGGGTGAGGGAATGGGCCTCTTGGATAACAGCAGAGAAATGAACAAAATCGTGTCCCTTAAAGCTGGAGGGTGCTTAAATGTGATTCTCTGAGGGGAAGCCGAGTCCAGGGATGGGGATGTGACTTCTGTTGGGGTTTTGAGGGTCCCAGCCTCCCAATCCCAGCAGAAGGTACACGGGGCCTGGCCTCAGACCCCTGTGGGTTCAGATCCTGGTTCAACGAGTAAGTGATTCACCAAATAACTTAGGCAGGTCACACCCCCACGCTAAGCCTCAGTTTTCCCATCAGCAAAAGGGGCTCGCCAACCTATCACAGGTACAGGAAACCAGAGACAATATTTACAGAGCTGCTGACTCCAGGCCTGTCGCTTAGGGACCACTCTGCAAGAAGGGATTTCTGTCATCCCTCCTTCCTGCACACCAGGGAGGCTGGCTTTGGATGAGGATTTGGAGCGGATCCTGTTTGTGGTCAACCTGGGGACCATTGCGCCTATGGAGAACGTCACTGTCTTTGTCAGCACCTCCTCGGAGCTCCCGACGCTGCCCAGCGGGGCTGTACGGGTCCTGCTGCCGGCTGTCTGTGCCCCGACCGTGCCTCAGTTCTGCACGGAAAGCATCGGCCCCTCCACCCAACAGGCGCAGGGGTAAGGAGCCTCAGCCGGGACCAGGGGCGGAGCCTTGGGTGGCCGAAGGGAGTCAGTTGGATGAAGGCACCGGAGTGAAGGGGTGGGAGAGATAGGGAGAAGAAGGCAAGGCTCAGTGCTAAAGTGACGACCATCCAAATAATTGCTCCCTTCTGCTCACTTTAAGAACACTTAAGAATCTCCCCAAAATGCCCTCTGTCTCTATCAGCCAGAAGATCTGGTATTTGGGCAGCTTGGGATGAAAATTTCCAGGCTTTATTTTATAATGCACACAAGAGGTATTTCCTGAGCACCTGCTAGGTGCGAGACACTGAGCTGAGTTTTAGGGATACAGAGGGCACCAAGCCAAGGTGGCTCCTTCCTTTGTGGAACTGGGTGGGAGAGATCATTATCTAACGAAGAACACTACTGATGGGCAGGTAATTGTTTCTGTACTTACACACATAATTAATGATATGAAAAGTGCAATGAAGGAGAAGTTCATTGGGCTGATAGTATAAAAGAGGGACCCACGCTGGGGGGCCATCAGGCTTCTCTAGAGAGTCGTGTTTCAGCTGGGAGCTGAGCCACCATGGGGAGGTGGGCACAGACAGGAACGTTCTGACAGAGAAGAACAGCAGGGGCAAAGGCCCTGAGGTAGCAAGGACAGGACTCCAGAGAGAAACCGAAGCAGGGCAACAGAAGATGGGGCTGTAGACACACAGGACGCCCTGTGACCCTGGCCAGCTTTAGATCTCTCCCAAAGCAATGAATGAAAAGGCATTACAAGGGGTTTAAGCAGGGTGAGGCTGGAACCCTACAGGCCCAGGGCAGGACAGTTTCTCTTTGCTCCTCCAGAGGGGTAGGCAGGAAGAGAAGGTGGGTCGCAGCCTAAAGCCCCTGCTGCTGAAATTGGGTCTCCTCCCTTTTCCCCACCTGAGGACTGAGGAGGGTGAGCGCATCCTGGGCAGGGAGAGAGGAGGTGCTCCTTACCTGCTGCATTCACATGTCCTGGTTTGCAGTGTGAATTTTTAAAATCTATTCCAGAGGGTCTTTGCACCACTCACAACTGATGACCGGTTAAACTACTTTCCTCCCTCAAGTCCTGTCTCAAGCTTTTGAGCCAAGCTGAACTCTGGGAAGATGAGCCAGGTGTATCCAGAAGTTTCATCCACACCCTGGGGACAGCCAGGGACATAGAAGACACTGTCAACAAAGTTCTGGAGGCCACCATTCAAATGCTGGCCTCAGGCCGAGCTTCAGGGAAGGGTTATTGCAGCTTCCCATGTGGACACAGCCTGGGGGGGCACTCCTCAGTCACCACTTGGGCAGTAATTAAGCACCTACTGTGTGCCAGGCATGGTTCTGGGTGCTGGGAATACAGCAGTAAACTGGACAGACAAGGTCCCTGCTCTCATGGGACTGGCATTCTGATAAGGGTGGGGGGAGGGGGCAGGAGGATAGACAGTAAAGAAATAAACTCATAACATATAATATGTTAGGTGAGTTCTGTGAAGCTAAATGCTTCATAGCATAGAGGCTAGAGGGGGACAGAGTGGGGTCGGGTGCTATTTTAGCTCAAATAGATGGCTTAGGCAACATTTGAAGCCTGATCCGAAGAAAGGGAGGCTGGAAATATGCTGGAGGAGGAACATTCTGGGCAGAAGGCAGAGCAAGTGTTAAGTGCAAAGGCCCTGAGGCAACAATGGGTATGGTGTGTTGGAGGAGCAGCAAAAAGGCTAATATGGTTATAGCAGCTTGGGAGCAGGAAAGAGAAAGGTCAGAGGGATGATGGGGAGTCCGATTACAGGATCTTGAAGCCTAGGGTGAGGACACCTGTTGGCACCCCAGAGAAGCTGGCAGCACAAGCCAATGTCAGACCAGAAACACCAAACACACACTGTGTATTGCCAGATTGCTTTCTAGGCTGGAAAGTTTCCACTTCCACCAGCAGAAAGAAGAGTCTCCTCTCCTCCTCACTAGCACTTGGTATTACCTTTTATTAAAAAAAAAAAAGATTTTATTTGACAGAGAGAGAAACAGCTACAGCAGGAACACAAACAGGGGGAGTGGGAGAGGGAGAAGCAGGCTTCCCGCTGAGCAGGGAGCCCGATGCGGGGCTCAATCCCAGAACCCTGGGACCATGACCTGAGCCAAAGGCAGGCGCTCAACAACTGAGCCACCCAGGCACCCCTTTATCTATTACTCGTATTTTTTCTTGTGTCACTCTGTCTGAGCAACTTTGAGATTCACAGAGATTTGATGCCCCCATCTCCTGAGAGCATCTGTTTCACTCCACCTGCCAGAAGAGGCAGGAATAAGCTTCTCAGGGCCTCCCAGGCCTCTCGACCCACTGAGGTCTTAAATGCCCCCAGCTCTGGTAGGCCCTGCCTCTCAAACACAGAAGGCTCTCGGCCAATGTCAGCAGGTACCAAGACAGCACCCAAGCCTGTGGCCCAGGAGCCCCAGAGAAATTTTCCTAAGTCCAAAAAAGGGACGCAGGTAAGGATCTTCATGGCGGTGTTATCTGTTGACACAGGGAGGCAGGAAGAAGTAAGTAGGAGATAAAAGATACTCCTAAGTGATAAATATCCCAGCACCGGCTGGTTTGCAGGCAGCCGCAGAGATGGACCTCAGAAACAGCAGTGAGCGAAACAAAGGAAGTGATTCAATGTGATTCAGGACACAATGGGCTCTCTTCATTGAAAACACACAACAATGCCCCCCCTCCCATACAACCCCCCCACACCCCCTAGGACTTCACAAGGAGACCTCTCTCTCAGGTATTAAGTAGGAAGAGAAAAGAGCTTAAAGGGCGTGGCCCTGGGGATGGGGGATGGAGCAGGGTTGAGACAGGGTGAAGATGACCCCAAAAGAGAGCCCGGAAATTTGACTGCCAGGGACTCTTCACTGCGCTCTCGTTCAAGGCACCTCATTATTATCCCCATTTCATGGATGAGAAACTGAGGCTTGGAGAAGTGGCTGGTGCAGGGGCTCCCAGCTCACAGAACAGGGCAGGGAGCCAAGAAGCGGGGTGATGTGGTGTTAACCCCTTCACCGTGTAGCCAGACTGACCAGCAAGAATGCACTCTCTGCCAGGTCCTAGCTGTGGGAACTTCGGCTAGCCGCTGCATCTTGTGGAGCCTCTATTTTCCCATGTGGGAAATGGGGAGATGGGGGCCCCGATGCCTCTTCTCGGGGCGCTGGTGAGAACGACATGCGCCGCTGCTGGGGGGCACCAGGGCTGGGGGGGCGCCTGGCCCGCCACAGGAGCTAGCTGCGCCTTATGTCTGAGTCCCAGCTCTCCCAGGAGGCAGGTGCTGCGGCAGAGTAAGGGTGCAAGGTGGGAGGGAGCTGCTCGGCCCCCTTGAGAGCTGGGCTAAGGGGTATCGGGGCTGCCTGGGCCTCACCATCTTCTTCCATCTTTCCGCTGGCCCCCTGCCTCCTCCATCTCCTCCTCCCCTCCCTTCTCCCAGGAAAGACAAGCATTGCTTCGGCACCCGCACCCTGGACTCCTGGAGCAAACTGTGCCTGGCGACCCTCCTGGACACCGACGTGTCCAACCCCATGGAATACGAGTTCAACTTCCAGCTGGAGATTCGTGGGCCGTGCCTGCTCGCAGGTGAGACTCAGCTGCCTGCCCAGACCGGGATTGGGGCTGGAAAGGAGACCCGAGGCCCCAAAGTGGGGAGGGCTTCTGGCCAAAAGCTTCGAGGGATGGAGAGGAAGGGGAGGGCGGGGAAGCGGTCCTGCCTGATGACAGACATCCTGAAGCTCACGGAGCCTTGTGGACGCCAGCTTCCTGCCTCCTGACTTCTGCCCCAAGGATGAGCCCCTCCCCAGGACAAGTTTCAAGGCTGTTCCCATGCCCTCCTCAATGGCTCCCTTGGGGTGATGCCCATGGCCACAAGCCCCCGAGGTGCTCCCTGGTTCTCACCTTGCATGATCGAATCACCTGAGGAGCTTTCGAACCCTGCCGCCCAGACACCACCCCCCAGGGCTCCTGATGACTGTGGTCCGGGGGGTGTGGTGGGCACTGGAATATTTCTGAGCTCCCAGGCGATTCTAACATGCAGCCAGAGTTGGGGACCGTTGGTCCGATGGCTCCCCTCCCCAACCCACTCAAGGTTTAAAAGGGATACAAGGACACGGTTTCTTGTCAATGAGCTTTCTCCCAGAGCAGCATGATGGTCCAACACGAAAGGCATTTACAGGGTGCCCAGCGATAGACCATTGAGCTCTTTCTTTATGTGCCCCAAAAGGAAGCAACCCTTTGACCCCAATGGGTCCTGAGGTCGGGGCAGGAAAGGCCATCGAGACCATCTGTCTAAGCCCCCATTTTGCTGATGGAGGAATCAAGGAGGCCTCTCCGTGGTTATGCAGCAGGTCGGGAGCCCCTCATCTCTGACCTGGGTCCCCATGTTCCCCCACCAAGCCCCTATTTCTCCCGAGACTGCTGAGCCTATTCTTCCTTTCTGCACCACCCAGGGGTGGAGAGTCCTACCCACGAGATCCGAGCTGATGCCGCCCCGTCCGCACGATCAGCCAAGAGCATCATTATCACCTTGGCCAACAGGCACACCTTCGACCGGCCCGTGGAGATCCTCATCCATCCCAGTGGTACTGGGCACCAGGCGGGCTCCAGGGGCAGGGGGCCTGTGGGAAAAAAAGAGATGCTGATCCCATGGGGCACAGACATAGTGGTGGCCCTTCGTCCGTTGGGCCAGGCCAGGGGGAGTGCATTTGGCAGAAAGAGGAGACCAGCTCCGTGGCTCCTGGAAGCATGAGTCTAGCTGGGAGAGCTGAGTGCCCAGATTCTCGCTCCAGAGGCCCCGGGGTCTCGTTCACCCCCTGGGGAACTTCCCTCCGGGGCAGCTGAGCAGATGACCTTTGAAATCCTAAGCTCAAGGGGACCCTCCCAGCTCTGAACACTCAGAGAGAAACTGTTCTGTCTCTTTAAGGATTCATAAGACGTCAGGATCTGAAAAGATTGAGCCCATTCTGTCTCCCATTTTACAGATGGGTCAAGTGAGGCCCAGAGAGGGTCCGTGAGTTATCTGAGACCACCAGGCTCTCCTGCCTGCCCGCTAAGCAGTCTTCCCGTGGCCCCACACCGCTCTAGGCAGTCAGGGATTCCTTCTTCCAATCGGGAGTCCTCCCCACCATGAAGATCCTGCTCTTAAACCAAGGTCCCTGGTATTACCCTCATGTTTGGACAAGCGCCAAGAGTTGATCTCATTTCTGCAGAGCCCCACATGCCGCACGTGCTGATGGAGAAAGGGGACATGACCCTGGGAGAGTTTGAGCAACACTTGAAAGGAAGAACGGAGTTCATTAGAGGGATGAAGAAGGACAGCAGGGCAGAGAGACAGGTGAGGGTGGCTGGGGCCGAGTCCGTGGTGGCAGAAGTGGGGTGACACTGGGGACTTGGTCATCGCTGTGCCAATGGGGATACCGACCAGGGGAAGAGGGTGGCTTGCCTGGTCACTCCCACAGTGAGCTGATGGCAGATCCTCGTCCGTGTTTCCCTCCATGGGCTGGGGGCACCCCTGGGAGGGCGGACATCCAGATGTTCCCTGTCCTCCTGCTTCCTGCCAGGCCACGTGCTCCTGGTGCCACCAAGGAGCCTAAGCTGGGTAACATTCTAGGCTGGTGGCAGAAACAACCTCGGTCTTCTCCAGGTTACTCCACCCCAAGGGGGCCCCAGGACCCTACAGGCAGGTGCCCCCCACCCCAGCCCCAGCCCCATCTTTACCCCTGGCCCTCCCTTTCCACGCTGCTGAATGGGTCTGTTGCTCATCCTGCCTCTGAGATCCTTGCTACTATTACGTGAAGAATAAAGGCAGAGCGGAGAAAGCCTGGAGAAGACCCTTTCTTGGCCCACCCCCTCCGCCATGAAGGGCCAGTACGAGGAGGCCTCAGCAGAACGGGGGGCTGGGGAAGGCTGGTAGGAGGCCGGGACCCCAGCTGTAATTTCTACCAGCAGTCCTTCCTGCTCATGGCCCTGTACACCAAACTGGGCCCTGAAGTCCAAGACAGGTTTAAGAACAATGGCATACTTCGTTTTCTGGTCTCCCCTTTTCAAATGAGCTCTCAAATGAGAACCTCAGACACTGAGGTTCAGCACCCAAAAAGAACTGGGAAGCTGGGAGGAGGGGAGGACATGAGGCTAAGGACCTAGACTCCGTCTTGGGGGGCAGCTTCACTGGATTTAAGGGCCCCTCCCAGACTGGCAGAGGATCATGGCGGTGGTGGGAGGAGGTATGGGAATGTGTAGACTACTTTCTGCTCATGTCATCCCCGGTGTTAGCTATCCCACTGGAGGAGCCTGGTGGGGGTTGGAGGGATGACAGAGAGAAAGGGTCAATAGCTCGTAACCTATATCATTCCATGTTAGGGACCCCACGGGAAACACCTGCCTTCCCAGAGGGACCCTCTCATCCAGAGGAGTCAACCGAGAGAAAAGGTTCTCAGGGCCAGGTTCTCCGAGTGGGCTCTCCGGGGCTTTGAGAACTATCGCATGTGGGCCGTGGTGGGGATATTGGGGCTCTCAGGCCTGGAGCTGGCTCCCTTGCCTCCCAATCCTTCTCCGTTAGCTCTGGGACAGACGAGGCAAATGAAAATTTGTCACCTTGGGCTGGTTATGTATTCTGTATTCTGTATTCTCATGAGCTCCTGGGATGATAGCGATCACCCAGAGCTGCTAAGAAGTGATGAGTTTATTGTAATTAGATAGGGGCAGCTGGAGGAGACATTGGAGAATTCACCGGGACCCCCACGCCAACTCTCTGAGAGGCAAAAATCAGATTCCCAGAAGGGGTTCCTTTCATGAGCACATGTGTCTCTTGCTGCCTTGGGCTCTGTCTTCCAGAGAGCCCGGTTGGGCAGTGGCCTTTGGCAAAGGGAAGAGTGTAATCCTTCACCAAGGAGGGAAGCAGGCATCCAGAGGATGAAGAGGGGGTATGACAAACTGTCGACAGCTGTGATTTAGCAAAGAGAGGGCAAATGACACGAAGGAAGACACCATGTACAAGAGACAGAGATGCAGACAGAAGCAGAGACAAGTAGAGACAGAGAGACTTGGGTGGGGGTAGTCCCAGAGATGCACACATAAGTCAGTGGCAGATAAAAAGACCCACACAGATTCAGCTTCTCATTTATTCATTCAACAAATACTGTGTCCCCCATAGATGTCAGTCTCTGTTCTAGGCACTGGGGAGACGACACTAAAAATGACATGTCCTTGTTCTCATGAAGCTTACATTCTAGCACAGACGAGAAGTAAATGAATGAGCAAGATGAGTGCGGAGAGGGCTGGGGTCCATGAAGGAAATAAAGCAGGATGATATGATAATGAGTGATAAGTGTGGGGGCTGCTTAGCCCCGGGTTTCGAGAAAGCCTGTCTGAGAAAGAGACTTGGTGAGCAGTGAGTTACAGAAGCAGGACAATGGTGACATGGTCAGGAAACAGGTGGCCAGAGTTGTTGCAATGTTGGGAGCAGAGTGGGCAAAGACAGTGGGGAGAGGTAGCCAGGGGTCAGGCATTAAGGGGCTTCATAACCATGATGCAAAGTATGAAGGGAAGCTATTATTTAAACAACGGGATGACCGGAATGATCACACTCCCTGCTCTACGTAGAAGGGACCACACTGAGGGACGCCTGGGTGGCTCAGTCAGTTAAGCATCTGACTTCAGCTCAGGTCATGATCTAAAGGTCCTGGGATCCGTCCCCGCCTCTGGCTGCCTGCTCAGCGGGGAATCTGCTTGTCCCTCTGCCTCTGCCCCTCTCCCTGCTTGTGCTCTCTCCCCCCCCCCCTTAAATAAATGAAATTTAAAAAAAGAATGGACTGCAGGGAGATAAAAGTGGCAGAAAGAGGAAACTGAGGGCCCAGACAAGAGAAGATACTGTCCTGCACTGGGGTGGTGGCAGTGGAGACAGAGCAGAAGACGAGTTCAGAATGTATCTTAGCTGCAGAACTAACAGTCCTTTGCTAAACGGTGGATATAGGGGGCGGGGACAGAGAGGAACCAAGGACGACCCATAGGTCCTGGGTTTGAACACCTGTGTGCATGATGATGTCATTGAGTTGAGGAAGGGGCTCCAATAAGAACAGAGAAACAGACATGGAGACGCAGGTGCAGGTACGCAGACACAGTCAGACAATGAGACAGAGAGAGGAAGTCAGGGTGGAGGGAGGGAGAGGGGGCGCAGTGTGAGGAAATGAGCGTGGCTGCATCCAGAAGCAGCCTTCAGCAGCAGCACGCCAGGACCAACAAAGCGAACACACAAAAAAATAAGGAACTATGGTCCTGTCCTCCCTTTAATGTTCAGGAGCCCATCTCTGTATGGGACTCTATGTTAAACCCTGGGGGGGTTAATGATGGTGGCACCTGTTTAGGGACAGCTGCTCTCTGCCAGGCAGCTGGCTTCACAGGTATTGCTCTGAATTCGCATAACTTGGCGAAATAGATACTCTTGTCTTCATGCTGCAGATGAGGAAACTGAGCACTAGTTGGTCCACCCTAAAGATGGGGGCAGGTGTCCAAAACAGGTAAAATCTGAAGAATGACTAGGAAGTTAGCAGAGGGAGAGAATCAGAAGCAGTAAACCCAGGGAAGATGAGCCAGAGAGTGGCTTAGACACTGGGGGTGAAAGACAGAGAGATGCTTTCCAGCCTGCCCCTGTGCGCCGGCTTCCTGCTCAGGGTCAGCCTCTACCCGCCCTGAGAAGGGGACGTCATTTGCCCCATTTTATAAATGAAGAAAAAGACCCAGAGGAGGGACTTGCCCAAGATCACACAACTGGATGGTGAGAACTGGGATTTAAACCATGGTCTTTCTGCCTCCAAAGTCCATGCAACTGGGAAAGTCTAGCACATGGAAGAGCCAGGTGCAGTCGCCCTAGGACTCTCTCATGCACAGCAAGAGTGGGATCTTGACAAAGCCTGTTGAGTAGTGGGGAGACCAGTATGAGCCCCCAAGAGTGGCTCTGTACACCTGGAATGCCCAACTGAGAGAGTTTTCCTTTCTCCTCCAGACAGAAATCATCCGGAAACGCCTCCACAAGGACATTCCCCACCATTCCGTCATCATGCTCAACTTCTGCCCTGACCTCCAGTCATTCCAGCCAAACCTGAGAAAGACCCATGGGGAGTTTATCTTCCTCATTGACCGGAGTGGGAGCATGAGTGGGACCAACATCCACCGTGTCAAGGTAATTATAAGAGGACCTTACCCCCCGGGGACTTAGGGTTCCAGGGTAAATCAGCTGTGCTCCCCCAAATGAGCTTCCTCAGTACTCTTGTGCTCCAAGCAGCCCCCCTTCCACACTTGAACTACTTTTCTCAAGGACTACTCATGACTACAAGGAAAAGTTAACTTTTAAAAATCAGTTTGAACAGACCCAAACTCAACTTGTTTCCAAAATAAGACTTTGAAGTGGCATGAACGGAGGTAGAACTATTGTCCAAGGGAGAAGGTCATCTAGACCTTTCCTTGGCACCCCATAAACCTTTGTTGAGTGCCTGCTCTGGCTGAAACTACCTTACTACGTCCTGAGTGGAGAGGGGCCCAGAAAAGAGGGGAAGGAACCTACATTTGCTGAAGCTTACTATGTATCAGATACGACCCTAGCTATTTAATGCACAGCTTGATGTTTGATTTGGACAGTCATCCTGCGAGGTTGACGCTATTGTCACCATTTTCCAGATGGGAAAGCCAATCCTGAAAATTTCAGTAACCTCCTCAAGGTCACCCAGCTGGTGTGGTCTCAGATCAAACTCCTATCTGTCTATTCCTACCACCTGACATCAGAGATTCATTGCACATGGCCTTAAGAAGTGTGTATAATCCAGAAAATATTTAGTTCATTCTTTTTTTTTCTGAAGTGCCTAAGTGCAAAGCACTGTGCTTGGCCGACTGGAAAGACAGCTGGTTGTAAACATAGTTCTTGCCCTCCAGGAGTTCACAGTTGAGCGAGGGGATAGCCCTGCTAACCAACCATGGCTGGGAGCGTGGCCTCATTGCAGTGGGAAGTTCAGAAGAGGGATAAACCTTCCTTTTTGTGTATCCCGAAGTGTTTCATCTCCCTCATGAGATTATTCACCTCAATTATGGCATTATCTAGCTCTTCTGTGTGTTTTTGGTTGTGTAAATGTGTGTCTCCTCCTCTGGAGTTATGAACTCATTAAGGGAAAGGACCAGATCTTTCTCATCTATCCCTCCCCATGGAGCCTGGCTCTGTACTTATGCATAAAAAGCCCCCAGGCGCTGTTTATTAAACTGGGTAAAGGCACATAGTTCAAAGAAATGAAGGGTGCAGGAACAGGAAGAGAAGGCTCTGCTGTCACCTGAAATTTCATCCCTCCCCCTAGTTTGTCTCTGGAGCAAACTCTTGTTTCCAGGGCAACAGGACTGGCAAGGAAGGGAGGAGATGGGTGGGATCTGTGATACCCGCTATCTCCTGGGGTTTGCTATCACTGGGTTTAGTCTTGTATGACTGAGCAATCACGTATGAGACCAAAGCTCCCCGTTTGAAGCCTCCTGACACTGAGGTGCTGGACTGGACTCTGCCATCCATCAAAGGCAAGAATTAGACTGGGGAGCTGTCCATAGTACTGCTGAAACTGGAGTCCGTAACTCCAATCCAAGTCTTGCTGTCCACAAGTCCACACTCTAAGCCTGTGTGGCCATGTATCTGTCATTCCATAGTTCTATCAATTTGTAATACATCTCTTCAGTCACTCTCAAGTATCATGGGATCTTAGGATGCCTCTTGGAGAGCATTTAATTCATTTTTCCCTGCCATTTTCCAGGTAAGGAAACTGAGTCCCCAAGAGGCTAAGTGTTTTCCGCAGCATCACAAAGCTAATGAGGAAATCAAAGCCCGCCCTATCTTGGATCAGTGGTCATTTTCCTTACCCTGGGGTAAAGAATTACCCTGATGGGGAATGGCAGTACTCTTCAACAGAGAAAAACTCTCTTCTCTGATTATGTCATTTCTGCCACATGGCTTAGTAGAAAGAGCAGTGCCTGGGTTTGGGAACCGTTCTGCCACTGACTTACTCTGTGGCTTTGGACAAGTTGATTCTCAACCCCGGGATTCAGTTATCCTTTCTGTAAAGTGAGAAGGAAAGATTAATTCAGGGAGGGCAAACATATGTCACATGTCCCTTTGTTCCCCTCTCCCAAGGCCAGACAGACATCAATAATTGACCATGGCATTTTTTTTCTCAAGCTGAGCCTGGACTCATTCTCTATATCCTTGTCATCTCTGGGTTCTAGGCTGTTATTGCCAGTTAAATGGAGTTAGCTTATGAATGGAAATGCATTTCCTAAACCAAAGACCTTTCCAACATTTCCTTCCAGAATTTTCAGACAATAACTTCCTCTGGCTCTCCTCTCCGTCCCTTTCCCCTTTGGAGTCTCTGCTGCTCTCTTTTTCCAGTTCAGCTCACTGAGCTCAAGGTCATCCCTTCACAAATGGCTTTGCTCTGGCACGATCCATTCTGCTACACGCGTCCCCTTTTAGAGAAAGGGGCAGAAATTACCCAGGACACACGCTCCTTTCCCCACTGGCAATGAGGCCATAGGCGGGTTGCTTGGGTCATTAATTGTGGCCCATCGGGTAGACTGTTTAAGGAAAAACTAGGCTTAGGAAGATGGGAGAGAATAGAAATCTGAACAGCCACACCAAGGGGGAAAGTTCAGCCAATTTAATCTCCTGCAGCTGGTCTCATTCTCCAGCTGCCACTGGCTGCCAAAAACACGGCTTTAAAAATTCTAATAGGTGTGAGCAGAGACAATCTGTATGGATCAGCACAGTCTCCTGCTAGCAGGAATATACATTAGTGGCTAATGAAAAAATAAGCAGATACTGACTTCTTTTGTAGAGAAACAAAATGTATTGACACAGGCAACAAAAAGAGATGAGGGAACATTGATGTTAATGGTTGATGTTTACAGAGGGGGATGGGAGAGGGGCCGCAGGTCTATGCAGCCTGCAAGACTGCATGCTGCAGAAGCTGCCAAGATCCAGTTGCAGTTGCTTTCCTTCTAGATTCTGGAACACAGTTTGTCTCTCGGAAGTCATGCTGAGGCCCCTGGGGTGCCATCAATAAACTACTTGGGATGAGGGAGAGCCCCTCATTCCCGAGCTCTGTGCCACAGCAGAGAGCCAACATGAATGATGATCTCGGAGCTATGTTTAAAAAGCTGTCCTGTTCTTTGGTTTTGTGATCCAGTGCAACTTCTCAACTCTCTGAGCCTCAGTTTCCTTTTCTGTAAAACAAAGGTGTTACTCCTACTGTGTTTCTCATGGGGTTGGTGATTGCAACCATTTACTGAACGTTTACTAGGTGCCAAGCTGAGGCTCTGAGGAGTGACCTAACTAGTCCAAGGTCAGGTTAGTAATGGTAAAAGTGAGACTTAAACCCACTTCTAACTTCAAAATGTATCTTCTTCTCCACTATGCTGTAATACATGTATGTTTTAGAGATTAAATGAGATAATGAATGGAAAGTGCTTAGCACGGGGTTTGGCACAGAGTAATTGCTTGGTATTTATTGGTGCACTGTGACGCTGTCATCGTCACACCCGTCATCATCTCCATTCCTTCTGCCATCTCCTCCACCTTTCCTCCTTGTGATTATGTATTTCAACAGACCTCATCAAGGGCTCCTGGTGTTGCAGAGTTAAGCCAGTTAGGACTCTGTAATGTTGTTCCCAGACTCTGGAGGCACGGTGACCCACGTTAGAGCGCTGGCTCTACTAGTCTCAGAATGTTCACCAATGAGTCATCCTCCTTCTCTGTGCCTCTCCACAAGTTTTCTCTTGTATAAAATGGGGATAATATTGTGCCTGCCTCAAGGGTCACGGTGAGGATTACATGAAGTAACGCATGTAAAGTATCTCCCAGGCATTTAACAAATACGAGCTGAAGAGACTGCCCCTAAGAGACTTGTTAACTAGAGAGTTAGCTATAGATAGGACACATTGGATACAGAAGGGCCTGGACGAAAGCCTATTCCACCAGTGTGCCCGGGACCCAGCCACGTGCCTCCCTTGGATGTTGATTCCATTTTTTGCAAGAGGGAGTGGGTGCTCTCTGCTCTCCTTACCTCTCCGGGTCAGCAGGAGGTAAAATGGACCTGGCAAGCATAATAGAAGGGCTTTGAGAAGTCAGACTTGCCACATGGATGAGAAGTTTCATAATGATGGCTTTGGTCCAGCCTCTGGTTGCTGTCAGCAAATTTCTTGATCTGAGGGAGAAGGCATTGTTAGGTAAGGGCAGAGGGGTGAAAACCCATCTATAGGCTGCTTCTACTGCTGGGTGGTGGCAGAGCTAGTAACTGCTTCCCAAACTCTGAAAATCCCTTTCTTGCCTGCCAGGACGCCATGCTGGTAGCACTTAAGAGCCTCATGCCAGCCTGCCTCTTCAATGTCATTGGGTTTGGATCCACATTTAAGACTCTCTTCCCTTCCAGTCAGACCTACAGTGAGGTAAGGCGAGAGCAGGGCTGGGTCTGGAATGGGTGGGTGATGAGGAGTAGAGGAAAAGAAGAAGGAAGAGCGGGTAACACTGGGGCCTGACTCAGAAGCTGCCCCTCCCCTTGCCTTGTGGAAATTCAATGATGCCCAAGACAGAGAATTCGAGAGGTTGTCTCTGGGTAGGCCATTAGCTGACATCTCGTCTTCTGACATCCTTCCTCTTTAAAATAAGGACTATTTTAGGCAAAGTATGGGTGTGCTCAGAGAGGGGGTACAGGGAAGGAATAGAAAGGGGATATATACTACTTCTGTTTCAAGAGAACGATAGACTCATGCAAGGTTGAGCTAAAGGAGCAAATGGTAAGGGGTTATGGAGTGAAAGGGTGAGGAGGTGGGCTAAAAATAGAACTCACAAGGTTCAAACTACAATTTAGAACAAGAGGACTGGGGCCCCAGCAGCACATTCAAAACTGGAGCATATTCTGTCCAGGTCTAAGAACAGGAAGAAAGAACATAAGGGAAGGGAGGGAGAAAGGAAGAACATGTTTCAGTGAAAAATAACTTCATAGGTTTTTAAGATACAAAAATAATATATATTGATTATCCCACAATTTTTAAATCCAGATAATAAAAAAGAAAAATTAAAAAGTCTCCCGTGATCACACCAGAAAAAAGAAATGAAGAAAGACCACCATTACGAGTTCAGTATAAATCCCTCTAGACCTCATTCTACGTGTTTACACACATTTTTAATAAAGATAGGATTAGACTTGCCATACCATTCTGTAACCTACTTTCCAACACAATAACTTATCATAAGCATATTTCCGTGTCAGTAATATTAATCTGCAACATAACTTTTAATGACTGCCTAGTATTTCACTATACAGATAAATTGGGGCCTACTGAACTAAATTCCTACTTGAGCATGTCAGTTGCTTCCATTTTTTTTTATTTAGTCATCTTTATAGCAAAGACTCCACACCCATCCTTAATGATTCCCTTGGGATAAATCCTTAGTCTTGTTGGCTCAGAAGGTAAATATCCATGTCAAGACTTTTGATACATGCCATTACCCCAAGCACAGATGTTGGAAGAGCATCTTCATGAATCAGGAGCAGAATATTTGTTGTCCATCCAGTGCCAGGAGTCCTTGGTCAGTTGCGTTCCACAGTGTTGATCCAGGAGGAAGGGAATCTGAAGCCCACATTGGGCACATGATTTCCTCAAAGTACTGTAGGGATTTAGCACCACAGGCAGGCTAGAACTTGAGTCTTAAGATTTCTGGTATAATGGTCTTACCACTACACCTCTTGCCTAGCTCATCAGAAAAGGACACCTCATTTGTGCTGAGCAGTCGGGGCTTGCCATCCTATGTTTTCCAGAGGTGTTTACATTTTTAATGAGGAAAAAAGAAAGGACAGTAGTAAGTTAACACACCATGGACAGCATTTAGGGCATGCGTAGGGGGTGCTACTGGGCAGAATCACACCCAATGAGTGGCCATCGTTCTTCCTGTGCATCGGACAGAGATGAAATTGGGAACATGAGTCAATTCAGTGAGACCCAACTAAGATCTAGGGGAAAAAAGTACTCATCCTCCAGGGACTTACAGTCTCAGTGCCATATGGTGATCCTGAGGACTATCTTCCCTGTCCATGGCCCTTCCCTGCAGGAAAACGTGGCCATGGCCTGTGATAACATCCAGAGAATGCGTGCTGACATGGGTGGCACCAACATCCTTTCCCCGCTCAAGTGGATCATCCGTCAGCCAGTGCGCCGAGGCCACCCGCGCCTTCTCTTCCTCATCACAGATGGTGCTGTCAACAACACCGGCAAGGTGCTAGAACTGCTTCGAAACCATGCTTTCTCCATCAGGTGGGCACAGGATGAAGGTCTAGGCCTTGGTTACCCTGGGCTGCCTTGGGCTGGGGGTGCCAGAAGTGGGGCATCATGGAAAATGCCAGAAGGAAAGGAGAGAACTCCAGTTCCTACAGTGCTTTGTTTCCAGGGTGGTCGGTGTAACTGACTTCAAAGTTTGCCTCTTTCCTTCAAGAGTTCAGATGGGATGAGATAACACCACACCTCTGTGTATAGCTCCCAAAGGGCAGCCTAGGGGGAGGTAGTCCTTCCTGCTGCTTTGACTTTGTCCTGGGGTGGGAGTTAATGGGTTATTGTGAGTGTCAGTACCCAATGATGGCCCTCTGTCTCCTCCTCTACCCTCTGCCTGATGCTAGGATCAGCTCTGAGATAGCTCTCCTGGCTCATGCTCTGTCCCTTTCCCCACCAAAGGGACAAAGAGGACACAGAGGATGGGAAGTAGCAGCCTCTCTCCTCCCCCTCTCCCAGGTGCTATAGCTTTGGAATTGGACCCAATGTCTGCCACAGACTGGTGAGAGGGCTGGCAACTGTATCCAAGGGCAGTGCTGAGTTTCTGGTGGAGGGGGAGCGGCTCCAACCCAAGGTAGGCAAGAAGAACTCAGTCCTTCTGGTGCCGGGACCTCAGAGGCCCAGACTGGTCATATAGCAACTCATTGATGGAGCTGGGATTTCATTTCACCCAAGTCTGAGCTCCCCGCTAGGCCACTCTACACCCCAGTGAGAATCGGAGAGGTAGAGGCCACAGAGCAGATAGTCCCCAGGATCACTGTGCTGGAGTCAGAACAGGACACTAGATCCATAGGTCTCCAGCCACTGGCTGGGCAGGACTGGGGCTTCTGAAAGTCTCTACCTCTATGGATATGGAGTTGTGTTTCAGTCATTTCTGGCCACATTCCCAATGATGACAAATGGTGGCCCAGAAACATCTGAAGGACCCAGAAATCAAGGAGATTATAGTCATGTCTCCATTTTCTGCACAGTTGGCACAAATAACCCAACTCTTAGAAAATCCTTGGGTCAGTCCAGATCCTCCAGGAACCAGAGAACCAGAGACAGAGCAGGATTTAAGAAGTTCGTAACTGCAAGAGGTTCACTAGGGGATAATGTCTGTGAAAGAAAAAAGAGGAAGAAGCAGGAAGAACTCTTCAGCCTGTAATACCCATACACACCTGTGAAAGGGAAGGAGGGAAACAGGACTGAACAGGGAGAGCTTCAAACTGCAAGTCTGGCAAGGTCTCAGCCAACCCAACTGGGACCTCTGGAGCAAAGATCACCCACTAGGTAGTCAAATTGGGCTGAAATGCCGGCACTAGTATCCCTACTTTGCTCAGTCATTGCCTGGGGGCTTCCAGAGAGAGGTGTAGTCTTGGCTTGAAAGCTGGGGCATTGCATCTGGAGGCTATCCCCTAACTGCATTCCTTGCAGCAAAAGATCATAGTCTTCCTCCCAAGGAGATCTGGGAGTGCACCCTCATGGCTCCCACAATCCCCAAATCATTTTTCTCCAACTTTGCAGTATATTTGAAGAAATCAGCCTAGGTGATGCTTAACCACAGCTGTCATTTATTGAACACCTATCATGAGGCAGTGACTTCAAATCCAGTATCTCAGCTAACTTTCCCAACTACACTGAGAGTTGAAAATTACTCACTTTGCCAGAAAAGGAAACAGAGGCCCAGCAAGGCAAATTGACTCACTCGAGATCACTATCCAGTCCCAGGCTCTGACACAGACTTTCTGTGGACCCCAGGCAGGTCACGATCTTACTTGGGGTCTCAGATCTACTCATTATAAAATGCTAAGCTTAGAGAAGCAAGATCTGCTCCAACTCTGACATTGTAGCAGTCTGAGAAGTTCAGAGGCATGTTTACTGCTGGACAAGCTATCCCAAGGCCTCGTGTGTGTTCTCTGCTCAACCCCCTCATGTCATACCCTCATGGTCTCTGTGCTCCTCTGTGCACTCCCCTGCTCACACGTGCCCCCAACCTGTGTTCTGACCCTGCCCGACAGATGATCAAATCCCTGAAGAAGGCCATGGCCCCAGTCCTGAGTGATGTAACTGTGGAGTGGTTCTTCCCTGAGACCACCGAGGTCCTGATCTCACCCGTGAGCACCAGCTCCCTCTTCCCCGGAGAGCGGCTGGTGGGATATGGCATCGTGTGTGATGCCTCCTTATACATCTCCCATCCCAGATCTGTAAGTATCTTAGACACTCCAGAACAGTGGGGCTCCAGAACCTTGCCCACAAAGCCACCCTTAGCTGGAAAGGCTATTGGTGACCCCTAGGAAGTCATTGGATCTAGGTTTACAGTTGTGGGGTCTGGGTCTGCCTGGCCATGGGCGTGTGGTCATGATGACATTGCTTGGGTAAATGCTATCCTCACAACACGTGGTTCTTAAGACCCCCTGCAGCACAAAAATTGGGAGAATGTGTCTAAAATGTGGAGCACAAGGGGTGCCTGGGTGGCTCAGTTGGGTAAGTGGCCAACTCTTGATTTCAGCTCAGATCTTAATCTTGGGGTCCTGGGATCAAATCCCGAAAGGGACTCTGTGCTCAGCAGGGAGTCTGCCTCAGGATTCTCTCTTCCCTCTACCCAGCCCCCAGCTCTCTCTCTCTCAAATAAATAATTTAAAAAAAATAATAAAATGCAGAGTCACTGAACTCTGCCTCTGAAACTAATGCTATATGTTAATTGAATTTAAATAAATTTTAATTTAATTTAAAAATAATTATTAAAAAAAATGAAATACAGAACCCAAGCTCCAAAGCGGGTCTACTGATAAAAGTCATTGAGGGTAAGGCCCAGGCACCTGCATGTGACATAATCTCCCTAATGGGATTTTTGACAAACAATTCTGTTCAGAACAACTGCACTCAGGTTTCTTACCCTAAAAGCTCTATTCAGGTCATGTCTCCTCAGATGAGTTTGTATGTTACTCACATGGATCATTCTCTTGTATGTGGTGACAGAAGTGAGATAAAAGTGAGGAACTTCTCAAAGGCAGGTGGAATTCATGCTAAAATATGGGGCATTGCCTGAAATTCCTCCACCCCTCCTCTTTAGTGAGTCTCTCCACTCCTGCTTGAAGGATTTGTCATCTTGTTTTATTTTTAAGCAAAAGTCACCAACTTATTGCCTAGAGGGACTGGGCAGGTATAAAATGAATGAAACGGACTTCTAAAAATGCAAGGGGAAAATGCCATGAAGAATAGCAGTTGTCACAGGGTCCACAGAGAGGCAAGAGGGGTGGTGAGGAATATGGTGAACTAGATGGCACACAGCCATCTCAACTGGGTGGCCCCTTCCCAGCATGGGCTCTGTGTTAAAGGTGTTTTCAATATTGCAAGAGAAGTGAGAATGGGTGTGTGATATTTCCATCTTTTAGAATGTTATACAATCTCCTGAGAATCATGGTCAGGGTAATGGTTAATGTGTTATGGAGAGTGTGGAGTTCAAATGCAGGGAGAATATGCTAAACAGAATGTCGGTCAGTCTTTGAACAATCTAGACCCTTCTTGGAGGTCTGGGAGGCAGCAGATCATCAACAGACCCTACCAGAGGAAGGGATAATCAGATAAATGCCTTCTCCTTTCCTTACCCGTGAGACTGGCCAAGTTTTCTTCTGATACTAACACAGCTCTTGAGGAAGGGTACCCTTGCCTATTGTCGTATAAATATGACTCGCCCTCCTTTGGAAAGCAATCTAGAAATAACTAATGAAATTAGAAATACATAACTTTTTAGCCCAGAACTCCCTCCTAAGAATCTCACACCTAGAAATAAAAGTGATGCAATGGATTTATGTCCAAGGATTCACTGTAGCAATTTTTTATGGTGCAAAAATAAATGGCCACAAAGCAAAGGCTTAAAAATAAGGAGTGGTCGAATATTGTGCGGTCAAAAGTTAAAAAGAATAGCTGATCTATAGGACTTCCGAAATGTTTTAAGTGCAAAATTCAAGATACTGATAAATGTAAGTCATATAGTCCAGTTCTTGTAAAAGCCCTTATGTTTTATATATATGTTTGTATCACGGAGAATGGAATGGAAGGAACAGATGGTTCATTTTGTTAATTTTGGTTACCTACTTGGAGACAGCAGTGGCATTTAGAATTACATTTTAAAAAAATTTTAAATAAAGAAGATAATTAAAAATATAAACAATATAAATGTTATGAAGAGTTAGTTCCATTCACCATCTCTTAAACGAAGTCTGCCCAAATGACTCAAGCAAGCAAAAAGCTTTCCTGTTATTCCAGATCCTCAAAGATGGAATGTCTACCACCTCCTGTCCTACCCATGCCTGGCCTACAGACTCTCTTTCTGACATCCACTCCCAGCCCTCTTTTCTCTGCCTCCCTCTAGGACAAGAGGAGACGATACAGCATGCTTCACTCCCAAGGGTCCGGCAGCTCCGTCTTCTACCACTCCCAGGATGAGGGGCCCAGCCCAGACAGCAGAAACTCTGCCAAGAGCATGGGGTCACACTTCAACCTGAGGCAGCCCAAAGATGCCCAGCCATGCACTGGAGACTCCACCACTAATCCTGGTTAGTCTATGGCTCCTTGTCTTCGTCTTCGATCTCTCTTCCAGGGAGGCCGTGATTGCTACATTTTACTGAGCACTTACTATGTGCTGAGCATGTTATAGAAGCCATCTCACTGAATAGTTAGTAGCTGTGGAGATGGGGCCTAGTCCACCGATTTTACAGATGATGAAATGGAGGCTTGGAGACATTAAGCAGCTTGGCTAAGCTCACGAAACCTGCAAGAGGGAGGTACAGACAGGTCTAGAGCTGTTTGCATCCAAAGCCTCTTTATGGTGCTAATTTCCATTCATAGGGCATTTACTGATCACCTGCTAAGCCTAAGTAATGAACACAGAGTGGGAAACAAAGATGATGCAAACATGAATTTTTGTCCTTCAGAAGCTCTCTGCCTAGTGGAAGAGATACAGTTGGCTCTAATGTTGCTAGAAGCAGATTGACAGGGGCCACAGTAAAGTTTAATACGCTGTGGGAGTTCCCAAAGAAAGACACATTGTTAGATGATATCAACAGAGACATAATGAGGGCACTGATTCTTAGAAGTGGGAAGGGAGAGGAGATTCCAGGCAGCAGAAACTGGCTGAGCAAAGATGTAGAAATGTGACACCTAGATAACACATACACAATTGATGTATGTTTGGAGCACACAGTACATTGAAAAAGGAGCAGAAAGGACAGTAGCTGGGTGGATGGATTAGGACCCCAGTAAGGCTTTGAACACCAGGGGAGGTGAGACATCTACAAATATTTCAGCAGGCAAACAGTGGATAACGCAAGAAGTTTCCCAGCAGGAAAGGAGCACGCAAGCCTCTCTCTCTCTGCTCTTCCCCACCCTGACGGCTCCCCTTGTCACCACCCTCCCCAGGTCTAGACTTCTCCCAGCGACGGCGGGCATACAGCACCAATCAGATCACCCACTATAAGCCCTCCTCAAGGGCCCCCACGGCCAGCGACCCCACAGTTCCTGCCAGGAGATACCCACTTCGGAAAGCCAAGCTGCAGGACCTCACCAACCAGAGCAGCACAGAAGCCCCGTGGTGGCAGATTGATCTGCAGGTACCCGAGCAGGGGGGTGGTTGGAGTTGGGGGAGACCATAGATGGAGAGACAGTGATCTCCTGCTTCAGCCACAAGGATGGAGACAGTCCACTCCTTGTACTGCAAAGTGAGTGTCTTCTTCCTCATTTTTCTGGATCTTGATCAGCCTGAGCCCCTTTCTAATAATGGTACCCAGTATTTGGTGACATCACCCATTCTCTGTATACAACGCTTCCTAGCCAGGAGCAGCCCCATCTCCACTCATTTGAAGGGGCTGTGTCCTGTGTATTGTAGAATGCCTGGCAGCATCCTCTGTCAACAGAATACCACCTTCAACCATGATAACCGAAGCTGTGTGCACTCATTACCCAATCCCCCACCCCCACCCCCGCCAGGGAAGAGGGTAAAACCACCAGATGGAGAAACACTGTCCTAAACCAAATTGATGTTTGTTATTATCTGCATACCTTATCCACTTTCTTAAGAATGGGTTTCATGTGGCTTTGTCATTGTAAGTCACGCTTCCACAAAAGCAGCCTTTTGCTCTCCCCCTCCCTCACGCCCCCCATCATCATCCTTCCCTGCCTCTCCATAAGCTCCTGCAGCCCCCAGCAGGAGAGACATTGCCACCTTTTCCCTGTGGGCCCTTCTCTGTACTTGGCCAGGAATCACTTGATGCAGCTGGAAGACACCGACCTTGGGGTCACATGGACTCTGCTCCTCAAACATGTTGCTTACCCTCTCTGAGCCCCAACTTCCCCATCTATGAAATGGGGAGAGTAGTTTGTACAGTGGATCAAGCTAGCTGTCATGAGCAGGCATTGATTGGGAGCCAGCTCTAAGTGGAAGACTTGCAGGCAGTGACTGATGGAGAGCAAATGCCTGGTGCAGCCCCTGGTATACAGTAGGTGTCCTTTAAATGCAACTCTCCTTGGTGAGAGCTCTGGGCAGCTTAGCATCTGTTCTCTCCTGCTTGCTCCTGGCCCATCTTTGTTTATGTCTCCCTGATTGCCTGCTTGGCTTCTTCTCCAATCTGATTCTCCCCAACACACTTGTACAAATGCACACATGTGCCTGCACACACACACACACATGCACACACACATACACCCTCCCTGCAGCCTCTGGCTGGGGGAATCTTAGACTAATGAATCTTAGACTAATCTTAGACTAATGAATCTGAGACTAATCCATTGCCATGGAAACTGTAGCAGCACCTGTTTCTCAGTGTGGTGGTGATGGTGAGGCAGGGGTGAGGGGAATCCCAGCCTCTGATGGGGGACAGGGATTAAGGACCCCTTGGGACCCAGCAGCCCTGGCTGGATACCAGCTCCTACCGAGGCCATCCTACCAGTGGCCAGACCCTTTCTTCTCCCACACCCTTGTACCATCTCCAGGACCTCAGGCCCAGAGCAGGAAGGAGGACCCCAGCCCTTGCCCTAAGGAGCCCCTATCTAATGGAGAGGCACAATCCTCTTCGCAGTAAACACTTGATAGAGATGAGAAAGCTTCCATGGTTAACTGTCGACCTAAAAACCTGAGAGGCACTTTTTCTGTTTCACCTTGCAAGTGCCTTTTGCCTCTGCCCCATCCCCTCTCCCCCCACCAAGCATATGTACTCCCAGAGGCACAAAATTCATTTCTAGTTAATTTAATATTCTTTAATTACAGAAGTAATACATACTCAGAGTTTGCAATGAAAACCCTCAAACAGTTCAGACAGGTATAAAGTAAAAATAAAATTACCCCTTCCCTGTGCCCGAACCCACTGACTTTCAGTTTCCTTCCAGAAATACTACAAACACCCACATGCGCACGCACACACATACATACATGCAACACACATATGTGTTCCGAATAATCACATTGTAAATCTCCAATTATATCCAATTATTATTGTTAATTATTACTTATATCCAATTATTGGATATCTCCAAAACTCCAAAATCCAAAAGTAAATCTCCAATTTACTCTTTTAATGTCTTTTTAATTCTCTCTCTCTCACTCTTTTTTTTTTTGGTATTCAGTAAAATTCCTCTCTTTGATGAACAGTTCTGTGAGTTTTGACAAATGCATAGTTCTGTATCTCCACAGTCAAAATACAGAATGGTTGCAATTTACTTTTTTAAGATATGTTTGATCTTGGACATCTTCCCACACTGGTATAAAGAAATCTGACTCTTTCATTTCAGTGTTTGTTGCATGGCATTCCACTGCACAGATCTTCCATAACTTATTTGTCAACCCTTATTGGATGTGCATTTTGAGAGTGTCCAGAGATTCATTCACTTTTACAGACAACGCTGCAACAAATCTAAAGCACATGCATGTAGATATTCACGTCCTGTGCATTTCCACAGAACTTCTAAAAATGGAATCATTGGGTCAAAGGAGCTTGTGCACATTTAATATTGATAGCACACAGCTAACGTGTCCTCCCACAGGGGTGCCTCAGGTTCATACTCCCATCAACGGTTCACAAGAGAGACCCTGTCTCCCTGTTGGCCACAGTGGGTGTCATCAAATGTTTAAATATTGGCCAGTCTGGAAGATGGAAAAAAAAGTCATATAACTTATTTTTAATTTAGAGCAGTGCTCATGAGGTAGAGCATTTTTTCATGGGTTTATTGGATACTTTTTCCGTGTATTGCCTATAGATGCCCTGAACCCACAGTCTCCCTCTGCCTCCCTGCTCCAGTGATTTATAAGAGCTTTTTCTTGAAAATGATCTTTGTCATGTGTGTTGCAGATATATTTCCCAGTTTATCCCTTGCCTTTTGGTGTTTTTTGTACGAGCACAAGAACAGACAGATTAAATCCACAACACAGAAGAGAAAGTCCAGAAATAAAACCAACGTACATGAGAGCTTTGATAGGATACAGGTGGGGAATTGATAAACCTTAAAAACTCGATGAATGAACCATATTTAATAATGGTGTTGAGCTCTATACTACTCAGAAAACCAAGGAAAAGGTTGGTTCCTATTTCTTTACACCAAAATAAATTTTATGTGAGTCAAAGATTTAAGCAAACAAAAATAAATCATAAAAATTCTAGAATGTTTTTTGAGTGGGAAAGACCTTTTAAGCATGACATATGAGAAGACATAAGGAAAAGGCTGATAATTTTAGCCTCCTTCCAACACACACACAAAGTTTTAAACTTTATGGCAAAAAGGGAGTGGGTTTGGAATATTATCCATGGTATGTGATTTTCCACAGTTTTCCATGGTTTGGACTTTATCCATGCTTTCGGGTTATTTGTCCTGATGGTTCTCATGGGTAGTGGAGAGTAGATTGTGTGTCCTCAGGTACTGCAGGACCTGGGGTGCCCAGGGAAAAAGAGCTGTGGCTAGGGGTGGAGGGAAGGGGCAGCCACCAGGAGCTCAGCTTCCTCCCCTCCCTCTTGCACTCCTAGCCCTTGCTGAACAGTGGTCTGGACCTGAGCCAGGGCCCCAAACTCCGGGGCCCAGGGGCCAGAAGGCCCTCTCTGCTGCCCCAAGGCTGCCAGCCCAGCCTGCCCTCCAGCCAGGAGACCCAGACCTGGAGCCCCATGAAAGAGCCGGATCTTGGGTCTAGCCTGAAGCCTGCTTCAGACAGCCGTAGCCCTGGGGACCTGGGTAAGTGCCTACGGGGTTTAGGACCTGACCAAGGATAGGGAGGAATTCTTGGCTGTGGCCCAGCTTCTGATAGGACTGAGGGCAAACGCCTTTGTCTGCCCTTGAGGGGAAGGGCCCTCCGTGCCAGAGAATCTCACCAATCTGCTCTTCCCTGATCAATCTGACCCTTGGGCTGGCTGTAAGGGTCCCAGATGTCCCTGTGGCTGCACTCTTCACTGCCCAAGTGTCCCACCCCACACCCTATCTGGCCACCTCAGGTACTGGATTCCTGGAGGTGTGTCTGCCCCATTTTGGGGACACGTCCATACCATCCAGCTGTCCTAGGGAAGGAGTCTCGTGTTCCTTGAGGTGGAGGGTTGGGGGAAGAAGACTGTACTTGCGATGTCTGCGCCCTGTGCCCCAGCTCAGAGCACGGCCTGGTTGTCCCTCTGCCCGCAGAGCCGTCCCATCACCCTTCTGCCTTCGAGACTGAGACGTCCTTGGACTGGGAGACCCAGGCAGAGTCCGAGGAGCAGATCGATCCCGGCAGGCCCCCCACTCCAGGCCCGGTGCTGGGCAAGGCCGTGGTCAAGGGCTTGCACGACAGTCAACGCTTGCAGTGGGAAGTGACCTTTGAGCTGGGGCCCCCCGGCCAGGAACGGGGAGGGGCACAAGACGCCGACCTGTGGAGCGAGACCTTCCACCACCTGGCGGCCCGCGCCATCATCCGCGACTTCGAGCAGCTGGCGGAGCGCGAGGGCGAGATCGAGCCAGGTGAGCTCAGGCGCCTGCGCCCTCCGGGAGCCCCTCCTCACAGCCCCGCCCCACTTCGGGGCCCCGCCCCCCTCGCAGCCCCGCCCAACGCCTCTTCCCACACACCCCCACCCGTGATCCTCTCTCCTCCTCCCCACCCCCGGGCCCGCCCCCTGCTTAAGGCCCACCCACCGGTGATCCGCTCTCCGCTCAGGCTTCTGCAGCTTCCTACCTCCCACAGCCCCACCACTGTGTAGGTCTCCACCTCTTCTTCCCCACCGCAGCCTCCGAGTGTCTCACTTTCGCCCC
>CM053606.1:12104714-12165659 GCA_028646535.1 Procyon lotor | reverse complement strand
TGACGTCCCTGCTGATCCTGAGGCACGCAGGGCTTCATGAGCATTTGTCGAATAAGTGAATGAATGAACATGAACATGACCGCATCCCCTTGGTGGCCCTAAAGAGTTATGGCAAGCCGCTCCTCCACTCCCCAGAGAAGGTGGCAGTGGTGTGTGTGGTGGGGGAGGGGCTGGCACTGGGGTAGCGGGATGAAGGTGGGAGGGGCCTTGAGGGGCAGTGGGAGCCGCCCGCTCTGAGTCCAGGCAAGAGAAGTTGCATTATCTGCAGAGAGCTCTAAACCATCGGATCGACTAACCAGTCTGCATTTATCACTGTGCAGGGCTGAGTTAGAACAACGTCCGTCATCCAATCGTCCTCCCTACTGGGCAGACCACTCCTGCCATGTCTGCTTTGATGTCTTACCGTGGGGAGGACCTCATCCCTCTGTCTCTGATGCTTACCACCCCCCACGAGAGTGTGCATTCCAGCCTCCTGAGGGCATCCTTGGAGAGATAGGGCAGCTCAGTCTCTGGGGAGAGGGACACTGGCAACCTCAGTGAGCCCGGTCTGGGCTTGCAGCTCAGGTTACCTGCTGGAAGCTACCAGCAGGGCCACGGGGCACTTGGCTGAAAGGGGGCAAAGACAGGATTTGCACCCAGGGCTGTGTGTATCTAGAGCTTGTCATCTCCACTCTTTCCAGGCCCAGTCTCCAGCTGACCCTCGAGCTTGGTCTCCCCCTCCCCCACCCCCCGCCTGATACCCTTGGGCTTTGGCTGAAGATAGAACCAGTCAGCCTAGAGGTTGCCCTCATCACCTTGGGCAGCACAAGCCTCAGGAAGGATGTCAGCCCTGCCCTCTGGTACCAGTCTTCCTTGAGCCACTCAGCTCAAGGAAGTCACCAGTCTCCTGGGGACTGAACCTCTGAGTCGGAAGACTGGCCGTGAGCCTGGTCCTATCACTTGCTATTTGTGGGGGCCACTTCCCCTTTCTGAGGTTTGATTCTTTTATCTCCAGAGTGGCGATGGGAATTCCTGTCTCCCCCTGATGAATGGCAACCCCGTCCATCCCGCTGTGCAGCCCGTTACTGGACACTCTCTCCAGCTCTGCTGCTACCACTGTTCCAAATCTCCCTCAGCCCCCTCCAGGGTGACTGCCATAGCCTCCGGGCCCTTGCTTCCCCCAGGCCCCTCCAGTCGGGTCTCCATGCGGCTGCCAGAGGGAACCCTGCAGAGCATCCGCCCCCACCTCTGGACGCCCTGATTAGGTCTGCAAACACTTCCCGTCACTCTCGGGATAGAGACACAATCCCTCTGTACCTTGGCCAACAAGGACCACCCACAGATCTGGTCCCTGATGACTTTCCACTTCATTTCCACTCTGCACCCTCCAAAGGCACCATATTCCCTGCAACGCCTCGTGGTCTCTGGGCTACCTTCTGACTCAGAGCTGTTCCCTTTCTCCAGAACATTCTTCCCTCCTCTCTTAATGAACACCTCTACTTCATCAGATGTCAGCTCGAGGTCACATTCCCCAGTCCAGGCTCCTTGCCCTGAGCACCAGTCCTTTGTAGACTTTACAACACTTATCAGGACCACAACCGAATGGCTACGTCTTTCTCCCCTACTGCAATGATGCCTCCAGGAAGGCTAATATCTTCTTTCCTTTGGCAACTGTATACATCACACCCAGCGTGGTGCCTGGCACAGGGTAGGCACTCGGTAAATATTTTTTGAAAAACCGAATAAATGAAATGGAATGAAACCCTCAATCAAATATAAATCCTAGGTACACATTTGGAATTACTATTATTATATCCACGTTGCAGATGAGGAAACGGATGCTTGCAAGAGTGAAGGGACTTGGGGCCCCTGGGTGGCTCCAAGTCCCTTAAGCGTCTGCCTTTGGCTCAGGTCATGGTTCCAGGGTCCTGGGATCGAGCCCAGCATCAGGTTCCCTGCTCCGCAGGAGGCCTGCTTCTCCCGCTACCATTCCCTCTGCTTGTGTTCCCTCTCTCGCTGTGTTTCTCTCTTTCAAATAAATAAAATCTTAAAAAAAAAAAAAAAAGAGTGAAGGGACTTACCCAAGTCTCCTGACTTAGTGGCACAGCCAGGGCCGGAACCCAGACATGGCTGCAGGCACCTGCAGGGGCTGGGTCCCTGTTTGCTGAGCTGAAGTGTGTTCTGCCCCCACCTCCAGGGCATGTCCCCTGCACCCTGCCACCTCTCCAGAAGGTGGGCTGCCTGGGGTTTGCAGCTGGCAGCTGGCAGAGGTCAGTGCTGGCGGGAGACAGCTGCTCCGCCATCAGGTGCCTGTTTCTTATTCATGCTCTGTTATCCTACATGGTGACTCGGTACAAACAAACAGGCAGCGACAGCTCCCGCCTTCAAAGCTGTCCCGGGGGCAGGAACACAGACGTCCCGGCCAGGGGTCTGGGGCGGCTCAGCGCCGCAGGGACAGACGTGGGTGGCTCGGAAAAGGGGGCTGTTTGGCAGCAATGGGAAGGAGGCAAGGAGGGATCGCTCAGGGGACGGAGAAGGGCTGAATCTCTGAAGCTATCAATCTTGGACCGCGCTCTCCGGCTTTGGAAACAGACACATCACAAAGAAGGATGGGAGGAGAACAAAGCGGCGTACGTCGCTTCAAGTAGGGGCTGGAGCGCTTCCCATGGTTCTTGTCCTCTCGTTTCTTCATGCTTTTTCCTGGGAGAAGAGGAGAGAATGAATTTCAAGTCCCTGAATATCTGCAGGCCAGCCTGGGACACTCCGTCCGTTGAGGATCTGCAATGAACCTGGCACCGTGCCAGGAACTTTCACGCGCGTGTGCGCACACACACGAGTACACACACTGTTTCACATAATTCTCAACACAGCTCTGGGAAGCTTTTTGTGTTGTTGTTAGGTTTGTTTCCATTCAACAGCTATGCGAGTGTCTCCTCTGCCAGTCTCGGGGCCACCGTGGTGAGCAGGGACACTGCCCCTTGCCGTCAGGAATCCTACATTCCACAGTCATGAGAACATTCATGGTTGGAGAAATGCCTCAGAGGGGACAATCTGAGTGACATGGCACCAAGCCACTAGGGTGAGGGGTGTGATGTCAGATCTGGAAATCAGGGGAGGCTTCTCCGAGGAGGTGACATACGAGCGGAAGCAGGTGAGGAGGGATCCAGACGCTCAAAGAACAGGGTGGGGGAGGAGCAGAGGTGCAGCAGGTGCAAAATGTGGCGGGGGTGCCATGGACCCCAGGAAGAGAAGGGAACAGGCTAGCTGGAGCAATGTAAGAGTGGCCCACGTAGTAGGGGAGGGGCAATGGGGCGACAGGAGCAGTGCCTGTCCTTGTGGAGCAGGAATCTTACTCTGAGAACAACAACAACCCCTGCAAGAGGATAAAGTGGGAGAAAGAAGGCTTTGTTTACATTTGATGAGGTCATCCTAGCCGCTGCGTAGGGAACGGATTTGAGTGGGGTGAGCTGGGAGAAGGTCAAGGGGGAAGCTATCATGGAAATGGAAGTAACAGAGGGTAGTAGTGGCGGAGGATGGTGGTGACAGCAGTGGTGGCTTGGGTGGGGGGCAGTGCAGGAAAGAGAAGAACCGAGGGCACTTCCTAGGTTATGGGCTTGTGTGATAAGAGGGGTGACGGTGCCCTTCACAGAGGCAGGGAAGGTGGGGAGGACCAGGTCGGAGGCAGCTTGGGTGGCAATCGAGAAATCTACGTCGAACACAATGAGTTTATGGCCAATCAGGTATCAGCGGAGAGTTCGTAGTTGCATACAGGAGTTTGGAGCTCAGAGGACACTGAGCAGAGGACAACACTTGGGGGTCGTTAAGCTCGAAATGGTTTGGCACCGCACAGCAGGGCCCTCTGTAGGCCGAGGAGTTGGCTAAATGTCTGTTGTCAGTGCCACGGCAGCGGCGACCATGCCTGTCATTGTCACTGCCCTGTGACTCCAGCACCTACCATCCGACGCTTGGTAAGCGTTTGTTAAGTCATTATTGAGGATGGAAAGTCGAAGATGCGAAGAAATCCAAGGTCACGATCTCTTTCTTCAAGGAGCTTGTGTTGCTCAGGGCGCCCCAGAAGCAAAGGCAGCTTCACGTGCACAGAACGAGAGCCACACGGTTGGAATCTGGGACCCTTCCGATGAGCCAGGGATGACATTTACCTTACCCTCTGAGCCTGCTTTCATGTGTGGTCCAAAGGAGTGGGCTAAGCACAACTTGTAAGGAAGATGGATAAAGAGCTCAAGAACGCACCGTTCAGACATATGTGCTCTATGTTCCGCACTGGATACGCGCTTAACTGGTTGATGCACCATTGGCCTGGGCTTTTCTGTGCCTGTTGGGGGTGTCTTTGAGACTGTGCTGGTCTATTGCATTCCGCCCCTTTCCTTTGGAGACCCTCTCAGTGTCCTCCACCCAAACACCCGCCACATCCACCCACAAAACAACAGGCTTTGCAAAGGCTGGGGGCTTTCTCTGATTTGTCTTCAAAGCTCCAGGGGCTGCTTAGGTGCTGGGTCTGTGAGAGTTAATGGACAGCCAGTGTCCATGAGAGATAACAGAAGCTCGATGCGCTTATGGAATAAATGAATCCTTAGCTATTTATTGAGGCTAATTCTCTAAGGATGTCTCTTAGGTAAGTAAGTCTCTTAATCTTTCTGGGCCCCTGTGTCCCCAAACACAGCTCAGAAAGGAGCTGCTGTGCCTGGTTTCTTGCTTGCTGTAGCCAAGATGAACTCGTACATGGTCATTTGGGTGCCGTGGTGCTCCCAAACCCAACGCAGCCCACGGACGTCGCTGCCAGCACCGCTTGGGGCCGGGAGACTGAGTCCAGGAAGACTTGGGGGCCAGCGCTCCTGCCCAGGGGGAGGAAAGATGTGTGAAATGTGGTCTGGAGCACATTGAGAAAGGCATTGAAACGAAGAGTATGGGTTGTTCTTATGATGCAAAATAATCGATCTATCTGTCCGTGGTTAGTCTGTCAGCATGCACAGCAGTTTCTCCCCCGAAATATCTCCTGGATCCATCCCCCTGCCCCTAGTGCTCCCCATCCCCAGACTCTGCAGCGGCCTTCTACAGCTCTGTTTCCCTCTTGCTTCGCCCCATAGAGTGGCTTTTAAAAACATAAATTAAATCACCTCCCTGCCCTGCTTAAAACACTTTGGGAATTACATCATGCTCAAAATCCGAACTCCTCACCTTGGTCTTGGATGACCCGGCTCAGGGCCCAGGGCCCAGTGTCCCTCTCCAACCTGTGTTCCTGATACTTCCCCTCCTCTCAGTTCCTCAAACCTAGCCCCCAGGGCCTCCCCACAGCCCTGCTCCCTCCCCCAGGGAGTGCCGAGCCCCTCACTTTTGGCAGAATCCACTTAGAGTTCACTAGAAATGTCACCTCCTCAGGGAGGTCCTCCCTGACCACTGATCCCAAGATACACCTTCTTCTTACTTTATCTTAAGCAAACAGCATCCTGTTTGTCTCCTCAGTAGCTCTTCCCACAACCTGAAATTCCTCTGTTCATTTGTGTATTTGTCATCTCCCCCCTCCCCAGCCCCCCGGACCACAAGCTCCTCAGAGAATGAATACCATGTCATGTCTGTTCCCCAGGGCAGCTCCAGAGCTGAGCATAGGACCTGGCACACAGCAGATGCTCAGTAAACAGCTGTTCCATGAACGAGTCCTTCCTGTTCTGCGTGGACCCCAGCATGGTTCCCGCACTGTGAGGACAGAGGCGGAATGGGGCTATCTGGGGGTCTTGAACCTTCAGCCCAGGGAGCACCGGACAATAGTGCCCTGGCACAGGTCGCAGCTGGCACCCCTCCAAGCCTGCACCCAGCTCTCTCCACAATGCAGTGTGGCCTAGCATGCATGTGTTTGAAGGGCTGTGGCTGGAGACTTCAAGCAGCACCTCAAGGGACTGTGTAGGGTCCTGAGCCCTTACCCAGGTGGTGGAGCCCTGAACCTGCGGGTTTACATATTCACGTAGGACACTTGCTCACGATTGCTCGCCTTTCCTGCGGCCCATCGCTCTCTGCAGTGAATGAAACCGCATTTGGATTCAGTTAGTGTGCTCCTGCCAGCCTAGCCATCCTCCCTGGGGGAGTTGGGCTCACCTGCATTCCTGGAGCTGGCTATGATTGCAGCCGAGGGCCTCCTGAAAGCCACATGACTCAGTTCTGGGGAAAACACAGGGACAGAATCATCTCTTACAACTTGTTCTTCATGCCCCCCACCCTGCAGACATTCCACGGCAGGTATAGCATGAGCAAAAGCTATGACCTTACCTGGCATCTGGTGGAGCATTTCTGGCCTGTCGTGAGCCTTCATTTTCAAGGTGAAAAAAACGGGTGGATGGTGCCTAAGAACCGAGGGATGCCCATTCCCCTCCTAACCTCTTGGATGCCCAGACGTCCCCAAGGCGAGCCCTTGTCTGCTCCAGTTCCTAAAGCCCTGCTATGGAATCAGAGGGAAGAGCCCACATTGGCAGGAATGCTCGGAGTCCAGGGAGGACTAATGGTCCAAGCAGACACGATCATGCGACTCTCTTCCTTATCAAGGGGACGGGCAGGAGTTAGGGGAGAGGCCGGGGCTTGTGGCGGGCCGGAGAAGGTGGCCACGGATGGAGGTCTTCTGCAGCACGTGGTCTAGCTGCAACTTGCGTACCTTCTCAGTCGTATTTGTGAGAGTGTATGAACTCATTCACTGATGGACTTGGAGCAAATGACCTGAGCTCTCTGGGTCTGGAAAGCCTCCTCAGAGAGTGGGGACAAGGATACCTGCCTCACAGGTGGTTGTGTAGACGGACGAGATCAGGTAGGTCAAGGGCTTGGCACAAGCCCTCGACCCTGACTTAGACTCTGCTCTTGTAGCAGAACCCAAACCTTGGCAGGTCCCTCTCAACAGGCTGCCAATCCAGTTTATTAAGTATCCACCTAGAAACACATTACCCATCCTAATGGCCCCCTCCCCACATCATCTGCCATGCTCCCGGTAAAAACAGATATGATCTCGCGTGTACTGTCCATGTTCCAAGAACTTCTCACTTGTCAGCAGATCAGGCCCTCACAAAAGTCCTGCAAAGCAAGTTTTTATTACGATCCCCAGTTTGTAAAGGAGGACACTGCCCTCGGAGGTGAAGAGAATTAGAAGGCACAGCCAAGATCTGAACCTCCCCGTATCTTAGCAGCATGCCCATCCCCCCTGCATGGGAGCTTTCTGTGACCTTCATCGTGATTCCCCATCCTCACCAAGGAAACTTTCCCCCCATGGGGACAGTCACTGTGGACATGCAGACAAGCCTATAGCTAGGACCGATGGGTCTGTGGTTCCCCTGGGCTCTCAGAGGCAATGGAGTGCAAGGACGCATTCCCAGCAAGGTTCAAGCTGGTTTTTTCTCCCTTAAAGATTTTGTCCCTATAAGGTTGGACCCCAGGCTCCATCGCCGGAGAGTGGAGAAGCCTGATCTGGCGTCCCCAGGAGAAATCCAGGCCCTCTCAGGAGCGAGGCCGTTGCCATGGCATCCTCCTGAGCTCCTCTGAGGCTGGGCGCAGCCGGCGTGGTCCAGATAAGTATGATCATGCCAGGCCGGTGGTAACGTTGCCAAGGGGATGCCGGCCTTCGAGAGGCTCCGGCGCTGTGAATACTGATGAGGAGACACAGGGAAGCAGGGACAGAGCTTCAGAAGGACATCTCCCTCCCAGGGGCTGCTCCTCTGCTCCTGAAAATCTCTGCCTATTGTGCCTTCCCAAGTGCCTAGCGCTGTGCCTGGCCGACGGAGGACGCTCATTCATTCGCTCAAGCCATTCACTGAGCACACCTCCGTGCTCAGCCCTGAGGATGCAGGGCGAGAGTGAAAACACACACAGGACTGACCCTAGCAGATATATTTCAGTGGAAGAGGGAGCTACAAATTAATGGGACAGATGTGACCGAGCAAGCTCTGTGGAGCTTGTCTGACACGGAGAATTTGACCTTATCAGGGAGGTTGGAAGTCTGCTTGAGTTGAGACCCAAATGCGTGGGTGTTCATGGGGGGTGGGGGTGAGAGGAGGAAGAGTAGAGGCAGCCACCATCTTCTTTCTTCTCTTTCACAGGTGTATCGGGCCCCTAACTGGGCTCCTGGCCTCTGCTGTTGCCCGCCTGTTGCCCACCTCGCCACGGCTGGCAGAAGCCCCACTCAGAACTCCAAGTTCAATCACGATCTCTCCAGGGACCCCATGGTGGTTGTCTGTCTCCCTTCCTTTGGGCTGAAATGCGGGGCTCTCATCACAGGTCCTGCAGCACCCTCTCTGAGCAGGGCTCGGATGGGGGTATCATTCATTGCCCGTCCCCCGCCTCCAAGGGTCATTGCCCCTGGAAAAGGAAGGACTCAGGAAACAATGCAACTAAAGAAAGGCAAACCCCTTATTCTCCCTGTATTTGCTCCTTGCTCCAGGTCCCTCTGTCTCGGCCATGATATTATTACTGGGTGTTTGTATGTTATAAACAATGACACATTATGTTAATGGTATGTATAACTAATGTTATTACATCTGTACATTATGTTATGTATATACAACACTAACATATTTACTGTGCATGTATATATGTCAGGCTCTAGCTCTATGCAAACTGCTTAGCTAGCATTAGCTCCACAAAAAGTTTGCAAGAAGCCTACAGGGGAGACGCCATCATGCCCCTTGCTGTAGAGAGGAAACAGAGCCAAGCCCTCACCTGCAACAGAAGAGGCTGAATGGGGCTGGGCCCCAAGCCTGCAGTCCCTTCCTCTATGAAATATGCCTTGCACATTGATAAGGAATGGTTTACCCTGGGTCTCAAGGCCCCTAAGGGCTCAATTACTTTCGTGGTCTTTTCATAGTTTTTCCCAGAGCCTGAGCCCCACTGCTCCCCCAGCCCAGGGTCTTCACAGGCTTCTGGAATTGTCTGGCAGAAAGGAAGCAATTTTCAGTTCAGCTCACTATACTTCATAGACTCATCCACTCATCCAAGAAACATTTATGAGCACCTACTGTGTGCCATCCCCTACTATGTTTAGGAACTATATGGATCAAAAAGGCACAGCCCTCTGAGAACGCACAGGCCAGTGCTGTTCTCTACCCACCAAAGTGATTGATGACAATGCAGAGACCAGTTAGAAAATCTGATTTCTGGAATCCAGTGACTTAGCAAAGGTTGACAGTTTAAAAGTTTGTCCAGAGAGTTCTTTTTTTTTAATTTTTTTATAACAAAAATATATATCTTTTATTTTTTTTATTTTTTCCCCAAATATGTTTATTTTATTTTTTCAGTGTTACAAGATTTATTGTTCATGCACCACACCCAGTGCTCCATGCAATACGTGCCCTCCTCAATACCCACCACCAGGCTCGCCCAACCCCCACCCCTCTCCCCTCCAAAACCCTCAGTTTGTTGCTCAGAGTCCTCAGTCTCTCATGGTTCATCGTCCCCTCTGATTTTCCCCCATTCACCTTTCCCTTCCTTCTCACAATGCCCTCCATGTTTTTCTTTACGCTCAGCACATAAGTGAGACCATAAGGTAATTGGTTCTCTCTGCTTGGCTTATTTCACTCCACATAATCTCTTCCAGTCCCATCCATGTTGATACAAAAGTTGGATATTCATCCTTTCTAATGGAGGCATGATATTCCATTGTATATATGGACCACATCTTTTTTATCCATTCATTTGTTGAAGGGCATCTTGGTTGTTTCCACAGTTTGGCAATTGTGGCCATTGCTGTTATGAACTTTGGGGTACATGCGGCCCTTCTTTGTAATGCATCTGCTTCTTTGGGGTAAATACCCAGTAGTGTGATGGCAGGGTCATAGGGTAGCTCTATTTTTAATTTCTTGAGGAATCTCCATACTGTTTTCCAAAGTGGCTGCACCAGCTTGCAGTCCAGAAAGTTCTTATTTTTTTCAGCTCCGGTAAGGGCTGGGGAGATGCTGCTGATCTATGGGAAAAGAAATCAGCTCAGCGGTTGCTTGTCCCTCACGAGCATCCACAATTAGGTAACATCTTGCAAAGCCTGGGCTGCGTCGTCACGGCTGGATTTCCCCTGGCCCAGGCAGCTCGCTGGGATCTTTCTGGAGCAGATTGTCGGCTTTTCTGCCATCTCAGGAGGTGTCTCTCAACATCTCACCCTTCCTGCTGACACTTCCGCCAGTAGGGTGACTGTAAGGCAGGCTCTACGTTCCCAGAGAAGCTGCTGTAATAGCTGGTGTGTATTCTGTGCCTTCTGTAGACCAGGTCGTGTCACCACTCCCCCAGTGATCCTGAAATGGATGGGGGATCACCCCCACTTTACAGCTGGAAACACTGAGGCTTGCAGAAGGAGGGCACCTTGCTCAAGATCAGACAGACAGACAGCAGAGCGCTTGGTAGGAGCCCAGGTGCCCCTGATACAAACCTCCATTGACTGTTATGTACCAAATTGTTTCATTGCCGGGCAGCCCCGTCTGAGGGGGTAAGCACTGGACAAAACTGTGATGTCCCCTACGTTTCTGATCCCTTTGTTTGTGGGGATTAAGGAGGTCTGAGGGCCCCGAGGGTACCACCAGACAGAGCGCTCAGCCAATATGAAGGTAGTGTCTAAACATTTGGACTCTGGAATCCATTAGCCTAGGTAAGATGGTGGTTGGATTTCCAGACTGGCCCTCAAAATCCCCTAAATACTCTGAGGATTAGTAGTCGTGTTTCAACGATGCTCAACTGCCACTTAGAACCTTGTTGCTGCAAGAAATGAGCTCCAAGATTTCACTCGTGACACCAGCAATATATCTCTTCTCTTGAATGCTTCCTACCCTCATAGGTGTGAGCACCTCTGAAAGGGCAAGCATGGGGGCTTAGCTCCTTTATAAGGCAGAGACCCCTTTGAGCCCTGGCAAACTCTCCCATCTGAGATAGTGCCCAACACACAGCAGGTTCTCAGTAGATTTTGGCCCCCCCAAAAAAGAAAGAAAGAAAAAAGAAAATGGGGGAGGTTGGTGTGGGGAGGATGGTAGGCAGGAGGGAAAACACAAAGTCAGGAAGGAAGGATGATGTACAGACGGGAAGCAAGAGTTTTGCGCAGGTGTCTGATGGGCTACGAGCAGATGCTGCAGGTAAACCAGCCAGACGGGCCTGTGCTATACTTGGCCTCCACCTACACACTTTTGCTTCCGGCTGGCTGGCCTGTCTCAAAGATAAAGAGTTCTTTTCCCAGGCAGGGAAGGCCAGGCGGCCCTCCACAGGGACAGAGACACGGCTGCACATCAGCCACAACCCCACTGGGTCCTGGCTGCCCCTGCAGGGCTGTGGGGGCAGCCACTGTGCCTCACAAGAGACTTCTTTCCATCCTGGGTGTCCGTTTGCCCTTTCCTGATGGAAGCGACTCTGTCTGGCCAACAGGCATCGCTGAGTGTTGCCATGGTGATGGCTATGATGTCACCAAGGAGTAAATCAAATCACAAGTCTCACAGTTGAGCCCTTCTGCGTTGGGAAGGTCATTAGGAACAGAAAAGATGAGGCAGGGGAGGCACAGGGTGGGTCCGTGGTAAGACCGTCTCCCACCATGCAACACCCCCATCCGGGCTTTATCTCCTGAGATGAGGCTCATTTGTTTATTCATTTATGCAAATATTTTTGAGCACCTACTGTGTGCCAGGCATCAAGGTAGGTGTTGAGGATAGAATTTGGGATAAGAAGACAATGTGGTCCCTGTATGGTTGCACACTTCACAATCTAGTGGGAGAGATGGACACACAAGAAAGTACACAATGACACATCACATTGTGGTTGATGCTAGGAAGGAAAGTGTCAGAAGTGTATTATTCTCCTTGGGCTGCCATAACAAAGTTCCATAGATTGGGCCTCCTCGGCTTGTAGATGGCCATCTTTTCCCTGTGGTCTTCCCTCTTCCTGTGGTCTTCCCTCTGTGTGTATGTCCTAATTTGCTCTTCTTACAAGAACAGTGATCATTGGATTGGGCCCACCCCAATGACGTCATTTCAACTCAGTCATGTCTTTAAAGAACCTCTCTGCTAATGCAGTCACATTGTGAGGTGCTGGGGGGTTGGGACTTCAGTACCTGAATCTTGGCCCATCACAGGAAGTTAGAAAATCTGTAAGAGGGGATCCAAGGCTGCAGGGTGAAAGAGGGGCAAGGTCAATCTCCCTAAAGAAATGGCACTTCCATAGGGACTTGGAGAACTGGAAGGTTTCCAGGACAGCAGGTGGGGGAAGACAGAGATGAGCTTCCAGGTGCAAGAAACAGAAGTGGAAAGACCAAGAGCATGGGGCTCCTGGGTGGCTCAGTCAGTTAAGCCTCTGATTGTTGGTTTTGGCCCAGGTCATGAATTCATGGGTCCTGAGATGGAGCCCTGCATAGGGCTCTGGGATCTAGACTCAGTAGGAATTCTGCTTGAAAGATCCTTTCTCTCTGTCCCCTCCCTGTGCACTCTCTCTCTTTCTTTCTCTTTCTCTCTCAAATAAGTAAGTCTTAAAAAATAAAAGAAAAGAGAGGCCAAGAGTGGGCAAATGTCCCAATGAGTTCAAGAAGTTAGAAGACCAGTGTGGCCGGCGTAGAGTGAGTCAGGATGGATGGTGTGGGAGGGAGGAGGGTGCCCGATCACATAGCTCCTTGCAAACAACAGGAGGAACCTGAACTTATCTTATGAGTGGTGGAAAGCCATCAACAGGTTTCAAACAGAGGAGCAACTTGATCAGAATATTCCTTTAGAAGATCTCTCTTCCAGAGGTTTTGGGAGGGTGCCCATTATAGAGGCTATCATAGTAGCCTAGGTGTGGTAGCTTATATTATTTGCCTTCAATTCTTCCTCCCTTCCTGGCTCTTGGCTGGCTTCTCTTTTATGGGAGGAATAATATTTTCTACCACATCATCTTTGGGCTTAACTGCATGGCATGCTTTAATAGGATATGAGTGGGTGTAACACAAGCAGGGGCTTTTACCTGCAAGATTTGGCTTACACTCTTATGCATCTGCTTCCTGCCATAAGAACCTTCCCTGGGTAGCTGCTGGTCCATGGAGAATGAGGAGACCAATAGAGAAGACCAGAGCCTGATCTGTAGCCTGAACAAATACTCTCCCAAATGAACCATAAGCCTATCATCAAGAGAAATGAATGTTTGTTGTGACCAACCACTGACATGGGGGATGTTTGTTATACAGCATTATCATAGCAATAGCTGGCTAATATACTAAGCTAGAGAGGAGATTGGCTTGAATTAAGGTGATGACAATGAGACTGGAGAGAAGTGGACAGATTCAAGATATATTTTGTAGTTATCAACATACAAGTAGCAACTGGGTCCTGGGATAGATCCACCATGAACAGAGTGTGGAATGAAGAGAGGGAGTAGGGATAATTCTTGAGATTTCCCACCAACAAATGAGTAATGCATGAGTCTGCTGGGGCTGCCATAGCAAAACACCCCAGACTGGGCAGTTTAAGCCACAGAAATGTATTTTCTCACAGTTTTGGAGGCTGGAACACCAAGATCAAGGTCCTTGCAGTGTTGGTTTCTGGTGAGACCTCTCTTCCTGGCTTGCTGATGGCTGCCTGTCAGCAGTGTCCTCACATGGATTTTCCTCTTAGAGGGACACCAGTCCTATTGAATTCAGGCCCCGTCCTTATAATTTAACCTTAATGATCTCTTTGAAAGCCCTATCTCCAAACATAGTCACAATGGGGGTTAGGGCTTTAACATACCCATTTGAGGGGGCACAATTCAACCCATAACGGATAACATCTCCTAAGCACTGGGACTGGGTACAGAACCAAAGCCACAAGACTTCTGAAGCTTTAGATGACAAAGTCACACAGCATCACATCCAGCCAGGCAGAGGGCGGGCTCAGATTCAAGGGGGCAGCAGGAATAGATTCTTGGCAGGAGGAGTGGCAAAGCCAGTATCAGTGAAAGGACATGCAGGAGGGAGGGATCGTGTGCCCGTCTTTGGAAGTAAGCTTCACAGAGGGAGGCTTCAAGGATGAGTGAGGAGGAAACTTCAGAATTGCCCCTGGCTCTCTGGTCACCACCAAGGGACTTGAGAGTTATCTGGAGGCAGAGCCCCTTGGAGGCCAAGATGCTCCCAGGAGAGTTTCCTGTCCCCCTTACTTCAGTCTAGCTAGGTGTTTGAGAACATCACCATGCTGCAATCCACCTCATCTCACAGCTCCGATAGGAACCTTGAACAGCCTGGACTGTTCAAACGATAGACGCCCCAGCATCCTCTAAAGGCCACATGGCAGAGGACATCAGATGCCCATGGTTTGCCTCCTTTTTAGTATCATGAAGCTCTGGTGCTGCTTTTGTGAGAAGCCCCCTCCTTCACCGTGGGCAGGATGTGTGGGGTTGTCAGTCAAGAAGCCCTGCCCATCACCTGGCCAAGAGGTGAACACAGAACTCAGGATGCATCTGGAGATCAAGTCTACGGGGCAGTCGCATGAAGACAGTGGCGGGGTGAACATGACTCACCACAAGGCCCTGGCTTATGCCTTAGCTCCTGCTGCCTGAATCCTTGCTCTCTTGTGCTTTTTGAGGTCTGATTTATTTTGTTTTGGTTCAATTTTTCCTTTGATCTGTAAGCTTCCCCAAATCTTCCCAATAAATTTCTTTTTTGCTGAAGTGAGCCTGTTCCATGCAGTCAGAGGTCCTTAACCTCGGTCTCGGCTGCAGAGATCTGCCACGGTGGTGTAACGAGGCTCTGGCTCGGGGAGGGGAGTCGTGTAAAGGGATGTCCAACAGTCCTGCAGGGAGGGGGAGGTTGATGCTGCTTGGAGGCACTGCTTGACTTTCTCCCTTGCGGTATCTTGATTACACGGGGGTAAGACAGTCTTCCCAGCTGGCTCTGAATTTCTCGTCTGTCCATTCTGGGTTGCCTCAGAGGCCACTGGCATAGGGGGAAGGTTTTTGGACCCTGTATGATGGCATCCAACGCTGGGGGGAACAGAGCTTTGAGCAAAGAAAGAGCCACTGGAGGCCCTCTTGATGGTCACTCTGGCAGAGCAGCGGGCCCAAAACCACTGCTGGGGACACAGGGAAGCCCCTTGGTGAAGAGAAAATTGGGGCATTGCTCTTCAGGGCAGTGGGGAGGAGGATCATTAGTAACCAGGGGTCCCAGATTCCCCAATTTGCTGGCTGTGTGACCTCGGGTCAGTTTCCTCATTGGTCAAATTGAGAGAAACAATAACCCTACCGCCTAGAGGTTGGTGGAGTGATTCATTAAATGCACACCAGTCAGAGTTTTTTGTATCCACACGCAGAGTTTATGGCTATATCTCTCACTGATGGAGCATTATGTAATTTCAACTGCTACACAAATAAGCACACTTTGATTTAATAGTGTGTGTTCATTTCCATGGACATCAGCATGAATAACGAGCATCCTATGACTGCAATTTTGTGGATATTATTCTTCAGGAAGAAGTTAATCATTTTAAAGAAAAGTATTAAGCAAATAACAGAACAAGTGGTAAAAGGATGTGGCAATTAGCTTTGGGCATGGTGCTTACCGAGGGGGTATCAGGAAGATGCACGTGGCTGGTAAGAAGGAATGGGGCAACAGGAAGAAAGGCCTGGCTGGATCTGGGTCCACTGAGGTCAGAGATTGGAGATCCCTGTGGAATGTTCTGCCTCTGGTGATGGTGAGGGGCTTTCCGAAGCCCCCACTGAATAGGGCCTTCTGGACTGGACTTCTATCCACCTCCTGGTGCCATAAAGGATGGTGATTGCTGCGCCTCAGGAAGATGAACTCTTGTCTTCCACCCCTGGGACAAACTATGCTGTGGCTTCAGGGCCACAGGAAGGTGGCCTCCATCTGCTCTCCTTGTGCCTCTGAACTGACTCCCTCTCTCAAAGGCACATAGACAGGATTCATGGGCTTTGAGAGCAGTGAGGAATGGGTTCATATCTTGGTTCCCCATTCCCTGGCTCTGAAGTGTTGTTAAGTCTCCTTTGGCTCTCAGCCTCAGCTTTCTTATCTGTAAAATGGGGGCAATAGGAAGTTTTGGAAAATCTGAACCCCACTTAATTCCCCAAAAGGCTGGGTATGGCAGCTGATGGGGGAGCAGAATGGCCTGGTGAGCTCCTGCAGCTGCTGAAGGGATGAGATGGGGCACCCTGGAAGGTCACCCAGCACAGGGTTCTATAAATATGTGCTTCCTTCCACTGCTAATACGAAGCCTCAGTTTGTCCTTCTATGGGAAGGAGAGGCTGAGGAAAGGCCGGGTGGCACCCTCTTCATGGTTCCTCTCCCCTCAAGCACACCCTCTTCTCTGTGCTAGGCTTTGTTCTGCTGTGAACAAAACTGGGAAGCAGGATCGGTGTTGTGTGTCTTCTCTTCCCTGCTCACCCCCGTCCATCTCAGAGCAGGGGGGCTAGAATCAGAGACACCATCTTAGACCCTCCACTCAGCCACGAACCAGCCTGAAGACCTCACCTAAGTTCCTTAATCTCTACAGGCCTCCATTTCCTCTTCTGCAAAATGGGAATAAAACTTATGACTCTTATTCCCCATCCATAAGAGGAGGGATGAGAAAGGTGCCAGAGGATTCCCAGCATAGTAAGTCCTGTCCCTTCCCTTCCTAGCAGAAATGCAGTATATCATGTTCCAAAATTACATTCTACAACCTCACTTGACCCTCAGTGACAATTCTAGTCACTCCTCTCCCTCCCTCTATCCCTCGCTCTCACTGGCTCTGGCCTCTCTCTCGCTTCCCTCCCCTGCTCCCTGCTGTGGATCCTCCTGGAGATGAAGGAAGACAGGAAACCACTGTGTCTGTGTGTCCAAGGCTCTTGGATGACAGTAGAACTGGGGCAAAGGGCAGCTGGGTCAGTGACAGCAGCCTGGGTGGAGGGCCTTGGCGTGGCGAGTGAATGCAATTAGTACTGATGAGGCCCAGGAACCCCTCTCCATATGGGCCTGTGAACTCAGCCATTGCGCTCCTGTCAATGAACACTGAGGAGCAATGTTTGAGCAGGGCGCTGCCCCAACGTGGGTGAGCAGGAAAAGCAGGGGAGCATCATAAAGATTTTCGGCAATAGCTGTCATTTCCTGAGTGCTGAGTTTGGTTATTCTAAGAGCTTTGTGTGCATTACTTTCTTGAATCTTGATCTTTGCTATTTAAGAGCTTATGCTAATATCAATAAAGATTGTCACCACCATTATCCTGCTCTAGGCACAGTGTTGAGCACCACACATTTTCTCAGTCAGCCCCCCAAAACCCTATGAGGCTCGTAGTATTATATCCCCATCTTATAGGTGAGGGAACTGAGGCTCAAATAAGTTCCTGGTGCTAAAATGGAGCTTCTCAGGGCACCTCGGTGGCTCAGTGGGTTAAAGCCTCTGCCTTTGTCTCAGGTCATGATCTCAGGGTCCTGGGACATTGGGCTCCTTTCTCAGCAGGGAGCCTGCTTTCCCTCTGCCTCTGCCTGCCACTCTGCCTGCTTGTGCTCTCTCTCTCTCTGACAAATGAATAAATAAAATCTTAGAAAAAAGAATTTTTTTTAAATAAAAAAATAAATAAATAAAATGGAGCTTCTCACACTTCAGTGTACATCTAAAACCGCCGATGACCTTGTCCAGTTCCAGATTGTTCAGGTCTGGTGTGGGGTCTGAGATTCCACATTTGTAACAGGCCCCTGGGTGACACAGATGCCTCTGGTTCCAATGACACCCGAGTAGGGAGATCCTAGATCACTCAGCTGGAAAGTGACTGATCTGGGATCTGAACACCCATCAAAATCAAGTGTGGGTCTTACTTTGAAAAGCACCATTGTGAGAATGTATGAGAGGACAGAGAAAGGAGGGACTATTCTGACCAGAGGGTTGAAGGAAGGTTGCATAGAAGAGGTGGTCTAAGTAGGGCTTTCAAGGATGGGTAGGATTTGGAAGAGATGGAAGGGAAGGGGTGTCTCAGGTCATGAGCAAAAAACAGAGAGAAAGAAAAGAGTGGGGGATGTGTTAGGGGGATATCATTGTTGAAGCATAGGGTGGGTTATGTTGATGTCATAACCCCAGCATCTCAGAATTGGACTTTAGTTGGAAATGGGGTCATTTCTGGTATCAATGGTTAAGATGAGCTCGTGATGGAGTAGAGTGGGCCTCTAATCCTGTATGATATGATGTCCTTAGACAAAGGGGCAATTTAAGCACAATGTTGTGTGCAGAGAATGCCATGTGAAGAGGGGAGTCTCACCTCTACTGGCCGAGGAGCCACCAGACACTGAGAGGAGGGCCTGGAACAGATCCTTCCCTAAGGCCTTCTAGGGAGTGTGGTCCTGAGGACAGCTTGATCTTGGACTTCTCTCCCTGGAACTGTGAGACAATACATTTCCATTGTTTAAATTGCTTAGCATGTGGTACTTTGCTCCAGCATCCCTAGTGAAGGATACAGCATATCTTCTCTGTGTGTTTTGATAGATGGCCTCGAGGAAAAAAATGCTTTTTGTACCTAGGAATTGTACTTTTAGGCTCAAGAAGATCCCTTGTCTCAAGGGGAGACAAGTAAGAGGATGGCCAACTGGTTCAAGAGGGGTCTCTTCCCCACTGACTGGGGAAAGCACATGCAAATACGTACACACAAAACTGACTTAAGGTATAATTCGAAGTATTTCTTAGTACTAATTTAGGTCTCTCTCCACTGAGAAGGTTGTAGGGGAGAAAATGGGGCAGGAATGACCAGGGATTGAGTCTTACTGTGCGAGGCACTCTCCATGCTTTAATTGCATCCCTCCTGCACTCTTAGAAGGAAGATAAAGTTATCTTCATTTCACAGAGGATGAGACTGAGGGTCAAAGAGTTTGGGTCACTTACCCAAGGACCCATAGACAGGAGGTAGCATAACAGACACTGGGACACAATGGCCTAACTTCTCCCATCACTCCTGCCATTACAGAATGTGTAATGATGGGAAAAGTGACCCAGAGCTGGGCCTCAGTTTGAGGAAAGGAACAAACTTGAGATCAGGAGGTTGATGAAGAGATCTGTCTACAGAATTCTTACCATATGAGATAACGTCCCCCTTATTGTTCAAGCTACTTTTAGTTGCACCGTCTGTTGTTTGCAACCAAAAGCATCCTAATAGAATCAGCTGTTAAAATGAGCCAGGTCTTCGGGTCCAAGATATATTGCAAGTGCCGCACGTCAAGATGAGCTAATAAACAATACCCTTGTTTCCCCACCCACGTTCAGAACCAATGAGAAATAAGAATGAGAGAAAGGCAGATGGAGCCCCAAAACACTGCTCCTACCAAGATAAAGCTGCTATTGGAGAACATGGCTCTGTGTGTGGGAGAGTGGGCTGCCTTATGTTACACCAGAATAGGCAGACTTGCCCCCTCTTCCTGGGGTGTAGGCAGCTTTGGGCCGTGGCAGGGACTGTGAGAACCAAGCAGAACCTGGCTCCCCATGGAGAAAGTGGGGAGGAAGGCTCTGGGATACTGTTGCCAAGTTCCTTATCCCAGACCCAACGACGAGCTAGGTGACTCAGTAGGGCAGGCTTGTGAAAAGATGGAGAGTGGTGTGTGGCATCTAGAGAGCTCCTGGAGGATTCATCTGGAGAGAGGAAAAAATGTTCTTCCAGGAGGGTAAAATTGAAAAAAGAGAGAAAGAGAGAGAGAGAAATGATTATATAATACAAACTTATTTTTGTTTTTAAAAAGGGAAAAACCTACATGTGTATGTATGAGCACAGACAGGCATGAGAGAATAGACACCAAGGCTGCCCCAAGCGCTGAGGGTGGAGAAGGGATGGAAAGATGGTAAGTGGGAGTAGGACACAATAAGGGATGACGTCTCTGCCCACTGGGAGCTGCCAGTCTTTCGGGCAAACTCAGACACCATGCTAGGATTCCATCTGGAAAGTGAGATAGGGTCATGGGTTCGGGCTGGAACTGGATCATGCAGACCGTTCACAGGAGGTTGAAGAAATCAGAGGAGTGTTCACAGTGGAGATGAACGTTGACTGGGAGGATGAGAGCGTAGACCAGTGGTTCTCAAAGAGGGCCCCATAGACCAACAGCATCCACGTCATCTGGAAACGTGTTACAAATACCAATTCTTGGGCTCCATCCCAGATCTGCTGAGTGAGAAACTTGAGGGAAGTCTTAACTAGCCTGATGTGACCCTGATGCCTGCTAAAACTTGAGAACCTTTGGAGTCAGGTCACCTGGATTTAATCATGGCTCTGGTTCTTAATAACTCTGTGGCCCTCAGCAACTCAGGTAACTTCTGTGAGTTTCAAGTTCCTCACTGGGGAAAATAGGAATAGTGTCCTATCTTATGCAATGATTATACTAGGTATGTGTGTGGCACCATTCTTGATACTGAGGTTCAGGGTTGGATAGTCCTGACCTCTGGCCTCAAGGAGCTAGTGGTCAGTGGGTTGTAATAAAAGCCAATATTTTTTAAACACCTGTTATGTGCCAGACATTATGCAGAGTACTTTATGTGTATTATGTCATTTATTTCATTATCTCCATTTCATTATATCTCCATTATCTCCATTTCATTATCTCCATATATAAGAGTCATTATCTCCATTTTCAGATGGGGCTGAGTGACCAGGCGGAACACACATGACCACTGAGGATAGACAACTGAGAGCCAAAGATAGGTTGTTCGGTTTCAAAATCTAAAACAGAGAAAACTCCATAGTTCTGAGCAAGGAGGAAGGAAACCTAGCCTGAAGACCCCCTTTCCCACAGAAGAGGGATCAGGGCCACAAGAGAGGCCCACGTTAATGTGAGGGGGGTTTTATCAGGATCCTTCCTTGGCTACTCCTAAACCCACCTTTGGGGGTAAATTTTCCCACAGTTTCATACTACTTTCCATTTCAAAGGATCTACATTTTCAAAACCATAAAGTTTTGGGCTCAAGGGCCTTTCCAGAATTCTAGCACAAAGATTTAGAGCTCTTTGTGCTCTAAATACTTTCATGCATGAAAGTATTGTCATGCCAAACCATCACCACCATATTGAATTATTGGTTGGGTTTACCTTTGGTCAATCTCAGTTTGTCCCCTCTCCACTTCTGCTGGCTCTTGCTGGGTTCTTATCTGCTCTTCTCTGACCTGCTCTGTGTCCCCAGAGGGGGCTACCCTTAGCCTCTAGCCCACAGAGAGCTACCCTTAGCCTCTAGCTTCCAGTTGGAGGTACCAAGAGGCGATTGGAAGGCAAGAAGAAAAAGAAATGGGACCTCTATTCTCCCTACTCTCTCCTGCGTGGTTGTGGCGGGTCTCATTGTGGCTGCTTTTCTCTGTGTCACAGCCCCTACAGAGCTCCCACTTCCATGACCCCTCCTCTTGTCCCCCAAGATCGGGAATAGTAAAAGCTTTCTGCGATTGCTGGCCCCTTGGGTGCTTTGCCACCCTTTACAGCTTCCCTTAACCCTACCCATGCCTCATAAATAGTCTCTTTATTACCTTCTCTTCCCGGTAAACCTTTTGAGCATTCCATCTCTCTCCTGAGTGGGACCCTTGCTGATACAGAGAGCAGTACCAATAATGGCTGACATTTATGGGATGCTCTCACGTGTGTGGTCTTGTTCTAAGAGCTTCATATGCTTCCACTCATTTAAGCCTCTCTGTGCAGTGGGCACTATCTGGCATTATCTTGAATGAATGCTAGTTACCTTTGGCCAATGAACTTCAGGCATGGTTCCAGGCATGGTAGATCAAACAGAAGCTCCTAGAATGGTATCTGACGTTCATTACCATGCACAGAAACTGATGTGACAGAGGCCTGGCACCTCTGCCAGTGACAGCCTCTTGTCGGGGTTTATTTTTCCTCTCCCAGCATTTCAAGCTCTGGAACTGTTTCTTATGCTGCTGGGTCCTTCCAAGCACCCAGCACAGGCCAAGAGGCTGGCAGCAGATGCGCCACGGGCTCCTGGGGACTGATTGATTGGCTGATACCGTGTGGCTGAATGAGTGGATGATTTCAGAACAGCTGCTGCCAGGGGAAAATTCCAAGTGCAAAATATTATTATTAATTATCACGATTGCTCTTTCAGCTGTAGGCACAGTGTCTGCTTAGGAGGAAGAGATAAGGCATCCTTGCCAAAGCAAAAAGACTGATTAATGCTGATGGATTTTGTCCTCTGAGACAAGGCTGCACAGTGTTTTTATTTTCTTTTTAATGACTTCTAGACTGAAGTTAATAAGAGAGAAAGAAAGAAAGAAAGAAAGAAAGAAAGAAAGAAAGAAAGAAAGAAAGAAAGAAAGAAAGAAAGAAAGAAAGAAAGAAAGAAAGAAAGAAAGAAAAGAGAAAACCCTGGATTTGAGGCCTGGCTAGGCCCAAGGTTGTGTGACCTTGGATGAATTACTTAAACTTTCTGTGCCCCAGAGTCTTCATTGCTTAAATAATCTGGGACTAGGTAACATCTAAGGTTCCTTCCAGCAGTTCTCCAAAGATTCTGGGCAGCGCAACACCAGACCTCTGCTAATTGGCTACGCCCACCCAACCTTTCTTCTACCAATGGAGAGGGGGGCACTCTCAAATGCCACGCCCCGCCTCCTGGGCTCCTCAGGTTGTGAGAGCCCAATGTGTCCTCCTCTCATAGGCACCGTGGGGAGAAGGGATCGCGGTAGGGGGCTGACACAAAATCCCTTCCTCTTCCTCTTTCTCCTCCTTCTTCGTGGTCACGATAAGAGTGAGAGCCCAGCTCCCACTGTTGGAAGCTTTCTGTGGTGCCCATCACCATTATCAGCACCTCACAGAAATGAATCCTTTTAATCCTCATGACACCTCAGTGAGAGGTATGCTGTTACCACCCTTTCTTTCCTGCTGAGAGACTTTCAGTCCCGTCTCGGAGGTCACACAGCTGGAGGAAGGAGCATCTGACCTCCCAGCTGAAAGGACCCTTAGGGCCTTTCTAGCCTGGGTCTCAACCTGCCTGCACATTAGAATCTCCTGGGGAGCCTGAAAAATGCTGATGCCCGGGTCCCACCCCGAGGTGCTGAATTGGTTTGGGGCACAGCTCGGTTCTGCGGTGTTTTGTTTTGTTTTTTTTTAATCTCCCTCGGATGATTCTGACATGTAGCATAGATCGAGAAGCACAGATCTCATCTAATAACCTATTTGCAGATGAGGGAGTAGAGGCTCAAAGAAGGGGAGTAGACTTTCCTGAGTGTCTCTTCCCCCATGGCCCTCCAGGTGGGAATACAGAGGAAGTGATGCCGGTTGGAGCTGCTGATCCTGCTCTCTGAAGCCCTTCCCAGCCAGCATCTCTGGATCTCCCCAGGGTATCACCAGGGTGGTCTCCATTACCTCCCCGCCTCCACCAGTTTGACATCTGCCAAGCCTGGAGGCAACTGGAAACCCCAGTGAGGGAGCAGAGGATGGAGAAGGAGATCTCATTGGGGTCAGCCCTGGGGACTTAATTACCTTTCCCCTTGTCCCGAGCCTTTGTTCTCTTTCTCGCCCAGCACATGATTTCCTGAGCAGAGTCCTCACAGGTTTGAACTGGTGGGGATAGCCAGCGTCCACGCTCTTCTGAGCCCTGGTGCTTAGCAAACTGGCCCCAGGTGGCGACAGACTTGGGGGCTCGGACCAAAACAAAATCTGAAGAGCAGCTGCCTAGCAAGTGCTTCCTATGAGCCAGAAACCATGAACATTATTTCATTTAAGCCTCACAAATATAAGTGGGAAACATTACAAATTCTACATTTCAATTGTACGAGCAGAGGCCTAGAAGAGTTAAATGATTTGCCCAAGGGTACATTAGCTAGTAAGTGACAGAGGGAGAATTAAACACAAGTCACCTGCCAATGTTAGCCTAAATGCTACCTCCTTCAGGAAGCCTTCCCTGAAAACCAGGACAGGCTAGAACAGATCCTTGTAGTATGGTCCAGCAGTCTATGTGTTACCTATGTTCCTTTATAATTAAGTATTCATCAGCGCTGTTGTTCAAGAAAGCTTTGCCTCTCCCACTAGACTATAAGCTCCTTGGTGGGGGCTGTTTCTGCAAACCACCCCCTCCCATATGCCCAGTTCTCAAAATAGTGCCTACCCCTTGGCAGACCAGCTGCCGGATAAGTGTTGAAAGAAAGAAAAGGTGAATGATCCGAATGATCCCATGCCACAGTCTGACAATTGCCTCAAAATTTACATCCATTAGTTGGGAATGGTCTCCAAAATTAGCCTCTTTTAAGAAAGATGGTGCCCCAGATGGAGAAAGCCCTGGGCTCCTTGCCTTATTAAGGATAGGGGGACGCTTCTGAGAATTGTTAACCTAATAAGAAAAATCTTAAGGATTCCGTCACCATTGTGCCTCCCTTACGCATGTTTATTAGTCCAGTGGAGGCCAAGTGACCTGAGCTGAGCAGGTGGAGATCTGGCCATTCAACTGAATCATCACAATTCACGAACCACTGTTTCTGCACCCTGTTATAGCATCTAGCATTGCAGGGAGCTGCATGTATCCATCCAATGGATTAATCACACTGGGGTTTGATTTTTGTATCTGACAACCAGTCCAGAAGAGGAAAATCTCAAGAGCTCACAGCTGTTCGAAGAAGTCCTTAAGGACTCAGGATTCTTCAGATGCCTGCTCAGCCATCCCCACTGTGACATTTCCTCCTCACGGTCACAAGATGGCCAGTCTGCCTTGAGGTGTTGAGTCCAAGGATACAGGCAGGGAAATGGGGTGAGAGTGTGTGGTTCCGAGGGGCCAAAGGCAAAGAGCCAGATGAGTCCGACCCTTAATCAGGAAAGCAATAGCTTTTCTAGAAGCCCACCCTGTAGAACCCAGCTCTCATTCTGTCTCATTAGCCCAAGCCATGTCACAGGGCACCTCTGTTTCAGGGGCGCCTGGGGAGGTGGATATTTTTGATCGAACATATTGCCCAGTCGGGATTCTGTTATAAAAGAAGATGGGAGGGATGGATACTGAGTAGGCCACTAGCAATATATGTCACATAAGCTCTGTGCTAGGTACACGGAATGTGAACATGTATGGCATACGGTCCCTTCCCACCATGGGGCATACTGCTTGGTAGGCGTGCCCAACACAAAAACAACCTTTTTTTTTTTTTTAAAGATTTTATTTATTTATTTGACACAGAGAGAGAGATCACAAGTAGGCAGAGAGGCAGGCAAAGAGAGAGGGGGAAGCAGGCTCCCTGCTGAGCAGAGAGCCCGATTCGGGGCTCGATCCCAGGACCCTGAGATCATGACCTGAGCCGAAGGCAGAGGCTTTAACCCACTGAGCCACCCAGGCGCCCCGTAGCCTTTCAAAAGTTGGTCTCAAACTCCCTGTTAGCCCCAGCTCTTGGGATTATTCCATCCCGAATGCTTCACATTCCACATATGATGAGCTCTAGTTTTCATTCTTTGGGACGGGTCTTGAGGGATGGGTAGGAGTTTGGTGGACAAACGGTAAAGGCTTGGCCATTCAAAGTCTGGTTCCAAGGCAGGCTTTAGAGTCTCCCAGACCACTTGCCATTCCCGCATATTCCATAGTTCATAATTTCTCTATGCCCTTTCCTCTGTGCACAGGCTGTTTTTTTTTTTTTTTTTTTCCCTGCATGCTGTGCCCCTCCCCCTTCGTTCTCTGCAATATACTCTCCTGTGGTGGTGAGTCATTCTTGGCCAGCTGTTTGGAGGGCGAGAAAGGACTTCATCGGAGTGAGATGTAGGCAGGAAATTGGATAGCAGTCACGTGGCCCAGCTGCAGAACTTGGCTTTGCTGGTCTTAGAAATGAGAGAAAAGGGAAACTAACTTCACGAACCCCAATCACATGAGGAACACTAGATGCATCATCCGATCCCTGAAACAACCCCGTGCGGTGGGTATTTTTATGTGCCTTGCACAGCCTGGGAGACCAGAAGTCTGCAAGGCGAAACAATTTATCCACTGTTGGGTAGTAGTAATAAGTGACACACCTGCCCGTTATGGTGGCCCTTTCATCAAAACATGAGGTCTTCTTGGTGCCTTTCTTTGTCCTGGGCTGTGCTTTGTTTCTAGAGGTCAGCCCTTCCCTTTCAAGGTTTTATTTCTGGGTATTCCACATGGAGAGTTTCTACTTGAGTCTCTCTCCTACTCTTCACCTTCTTTCCAAGCTAGCACAGGGGTTCTTCAATGGAGGAGGGGAGATTTTCCTCTGCAGGGGGCATCTGAAAGGGCTGGAGACCTTTCAGTTGTCACATTAGACAACGGGGCTACACCAGCATCTAGAGGGGAGAGACCAGGGGTGCTGCTCAGCATTCTGCAGTGCACAGGACCTCCCCAAAGAATTATCCCACCCAAAACTTCTGTAGTGCTGGGAATGAGATTAGTCTCTTCTAGTCTTTGTGAACATTGAAGAAGCAGGTTCTTTCTGGAAGTTTCCCTCAGCAGTTCTTGTTGTGCTCGCTCTTCTTGCTCTTAACTTAGTGCAAAGCAGCAACATTACCCTGCACTGGTGGGTAATCTGTGCTGGTTGGGGTTTCTACACATGGGGCACGGGGAGGTGGGGTAGGAGGGTCTCTCTTCTCCGCCCCTCTCCTAAATTCTTGCTCATCTTTTTTTTTTTTAAGATTTTATTTATTTGACAGAGAGAAACACAGCGAGAGAGGGATCACAAGCAGAGGGAATAGTAGTGGGAGAAGCAGGCTTCCTGCTGAGCAGAGAGCTCGATGTGGGGCTCGATCCCAGGACCCTGGGATCATGACCTGAGCTGAAGGCAGACGCTTAACGACTGAGCCACCCAGGTGCCCCAAATTCTTGCTCATCTTAATGGATTCTTTGAAACTGTAATTATTGTGAAGAGCTTGGCCTCCAGAGTCAGGCTTGGGGTTTGGATTATGAGCACATGACTTACCCAAAACAAGTCATTTAACTCCTTGAAGACTCAAGGTCCATCTTCAAAATGGAAATAACAAGAGCACAGAGCTTGTTAGGGTGGTTGTGAGGATTGATTGATTGATTGATTTAAAGATTTTATTTACTTATTTGACAGAGAGAGAGAGACAATGAGAGAGGGAACACATGCAGGGGGAGTGGGAGAGGGAGAAGCAGGCTTCCCGCCGAGCAGGGAGCCCAACGTGGGGCTTGATCCCAGGACCCTGGGATCATGACCTGAGCCAAAGCCAAATGCTTCACCAACTGAACCACCCAGGGGACCAGGTTTTGGGGATTTTATGAGATAATTCATGTAAATCACAGTGCCTAAGCAGATGCTAAAGGTTCAATATGCGTCTGGCATTATTGTTACTCTGAGCACCTTATTTCACCTGTAAACTCTTTTTTTTTGGAGCCATTTTGTTTCTTTGGAAAACATCTGGTAGAGTGAGAAGGACACAGACACTGGGCTGAGGCATCCCACAGTTCTGGTCAGTTAGTTCTGCTAACTTGCTGGCCATGTGACCTTGGTCAGCTTCCTACTCTGAGTCTCATTTCCTCTGAAAGCTGAAATAACACTCCGACCTTAAATTCTTTCAGGATTAAGCTGGTTGAATGTCTGACACTTAATAGGTGTTCAGTAAACGTTAACCACCCATTTCCTTCTATTTTGGAATCTTCCTGAGTGTTGATGAATGAGCATTTTGAAGAATCTAACACATACCACACTTGCAGAAGCTGATTCGTGCCTGAGAAAGATTGGAGAGGATAATCTTCTCATTGGGGTGACCAAAAAGCCCACAGAGTAAAGGTTTAGGGGCTCACGTCTGTGGGAGGCAGGAGTGAAGACCAAGCTACCCTTCTCAGAACAAATTCTCAATAAAGCATAAGTAAACCTCAATGCATGGGCAGATCTGGGGGCTTCTGTGATGAAATTCAATATCCAAAGCATTGTTTAGAAGTGGCATTCCCAGAGTTGCAGGAGCTGAAGGCGAGGGTGGATTTGGTCCATTTCCCTGCAGGAGTTAGCAAGCAGAAGAGAAATCCCTAGACAACAATGGAGAAAGAGGGTGTTGTGCTGGAACTTTCCATTTGGCCCTCCAGACCTACTTTCTACCTGCTCTCTGCCCCAGAAGGCCAGACCCCAGGAACTGCGTCCATGACATCTGCCATTTTTGAGCCTTGACTGGCAAGGGAAGGAAGAGACTAAGGTAGGTGTGTTTATTTCCCTGGAGCTTCACTGCCAGCTGGCTGGTCCCCAAATGCCACAGCTTTTATTCAGAGAACTCAGCTTCCACAGAATGTACTCTCTGTTCCTGTTCCTGTGCCCGGAAGCCCGGGGGTAGAAATGGCTCCCCACGGTCACTAGCTCCAACCTCCTGCACTCTCCCTCATGCTGCCCCAAGCCCTGGCCACATCCCCACAAATGGTCCTTTTATGAAACTCACCCCCAATTACCCAATTTGAGTGTGCTGTGCCCTTGCCACTGAGGCAATTGATTATTGCCTTTAATTAATTGACGAGGGTGAACTCCTCACAGACACTCCCTCCAGGGGTTTCTTGCAAGCCCCTGCTTCCCCTTGTGGTGGTGTGGATGGGTTTGCTAGGGCTGCTGACAAAGCATCATAGACCGGGTGGCTTAGACAATAGCGGTCCATTTTCTCACAGTTCTGGAGGCCAGAAGTTTGAGATCAAGGTGTTGGTAGGGCCCTTCTGAGGACACGAGGGAGGGATCGGTTCCAGGCCTTTCTTCTCGGCTGCTGGATGGCCATTCCTGGCCTTCCCTTCTCTGTGTCCTCCCATGGTCTTCCCTCTGTCCCTGTCTGCATCCAAACCTCCTCTCCTCATAAGGACACCAGTCAAACTGGATTAGGGCCCACTGAAGGACCTTATTTCCATTCAATTACTTCTTGAAGACCCTCTCTTCCAACACAGGTACATTCTAAAGCCCTGGGGGTTAGGACTTGGACATATGAATTTTTGCGGGGACACAGTTCAGCCTGTAACTTGGTGGTTGAGATACAGGAATGTGATCACTGGGTAGGAGTAAGACGACCCAGCAGCTTTCAAGAGGGACAGGGTCCCTGCTTTAGACCACACACAAATTAATAAACAGAACTATTTCAATAGTGACAAATTAGGTATATGACAGAATGAGTGAGCCAACTTGGGTCAGGGAGAGCCTCTCTGAGGAGGAGATTTGAAAGCTGATCCTAGAGTGAGGTAGAAAAATCACCACTTGACTTCCCCTTTGGGGTGCTTCAATCTTGGCAGAAGAAATGGGGCAAACAAGAAGCCATGAGCGGTTTTCATCCAGAGCGCAAATTTGCTGATATAGAAAGCAAGAGAATTTGAGGGACATGTTTGTTTGCACTGGAAAGAAAGTTTTAAAATGAGATTAAATATACCCTGATAGGGTGGGCCATTTTCCAGGACATTCTGTCACACAGCGGCCATCTCTGCATTTGGGCTTACCCCCTTCTTTGCTGGCCTGCCTGGCCACAAAATTCCGCCTGGCTCCATCCTGTTTTAACCACCACCAGGCAGTGCAGGACATCGACGGGCCATCTGGATATACAGGGATGCCTGGGCATTCCCACCAAACCAATCACAGCTTCCCCCGTGGTCTGCTCTGCAACACAGAAGACTACGGTACTACAGCCAGGCTCACAGGAAAATAGTAGTTTACATTTCAAATGTTTTCACTATGTCCATGGGGATCTCCATTCCATAGGTTTGCAAGAGCTCTGGGGCCAGCAGTGTGTTTGATTTGAGTGCTTCAAAATGAAAGCTAAAGATGACTTGCAATAAAGCAGTGCAAGCAATAGCACGGGGGCTAGACGCCCCCTTAGTAAGTGCTGACCACCCCCCAAGGCTTTCCTTCCCACAAACAGCACAGAAGCTGGTAGGCTGCAGCCAACCATAGGGATCTTCTCCTTTAACTGATTTCACCTCCCTTGGGTTAAACTTTTCCCTTCCCTCTTCCCTTCCTCTCTCCCTTCTTCCCTTCCTTCCAAAAGTGGGCTAAGCTGACCAATTCTATTAGTTTCTTATGACTGCTATAATAAATGGCCACAAAGTCGGTGGCTTAGCATAACACGAATTTATCTGTTACTGCTGGAGGTCAGAACTCCAAGACAGATGTTATCAGGCTAAAATCGAGGTGCTACTGTTCCTTTTGGAAGTTCCAGGGGAGAACCCATTTCTTTGTCTTCTCCAGCTTCTAGAGGCCACCCATGGCCTCTTCTTCCATCTTCAAAGCCAACAGTGCAGTCAGGTCTTTATCCATGCTGTCTCACTCTGACTCTCCTGCCTCCTTCTTTCACTGATTAGGACTCTTGTGATTCCATTATGCCCACTTGGCTAATCCAGAATCATCTCCTGTCTCAAAACCCTTCATTTAATCATATCTGCAAAGTTTCTTTTACCCCGTGAGGTACCATTTTCACAGGTTCTGGGGATTAGGTGGTAGATACCTTTGGGGGAATCATTATTCTGCCTGTCACACTACCCCTCAAGCAGTTTAATTTCTCCAAGTTATAGTTATATGCTTGCAGAGCACCTACACTCTTTATTCACAGTGCCCAGCAATGCTGGAGCTGACTGCTTAGTTGTGCAATTATTGATTTAATGTCTGTCCCCCGTAATTGGACAAAAAGCTCTCCAAAAGAGGTGATCAGAGATGTTTTGACTTTCACAATCACTTTCTCAGAGCTTCCTAGCAGTCAAGGCAAGAGAGAAAGCATGTTAAAAAGAGAAGAGAAAAGAAAAAGATGGCTATCACTGAATGATCACTCACCTCTGTGCCAGCAATATTCTGAACGTTTTTTTAAAAGATTTTATCTATCTATCTATCTATCTATCTATCTATCTATCTATCTATTTGCGTGAGAGCATGAGCGGGGGAGAAGTCAGAGGAAGAAGCAGACTCCCTGCTGAGCAGAGCTCGATCCCAGGATCCTGAGATCATGACCTGAGCCAAAGGCAGACGCTTAACTGACTGAGCCACACTTTATAAAGGAGGGTCTATCATCTACTACAAGCAAGTGGCATAGTAGGGACTTGAAATCCATGCTTTTAACCACTGTGTCATATACACACCCTCAAACAGTACTTCATGTGCAATAAGAAAAGTCTGAGAGGCAGAAATGAAAGAGGGAGAGATCAACTTTATAGACATGTCAGGCAAGACTTTCCAGAGGATGTAATAAATGGAAGGCAGAGAAGGGTGTGTCAAGCTGGAGGGTGTGAAGGGGGCAGGAGGGTTGTGGGAGAGAATAGGACAGGACGTTCCAGGCAGAGGAGAGACAGCGTGAATCAAGTGCCAGGCAGGAAATTGGCTTGGTGTTTTCTAGAAATCGAAGATAATACAGTCCTGCTCGAGCTTAGGTGGAGACAGGCAAGGCACAGGTCAAGAAATAGAGCTGACTCGGGAGGCAGACATGCCATTCTGAGGACGCTGTCAGCCGTGTCTGAGCTTCAGATATTATGAGAAACATTAGAGGACTTATGATGCAGAGGTTTTAACAAAATCAGTTTTCTCACTCTGCAGAGGGAGGATTGATTGCTGGATTGGGATGCTAAAGGCAAAGGGGCAAATGGAGAGTGTGTGAATGGGAAACTTACTGTCAGAACCTAGAACTCTGTGGCTCCAGTCCTGGGCATGCTTGGCTATGCTTCTGGACCCTCCCAAGGGCCTCACCACACAAGGGGAGGGGGTTGGGAAATAGCAAATTCTCTGCTGTTTGGAATGAATAAATTGAAGTCCAATCCCTGAGTCGGAGGGAGTGGCATCGAGCCAGAGAGAAATGCACTTAATTCTTAACTCACAACCCCTTCCTTCAAGAAGCTTGTCTGGCTCAGTTCATTCAGAAATTATTTCTCCCTCCTGTGAACACTTCCCACACTTGTTTCTGCCACTCACACTCATTCAAGCAACAAATACTGACTGAGTATCTACCGTGTGCTGAGCACTGTGCTAGGCACCGTGTTAGATCCAGAAATGAACAGTCATAATGTATTCTTTGCCCTTGTGGAGTTTACTGTGCTGGGAGAATAAAACATCGAACAAATAAATGCATCCATTTTAACATGATTTTAAGTGTCTCAAGCCCCATGGAGAAGTCGAGGGTGCCGGGAAAGAATGTGAGAGGGAACATAATTATGGCAGACTGCATCATTGGCCCCCCAGTTCTTTGCCTCTCCTTATAGTTTCAACCTTGTCATGTGACTTTGAAAGTTTCTCGCATAACACATCCTGTTGACTTTTGGGTTAGCCGTGTGACTTGCTTTGGCCAGTGAGATGAAGTGGGGATGACAGTGAGCCAATTCCAAGTGTAGGTATGACAGGGCTTGTGTGTTCCCATTTGCCTTCTTATGCCCCTCCATCACCTTGAAAATATGCCTCCTATGAAGAGAAGGTAGGTGGAGCAAAGCTTCCCCAGGGGAGCCATGTAGGCTAAGCAGAGTCTAGATTAACTGACCCCTGAGTCTTAAAAGTGAGTGAGAGATGCTCACATACTTCAAGCCTTCCCAGGAACACGTAGGAACTGAAGCAGAGTCCACTGAGCTTCCTATACATGGTGCCTGGAAGTTCCATCAAGCCATAGTGGGATCACTGCAGCTGCTTTTCAAACCCCAATACTCATGTGCATGGACAACTTTTGGGGCAGCTTCATTACAGGCGAAGTAAACTCATGTTTGGAAAGCTCATTTTTCCCCCATGCATCAGTGAGGAATATGAGGAAAATTACCAACAATGCTCAAGCACTCAGTTTTCAGAAAAACATTTCATGAACTAAATCTCCTGATTGCTAAGTACACAGCATCATACCATCCATTTTTCTAACACATAGTAATTTAAAAGCCATTCAAGGAGCCACATCACATGCTCTGAGTAACATGGGAGGTGTGATAAGCATGATCCTCATGCTGGGGGACTTCCAGGAAATCTGTAATTTGGCAAAGGAGGGAAGAGATGTGACCTGACATGGGTGGGTCACTCCCTGCTAGAGAAATATACATGTACTGGTCAATAAAGAGATGGCTGTGCTATAAAAAAAAAAAATGAATGGGAGAGTCTAGCTGAGATCAGCAGAGCTGCCCAGCCAGTCCCAACCCAGGTCAGCTGACCTCTAGCCAACCGGCACCCTTGTGAGTTCAATAAATACTCATTGATATAAGCTGCTAAGTTGTTGGAGTTACTTGTTATACAGCATTATGATTTATAATTAATGATACATGAGCAGTCTGAGCAGGCTGTGGCAAGATTTCCTTTTAAAAAATGACATCTCAGTGAAAGCTAAAGTAAATGGATGAAAGAGAAGGAGAGGAACATTCTAGGCTGAGGAATGAGCAAAGGTCCTAAGGCGGGAAGGGCACAAACATTTAAGAAACTAAAAGAAATCAGGATATCCTGGAGGGTAAGCAAGTGGCCAGGTGAGGTGGAAGAGCACTGGGAAGGAAAGAGATACCCAAATTAACGTGTTACTGTATGGTGCATTTTTGTAATGTTTCCAGGTATAATTTCCTTGGGGAAAGGGTCCATGCTTTATTTGCCTTCCTCTCCTCTTACCCTGCAGAGCAATATCTCACACCACAGTAAATGCCCAGTGAAGGAAGGAGTTCAACCAATAGGAGAGGTGCTGAAAGAACAGCTCCCTGGCATCTCCTCTAAACTTCGGACAATGGCTACAATTTTTCTTCATTTATTCTTTATTTCCTTTATTTTTTAAATTTATTTTTTTTTAAGATTTTATTTACTTGACAGCGAGAAACACAGCGAGAGAGGGAACACAAGCAGAGGGAATGGTAGCGGGAGAAGCATTGGAGTGGGTGGAGGCTGGGTAGGCTCCCGTCTGAGCAGGGAGCCAGATGCGGGGCTCGATCCCAGGACCCTGAGATCATGACCTGGGCCGAAGGCAGACACTTAACGACTGAGCCACCCAGGCGCCCCTAAATTTATTTTTATTTTTAATTTTTTAAAATTTTTCTTTATTTAGTTCATTTATGACCCTGTTGTTTGAAATGGGAGGCCCTTCTGTTTTACCCATCACTCTCTATTTTCATATTGAGCTTTTTGTTTCCTCATGGCATTTTTTACCACCTGATGTTATATTTACAGAATTATTGTTTTGGCACTTGTCTCTTCCACCAGAGGGCAGGGACTTTGTCTTGCTCATGACTGTATCCTCAGTGCCACAGACTGTGCCTGACACAGATGTAGATGCAGAAAAAAATGTTTGTTGGAAAAAAATGCATGCTCAGATGCTGAAATAGTTAATGCTCAAGAACCTCCAAAAAAGTACAATCCAGGGGTTAGTGTATTCATTATCTGTTGGTTCAGTAAGAAAGTGAGACAAAGCTTTCTTATATAGGATGGGGAACATCCATGGACAAAGCAGAAGGAGTGGTTAAGTCACCTATGATTCTTACTGGGACATGTGGGGCCTTGGTTAAAGCCCTGTAATTAAGGGATTAGAGTACTGTATCAGTTATCTGTTGCTGCATAACAAACCAAAACTATGTGGCTTAAAACAATCACCACGGCAATTGCTCACAATGCTCTAGGACAGAAATGCGGGATAATTTCAGCTGGGTAGTTCTGTTGATCTTATCTGAATTAACTCACACGGCTGCTATCATCCAGCAAGTAGACTAGGGCTGGAAGACCCAAAGGTTGCTGGTGCTGGATGTTGACTGGACCATTCTGTCCTCTGGACTTCTCATCCTCAAGGATGATGGCAGCTTTAGAGCAGCTGGTAGGATGACCATCCATACTGCTTTGCCTGGGACTATCTTGGTTCTAGCAATGAAAGTCCCATATCACAGGAGACCCCCAGGAGAATCAGGATGGTTGGTCATCCTAACAGGGTGGAGAAGGAGAATGGGAGTGAGCTTTCTGAGGTCTAAGCTCAGAACTTCCACAGGGATACTTCTGTTGCATTTTGTTAAGCATGTCCCCAAGGCCAGCCCAGATTCCAGGGGTAGAGAAATGGACTCCATCCCTGAAACACATACTGCAAAGAAGGATGCATGCGGGGACAGGAGGATTTTTGCAATTCACTACAGGTATTGTGGAAAGTAAAACCACAGACTTAGAAGCAGAGTAAGCCTTTTTTGTTTATTGAAAAATCTGCACAAAGGAAGGAAATATTAGACAGCCATCACTAGCCAAACGTCCAGCGAGAGCTGACTTCAGTGTCTTAATAACATGAAAAGCATAGACTTCCTTGTATATGTAAGCGCAGTCTAAGACCTCTTCCTTTGGAATGAAGCTTGCAGTGAGCAGCTTGGGAGGGTTGGGGAAATATACAGGTGAAGGAGAGAAGATTTCTTGGTAATTATGAGAAAGGAGATCAAATCTCAACATCACACATTAATACCAAAAATGCTATTTCAAGGATAGCAGATTGATAATCTGTTTGCTTAGTAAAATATTTGAGATAATTAAACTTCACATTCATATACTGCTTTCTGTGCACCAGATACAGTTCAAGTGTAGGCGATTTACACCGACTAACACATTTAAAACTCACATTTACAGATGAGGAAAATTGAGGCCCAACCTCACCTAGGGGGTAGGTGGTAAAGTTGGCATCTGAACCCAGGCAGCCTGGCTCTTCATCTGCCTCTCCAGGAGCTACCATTTAGCTGAGACTTTAATTTCCTTTTTCTAACTAGCCGTTTGGAATAATAACCTAAAGGCCTATCTGCTAGGGTGGTTGGTGTTGCTCCTCAGTGTTAGAGAGAGGGCCGGCTGGAGAGTTTGCCCCGGAACAGAAGTGCAGGGATTGGGTTCCCACCCGGGCAGGAACGGAGGCGGCTCCTGCGCAGGCGCAGTCCGCACAGGCCGGGAGTAGCTGGAGTCCCGCAGTGGGAGGGTCAGGCCGCCTTCCGCCTTCTCCCGCCCTGCGGACGTGGCGGGTAGGGTGGCAGTGGCGAGCAGGGAGGGAGCGGGTGGAGGCTGGGCAGCTCTGAAAATGTGGAACCCCGAAGGGCTCTTGGTGGCGTGGGTGGTGTGAAAACTTGAAGACACCGTGCCCCGACCTCAGGGAGAACCAGCGTAGTGCGTGCACCCATTCTGCAGATGGGCAGACTGAGCCCTGTTCTCCTGGGAGCGCTGGGGAGAGCTTAGCTTCCCTTTTCTTTTCTCTGAGCCTGGGTTCCTCATCGGTGGAATGGGACTCTGGGCGCCTGTCCGGCCCTGTGCGTTCAGAGAATACCAGGCCCTGTGCTAAGTGCTGCTTACTCACAAGATTGTCGTGGGGGAAATCAAATGAGATTAAAAAAGTGAAAAAGCACTGGGTATGCTTTTAAGCATGTTATAGATGTGAGCTCTTAGGAACTCGCACTTGTGTTTGTAAGTCGTTTTTATTAAGAAAGAGTTCAAGCTTTACTGTTTCCTGGCCTCAGGTCACCCCGCTGTCCTGGCCAGATTTCTTGCAAATGGATCCAATTAGTCACTGGAAGAGTTGAGAATAGGATTGGCTCGGTGCAGACAGATGACTATGATATCGCCCTCGCTCTGCAGTATATCTCCACTGCTCCTTTACAGGGATTAAAGTGAATTGGTGATTTGTAACTGCTCTTAAGTAGTTCTCTGGCAGGTTCCGAGTAGATTTCAATCTCCTAATTAGTTTGGGAGGCTGAAAACTGTTGATGTTGAAATGGGACACTTGGCTCCTGCTTTCCTTCCTTCACTCTTTGGTTGATAAAAACCCAGTGATAGGATAAACACCCTTGCCATCCTCATTCCTTCCTCCTTTCATTCACAAGCCTCGGGGCTCCATTTGTGGACGTATAATACAACATTTATTTTCTAGTAGTTTAAAACATGTTTGTACTAGGACTAAGTTGGACAAGACCTTGTGCCAAGCCATCAAGACATGAGGAAACAAAACAACAACAACAAAAAGACATAAGGAAACGACTATGATATGGTCCCTGCTCTCAAGAAGCTTACAGTATTGAGGGGAAAGAATGTGGTGAGGGGTCGGGTTAAATTAGGACTAAATGGGAATTTCACAGACAACCTCCATTATTTTATTAGAGCCATTGGTTGTTTTATTTTACTCACGATTGGCATTCTGTCTTCAGGGAATGCTGTTTAGAGCCAAGGTTATGTGATTTCCCAGTCCCTTATTTGTCCTAAAAAGTAATTTAAGTGCTTTCCCTGCTTCCGCTGGGAAGGTTCCTTATGGAACCTCCACCATCACAGATGTTCCCCTGCTCCTGGGAACGTATTCTCAAAGGAGCCATGTGAGGCACAGAAGAAGAGGATTTCTGAGCCTTAATTTTGCTTTTCTTGTTAGTGTCCTGGCTTTGGGTTTTGGTGCCCTTTCCCGCAAACACATATTCTTGACCCTCAAGATCCCTTACCATTATTTCAAGGCACAGGGAACTGTGTCTGTATCATACTGATCTTTTTCTTTAAACGGTAGCATTCACAGTCCATTGCTCTTACCTGGGCATTTAACCATAGACTGACCACTTTGCATTGTTAGTTAACCCTCATGTACATTGTGTGTTGTTGAGCAGGGATTCAGGGACACTGTACAGTAGATGAAAAAGCACAGGTGTGGAAGATCAGCAGATCTGAGTTTGAATTCTCGTCCTGCTGCTCAGTGGCTATGTTTCTAAAAGTTTGTGAACCTCACGTTGTTCAGCCGTCACATGCAAAGCTGTCTTCTGCAGGAGTGTTCCTCGTAGGCATGTGGTGAGACTTAGATAATGAAATAAGATGGGAAATACCTTCTTTTTTCCCTTCCCTCCTCCCCTTTATGTTTCCTCTTCCGGGCCCTATCCAGCGTTTGTGTCTATAGGCTCTACTTAATACTAGTAGGATGAATGAAGGCCCGTCACTTACAGTTAAATTATGAGTGTGGATTGAGGTTTTCACCCCAAATCGTAGCATTTTAGAGTACACGTCTTCTGATTCTCAGCCCACTGCCACTGTTTGGTGTAACTTGCACTATTTCTTTAATATGTATTAAGTTCAGAGTACTGTGTCTTCAGAGAAATAGATGTGGCTGGGTTCCTGTACCCAAGAGGTTTCAGTCTGTCTGGGAAGCTAGAGGTCTCCATCTCCTATGTATGTTGCCTCTAACCCAACAACTAAACCTCTAAAAGTTGAGATGGTCTGAGGTATGGCCCAAGTCATCGTTTAGCTTGACAGTCTCCTTGGATGAGCTCGTCCACCTCCCTGGCTTTGAATTCCTATACCTGCTGGAGAGTCCAAACTGATCTGAAGTCTAGACTATTCTCTTAAGCTTCAAACACGTAACTACTTAGCAAATGTACTTACCCTGAAACTACTTCAAATAAACAAGCCTCTTTTTCCTCCAAACCTGTTCTGCCTCCAATGTCCCCCAACTTCCTTGCAGTCCCCTGTACCTTGCATCCCTCTGCCCTCCAACAAATCACGAGGTAATACAGTTTCTGCCTTCAAAATGTAACTGAACCCATGTAATTCTCTCCAGCTCCACTGATACCGTCAACATTTGAGCCACCGTCATCTGTCCCTTGTACTACCATAACAGCTGCCTCTCAACCGTCCCCTCTAATCTGTTTTCCATGTGCCACCTCTTGTCGCAGAACTGGTCAGGTCGCTTCCCCACTGACAATCCTCTAATGGCTTCGCTGGTAAGTTTCTGAGTCATTCCCAGCCCCCTAACAATCACTATACATTGGCCCCACGGACTTCTCTGACTGCGTCTCCTATCACTCCCCACCCACTTGCCTCTTTCCAGTCACACTGAGGTGTCTTTGTGCACCAATATGCACTTTTTCAGGGAAACCTTCCCAAGCCCCCATTAGTTGGATAAGTTCCTTCATTATACCTCCTTATGGAACCCTGACCTTTCTTGGGGGTACTATTCATCTTAATTGTAATTATATAGTAGTCTTTGCATCAATATTTGGTCATTGATTTGCCCACTAGTCTGTAAGCTTCTCGGGAGCAGACATCACGTCTCCTGAGCACCCAGCCCTGTACCTAGAACACATGGACACCCATTAAATAATGGTTGAATGAACAGTAAGATGTCAAGTATCAAAGAAAATCTCAAAACAATGAATGTGATGAGAATTCAGAGTCAGAAGAGATCACTGGGGCCTCAGGTGGCTGAGACTTGGGTTATTTCTGAGAGGAAAACATGACTCTTTAAAGGTATCTGGGGTCTTTGAATATTCAGGGGACAAAGAGTGTGTGCCAGTTGACAGAAGGAGAGTTTCATATAAGAAAGCAATTCAAAATACAGGTTGGGAAGTAAGTCAAGGCCATCTTGCAGATGTCCTTGGGTGCTAAGCTAAGGAATGTAAACTTTTTTTGTAGACAGTAAGAAACCACTGATATTTTTTGGGCATGAGTGGTAAAAACATTTGCACATCAGTGGCAAACCATTGAGACTCTCAGTTGCCAGTGAGAGAAACCCATTCCAAATAGGCTTAAACAAAAGGGAATTTATTGACTTACACCAACGGGAACGTCCAGGGATAGAACTTACTTTAGGCATAGCCTATTCAAAAAGCTCAGATGGTATAACTGATTTCTTTCTGAACCTCTCTGTGCTCAGCATCCTTTGAGTAGGCTCCCCTCTCTGGTAGGCTCCCCTCATGGTGATAGAACGGTTGCAGCAGTTCCAGGATCACAGCTTTCCAGTCTGAAGTCCATGAAGGGGGTATCATCAACTCTCCCGGTGGCTCTAATAGCAATCCTGGAATTGAGTCTAGATGAGTGGAACAGTCTGGTTTGGTTCAGATGCCCCTTGCAGGACCAGTGTTTGTTACCAGAGGAAAGCAATGTGCCCAGTGGCTGAGACGCACGTGGTTCAGATTCACAGCCCTGCTTCCCCAGTTCAGGGTGGAGTCCTCCCAGACCAAACCACAGCGAAGGAGCCCAGGGAGGAGTAAATTTCCAAATGGAAAGAGAATTATTGCAAAGTACTTGGAGACTGGGCCCCAAACCAGTGAGTGTCCATAATAGGAAAGAGGGTCAGTCTGGCGATATACAGGAGTTGGGAGGGATGCAAGGTGCCTAGGAGCATGCCTATCTCCTTGCCCGCAAATTGGTCACCTGCTGCCATTCAAACAGAAGACACATTTCATTTTAGAAGCTGTCTAGGCTCATGGGGATTTCATTCTTTCCAAATGTGTTGTCATAAAAATTGAGTTAGGGGTGCCTGGGTGGCTCAGTTGGTTAAGCATCTGACTCTTGGTTTCAGCTCAGGTCATGATCTCAGGGTAGTGGGATCAAACCTCACATGGGACTCCCCACTCAGCAGGGAGTCTGCTTGGGATTCTCTCCCTCTGCCCCTCCTCCCCCCCAAATAAATAAATCTTTTTAAAAGTTGGGTTAAAAAAAGATCAGATTCTTTTTAAGTTTTCTCATCATTTTCATTTATTGCACAAATAACATCACAACAACAATAAAGGAAGAATAAAAGGTGGGGAAGGGAAAGGCAGGCTATTGTAAATGCCTTCTTAAAAAGGCACAAGGCCAGTGGCAGATGTGTAAATTGTGTCTTCAATTTATCTCATATCCTCTCAATGTGCCCTTGTCAAACAAAACAAAACAAAACAAAACAAAAACTACAACAAAAACCCACCTCATTTTGTAATAGCACCAAGAGGCACATTAGAACAATGTGCAAGGTGGCTGTAGTGAAGTTTTTAACAAGGATTGACTAGACGAGAAAAGCTATAGTCCATACTTGTCCAATTCGAGGAGGAGGAGCTTGAGAAGAGCGGAAAGGAATCTACTATATAATGTGTTTTTACTTTCTGCCTGTAGGCATTTCTTCTATGGCACAGTCTCCTATGTGAAAGCGATGCAAATCTTTCTAAACCATTTCCTATCTTCTGATGTCATCTCTTGAGTGATAGCTAGGCCCCTGAGCTCTCTACTTTCTGAAAATTCCATAGAAACAAGTGAGCATTAAATACATATTTGTGAATGAGTGTGATGCATTGTTTTGTGGTGACCTTGGCTGAGAGGGGGATGGGCTGGTGTAGGAAGCTCTCATGGAAAGATTGCCATCTGATGGATTGACCTACTTTGATACAGGGTTTTTTCCCCTCCGGTACTCATAAGTCTTTAACAATTCGTGGCCCATCTATTAATTTAACGTGATTGAGACAAACATTTTCAGACTGTAATTGAAAGAGCATAGCTTTTTCAAATGTGTGCAGAAGACTAGTATTTGCAGAGCCTCTGGACATCAGGAACGTCTGACAGGTATGTAGGTGGTAAATTGAATAAATAGGATCTATCATGTGCTGGAAAGTGGCTTCTGTAAATAGGAAATTAATGTTGCCCACAATGAGTCAGATCTGAAATAACGGTGTTTAAAACCGTTGACTCCCACTCAGGTATTTTAAGGACTAAGTCAGCCATCCTTAACCCTTTCAAAATGCAAGGTACTAGAATGTGAGAGGCAGCGACCCTGAAGCATTATCTGTCACCTTTGGGTTCATCTGCATAATACACACACAAGCAGTACAATCAACATTTATCAGCTCGTGCCCTTCAAAATTAATGGAGCCATTTCCTGAATGCTTCTGCGGAGGTGTCTTTTCCCCGTCTCTCTGACACACAGCCTGCTGTCAGCCGATTCTCCTTCCTTTCCTGATCTTGCGAAGATGCTCCTGTCTTCCCTCCCAGGCGAGGCAGAGAGAAACCCTAGCTTGCTGCCCCTTCCTCCTGGCCTCCCACACCCATTTCAGTGTCCTGTCCACTTTCGTTGGGCACTGCCCCCAATGAACTCCATTCTTTCTTCCCTTTGGAGCTTTGCTTTCGTGAAAATTGAACGTAATGATGATGTCATGAATTATACAGTGCAAGCACCTGGCTCGCGGGACCGGCAGCCCAGACCTGGGTTTTCACTGGAAGCCGCGCCCTTCTCGGCTTCAGCAGGTGCTTTGTTAAGTGCAGACAACGGTGAATGGCACCTACTCCCCCCTCCTCTTAATCCCACCGTGTTTCCATCTGTCCTGGCTCTTTGGGGAGCGGGGCTCTGCGCAGTCTGTATTTCCCGAGTCGGCCCCTGGTCAGTGACGGATGGGAGTAATTCTTCCCCACAGTGCTCTCGTCGTCGTCAGCCCTGAGCATTCCAAGTGCAAACACGGTTGACAGGAGCAGATGTGTGCTGTGCACCCACCCTTGCTCATCCTCATTAGCTGTCTTTCTTCAAAGCACAGTGCCAGGGAAGCGCACGTTCCAGCCCAGCTACTGATGCTGGAAGCCGGATGTTCGGATGTTTGGATGCTGGCAGACTTCTCCCTACGCCGCGGCAGCTGCTTCCTCCTGCTTTTCCTCCCGTGCACCTCTTGAACCCAGTTTGAGAAAATAACATCCCTTTGATGCCTGGGCCAGGATCTAACCCAGTTCTAAATGGGTTGAGGTATAGATGTCTGTCGTGCAGAAGGCACATCCTCCCTGTGACACCTTTTAATCCCCCTACCAACTCCGGGGGAGGGTGTGGAGTCCGAAAGACCTGGGTCTGAACTCCGGCACTGCCACTCACCAGCTGTGTGACCTCAAGGACCTCAAGTGACCTCTCTGAGCTTCATTTCCTGATCTGTATAATGAACATAGTCATCCCCCCCTCCATAGGAATGCTGTGAGATTTAAGCAGGATGGTTGATATACCAGCGCCTGGGTGTGTAATGAAGGCTTCGGAAGAGGTGGCTATTATCGTGGAGAGTCTGAACTTGGCCAGGCTGCTGGACTTACTAAGGTTGTACACTTAACAAGTGATAGAACTGAGCTATGTAGCCAAATCTTTATAATCTGTTTCCTTTTCTCCCTCTCCTCCTTTATTAGAAAAGCTGCTGTGTCCCTACCAAAGCACTGCAAAAAAGCAACTGGGGCTCCCAGATACTTTGGCAGTGAGCTGTGCAATTAAACACCAAGGCTAATAATAATAAAAAAAATTACAATATGATAGCTAGTATCTATTGAGTACCCACCAGTGAGGGGGGGAGGCGTGTGCTAGGCAATTGGCAGCATCCTCTAATCTCTTCAACAGCATTCTCCAAAATTCAGTCATTTGTGTTCTGTCTTCATGATTTTTACCATTTTCTGGGTACCACCTATACCACTGTCTTATTTAACTGCCCTTTAAATCGATTCATATTATCATTTAAATAAGTGAATTTTTTTTAAAAAAGTTGTTGCCACCATGGTAAATAGAAAGCCAGCATCATTTACCATAAATGGAAGGTGGCCAGGAACATAAATACAAAAAAAAAAAAAACCAAAAAAAAACCAAAGCAGTATTGTCGAGGTCCAGCCAGATGATGCTCTCGACCTGAGGTCTGCTCTCTGTTCAAAAGGGAAACCAGCAGGTGTCAGAGAAGCCGTCAAGACATCCTGGAGGCCAACAAGTGGTTCTCTGGCCTCAGTTGGAACGACTGCAAGAGAACAACATCCTCATGTGTGATGCTGTGTTCTTTGATGCCCCATCAGGATGCCACCTGCCATTTCAATGTCTCCATCTCCTGCTGAGGGACACACTGCCGTGTGCGAGGCTTTCAGGGACCTGTTCTTGCCCCCTGCTACCAATGACAGTGGCAGAAGCTCAGAGAGGTCACATCATTTACCTAAGATCACATCTCTAATAAATGATCCAGGATAGAGTTAGAACGAACATTCTTGCTCAACAACACAGGAGGAAAATGTGTCAGACTTGAACAAGCTTGAGGATGGGGTCTGCCCAGAGTGCCAGAGCGCTCGCTTAAGTTTTCTGTTCTAGGTTCATGGTCATGGAGCTTATTGAGTCGCCGAGGACCTTAGCAGCCGGGGGAATCCTGACACCCTTGGGGAGGTGGGTGGTCCAGGTGGCTGGAATTGGGTAGGAGGGGGATCCGTGTGGTTGGTGGTCACGTGCCACTGGACACTGAGCTGTGGCAGTGGAAGCCGCTGTCTCCCTGCTGGGAGCAGAACTGGCGGGGTCTCCAGTGGGACGTGGGGAGGCAAGGTGGTGGGACCCGAGGCTGTCCTTGGCATGCTAAGGTCATTGACTGGAGGCACCGGAGTGGTGGAAAGAGAAGCCCCAGTTCAAATCCCAATCATTCCAGGAAATCACTTGCCTCAGTAAACCTGGGAAAATGTTAGCCTTTTTGCCTCTCAGTTTCCTAATCTGAGAAACAGGGATAATGCCATTACCCCATGCCAGTGTTCTATTGAAGATGAAATGAGCTAAAGCTTGAGTATCTAGCAACATACTGACCGCTCATCAAATAATAATTTTATCTTGTCCCTCTTCGCCTCCCCTAGACTGGTCCTATCTGCTTCCCTAAATCCTCCTTCCCCTCCCAGCCCCACCTTGAAAATGAGTCTAATCTTGAGGACATGGGTGGAATCCCTTGGTCTCTGGCTAGGAGATGGGAATATAGTGTCTTTCACAGATTAGGAGTGCAGTGTCTTTACCATCTGTACTTGTTTATAGTCTCCAACAAATCATGGGTCATAGCCTGGCGAAGGGTTTTTGTTTTTTTTCATTAAGAAACCTTTGGGCGAGCACCTGGGTGGCACAGTGGGTTAAAGCCTCTGCCTTCGGCTCAGGTCATGATCTCAGGGTCCAGGGATCGAGCCCCGCATCAGGCTTTCTGCTCAGCGGGGAGTCTGCTTCCTCCTCTCTCTCTGCCTGCCTCTCTGCCTACTTGTGATCTCTCTCTCTGTCAAATAAATAAATAAAATCTGAAAGAAAGAAAGAAAGAAAGAAAGAAAGAAAGAAAGAAAGAAAGAAAGAAAGAAAGAAAGAAAGAAAGAAAGGAAGGAAGAAAGAAAGACCACCAACCTCTGGGCTTTCTGCCTGTTGCCATTCCCACCAGAGAAAACGTCAGGCCTCTGACATTTGCTGAGGTCACTATTCTCTCCTGGGTGGTCTCTTCTCTCTCTTTCTGGCCGTGTTCATCTGACTAACTTTCCTGTGCTTGGGAATGTCAGAGTGGGTTGATTCTAGGAACTGCCAGGCCCCCACCCCCCTTTCTGGGTTCTGCCTGATGATGCAGGAGACACAGGCAGAGAGGAAGTAGTTGTTTTCGGATGTAATCCTCCAAAGGATAAGGTCGTGGCCAAGACCCATTGTTTCCCAAAGGGCCTCAGGCAAGTTTGTCTTACGTCAGTTCGGCAGCCCCGGCAGTTTCACCTTGTTTGTTCCTTCTGGATGGAATACTGGGTTTTTACGAAACTGGGGAGGAAACCTTTATGTAGCAGCCTTCAGTCTTCCCCAGGTGTGGCCCAGAGCTTCTGCTCCAGTAAACGATCTTGTAGAAATCTCTGTCTCTGGATGGGCTGCCCAGGGAATCATGCTGTCAGCAGAGACACATTCAGGGGAAATGTCCACACTCTGGTGCCCCGGCATCCAAGGCATAAGCCTGCATCTTGCTAACGGGAGACAGAGAACGGCTGGTGAGCCATGTGGTCTAGACTGGAATCTGACCATCTGCCGCCCACCGTGGCGGGCTCTTGCAGACTGACCAGCCTTCCCACAACCCCGGCTTTGGTATCTGTAATGGGAGCATGATAGTATTCTCCATCTCATCAGCTGTGGCAAGCCAGGTAGCTGATGCGTTAGAAGAGAGCCCAGCGCATGGCAGGAAATGCTGGGCATCCCTAGTAACAGGTGCTGTCAAAAACTTCTTCATTTTCCCGAATTCCTTGGTCTCCTTGAAATCGTATTCTGGGGTTCACCTGCTTCTCTCCCCATTTGCCCTTGGTTTGCTTTGCGGGCTCCTCTTCCTCTTCCTGCCCTCTAAATTCGGGTGTTTTTCTGGTTCTGGCCCTTTTCCTGCTCCCTCGTTCCTCCTTTCCCCTTGTTCTCTCTCTCCAGTGTCTCCCGTAAGCCCTCTGGGGGCTGTGAATAGCCCTCCAAGTCCACTGCATGCATTTTTTTTTTTTTTTTAACGCTGCAGCTTTTAGGGAGGATGGGCAGACCTGTCATTTGCACGAATAAACCAGAGCATCTCCCATTTGGGCTCCAAAAGTCAGTCTGTCAAAGCTTGTGAATTGTGTTAGTGATTTTGTTTTCAACTTATGCCCTTGAGTAAGGGCACCCGCCCATCTCATAATAGGTGCTATTGTCAAGGCTCATAATGCACGGAGGCAAGAGGAGGCAGAGAGAAAGGTAACTACCATTTGACGTTCTGTGACAAGAGACGGGATAAAAAGATTCTGCCAAAGTCCTAGAATAATGAGGACAATGAGCCATTATTCCCAGGGCTTCATTTTTAGACTGTTGCGGTAAGCACCCTAAATCTCAGCTGTTTACATATGAATTATGAGACTTCCAGGAAAGCCAAAAGCCCATGAAAATTACATGCAAGGAATTGTACTGATGGCCTTGTGTTTCGGGTGAAATTGATCTCTGTTAAATCAATGAAAAAATATTTTCCGACTTCAGAGGTTAAAGAATGTGTTTCTAGGAGAAGAGAGAGAGACTGAGCCAAAAAAGGGGAGGAGCAGAGGAGACAAGAACTCACATCTGTGTGCTCAGCGGTTGACCGATGTCTTCTTAGTTAATAGCCAGAAAAGTCACTCCCATGTTACAGGTGAGGAAACAGGGACTCAGAACACAGAAGGACTCTCCCCAAGACCATGGCAGCGGGGTGGTCTGCATGCCCACCCACCGGCAGGGGCACAAAACAGGGCGCTGTGATGTCATCGTAACTTCAAGATGCTCTTTAGAAAACTTCAGTACTCTCATCACCCTTGTGACATGGAGGGACAGTGCTGCAAAGGGCATGACCAAACAAGACATTCCTAAATAGCAACTTTGATTTGTTGACAATGCAAACCAAGGGCAGTTTGGGGACAGATGCGTACCTCCCCACTTCCCCTCCCCACCCTCTCCTAAACTCACACAAGGCTTCTGGAGGGCTTCAGTTCTGTACCTTTTCACACTATCTATGGTTCCAACGGTGTAGCCAAATGGATGGAACCTGCTTTCGCTCTACTTTCGGAGCTTAGAAAATTCTGGACGTGGGGTGGGGATTATAACATCCTCACCCCTGGTGCCGGCTAGCCAGTGAGATCCTTCTGTCACATTGCAAGAGCTACACCTGCAGGAGGTGACCAAGGGTGGTCCCCTGGGACCGTCTCAAGTGACTTCAAGCAGAAACCCAAAACAAGAAGGACCAGGAAAAAACAGTGAAGTGGGGACATAGACCGGCAATGTTTTTGAACAGTCCGATACGATAGAAACTTGACATACGGAGATCACTAAGGGCATTTTACGTGTCTATGTGGAAATCAATGAGCTTTAATTTTTACAGCCAACTGTGTCCTTCTACCATGAGACAGGCAATCACAGGACTGCTCTCAAGCATGTGTGCCCCTCCCCCTTCTTGCATATAATCCCCCTTTCAACTGACGAGTTTCGGAGCAGTTCCTTCAGAGCAATCTAAAATACCGTTTCCTCAGTTAGACAACGAATAAAACAGTGACTAACCTAATTTCAGGTTGGCTTTTTTTTTTTTTCAGCTGACACGTGCGTGGAAAATTCTTGCTTATATGAGGAGCCTTACCAGAGCCTTTCTTCGATGTCCTTTTATGACTGCCGCCAACACGGGAAGAGAAAGCGAAATTATTTTGAAAGAGAGAGTTTAGGAAATAAAGATGTTTTCTTTCCTCTGTGCTTGATTTTTTTTTTCTTTTTTTCAATCTGAGCGGTTGAGATTTGGTGCTTGTGGTTTTGAAGACTACAATTCCCAAGCCTTTAACGTTGGACCTCCACCATCTCACAGTCTATTCAGTTGAGTGTGACTGGGACACTTCTTATTGGTGGCTGAAAGGAACATATTAGCTGGTGAGCACCTGCCCACCCCACCCCACCCCCCAGTTCACAGCCAACAGCTCAAAGTGAAGTACTTTTTAAAAAATTTTGTTATAAGATTTTATTTATTTGACAGAGAGAGAGAGAGACCACAAGTAGGCAGAGAGGCAGGCAGAGGGAGAGGGGGAAGCAGGCTCCCTGCTGAGCAGAGAGCCCGATGCGGGGCTCGATCCCAGGACCCTGAGACCATGACCTGAGCTGAAAGCAGAGGTCTCAACCCACTGAGCCACCCAGGAGCCCCTAAAGTGAAGTACTTTTAAAGTAGACTGTGTGCTTGGGTCTTTGCCTGCCTCTTGGCTATGTTGCAAGGCGTGGCACAGGGTTTCCATGAATCTTAGGTTTGAGATGTCTTTCCAAGGTCCTTCTTGGTCTTTCTCAAGTCCCAGGGTTTCGTGAGGTCAGAGAAAGTCATGCAAGAGAACTTGTATGGAGAGACTGAGCCACAAGCAACACTTTTGTTTTCTGCCTCCATTCCTGCCCGTGGAATATTTTCCAATTAGGATTCCCCGTGTTATTCTTAACCAAGCAGTTTTTTGTGCTTTATGGCCCCAGACTTTCTAAGCACGGGGTTGAACCATTCGCTCCCTCTCTCTGGAAACCCACTGGCAGGATCCGAGTGTGTGCCGAGGCCTCCGGTTAAGAAAGCCCTTTACATTTCTTGCAAGTGTCTGGTCCAACCTGCCCCCACCTTCACTTTTCAGTTTGCACCCCTCTCAGGTTCTGATTTAAAAGCACTTAATTAGGATGCTAATTAGAACCTAATCAGGTTGCTAATGAAGTAGTTGACAGCCCAGATCAATTAAAAAAGGGAAAAAGCATCCCTGGCCTTTTGTTTGCAGCCTCTGCAGGAGATGACATTCTCTTTTTAATTGCTTTGAGCCAGGCTGTGTAGAAACCAGCCAGGCTCTGTGGCTGCTGCTTGTCTCCTGGTCATGTTCCCTGTGCTGGCCAGAGGCTGCACTGCAGAAGGGGCGTGCTGTCAGACTTTAGAAAGCAAGCTTTCTTCTTTCTGTGTGCTTGAAGTTCTAAATCCCACACTTCCAAGAGGAGTCCTACACTACCTGTCCCTGCTCCTGACCGCTGACATAGTCTATACACACATAGCTACCTGAAAAAGTGTCGGCAAGCATTGAAACCAAATAAATGCTTTAAATAATATTTCTTCTTCTTCTCCTTCTCCTCCCTCTCCTTCTCTTCCTCTTTCTTCTCCTGCTAACCTAGAGACTGGAGTCCACACAGAATTTTGGCGATGATTTCTGTAAAAATAGCAATATTCGTGAAATCTGACATGACAGGCATTACTCAGTAGAAAATAAAAGATTGCTTTCTAGATTGCGTGTGAGGGTTGCAGTGAAGCCAGGCCCGCAAACCCAAAGGTGATCCTGATGACCAGAAGCAGACCAGAAGATGGGGACTAAGGAGAGGGGGTACCAAGGAGGTGAGCGTCAGAGGGCAGTGTGTGCTTGCCCTGAAGAAGAGAGTGATGCAAGTGGTTTAACAAAATATATATTTTTAAAATACATACTGAGCATCTATTGTGTGCCAGGCATTCTGCTGAGCTCAGGTTATGGAGCAGTGAACAAAACCAGACAGACAATAAACAAATGATTGTAGACAAATGAAATGTGTGCGGTGCTGAGCACTATAGGCAGATCCCACACAGATGCTGCGGACTTCCCTACGGAATAAAGCTGCAGCCGAGAAGTGAAGGTCAAGGACACGATGGGCTGGGCAGTGGGGCCAGAAGAGTTCCCTTACCTGTGAAGGGAGATGAGCAGTTTTTGTTCTGGGAGCTAAGAAAAATCCCCAGTGCTAGAGCAGAAGGAAGGATAGGATTTCGTGAGCTGAGGCTGGGGCTTTGCCCAGTCATTCATAGCCCTCTAAGCCACAGGAAGGATTTTGGACTGTAAGGGGCTGTGAGGAAGGCATTAACAGCTTTTAAGCAGGGGATCTTCAGATCAGATTGTGTGCTTGAAATATCCCAGCAGCTGTGTGGGGGACTGATCAGGAGGAGTCCAGATGGGAAGTGGGGGGATCAGTGGTCTAAGTTGCCGTTGACGGTGGCCCGAGCTGGGATGCGGGCAATGGAGACGAGTACAGGTGGGTCGGCTTGAGAGGCCTTTTGAAGAAGGAAGGGGTTGAAGAAGGTTAATTGCATGTGGAGGATGAGGAAGAGGAAGTAGCCAAGAATGGCTCCTAAAAGTGTGGCTCAAGCAGTGGCTTTACTGTGGGACCTTTTGCTGAGATTAGGGAGTTGGGGAGAGAGTAGACCTAGGGGGTGGGGGTGGGACAATCACAAATCCAGTCTTGGCCATGTTTGGTTTGAGGCCTCAAATGGTCATGTCAAAGAGGACAGTGGGATTGGAGGGTGTGAAGCCTGGATGAGCTGGAGATGAAAGAGTCATTGGTTGGCCAACAGTGGGCTGTGATCTGCGGAGTTCCCCAAAATTCTTTGTTTTTCCCCCCAAATTCTCTTGCAGGGGGAGGAAATCCCCTCCTTTGAGAAGAAGCTCAAATCCAGAGGAATTCCAACATTAAATGGTGTCTGAGCAGAGGAGGAATATGGAATCAGCCAAGGCAACTAAGAAGGAGCTATCAGAGATGAGAAGAGGAACTGGGGAGGACCTTTTTGGGGACAGGGTTTTGTATTCAAGGCTTTCTGAGAGGAGATCACCGTTTATAGGTAACCGCTCCAGGCCTGAGAGCAGTGGTTTGCAAAAGCAACAGAAGCCCCCTGAGGTCGAAACCTTCTGTAGATGTCACCTGCAAGGGTAGAGGCTTGGGCTTGGGGTCCTGCTCACTCTGCCTTCCTCTTGTCTACCCACTTCCCACCTCTGAATCCCAGGCTCTGAGGAAGAGCATCAGAAGAGCTCTGCCCTAAAAGGATGTCCACTTAAGCCAACCAAAGCTCTGGCTCCTTTGCATGGAGGGAGCCTATAGAATCTGACTTCTCTGCCTTGCTCCGGGTTGAGAGTATCAGGGAGCCCCTTACCAGGCACGACACCTTCTATCCCCATCAACACATGCCGCATAATCCTTAGAAACTCAGCTTCGACATCACTGGCTTTGTGAACCTTCCTCGAGCCCCCAGTTTGGAACTGATCATGTCCACCCCCTCTCACCGCCATGGGCTCCTTCCTGCACTCCTCACTTGGTTATTTATTTACATGCCCTCCTCCACCACCAGACTTTGTTTCTCCAGGACAGGGACCAAGTCTTTACATCTTAAAACCTGGCACAGTGTGGGTGTTGAATCAATGTTTGCCCAATTGGATTAAATTACATTGAATTAAACTTGGAAGCGCCCTCCGATGCGCTACGGTCCTTCCTTCTTTTACCTAAAGGTGAGAATAAGCTCCAACTCTTTGCTGGCAAGAGTGATTTCTGGAATCCCAAGGCCTGGTTTCCAGTCCAATTTTTCTTAGGATCCTTCCTTCAGTGCTCTGGAGTTAACAGCGCTGGATAAATATGGAAATGTTGGAGAGAGAACCCCCTGGTCTGCAAGCCGTAGGTGGCTCTCGCTGGTTTAAATGGCATTCTCTCCATATCATCCACCAGGCCTACAGCGTCAAGTGACTTTCTTTGGACTCATTTTTCATGAGCAGAAGTGGGACCGTCTCTCCTACTTGTCCTCACCACCTGTCACGGCTCGGGCTCCTTCGCCGATTCCCCATCACTTTTAATTCTTACCTTCAAGAAAGAGCCCACTTCTCACATTTTCTCGTGGAAATGCTTCTTTGTTTTCCTTTCATCTCCTTTTCCAGGATTTGGCCCAAGGATGGTCCCAATATAAAGACTCTGTGGCACTTTCTCTGGGTGGACATGGCTAGGGAATTCCTTGCAGGGGAAGCAGAATTAGACTCTCTCCCCTGGCGACTTGAGTAACGGTTCTTTTTTTGACGACTAGGTGAAAAAGCGTTCTCAAGAGTCATCCTTGAGCAGAGAAGCTGTAAACACTTCTCATTCACCGTCTGTGGCTGCCGTGCTCTGACCCTCAATTTAGAAGGAACGGGCCGAGGGCGCTGGGAAGCTGGCTGCTCACTTCTCCCACTTACCGTAGACCTGGGTCAGGCGTTTGTTTCCTTTCGGATCTCCCCTTCTTCAACCATTCTGCCTCCCCAGCGTTCAGCCAAGGATTACTGTCAGCTAGCAATCCCGTTGAGGAAGCCGAAGGAGGTGGAGGGAAGGAAGAACAAGGGCTCTGGACTTGATCCCGCGTTTAAGCTCCAGCCTTATCACCCACTGGTGGGATCTGTCCCTTAACCTCTGGGAGACTCAGTTTCCTCCTCTGCACATCGGGACTGAGAGCCCTTCCCTGCAGCAGCCTGGTGGTGGGGATGGGCAAAAATGTACAGAAAGCCCCCGGCAGCAAGTCTGGTCCATACAATCACCTAAGAAACGTTTATTGTTCATAAAACAGATATCTTTTTCAGGGGAAATCATTCATTTCACTTGCTGTCATCTCGTTGGCGCAACCCAAATGGTTATGATCGATCCATCTCCCCACCCTGTGCTCAGATTTGAGCTCCTGGTGCCCCCGTGGCTTGCTGTCCTGAATTATTGTTGTTCATGCCACTGTTGCGATGCTTATCGATGGGACAGGCCTCTGTTAAAGACAGATCCTTGCATGATAAGTAGCTGCTTGCAGCTGAAGGCATACAGAGAATGAAACCCAGATCGCTTTATGAATTTGGCCTGTTCCGCATTTGAAAAAATGTGAATTAATCTGTCAAAAGAAAAAGAAAAAGTGTTTAACCAATGGGGACACTTGGACTAATTGAGTGTTGATTCTGGAGCTACTCGGGGTATCCTTGGCAACTGTTTAGGGGAGCGCGGAGCTCCCCAGAGCTCTGCTTTCAGATGGAGGACACACAAAGGTTATCCTTTCAAAGCGCTCTGTGTCTGTCAGCTGATGTCTGCAGGCAATATGTGCTTTTGAGAGAGGCTGATGGATTACAAGGAAGATGTGGGTGGCCAGATCCTTCCCCTTGCATAGAAATATTACACTTCTTAAACGAATGTCTGATCTTGATTTAATAGCTCTCTGGTTAAGAGGTGCCATATAACAGTATCTTAACCCTAGTTTAAAAGCAGCCTGAAAGGTTACTCTTCCTTTGCATCTTGATGCAGGAAGCCAACGCTTTTCTATTCACAGGCCTTCCCTGAAGGAGTTCGGCTACTTGAGTGAGCCATTTGTGACGTCGAATACAATGATGGGACCTTGTTTACTTTTTTTTTTTTTTCCAGTATTGAGTATTTGCTGGAAACTGTTTTAGTACAACCAAGTTGCATGTGAGGGTATGCCCAAAGAAAATAATTAGGAACACCAAAGAAGCTTAAGAGATTCATCTCAACCACCTAAAATGTCCGGCAACAAAGTCCTGGTTAAGGGGTTTAGAACATATTGGAAAATGGAGTTTCACAGAGCCACTAGAAGTTATACTCAGGAAGATTTTCATGGGAGATGTGGGGAAATGCTCATGACATCATGTCAAAGAAGAACATAAAAAATAAAAATTAAAAAAAAAGAACATAAAATCGTGTATTGGTTCTGATCTTGACCTCACTAAAAAAGATACAAAGTTGTCCCAAGTTGTGCATGTCAGTGGGACTGTGTTATTCTTTACACCTTTCCATTTTTTTTTTTTACTTTTCATAATACACATTAAAAACTTTAATGTAAGTAAGAATGTTATTTAACCAAGGCAAGGATACAATCTCATAGCTTCATGGAGGTAAGAGCGGTAGAATTTTTAAATTAGAAATTGGTAGCAAGGGATAGCCGTTGGGTATTAATGTTTAGCACTTACATAACATTTCATGGGAGGCTTTTCGGGTGTTTTATAGCACTTGAGTTCTCGTTTTCATACCATCCCTGTGTGGTAGGCAGCAGGAGTTGTAATGATTTTGTGCATTTAAAAAAAAAAAACCAGGTGCAAAATGAAGACTGCATTTTGCTTGCTTCTACAGATGTTTTAAGCTGTGAGACTGGACGCTGTGTGAGGAGGTACAGCCACTGCTCTTGTTCACAGATGCATAGGTGGTCAGGACTGGCAGAAGCCCTAGAAATAGCATGTTGTCTCCTACCTCGAAAAGAGGAGACAGAGATAGAACAGTGAGCTTGCCTGGTGTTTGAAAAGCTAATTCCCATGCTTTCTTGCTCGGCATGGAATGTTCCAGAGCTTTTGCTCTCACATATAACACTATTCCTGCCGCAGCCCTTTAAAGAAGAAAGGGGTGGGGCACCTGGGTGGCTCAGTCCGTTAAGCATCCAACTCTCCACGTGGGCTCAGGTCATGATCTCAGGGTGGTGAGATTGAGCCCTTCATTGGGCTCTGCGTGGGGAGAGGAGTTGGCTTGGTCTTCTCTCCCTCTCCCTCTGCCCCTCCCCCAACTCGCTCTCTAAATCTAAAAAAAAAAAGAAAGAGAGGGAGGGAGAGAGAGAAAGGAGGGACACTGAATGAATGATTAAGGATTAGATTGGAGGTGGGGTAAAAGGAAGGCTCTTGGCAGCCAGAGGAAATGGCCCCAACTCCTGCTGGCTGAATTCGAACCAGGCAGCCAGATGACCTGAGCTCCTCCTCTGTGACCCGCCCCCCGCTGCCCCAGTCCCCCAATTTCCATGTCACTGGTATCCCGGAGAGAGTTTTTAAGGGCGATGTGAATCAAATTCGGAGAAGGCAAATCCACGCATTCCCCCACAGTTACCATCTCTGACATTTCCCTCCGTGCTTACCGGAGGATGCACTTTCCCCCACAGCACCCACCAGCTTGCAGGGAGTCCAGAGAGGGCAAATGTTAGTGCGATAATGCTGCTTTGGGAGTTCAATAGATACCTGGTTTTGAATGGAGGCTCTCCCTGTTGAGGCTCAGTTTCTTTGGAGTGCAAAAAGAAGGTAATGAGAACAGCAGTAACTATGTTAGTCAGGAGGGGGTATGCTGTGCTGCAGTAACAAGGAAATCTGGAAATATCCGTGGCTTAATAAGGCAAACATTGATTTTTTTTTTCCTACCTTCTTGCAAAATCTGATGTGTATCATTCAGGCACTTCTCTATCTGGTGACTCTGGGAGACAGGTGTCTTCTATCTACCATCTCAATATGTGGCTCAGTATGTAGCTTCCAGGGTCACCAGGTCAGAGAAGAGAGAGCTAAAAAGTCATGGACTGGCTCTTAAGTGCTGTGTCCAGAAATGACACGTGTCACTTCCATTCGTATTTGATTAACTCAGACTGGCCATGTGGCTTAACTGCCAGGAGATTGGCCGTTTTGGACACACGGGCTTCTGAGTGAGTGCCAGGTGTCTCCGCTGCCCGCCTGCCCTCAACGGAGGCTGTCCTGTGGACTGGACACCGTTGTAAATGCTTCACCTGTTCACCCCATTTGATCCTCAATCTTATGAAGTAATCGCTAATACCTCCATTATACAGATGAGAAACTGAGCCAGAGAGGTCAGGCAACCAGAATGCGGGCTGGTAAGGGATGGAGGCAGGGTTTAAAGCCAGAGTCTTACTCTAGGACCTTGTGTTCTGAACCTCGACACTGATTACCTCCCTAATAATATTTCTCCTGGGGGGGGGGATTTCTGTACGATTACAGGCAATGTCAATAAAACATAGCGTCTGACATGTAATAGTTAATCACAGATGGCAGCGACTTCTGTCATGATTATTGCGGGCTACCTCAAATCCTTTCTGAGTCAAGGCAGGGTATAAATAGATGACGATGTGACAGAGATTTATTAAAAGGTATCTCTTTCATCCTGGCATCTGGGGTTGCATGGAATGCTTTAATAGAACCTTGCAGAGAAGTATCAAGTAATTACCATTGTATGGAGGTATTTTAGCAAGCTGTGCCCATTCTTACCCTGCAAGGGCATGAAAGCAAAGTTTACATTTTAATTACTGGGCTGCCATGTCTCATTACTGGAATCTGCAAGGCTGCTCTGAGCAAAATTTAAGGACACAACAGTAGTTTACTTTGTATTTGTTTTAATTAAACATCAGTGCTGGTCTTGACTTGTCCTATAGGTGGTCACAGCCAAAATACTGTGTTGCAGTGTTTTGTCCCTGAGTCCCTTTGTGGGGCTCGAAATGTATTTGGTGTTGAAGTGACTCCCTATCTCATTCCTGCCATGAATTAACTGATAGCACTCCTGCCCTTTATCAGGAAGCCCAGCAGCTGGAGACAGCCCCGTGTGCGGCGAGCAGGCAGCACTAGCCGAGAATAGGGACTGTTCGGAATTCTCTGGATTTGTGTAGACCAGTAAAGGATATTACTGAGATCATAACAGGACTGGAGCAGTGAATGGCGTGCATAAACCCGTGGGGCTACGGCAGTCGGTACAGTTCCTTCCCGCCAGGTGGGGAGGAAGGCAGACTCTTGGTACTTGAGACATATTTCTAATCCTTCCCTAATTCTGGGAGCTGGGAGATGGCTCCTTTTTATTTCTCACCTTCTTTCAGAAGCCCAGTTTCTGCCATAGATTGCAGCTCACTGTCTCTGACAAAGGAAGGTGTGCTCTCCTGGGAATTGCTCACTCTCTGAGTCTAATCCCTGTGCTTGGCAATGGGCCAGGAGAGAAAGGTAAGGAGACTCCCCCCCCCCCCACCTCCAGCGCCAACCACACGCAGAAGGGTAAACAATAAGCTGAGTGAGACTGAACTTCAAATGCGCTCCATAGAGACATGGAGGGGGGAGAAATGTAGAGGGGGCTAATTAACTCTGACGATTGGGCTAAAGATTGCTGAATCATGTCTGTGGGTGCCTCATTGTCCTTTGAGACTAATCAGAACCCAGAGATATTACTATTACTAAGAACTAAATAGGTCACGTTCGGTAACGTAATTCCCCAGTATCATTTTAGCTTAGGCTGAGTATCATTCTGCAGGATCTTTGGATCAGGTATTGACAATTTTGGCATTGGAAACTGTTAGCCAGATATTGGAAAAAATATTGGTAGGTTTCTAAAAGGTGGAATTCTGCAAAATAGCATGCATTCTATGACTACAACTACACCGAATTAGCTATGTTATGTGGCCATCACCTAGGCGGGAATATGCACAGGAAGGTACTTACTTTATAGTGGTAAGATGATGAATTAATTTTTTATGAAATAGACTTTCTATATGATATGATCTTCAACTTAAAGAGAGAAGAACAAATAATTATTCTGTTATATCCCAAACATTGCATCTTTAAAAATCAATGGGAAAAGCATCAGTGGTGAGGTTCAGAAAGGGAATCTTTAAATACAACTCAGGAACAGTAACTCTTGATGGAAATTCTGACCTTTGGGCAGAGAGCTCGAAAAGGGGTTTTATAAAACCAAAACACATTTTTAGGGAAATGCAGGAAGCTTTTTAAGGGTCAGTAGCTCCTGATCATCAGAGATTTGCCATTGATATTTTTTAATACATCAGAGCAAAACTAAGAATGCTCTAACTTGAAGAAAGAAAAATTCCTCCATATGGCACAAATGTCATACATGAAACTATGTTTCTATTTGTTCTTTATCTTATAATATTTGCCCACATACCTGCACAAAATTTAACATAGCTTTAGATACTGTACAGATTTTGTCCTCTCCCCACAAAAGACCATAAGTATTTTTATCCAATATTGTATTATTTCAGATTTTCTAAAAAGGACTTACTGGCTACATTTTAAAACATGGTTCTCCTGGAACATTTGTTGAATTAAGCTATTTGACCTTCTCTTAAAAAAAAAAAGCAAGATTATAGTTGAAAGGAAAGAATGTCAGTCTTATCTTTGACTCGAACAGACATAAAGGAAGGTGCTGGTCTCTGGGGAACTGGACACTCTCAGCTCATGGACTCCACGGCAGGGACTGTGCGGCAGAGGGGATGCACCCTAATGTCCTTTTTAACCAGAGTCTTTGAGCTGCGAGGCTGACATTCTAGAAGGTGGAGCCTCAAAGGGAGGTCCATCACAGAGCTTACACCCGAATCCTCTGGGACTCTGCCCTGGCAAAAACAGGGGATACACGTGGCAACAAGGATGATGCTGTGGAGATCAGAGGCTAGGACCTGCCTAACCTGCCCAACCTTAACCAGAACGTTATCCCTTTAAAACCAAGTTGCTTTTTGAAACAGAAGCTCCTGACCAGTTCCTGTTCTGCCCTGATTCAACCTGCAAAGTCCAATTGCACCATCTCTGCCTGGTTCTGGCGGAGCAGTACCAACCTTGCCTTCATGGGGCTCCCTCAGTGGAACTACTGAGCAAGTGGATTAATACCCACCAGACTGGGCCAGGTCCTGGCGCAGCAATTGGAAGCACAGTGCCATCTAGTGGAGAAAGGAAGAAAAGCCCCCTCTGGCGTGCCTTTTTTTTTTTTTTTTAATTAGTGGAGCATCATTGAAATAGACCAAAGAATCAGCTGTCCTCCTTTGATATCAAAGAAATTTGAGAACCAGAGAAGGAAATGAACTTCCCCAATGCCACACAGCCAGCCAGAGGCAGCTTCAACATTACAGAACCTCCTCAGTCGAGCCTTGGTTCCTCCCTCTTGTAGCTATATATACCACAGTAAAGAAACCAGAAGATAAAAGAGCTTCTAGTCTGTTGAGTGGCATTTCCGATCTCTGCTGAGGGGGAGGGGAACATAGGTGGGGAGCTCCGTTATTTGCTGTCCTATAGAATGCCTTGGTCGCACTCTCTCGGGGATGGGTACAAAGCTAGAACAAAGTCAGTTGTCCATCTTGCCGCCCCCGTCCCCCACGCCTCCCCCAAATCTACCCTGAAACTCTGCATGGGATAAGGCCACATCTGTGACACCATGTGACAGATCAGGAGATACCACAGGTTACCTGTGCCCCGAGAGGAGAAGAGAACGAGGTGTGGGCAGCCACCCCAGCCCTGCCCAAGCTCTTGCCTTGCCCACTCTTTTGAGAGCCCAGGAAAACCTTGTGCCTCTGATCTCAAGCCTACTCCCCTCTCCCACATTTTGGAAATTCCCTGCAAGCCTACGTTTCCACAGGCTACCCAGATCCCAGCAGAGGGATGGGGGGGAGAGGGGGAGCAGGACCCCGGTTTCCTGTGCTCTAGGGACTGCCTGACCTCTGTTAAAGCAGATTGCCGGGAGGAACCACACACCATGTGGGCCTCTCAGCCAGTCTCCAGCTAAAAGGCACGTACATGGAGTAGCCTGTTACCCACGATTGTGGAAACTGCACAATGCATTATTCAGTGTCAGTGTGAGGGATGGAGAGAAAGGTGAACGTCAATGCCTAACTTCATTCCCTCAAAATAAAATCCTAAATGTTGACTCGAAACATATGGCTATGCCTTGGGATAAATCTTAGTCTAGTTTCTCATGGATATCATAAAACAGCAGAAGGATTTCTTGACTGCCTTCTCTTCTTTCTGAGTCTGGGCCTTCCCTTGACTCCTGGACTGTCGTCATTCCAGCCAGAAGGTCGAGCCCATCCTGTTCCGAACCCAAGAGTTGCCGGCAGAGTCCTAAGCAGTGAAGGTGAGTATCAAGGGTGTGCTGTTAACCTTTAAACGTGCTCTTTTCGTTTAATTTCTTCAGAGCTGATTAGAGTAGGGGAACTTTTCATGCTGCTTTGCTTTTCTAACCCAGGGAGTCGGACTTAGGGGCTTCTGTGGACGGGAATGCCCCAAACGGGCCAGGATCTGACAAAACCTTCCACGGCCAGGGCACTGGCCGAGTCCCAGTGCGGCATCGCCTGGCCTGGTTTACCCCAGGACAAGTGCTCTGAGGTCTCTGGATGATGGAACAGCCTCCAGACGCCGCCAAGCACTGGAGGTCTGCTGCCTGGCAGACCCCCGGATAGAAAGCCCTCCCCGCCCCCACCCCCGGGAAGCCTCTCCAGCATCACTGTCCTGCCCTCCAACATTAATTCTCTTCCAAAGCGCTTGGTTAAAGCTGGCCTTTGTCGCAGCATCTAGAACTCTGTTGAGATGCAGAAGCAGACAGCCCGGCTCTCCAGCCCAACACGTCCCTGCAAAAGAGGCTATAAAGAGGATCTTCACGATGCAGACTGCATTTTCCCACAGGAACACTTATAATTGGGGTGCCTTGCTCGCCAGAGGCCTCGCACCGAGCAGATCGCAGTGACATCCGGCAGCCTGTCCTAAAAGCCAGTATGTCCCCAAACCTCTGTAATCATCTATCAGAAGAAAATCTCTGACTCGCCTTTTTCTCTTGATTCTGGCAGGGCCTCGGCTCATTACTCAATGTTCCTGAACTGAGCTGTCCCTCCCCAGGGGAGGAGGCTGCAGCCCCTTCCTTTCCTCTCCTGGCCTTGATCTTGAGCCCGTGAGCCCCCTAGTTGTGCCGCACGGGGCTGGCTCTTCTTTCTTCACTGAATCCCTTTAACTAAAAGGCCTTTGAACTCTTCACAATTTCCTCTGTCCTCCTTTGCCTCCAGTCCCACACTGACATGGCACACAGAGCAGCGGGCAGCCCTCCAGCCGGTCACAAGTGTCCCTCCCCAAGGTGTTGAATCTGGACTGTGGTTAGCATGTAAAAAAAAAAAAAAAAAAGTTCCCACATAATGCACTTATAGGTCAGAGCCCTAAAGCAGCCGGATATATCCCAAATCCACAATGCCTGAAGGTCAATAGGACGCATTCATTTATTCCAAAGATTGGATTGATTTCTTTCTGTATGCCAGGCACTACCCAAGGCACCTGGGGCATAACTGTGAATAAAACAGATTAAAAACTCTCACGGGGCTCTAGAGGGGAAGACATAAGTGACATTTGTCCAGTGAGTCAAAAGACCGTTGGCTCGGGCGTCGGGAAGCCTCAGGGGCCAGTCCAGAAGCTGTTTCCATTAATCAGCCAAGTGACTTCTCCCTCTCTGATCTAGTCCCCTCCTCCGGAGAGCGGAAAGACTCGGCTCCATCCTGGGTGAGGACTCGCACCTGAGACTTATCTAAAAGCACTTTGCTTTGTGACCCTCCTTATACTGGCAAGTTTTTGGATTCCCAGCCGAGAGAGAAGAGCTCCCCTGCCTCTCCTTAAGTGAGGCATTCACACTAACTTCCCTTTCTGCCTCTCACAGTTCTTTCCTGCTTTGATTGTTCTTTGGTCTTCGGAAAGCAGAGAACCTCTCCATCAAGTTCACCTGCCTGTCTCCCGTCTTCCTCCCCACCCCCACGCCCCCACCGTATTGTCCCTTCTCTGTGACCACGGGGTCTCAAGCATTTGTCAAGAACGGTCAAATGATCCCGTCTTCAAAGACGGTTTTGGGGAGTGGAATGCCTCTTTGGGGGCCACTAGGATGCCTTCGGGGGCGTCTGTTCCCCCCCCCCCCCCCCCCCCC
>CM053606.1:12060121-12094805 GCA_028646535.1 Procyon lotor | reverse complement strand
TCTGGCTCGGGGCCAGGGTGAACGGGGTCCAAACCTTGCCCTTGACGGTGGTGTGTTACGCCGAACACTATGGAAACTGGTGCTCCTGCTTCGCAGGCGGACTCCAAATGGAGGCTGAAGTCGAATCGCCTAGTTCCCTTTGCAACTCTGTTTAAAAAATGTAGGAATGTAGATCCTCTTACCATGTAAAAGTCTCTTTTGAGATACGCCCACACTATAGGAAACCACACACCCTTTTATCTCAACTTATTAAAAAACTGTGTAAAGAGAAACTTTTTTTTTTTTTTTTTTTTTTGCCCCTTGGGGCAGCGTGGTTTTATTTGACACTAGAAACCCACTCGAAATGGTGGTAAAGTGCGTGGACAAAAGTGAAACTTAATTCCCGGGATGCCTCCTTTTGTAATGCGTGCCTGGGACAGTGATCAGTCACCAGACTAAGTTTTTCATGGTAATGGAAACCTCAAGGCTTGTCTACGTTTCTTCTTCGTGTCCTCGCTGGTGGAGTATTTTCTGTGGGCTCTCTAGAGTGACTGCTGGCCCCCGGTCATGTTTACCTACATCTCTTCATCAGGACTGCCCTGGCTGACCCGCTGTCGGCTAGACCCCCAGGTACTTTCAGGGCAAGGACCGTTGTGTTAAAATCACCGGCCATCTGTTGGTGAAAAGTTTTTGGATTCTAAATCATGAGTCACTTGTGTCTCCTGCTGTTCCTTCTGCTGCCAGAACTAATTTACCTCTTGGACTGTGGCGGGGGAGATGCTGGGAAAACTCGTCCTGAAGCTTCGTCCTACGCAAAGTTCACGTCCCCAGTGACCACTCTTCCACGTGCCGGCGCTAGAAAGCTGGGGGAGGTCTGGCCTTTGCATTTCCACAAGGCGGTGGGGAGCCTACCAGCTCCTCACTTTAGGGTCCTTCGAGGGTAAATCTACAGCTCCTCACTTCGGTCGGGCTGGAGTTGAGAGTTCCGAGATGGTTTCACGCTTCCTCGTCAATGGTCCCTTGGTGGGATACCAATGCCGGTCACCCGTATGTGACACAGGGTAGGTCCTCAGCGACCACTGGTTCAATGAATGAGTGAGGTCTGCGACTACAAAGTGGTCACCCAAGGCCACCCATTAGACCGGGGTGCCCATGTGACAATGCCACCGGCATTGTCACCCCTCTGACAATCTGAAAGAGGCGGTTCTTGCAAACCCCCAAAGGAGAGAACTCGGAACGATTTTTAGGAGAAATTCAGGAGACTCTTGCCATAGAGTTTGGTGTGACCCTGTAACCTGAAAGCAAGACCTATGGAAAGGGTGGGGCCTGGGGTGCCTGGGGACGGGGACTTGGATTTAACAGCAGAGCGCAGTGCTTTCCCAAGAAGGGGAGGCTGGTGAACCCCTCTGTCCGCCAGAGCACGGTGGTCGGAGTCTTGCACGGAAACAGAAGGTGCGCTTCTCCGCTGACTTGGTTTCACACAAATCCATTTTTATTGTGTCACCAATAAACTTTTTGGGGGGGCAAAAGGATGTCCTTTTGCCCCCCCAAAAAATTTATTAAGGTGGCTCAAATCTAACTCTATTCTTGTGTCCTAAGATACCCTAAAATATTTCTATGTTTCATGCCTTCTGCTTTTTTTTTTTGCCACCCCCAAATTTCAAGCTAAATTGCAGCAGCAAAGCCCTAAGTGCAGAAGATTCTAGCTCCCTCAAGCATGCTCCGTTGCACTCAAGTTTTCTACAGATTTCCTGCTTGGAGAAATTACTGAGTCCCAGGTGGGTGGGATTTTATTCTTACCACAGAGTAGGTGTGATTTTGCGGGAGGCTCTTCCCCTAGCCTCCTAGATCAGAGGCGGATATGCGCCCGGGTCCTGGGTGGGAGGTAAAAAAGTGCTGTACTGAGAGTCCCGGGCTCGACCCCCCCCCCCAATCCCTCCACCGTGGTCGCTGGTTGGAAGAGGTGGCCAACTGCGTGGGCCTGTCCAAGGCCCTGCGAGCCCCAGCTGACCTTTGCAAGCGAGCTGGTATTAGGGAATTGGACTGATCTGGGTGGTGTGGGATGCGGGAAGGACAAGACGAGCCTTCTTTAGAGGAAACAATGTTGGCGTTAATCTCCATGGCTGAGTATTAAGTTGCTGGATGTAACATTTCCAGCCACCTTCCTTATCTAGGTACAGGGCGGACCTGCTGCTGAGGCCACCACGCTGATAGGCTTCTAGAACTCCTGCCTTCTCTGCGTACCCAGGAGCAGGGAGAGCGCCTCGGTACTCAGCGCTCTGTGATGGCCGAGCTCTTGAGGGACCGGCTTCCCTACTCTGAATGGTGATTTGGCCACAAAGAGGATCCTGATGAGAGCCGGAGGTCTTGCTGAACTCCTGATACAAGAGGACTTTGGCAAGTTGTCCACGTCACCCCTTCAGAGTTGGAAAGCCGAGACCCCGTGCTCTTCAACACAGCTACGGCCTAAGGCATTCAGATGCACCGCGTGCGGATCAGACAGACACGTGGGCACACGGGCTCTTGGCATCGGCGCAGCCGAGTGAGGCCCAACAGAAGAACCCTTGTCCCCCCTGAGGTTCTGAAATCACAGAACCGGGGCACCGCTGTCCCTGTTCCAGGGAGTCTCTGTTGGAAGGAGGCGAAACACCGAAACCACATTTCCACACCCAGATAAGTCAACGGGGCCTTCCGTGCAAACTTATACAGACTTGTAGGTTTGTACGGTTTCAAAACAAAACAAAACAAAAGATTCCACTAATGGGATTCGACAAAAGCGAAGGAAATTAGAATACACTGGTTTTTCTCAGTTTGGGAAGACTGCTGCATACAGAGGGCAGCTACTGATGTTTGCAAACCTACTTATTCTCTAGTTAAAAGTGGCTACTTGGCTAATCCACGGTTGTGGAAGCAATATACTTTCTTAGCTCCCAGACTATTTCAGAAATGATGTGTTGGGGATTTGTATTAGCAAAAGACCTGTTCTCCCCTCTGATGCCACATCACACAAACAGTAATCCCCAAGAAACTCTAGCCACCCGCGCCCAGCCAAGGGGCTCCTTCTAAGAGATTGTCAATCGCCTATTTCTTAAAGATGTTTGCGAGAAATACAAATGCCAGTCCGACATTTCCTGAGCCCTGGTTATTTACCAGACTCGAATCCTCTCTGGGAAGTATTTAATCCTGCATCAAATACAGAAGGGCAAACCATTGGCTTCAAGACAGGGAGCGTTCAGTGTAAAGGCAAGCGGGTGCTCCTGAAACGACCCAGAACTCGGGGAAGGGGGAGACCTGGTCACGGCAGTTTCAGGAACAGCCCTGGTAACTTGCCAGTTCACTCCAGTGCTGGGAAATTTAACAACCGGAGGAGAACCTTCTCGATGCGCTTGGCACGTGTGCAAATTTCACTCCTGCAGAAGAGAGGCTGTGAAGGTGGGCCGCAAGGGTCACAGCCGCCCCAGGTTCACATGGCACTTGGTACCGAGCTGCCCAGAAGGCCGCAGCACCCAAGCGTGCTCCTTGCTCAGGGACCCAGGACCCCAGCTGGGGGTGCTGTGGACTCAGGGCTCCCCCTCCCTTTCTTCCTGCGAGATGCACAGCACCGACTTGTGGGGGATTTTGCACTCCTGCAGAGATCTGGTGAGGTCAGAGAAACGTCTCCTGGGCACCTCCATGGTTTCAATGCTGCAGGCGTGGTAGCTGGCTTGGTTCTTGTGCTCGGCCACAGCGACAACGGTCTGTAAGGGGTCGGTGGGCCGGAAATGGCGAACGAACCTTTGGCCCGACGGCGACCTGACGGCCAGCAGCAGCCTCGGCTCTCCATCCGATGGCTCCCCCAGACCCCCCGCCCCGGGGGAGGTCTGCCTCCCGGTCCGGACGATGACTTTCCTCTCTGGAGAACAAGCCGGAGCTCCGGGCTCTTCTTCACTCGTCTTCACGGTGCCGGTCTCCTCTCGCTCAAGAGCTTGGGTGCCGCTCAGCTGCAGGGAGCCGGCCTGTTTCGCCACTGTTTCCACAGACCCCTCCTCCAAGGTCTTCCTGTTGATGGAAGGGAGGACCGGGTATTTATTGAGGGAAGAGGAAGCACCAGCCGGCACCTGCTGCAGCAGCTCGGGGATCTCGTCGGGGGCTCCCTGGTGTGGAGACGCGGGCGCGCAGGCTCCCGGCCTCTGGCCGCCGGACGGCTCGCAGGGGATGGCTGGAGGCCGGGAGGCTGGCACGCGGTGGGGACACGGCTCTGTGCCCTGTGGTCTGTGCGGGCTCGGCCGCGTCCGTCCCTTGGCGGACTTGGGCCTGAGGACGTGCATGTTCGCCGAGTCTGGCTGCCAGATGAGGCCGTCAGCGGCCGAGCTGCCCGCGGTGCTGCGTTCGGGGGGGGCTATGTTCACAGGGGCTTTGGTGGCCATTGCTTCTCAAGACCCCTAAGGAAGCAGGAGAGAAGAGAAGCCGTGGATTACACTTCGGGGGACTCCCGCCTCCAGGCCGTTCACCCCCAGGGGCCGGATTTAGTGCCACCTGGCCCGGAGTTTGGGGCTTCTCTCTGGATTTCCGGCGTCCAGGAGGGGCACGGGCTGCCATTCATTCCTTGCCCTCAGTCATTTCAACCGCTTGGAAAAATCAGTGAACCAAGAGTGAGGGGAGACAGGTGTCGAGCCCACCAGTAGAGAGGTATTTTCAATGAGTAATAATTGCTGTGAGGAGAATAAGCAAAGGAGGCTCCAGAGAGTGACTGGGGGTGGGGACGGTGGGGAGGGGCGCCTGGGGGGGGTGGGGGGGGGGGCGGCCACTTTGAGCTGAGAGACCAGAGGGATGAGAAGCAACAAGCCAGGTCACAGTCCAGAGCAGGGGCTCGCTAACCTGTTCTGGACATGTTTTCAGGATCTGGGAGCCACGTGATCTCTGTTCCAATGATTCTATGCTGCCCTCGCAGCCACTGACCCGGTTTCCCCTCTCTCCCCGAGGCCTTTCCTGACTCTCCCTGACTACCCGCAGTTTGACCTTCCTTCCTCGCCCTTCCTCCCATCTTTTCATTCAGCCTTGCTGGGTGGCTCTGTACCGATCACTTAATGTCAAAAATCATTTTTTTGACAAACCACCCTTTGTCCCCAGAGGGTGGGGTCGGGAAGGGGGGACCATTGCTGATCTCGGTCCATTGGCCAGAACTCAGAGGAAGGTACGCAGGTTCTAGACCAGGGGCCAGCAAACCTTTTCTGTAGATGACCAGATAGCCAATACTTTCGGTTTTGCCAGCCACGGGGTCTGTCATACAACTCCACGATTCCACCCGCGGGGTGTGACAACCGCCCCAGACAGCAGGTAAATGGCTGTATGCCAATAACGCTTCGCTTGTGGACACTGACATTTGAATTTCATATCATTTCCATGTGGCACAAAAGACTCCTCTTTTCATTTTCTCCCCCAACCATTTAAAAGTACAAAACCTATTGTTAGCCCACGAGCCACACAACAGGGGCAGTGGGCCACCGTGTACCAAACCGGGTCTTAGACCAGCTCCGCAGGGGATGCTGGGCACGAGGTCATCCTACAGGTGTAGGAGCTGGAACACCTGCCCCGAGCTCACAAAACCAGCTATCGGCAGAGCCTGAACTTGAGCGCAGGTCTTGTGACGCCCGGTCCTGTTCTGGAGGAGCGGGCTTCATTTTCTGCCTTCCCAGCTACCCGGAGAACCCTCCGAGGGCCTCTGTATGTGTGTCTCCCGCTGGGGGTGTCGTGCATGCTAGCGAAGGCCCACAGAAGCCCCAGGTTCCCGAGCTCAGGAGGAGGCGTGGGCATTTCTCTGTGCGGGCCCCGATTGCCAGATCAAGTCTCCTTTCCCCTCTTTGCCATCTCAGTGGCCCCTTCATTAAGCCGGTCACCACCACCTTCCCCTTCCAGGACCTGGTTACACTGCGGGGCGTCTAGGGCTCCCCCCACCTTGGAATCCTGGCCACCACCGCATCAGCTGACCAGGTGTCTCCCCACCCTCTAAAGAGATCTGGTAATTTCCCAGTGCCTCACGGCGCCCAAGGAGCAGCATGTCTGAGTGCAAAGGAACCAAGACCTGATGTCTGAAGTCCAGGGTTCTTTGGCAGGCTCTGCCGAGAGTGAGCCGAGCCACCACGGGATCGCCACTCTACCTCCCTGATACATCTTTTTCCTCGCTTACAGAATTAGCCATATGACCTTGAAGATGTTATTTAAATACCTCTAAGGTCAGTCCCTTTATCCGAAACAGGAAGACGGTAATACAAAATCACGTAACCACGGCTGTGAGCACGGGGATGGGTGCGTGTGTACTCAAGGCTTAAGAAGAGGTGTAAGGTTCTTTGACTTTTGTGTTTGGTTTTCTGTTTGCTGAGTGCTTTCTATTATTTTAGGTCCAAAAGCCTTACCTGTTGCTGCAGTATTTTCCCCAGGAACCCCTCGGTGGTTCTGCTCCTAGCCACCTCTAACCAGCGGGGCACACCCTGAGACCCGCACCTGCCCCGCCCACTGCAGAGAAATGCCGAAAGGTTGATTTCAATTGCCCATGAACTTGGCTCAAAATGCAAAGTAATGCTTTTCTAAGAAATGCCTTCTAATGCCCCACTCCAACTGCATCCTTACCTCAAACCAACTTACGCCGAGCTACCATGGTCACACACTCCTGAGCAATGCAATTCCAGCCCCGTAGCTTTGCATTCTAACGTTATCATTCTATGCCTTTGCCCCACGTTGCCGAATTTTAGAAAGTATCCTCTTCCTCTTCCTCTTCCAAATTAAAACTAGACCCAAGCAAGACCCAATCTTCCCCTATATTCCCGAGGCACTAGCCCGTTTGAAAGCTACCCTCCCTTTCTTAACTTAAAGGCCTCTATGTTTGCTCTCTTCTGTCCACAGTCTGGGTCTTTCCACATACTCCCCATCTTCCACTTCTTGCTAGGTTTTCACACCCAATCTGGCTGCTGGGAGTTCAGGAACCTTCTCCTTGGCACGAAAAAAAAGCCGGCCCGTCTCCCTGTTAATTTAATCTATTTTCTGATCAACTGGGAAGAATGTGGTTTTTCCCCTGTTGGTTGAGTTCTAAAGTCTTTCCCTTGCAATTAAGCAGCTCTGCACTTTAACTCAGGATGACACGGGAAGGTCGTGATTGTCCAACTGTTCCACCAAAGATAAGCTCAATCCGGGAACCGGCTCCCCTTCTCGGTCCTCCCTCCCCCCTCCAGGAATGGCTATTAATTTGCCACAGCTTCTCCAGAATTATCACAGACTTGGCTTCTAACTCCCACACATGCCTCGGGAAGGTTTAACTGTCAGTGAGTTTGGTAACTTAGAAACCTCTTCCTTAACAACTTTGATGAGGGAAGTCATGTGTTCTCACAGGCTCTCTGCTGGATTATTTTTAACAGTAAAACTTGACTATGTGCATGCACTTTCTATACCTTTGGGTTCTATATAATTATCCACGTTCAGGGGGTGTCGTATTCAAGACATCCTGGTCATAAGATAACATGACTGCGAGCTATCTCAGAGAAAAAAAAAACCTCAATTATGACTAATTCCTATAAGCCCACTCATGGTTATTTAGAGACTAACACCTCCTTCAGGTAAAACCGTTCCATCGAACCTGCTTTCATAACCCACTGCCTCCTCCCGAGCGCGGGCACCATCTGTTGACGGAGGGAGCACCGACTGTCCCCAGCATCTATCCCACAGGGAGGGGTAGCTGGGGAGGGGGTGGTGAGGAACAGGTGTCTGGAGACTTGGGCCAACCGTGCCTTTGCATCCACACCTTGGGTTCTGAACGCTGCCCACCGCCCTGGGTCCAGGAAGGCTTGGGCAGGGCCCATCATTATCCCCGCTCAGCTCATTTCCCCAGCTCTAGGCCTGGCAGACGTTCAACCACAAAGCGATTTGACAAGATCTCGGTGGAGGCATCCATCAAGCCGCCAACCGAATAGGCAAGTGGCCTGTTTACTTAAACAGAATAGCTGTACCCCAGAGGCCTGCTAGGAGTCGGGAAACAAACACTGCTGACTGTTTCCAGGGAACTGCCAAAAGGGCAGGAGCCCATTGCTTAAGATGAATTTGCCCCGATCGACTGGAAAGGAAGAGCATTGGATGGGCAAGGCTGAGGCCATATTCCTGCTTTCCCAAGGAGCCCACCTCTCAGCCCAGGGTCAGACCACCCCATTTCACTGGCAACCCAAATCTAAACCCACAGCAAATGCAGTAAAATACACCCACCCACGTACCATCTGCTGATACATACCGAGGATGCATACATTTGAATTGGTCTTTTAAAAATGTTTATCAGTTAATACTATCCCCTGCCAACAACCCCCGCCCCCCCAATGTGAGGCTTTCAAGATGAAAGCACTCAGAAGAATCAACAGGAGATGGTAGTTGGCCTGAGCAGGAGAAAACTTTGGTACCATTCCCAGTTCTACCCCCGACTAAGTGATTAGAATGCACTGTCCCACGCAGAGTGCCACGTTTAAAAGGGGGAGTGGAGAAATTGGACCACAAGCCACCAAGTGATCAAAGGTTTGGAAAAGGCAGTGGGGATGGTTGCAAGAGCAGCGTGGGGGAGGGGGGAGGTGGAGGAGGAGAGCTCAATTATTTCCAAGTACTGACGGCTCTCAAAGGAGACGGGCTGAGCTGGAACAGCAGAAGCAGACATTTGGGGGAGGGGCAAGAAAGAACGTCTAGAAAGTGAGAGGTGCCTTGGGTGAAAGCGCATGGGTCTGGGGGAGGCTCCGATCTGGTTCCGGTCTCTCCGTGTGCAGGACGTCCTTTGGTCCCTGTGGGTCTGTCCGTGTCCCAGTCTGCACCGCCCAGCCAGGAGGGCATGGCCCCGCGGTTTCCCAGCCCCCTCGGCTTCCGCGGAGCCCGGGAGCTGTCCCTTTCGGCATCGGTGAGCTGGGCTGGGCTGGCCGGCTTTGCCCCGGGAGGGGCCGCTTCTCCCCCGGACCCGTCCTGTCCCCCCCGGGGCGGCCTGTCCCCGGGCGGCGGGCGCGCTCACCTCGCCGCTGCTCCATCCGCAGCTGTCGCCCGGCTCGTCCCGCTGGTAAACAGCCGGCGTCTCCGGGGCAACGCGTCGGAGGGGGCCACGTGCTTCCGGTGGTTGTCGGGCCAGCCTGGCCAGGGGGCGTGGGGGTGGGGGTGCGTCTCCTGGGTCCTCTCTGGGGCGGGCTGGGGAGCGGCGTGGGCTGCGACCTGGGGGCAGGCCCCGACCCGCTCGGTGTCCCGGGTTTGGGGAGAAGCTGCGGGACTGACTGATTTCCTGGGCACCCTCCAAACTCAGTGGCTGCTTTAGGGGCTCCTGTTGAGTTGGGGTCTCTCTCTGCCTTGTCTGTTCTCAGTGCAGTGTTTTTAACAACAGCCCCCCACTCCCGGCTGCTTCTGGACCCTTGGGATCAACTACATTGCCCGTTTTGCCTCTCCTAACCACCACCCCTGGACTTCCAGCAACAACCCCAGTCACCTGCACCGCCATGTGTCTTTCTCACGGAAACTGCAGCCCATTGCCCTCCCTCTGCGCTTTCTCACCGCCCTCCCCTCCCCCTCCACCAACCTGCTTCTTCCCTGCCCTGTCCAGCCCACGGTCCTTTACCCAGGCCATTCCCTGTGGAGAATCCCCCACGCCCTTGTCCTTCTGCCTCTTCTTCCCTCCCACCTGATGAAACTCCATCAGTCTCCAGGGGCTGAAGACACCCTGACCAGCGGCAGACCTTGGTGAAATTTACAGAAAGGTGTGGTCTCCGAATGTACCGGACCCTTCACCTCGCGCTGAAATCCTTCCACCTCCCCCAGTTCAGTTCTGTCTCCTCTTTCCTCCATGGTTATTTCAAACCTTGTCCTCTCTGCTGAAACCTCTCCCCTCTCCCCTGCCCGCCTCCCATACAGAAGAACCCTTACTTCCCTCTTCAGAGACAAAGGAGAAGCCACCGTATGGAACCCTGGTTAGTGTCCTATCATCAGGCTACACATTTGTCTGCTTTCCTTGGTCCCTCCTGCTCCAATGGGAGGGGACATGTCCTCTGACTCTGTCCGAGACCTACTGCTCCTGCAGACGGCCCTGGAGTCAGCTCCCTGCCAAAGGGCCACACACACACACACACACACACACACACACACACTCTAGGCCTTTGCTCCTGCTGCCCTGATACCTGGAAGATTCTTCTCCACCCTCCCAAAACTTTGCCTCCTCCCTTCCTTTGCCTAATGCCCACTTACCCTTCAGATCCCAACTTGATGCCTGAAGGCTTTCTTCCAAAATGGAATTAAGATAGCTTCAGAAAGACCCCTTACTGGACTATTATTGCCTGCCAGGCACAGTTCTAGACTCTCAGAATACACAGATGCATAATTTCATGACTATATTATTGGGAGGTAATGTTAGTCGACATCCCAAAACCAAATTATCAGAGGAAAGAATCAGGATTCGTTACCTAGCATCGTGGCCGGATATCTGCCATCTCTTGTGTCCTGCACACAAGGACACGGGACTGCGATAGGGCACGACTCCGCTCCTCCTTCTCTTAAGATGGTCACAGTCTGGTTGAAGAGGCGTGTCACACGCCCCTCAAGAGTCACAATTCAGATTATTTCGATACAGTTTGAGCCCAGAATGGAAGAGTGGGCACGGGCTGAATGTGGTCAGTGCCACTGACACTGACAGGAAGGCCTTCGGGCCCCCGGAGGAGGGGATCATCTCAGCAGTGATGGTCCTTCCTGTCCCAGGAAAGCTGCACCTGACCCGTGGGAGCTGCGGGTGGGCCACGCCTCCTGCTGGGGTGGCCCCCTCCCCGGCCCTGGACATCCGGGGTGGCATCTGAGGCCCCAAGGAAGTGCAGGAGGTGATGGCTTTAGGAGCCATTGGCTTTGCAGCACGGAGCTGGGTGGCTTCTTTCTTGTAAATGATTCTGTCAGAAATATCTAAGCAATGCTCTTCAGGCCTTCGACGCCCACCCAAAAAAGATTAAAGTAGATTCTTCATCAGCTATTTTAATAGCACCTAAGGATTATGCAATCTTTTGGAAAATCAAATTGGCTTCTGTGTGTGTGTGTGTGTGTGTGTGTGTGTGTGTGTGTGTCCCTACGTGAGCACGCGCTGAAATGGGGCTGATGCCTGGGGTCTGTTTGATATTCAGCAGGACGTGTCCTTTGCTCCCCAGGGCCATGTAACGCACAGGGCTGGGGGAGGGGGGGTCCTGGAGGAAAGGAAAGGGAGCCCACCCGCCAATGGCCGTGCCTTCCCGCTCTTTAAAGAGAACGCTGACTTTGCTACTTTTGTCTCCCCTCTTTCTTTAAAGAGCATGTCTTCAAAGGACGAACCCAATAACACCTGTTCTCTGACACACGTGCAAAATGAATTCTCAGTAGACGTGGCCAGAGGTGCCGGCCCTGCCAGGTTAAAAGTGGGCTCACCCTCCTTCCCAGCCATGGTTCCCTTACTCCCCAGCTTCCTCCATGGGTTCCAGCCAGCTTATTCCCCAAACAAGCCTTCGGTCTTTTCATCTCCAGGGCCTTTGCTCATGTCTGCCCCACCCTGCTTCCTTCCTTGAAGTCAATCCAAATTTACTGATCCTTCAAGGCCGCTGTTAAAAAGTCAGCTCTTTCAGGGAGGCCTCCCTGACCACCTCCTCCCCACTCCCAAACCACATGGGCTTTTGCTGATCTCTTTTCATCCCATAGAACGTGCCCATGCCCAAGATGGCGCCCTGCACCCTCACCAGGGCAGTTCCTCCGATCTTCAGTGCTCTCTCCCAGAAAGGCATCAATGGCCTCCTTTACCATAAATAAATAAATGAATGAATGAATGAATGAATAAATAAATAAAACTGACTCTCAGGGTCCCTCAAGTTCTTGAGTGGCAGAGCAGTTCCAGAACCCCAGTTGGGCTGATTCCACCCTGTACTCCAAAGCCCACTGGCATTCCCACATGGCACCTTTACCTTTACCCAGCCTATTGTGCTGGCTGTGAGGGGACAGGCATGGCCCCTGGAGTCCAGGCTTGGGTTTAAATCCAGGCCCCACCACTTACTAGCTTGCTGGAGAACTTGGGTAGCTGATTACAATTCTCTGGACCTTGATTTCTACCACCGTAGAATGTAGGTGGTTAAGAATGGGAGTGCGGTGGGGATGAAATCAGATGCTACCTGGAAAGGTCTTAGCGCGGTGCTGGGAACGTGTGACTGCTTGGGAAGCGTTACTGTTCATTATCGTGTTGGTTTCACCCTCCCGTGTGCTCCTCCATCAGTGGGACCTGAGCTCCTCGAGGCTAAGAACTTGCCTGTCTCTGAGTCCCCTGCTCTGCCCACACAGTGCCTGCCTCGCTGTAGGTGCTCAGCTAATGAGAGTTAAGTTAATGAAGAGACAATGCTGATTCCACAGCTGGCTTTTCCACCAAGGGACCCGGCTGGCTGCCGCTGGGTATCCCCCAAGGATATTGGTTTGAAGTCTAAATGACCTCCCCCAGGGCTGGGCTGAAGGCAAGACCTGCAATGTCTCAGCAGCTTGTCCCCAAAGAGCAGGTGGCCTCTTTTTGAACTAGCAGCTTCCGGATTTTGGAGCCTATACCCAGTGTACTATTCTGCCCTTGATCCCATTAGACGTGTTGATTGAGACCATGGATAATCTTCAAGCAGAAGGGGGACCGGGTGCATGCTCTGGTGGAGGGGCCAAGATGTTGGCACAGTTACTATGCGTCCCAGTGCCTGAGCTTCCCAAGGGGACCTGCAAGAGGGAAGTTTCTAGATAACGAAACCTACCTCTTAAAATACTGCAGGTTTCCATTGTTTCCCCCATATTATTGGAAAACATCCATTAATGTTGCGCCTCCTTCCTCGTCTTCTTAAGTGGAATATAACAAACACGGTGCTTCACCTTGGCTACTGTTGACCAAGTGCTTTCGACCTCAGGAACTTGTTCGATCTTGCTGGCCATCCGTGGGGGGAGAGGGGGGCCAGGCTCATGGGCTCCACCTTGCGGATGATGAAGCGAAGCCTCTGGGACCTTCAGTGGCTCTGCCAGGAAGCGGTGGAGCCCCGCTCCAACCCTCTTCTCCGACAGAGACCCCAGAGCTGTTTGTCCTGCACCTTGGCAGTCTCTTACCCAATGCAGCCTTTTCTTGATTTGAAGTCAACAACCACTCCAGGGACAATGGTGTTGCTGTAGTCAGAACCATCCGCCCCTACACTCAATGGTCCCAGGTTCGCAGGCTTGGTCCGTTATCATTTTCACCACTCCCGTCTCTCCCTTGCCTTACTTAACTCCCTTCTTGTTCAGCCGCTGGGTCTGAGAAGAAGAGGCCAAATCCTTGCTGGTATTGCATCTCAAGTAGGATTGTTCGCCGTGTTTTGGATAGGTAGAGAGCCCAGGACGCCGTGCCCCGCAGGGAAGCAGAAAGGCTCAGGGTCGAGTGCGTCAGTGTGCGGGGCCAAGTCCCTAACTCCTGCCACTCTCTGCTCTCCCATCTGGGAACTGGGGTTGATCATCTAGGCCACGGCGGGTGGGGGTGGGGGCGAGTCTTGAAAGAGGGTTTAGGGAGGTGATCCACAAACCATGCTGAGCCCGTGCTGGCCCTCGGCAGGGGACAGTTTTATGTCTCTGTAACTCGAAGCATCATCAGACTCTGATCCTTCCTTCCTTTCTTCATTCCTCCAATATGGATTTACTTCCTTGTTCTCCGTGCCTGGCTTTCTCATCTGCACAGGGAAGGTGATACCAGTACTTCTCCAGACAAGGGCCGTGAGGACTTACTGAGTAAGTGTCTGCGAAGTGCTCAGAAGCCTCGCAGGGTGTGGAAGTGTGACACAAAAGTGACTCATCCTCACCATCAGACTCATGTGTGCCAGGCCCTGCGTGTGCCGGAGGCACTGGGAATAAAGAGGTGAGCGAAATAGAATGCGCTTTGACTTATGGAGCTCGTGGGTTCTTTCCTGCTTATTTCCTCCGTGGGGAGAAAAGCCAGCCAATGTTTCAGCATTGTCTACGTCAGATGAATGGAGGGGTCTGAGGGTATTGCTCCCTGGGACGTGCCGACCCGCTGGCTGCCGCGCTAGAGGCTGGAGCTGGGGTCCCGCCGTGCTCCCTGCCCCCCACGCTCTCACCCTCTGCCGCGTCCCCAGGCCGCCGGCCCTGTGCTCTTGCTGTCCGTTCAGCACAATCCAAAGCACCTGCAAGCAGTCAGTCAGAGGAGAGGACCGTGGCCGTCTCGCCTCAGTCACGGCTGTGGAGGCTGGTGTCTGTGACCCTCGAAAGGCCACATGGGCAAGAGGTCTAGGCAGGGAGCCCGGTGAGGTAGAAAGAGCGCTGAATTTGGAGGTTGGGACCAGAGGTTCAGTCCTGGTCCTAGCACTTGGTCTCTGTGTGTCACTGCTCTCTGAGCCTTGTTTTCCTCAACTGCCAAACAAGAACGTGATAGGCTCTATCTGGTTGGGTTGTCGGAGGAGCAAATAGGAGTGGAATACAAATTTAAGGTAGTTCAAGGCCCCTCCAAATGCTCCTTTTGGAGGTGAGTTCACTGTTTATCACTCTGCATGGGATTAGGTTGGCCTCCCTGGACATAGACTCTGAAGCAGAGAAGTACGTTCTCGGGAGACTTCCAGGAGACACGCCTGTCAGGAAGTGAACAAAGCTGGATTGGAGAGAGGGAGAAGCTGACAAAAGGAGAAGCTGACACACAGGGAGGAGCTGACAGAGAAGGAGAAGCTGACAGAGATGGAGAAGCTGACACAGAAGGAGAAGCTGACACAGAAGGAGAAGCTGACACAGAAGGAGAAGCTGCACACACTGGAGAAGCTGCCAGAGAGGGAGAAGCTGGCACACACGGAAAAGCTGGCACACAGGGGGAGAAGCTGATAGGGAGAAGCTGACACACAGAGGGAAAAGCTGACACAGAGGGAGAAGCTGGCAGAGAGGAAGACACTGGCACACAGAGGGACAAGCTGGCACGCAGGGAGAAGCTGGCACTCAGGGGGAGAAGCTGACAGGAAAAACCTGGCACACAGGGGGAGAAGCTGACAGAGAGAGAGAAGCTGGCACACAGAGGGAGAAGCTGACACTCAGAGAAACTGACACACAGAGGAGGAGCTGGCGCACAGAGACACTGATTTTGTTACTGGTAACGCACCCGGGTCCCTTTCTTTGTCTCTCCAAAGCGTCATCACCTGCTCATCTAAAAGACGTGCGTGCCTTCTTCTTGGACTACACCATCGCACGGTTATTTTTGCAGACTCAGAAGAGGAAAGGGAGCCAGCCTGTAGGGACGGAACCTAATTTAAAAACCTCCCTGCGGCACTTGGAACGGAGGCTGGCTGGGACCAGGCCTGGTCTGGGCCTAGCCTTACATCCTCCCCCAGAATCTGGCCAGAGAGAGGCAGAGGTAGCCAGGACGTCTGACGCGCTGGCCCGGGGCCTGGCAGCAGGAGCTCATTCTGGAGCCTTCCTGGGAAACTTTGTCATGGGGAGTAAATCGAGCCCAAGCTCAGTGCCTGTCAAATTCTCTGGGCTCAGTGCAGCTCCTGCTCGTACCCCGAGTCCTGCTGTTCTCAGATTGAGCCTGATTCCTGATGGGCCACATCAAGGCCACTTGCACTTAGAGCTTGTGCCGGAACGGGGGCGGGAGGGCTCCTTGGGACAACGGGGGGGGGGGGGGCCGAGCCCTCCTCTGTCATCCTGTGGGAAGCGAGCCACACATGAGGACCCTTAGTGCTGCAAACAGTAATAAGAAGGGTGTGTTTCACTGTCCTGGCATTTTTTGGTACCGAGCACCTTTACCTGCCGTGTCTCCCTTGGTCCCCCCAAGTCTGCGAAGCTGGGGGCTCTGTGGAGCTCTCTTTGCGGAAGCTGTTCTGACTCTTGTTTCTCTGTCTCTAAAACAATGACAGGGCCTCTCAGTTGGTGAGGATTAAATCACGGAATGCCCGTGAAGACCTTAAAGAAAACAGCACGTGGCATTGAGTAACTTCTTAATAAATGCTTGGAATTATGGATAGGTATTCTAGACTCACTTGATAGGAGGGAATGCCCAGGTTCAGAGGGGCTAAGCTCCTGAATGAGATCCCTGATGCCAAGGAAGGAAGACACGGGTGGGGGCCCACCGTGCAAGTGCGGCTGGATTTCCTGGCACGGGATTTCCATCACGGACACCTTTAATCTTGGGAACAGAGGAAATACTGACTCCTCCATTGGTATTGCCAGAAAAAGAAAAGAAACACTTGAACTTTTCAGACAACTGAGCTGTATCTTTCTATTTAGGTCTAAATACCAGAAAGGGTGTTGTATTCGGAGATAATTGGGTTTGAGAAAGATCCCTTTGCTCTGAGCCCTGAGCCGGGATTGGGGTTTTGCACCCACATGGTCTCACCTCATTTTGGTCATTTTCAGGAGTTTGGCTGGCAGGTTCCTCACGAGCAGAGAAAGGTGCGATTGCGGTGCCTCTGACCCACTGGTGTCCTTGGGAATGAAGGCGATTGGGGTTCTCGTGGTCTTCGCCTCCTGCCGTAAGTAGTACGGAGCCGGGAGGGCTCCAGGGCACTATCCTCCTGTCTGGGTGCCCGTGTCTTGAGGTGGCCCCTCCTGATGTGGCATCCGGTGAGGGGAAAATCAGGTGTCACTCAAAAAAGAATCAGGAGTGGAACAGGAGCCCATCGAAGTCCTCCTCCCTCTGTTTCTTCCACAAAATGGGTTGGTCCCAGCATTGGACCGCATAAAACGTCAAGAAAATCAAAGGTTGCTGACTATTTGCTAAGGAAAAGGGCCCTGACTACTGCACACCCCCTTTGGGAGCCTTTTTTTCTTTCCTTCAGTTGCCTTTGTTTAAAGTCATGTAGATTCCAGAACAAAAACGCAGACATATATCTAGCTAATTTAGGGACAATTAATTCTCATCAGAAAGGCTCTCTTATGGTGACTTATGGAATAATGGATAATTATAAGTCATTGCTACCAAGAGATCAGATAACACACCCCTGCACAGTGAGAAAGAACTTGCTAGCAAACCGTGTTGGGTTTGTTGGAAAACTCTTTGACTCAGATGAGCTTGATTAGTAGAGATTTCTCCAGATCCATTTTTCTGTCTGTTTCAGCTTTGTAGCTTTTGGGTCTCTAAGTCAAAATGTCAGAAACGAAGCTCCCGTTTTCCCTTTAGTCTATGGTGAAATTTACAGTTTTCAAGATCACGGGTGTGTGTTGGGTGCAGAGGTAAACAGGGAGAACCACTTCCACAGCCCCCATGGTGGGCCCTCCGCAAGATCATTGCTTGGCCTCTCTCTCTTGAGGGGCTGCTGGGGGACAGCAGTGACCACCCCAGGGTTCCCTACCCCCTCTGTGGTGTTTTAGGGCAACAAAACCACAGTTGCACATGGAGAATCTCCTGTGAACGTGTGCCAAACCCCTCTGTCTCTGGGTTTCTTCCCCAAGTTCACGTTTTTGTGTTGTTTTATTGCAAAATTAATATATGCAGGTAATTAAAAAGTAAAATAAGTGAGTATAACAAGCTGAAGACACTTCTCATCCTTCCCAGGCCTTAGTCCTTTTCCTACACCTGGATGTAACCACCCTTTAGAGTTTGGTAGACATGCTTCTAGGCTTTTCCACACATGCATTTCGACCATTTTCATAGAAAAGTAATACATGGTCATTGTAAAAAAAAAAAAAAAAAAAAGTCAAACAGCATAAAAAAGTATAGAAATGGTGTCTATCTTCTTCTCCACCTACTTCTTCAATCCCACTGCCCGGAGAGATTGCTATTAAAAGTAGATGTTTTCAAGACACCATTTAGTTATTCTCTCTGTTAGTGGATATGTGGGTGGTGTTCAATTTTTTGATACCACAAGGGACGCGCTGCAGCAAATATCCCTGTGTGTGTGTGTGTGTGTGTGTATACTCTTCCCCCACTTTCGTAAACATTCTGTAGAAGTAAAAATTGCCAGGTCCATGTATATTTGCCATTAAAAAAAATAAATTGAGGGCATCTTTTCTGCCTCTTAAGTGTTTTGTTTCTCCTGTGAGATTCTAAATGCCTGATGATATTAGTAGGAACTGGCTTCTCTGGCTTTGAACTTTTCCTGTTACTGTTACATCAGACCCAAGGATGTTTCTGCCTGGGGTGGTGGTTTTCCACTTGGCAGAGGCCGGAGGCGGGGGTAGGGGGGCACGGTTGACAGTAATGTCCCGAACATCAAGGAAGCTGGGTTCTCTCATCTTGGGCTGGCAAGAAACTGATCCTATTACTCTCCCCAGGAAAGGGGCTGATGATCCCGTCCATGCCCATGTCTGGGGGCATGTTTCGGGGTCTCCTGATGTCCTGGAGGCCAGCGCTCTCTGCATGGGTGGCCACTGTTCTCACCACCCCCTATCTTTCTTCTTATTTTCTGGCTGGCAGTGATGCCCCTTGCCCACAGTAGCTTCTGGCAGTTCCAGAGGATGGTCAAACACGTCACAGGGCGGAGCGCCTTCTTCTCGTACTACGGATATGGCTGCTACTGTGGCCTTGGGGGCAAAGGGACCCCGGTGGATGACACAGACAGGTGAGTCCGGGGGCTCCAGGCCTGCTATCCTTTCATTTGCCCTGAAACCCAAGCCTGAGGCGAGGCAGGGTGTTAGGAATCTCGTATCGTTGAGAGGCAAAAGCCCATTCAAGGTTCTGCAGCCACCATCTTGAAATTCTTGGACCCGGACGACGTGCCCCAAATTCTCGTGCTGCGCCAGGCCTCAAAAATCACCCAGTCCATCCTGCTCAGGGCTCCAGAAACGTCTTCAGTTCTCAGACGTCATGGCAAACGTGATCTTCACTCCGCAACCCAGTTTTTAGGATTAGACCACAGGAAGGCCGCCCTGCTGTCTCCCGGGCCTGATTCCACGTTTCGGGAGAGAGAATCCCAGTGGCCCAGTTTGGAAAAGTTGTCCATCTGGGGGAGGCCACATGGCCCAGCGTGGCTGCCAGGCCTACTCTTCAGCGTGGGGTGGGGAGTGTGGGCCCCAAGAAGTGGGAGTTGGCGTGACCTGGCGAGGGCAGGGGAGGGAGGAAAACGGATAGCTTGTACATAATTCATTTGGAGAAATAAGACAGGAGGTGTTTCCCGCCACTTTTTTTTTTTTCCCCGCCACTTTTAAGCTCGTGTGCGTAAATGTGTTCCTGTAGAGGATCCTGAAATGTCACTGCTAGAGCTTGATGCCTTGGGGCTGAGCTCCAGAGCATGGAATATTCCAGCCGCAGGGATCCCAGAGCCCCTCCAGATGGAGCCCCCATCACCGCCGAGCACTAGGATCGGTGATTGGCACAGGGGACCTAACTTAATCCTTACATCCAGTGCCAAGGCAGTGGTCTCATCCCTGGGTGACAGACGTCAGCTGTGAGGACCCCCTAAACCACCATGGCAAAGCCTAAAGACACACCAGCCCTTGAGTGGCCCAGTCAGGTTTTGAACAAGAATTTCCCTGTTTCCAAATCTGAACCCTTTGACCCTCTGTCCCTCCCCTTCCAAACCCAAAGGCTGATGACCATTTTAATACCATGAGACAAAGGTGACAAAGGCCAAGAGCCCGCTCCCAGGTAGGGATGGCGAGAGAAAGGACTGAGGCATTTGGCCCAGAGGATTTGCTTTCCTGTGTCTTAGAATCCAGTCCCTCCACCAAAAAAAAAATAAAAAAAAATCCAGTCCCCGGTCCTGTCCCAGCTTCTTTCTCTTTGTGTTCTCTCTTCCCGCCCCGGGCCACTCTGAGCACCATGAGAACAAGGTCCCAAGGACGATGGGTGTTTTTGCTTACCCCTGTCTCCTCAGGGACTATCACAGTACTTGGCACATAGTAGGTGCTCAGGAAAAACTCTTTACATGAATGACTGAGTCACATGGATCTTGGTTTGAGCAGTATGTGTGTGTGTGTGTGTGTGTGTGTGTGTGTGTGTGTGTGTGTGATTTTCCAGCTGTATCATTTTAGGAAATTCCCCTCTTGGGAGCTCATCTCCTCCCCTACAAAAACAGGAACAACGATCACACTTCATGGGGTTACACGGAGGAGCTAATGAGATAGCAGAAGGTACTAGAAAGGGCTCACGAAATATGAGTGGTTATGTTTATGTTAATATTTTCAGGAACTTGCCTCCTTATTGTCAATGCTTTCTCGCTCTGGGGAGGAGGCAGGGGCGTCCTTTCCAGGTTCTGCCCATGGCTCCCCCCACCCCCTGCACCCCGCTGATGTCCCCGAGATCCACCCTCCCTCACCTGCTCTGGTCTGGCCCCCAGATGCTGCTTGGCTCATGATTGCTGCTACGGGAAGCTAAAGCAGGTCGGTTGCCAGCCCGTGCTGAATAGCTACGAATTCCACATCGCCAATGGGACCGTGGCCTGTGAGTAGCCCTCTCTGCAGGGACATGGCTTTGAAGCTGGGCCTCTCCTTAATGTCTGCCTCCTGGCAAAGGAGCGCTTTGAGATGTAAAGTGACAATTCTAAGAATCAGAGCTTCTTGGGAGCTTGCTTGGTCTCTGGTCTCTCCTGTCCATGGCTGTATCTCCAGGGGAGATATGGAGCACAGGGGAGCATGGAGCACAGGGCCTGGGGTATTGCACCTGCTCGATAAATAGTTGTTGACTTGAGATTACATCGAATCTTGCAGCTTTGCTTGGCAACTGTTGCTGTCGAGAACATTCCTGTGTCTGTCATGTGTTAACAAAGCAGCTCAGCTGTCTTTCAGTTGAACAAATATTTGTTAAGGGTGAGGACATGCCAAGCCCTGCCTGGTAGGTGCCTTCGCGGGAGTGGGTGGGGGGACACAAGAGCAAATAGGGGGGGCAGGGAAGGGAACTCATGTGTCATCAAGGCCATTCAAGGAGGAGAGCAAAGGACAAGGGCGGGCAAGCACTGAGTGTCCAGCAGGTGGGGAGCACCCCCCCATCCAGGAGCGTGTTCTGGGGTTGCTGGGGCATGGGTGTGTCTCAGGCAAGTTTGGTCTAAAGAGCAAGAGCATTTGAAGTCCCTGGCTCTAGCTTTCTCATCAATGTCATTCATTCCGGGGGAGCCAGTGATTTGAATGCCCCTTAGGGCAACCGGCCTCCCACCTGACCTTGCAGAGTTGCACAAACCACTTTCCTCCCTACGTGTATTTGTGTTCAGCTGTGTGTCAGAGTTCACCTGCTCCCTGAGGTCAGGGAAACACTACCTCCCTTCCCTTCATCTCCCCCTTAGAGTGGGTGCTCAGTGCCCAAACGCTAGGGCTTACCAGCGTCCCCCTCCCCGACTCCGGGGCCCCGGCTCAGGACACACCAAGACTGACCAAGCATTAGGACTATGTGGCGTCGCTGGCCCAGTGGTGAGACCCGAGCTGGAGGTGGAGGGGGGTGGGGAGGCTGGTGGCTCAGAGCCCCACAATGGGAGGACAGATGGTCTGCTTCCCAGCCTCTACAGCCCCCAGCCCCCAGGCACACTGTTGATGGGGAGAGCCCCATCGTGAGCTCAAAGAGACTTCTAGCTCTCTGGCCATGACGGTGCTCACACCTAAAGCTGTGTGTCTCCTGGGAGATCCCGCAGACCACGTGCAGGGGCTGGGACGGGGTCAGGGCCGGGTGGGTGGGCAAGGGAAGGGGGCCGGAGGAAGTTGCCCCCGAAGCGCTGCTTACTTTGGCAAATGATGCCCTCAGAGGCAGGGACCGAACTTCTGGCGGCCTCTTCCCACCCTTCCGGGGCCCCCTTGGCGAGAGTCAGGGGGGCAAGCCTGGCGGCTGGCTGGAGCGAGCACAGCAAAAAAAAGGTGCCTCTGACTCTTCTCAGCCTGGCTCGTGGTCTCGCTTCCATATGGTTTCTTCTCATCGCTTTTCCTCTTGATCCTAACATCTGTCATGTCAAGTGTTACCTTAAAGTGCTTGAAAAGTTACCACTTTTAGAGAAAACATCCTCGAGGAGCGCTGTCCTCTGATGCCCCCATCAAGTGCGGGAACCGAGGAAGAAGGGGAGAGGTGACCTGGGAAGGGAAGTAGAACTTCAGCAGGTGCAGAGCACCCGCCCGCACTGTGGTCCCAGGTTCGGGGCGAGCCTGTGCCCTCTGCACCTGCGGCAGCTTCTTCTTTTTTCCTCTGAGCAGCTTCTTTAGCAGTCCTCTTCCCCCCTCCCATGTAGGGCCAGAACCACAGCCTGCGACCCCAGGAGGTGGGGGAGAGAGGGATCTGAGGGACAGGCGGGGGCCCCTCCCACCCCCCAGGTGGCACACAGAAGCATCCTCCGCTGGGCTCCTGCCAGGTGGGGGTGGGAGGTGCAGGCCCGGGCTGGGAGCTAGCGGGGAGAGCTGGCAGCCTGGGCTTCCCAGGCGTTGCCAGGCAGCCAGTTGCCCCCAAAGCTTGAGCAGACGTCCTGGAGTCCAGAGCCCTGCTTAGGGCATTAGCATGGGGAGGGGGTGGGTGCCTCCCAGCCAGTGAGTACCAGGCCGACCCCCTGTCTTCCCCACCCGACCTTGCCGAGCCCCAGCTCCCAGGAGCTGGTGGTCTGGGTTCTGATCCTGGGTCTGCTGCTGGTACTGCTGAGCCCACAGACCAGACCCAGGCAGGTTTATTGACTTGTCCAGGATTGCCTGAGCACCCGCTGGGTGCCCATCCAGGGCCAGTGCTGTGCAGGGGCTGGGGCGCAGAGCAACACAGCCTCAGGTCCCGCTCTCCCGGCATTCTCCAGAGCTGAAAGAGCCCTTAGGGCCCCTTTAGACCAACCCCTCATTATAGGGAGGGGGAGACTGAGGCCTAGAGGGTATAAGAGTTTGATCTGAGTAACAGGCAAGACTAACACACATGCGTCTTCAGCCTTTCCAGTGCTCTGGAACACGCTGCTTGGCATGAGTTTTCTGGGCCTCAGTCTCTTTATCCATAAAATGGGTACAATAGTGACAGCTGGAGTCTGTGAGCATCTGTGACAGGTGAGTTACACGCGATACCTTAAACCCCAGGATCCACCTTTGAGGTGAACGAGGTTATCAAGAAGGACCCTGAGGCTCAGAGAGGTTAGCTGAGATGGCCACGGTCACACAGCCAGGGAGAGAAGAGTCCTGAGTTGGACCCAGGCTGTCTGGTCCCAGAGCTTGTGCTCCTGCCTCGCGCTGCCCTCTGCAGTGGCGCGGGGCTTCTGGGAGGGTGTCGGGGGGCTGTGCTTAGGTGGGGGGCTCCCACAAATCCAAGTCTTGTTGTCAGCAGGATACTTATCCGAATGCTCAGGGCCGGCCCAGGGGACAGAGAAAGGCAGATGGACTTGGCTCCTCTGGAATGCCCCAGATCTTTCTGTGCTAGCTTTCCGTCCCCCGCTGAGAGGCCCAGAGAGGGCACACGCTTGGGAGTCAGGCAGAGCCGGGTCCGAATCCCGGCTCCATACCACTTCTAGCTGGATGATGGTGCAACTACCCTGGGCCTTAGTCTCCCCATCTGTAAAATGGGGATAATAACCTGCACTTCGTAAAGTTGCTAAAGGAACCCCACTAAAGGGTCTGGCCTGTAGCAGGTGCTTAGGTAATGCCTTTCCTTTTAGAAGCCGAGACTTCTTTTTGTCCCTAAGTTTTCTTTCCCCCTTTACTTTTGCAGAAAAGCACTGTTTCCTCATGACCGTTAGGAGATTTCTCTGAAGCCTCTTCTCTGCCCTTGTACCCCCTCCAGCTGATGTCATTAGCTCTCTAGAGAAGAAAAACTCTTCCTCCCCAATCCAGTTACACTGCGGTTCAAAGCGCAGCCCTGTAAGGGTTAACTGTCTCCCACCCCCCTCAACCTCCAAGTTCTGAAATCCTGTACCCAGAGCCTGGCCCCGGGTTGCCTAGCAACCTGCAGCTGATCCGGGATGCAGTTGGTGAGCAGGGAAGGGGAAGGAGAAAAACAACTTGGCCCGTCCAGGTCTTTAAATGTCACTGGGAGATCAGTGCAGAGAAAGGCCTAGAACCCAAGCCCTGGGGCCAATTTGCCAGGTGGGGACGGCCACCCTCGAGCAACCAGGGAACTATCCCTGCTATCCTCCTCTGAGTGGGCTTACATAAGTACTTGGCATTTGCAAGGGACTTTAAGATTAGCCAGCAGAGACACCCGCCCCCTCCACCCACAGAGGCATGTGTGCGTTGTGCAAGGGGCCATGGGAGGCAGAGCCTGGGGTCCAGCTGCTGGTCCCACTTCCAGGCTCCATGTCTGAGAGCCTCTGACTTCTCCCTCCACCGCCAAGGGAAGGTGAACATGGTAACCACTGGAATTTGTGGTTTGCAAAGCTCTTTCTCCTTCCTTACCTGTCGTATTCCTCACGACACCTCCACTCGCTGACACGTCAGCCTTTTTTTCCCCTAACATTTGTCTCTACCTGAAATTTCCTTGTTTATTAATGCATCCACTCTCCCGCCAATCAGAATGTGAGTTCCAGGAGAGCAAGGAACAAGCCCGTCTTGGGTGGGGGGCACTCCTCCTCATTAGAACCCGCAGAGAAGGACGCCCTGGGAGCTACACAAGATGGGGTCTGTGGGCTCAGACCTGTGCCTCCAGTGCCTGCCCAAAGGCCAGGCACATGTTAAGGACTCAGTACCTGTTCGATGAGTGAATGAATGAACTCATGAAATAGTTCATGCTAGTGTCTGTTTCCCAATTTAAAAGCCGAGGAAACCGGCTTGGGGACGAGTGACTTGCCGGAGATCCTGAAGCACACAGGCAGTGGGTCTGGATGGAGAACCCGGCTGCCGGTTGCCTGGGATGGGGATCTTGCACTGCCCCACGGAGGGTGAACGTCCAGCCGGTGGGGCAGCAGCACCTAGGGATGGAGTGCTCCCTGGGTGTGGAGGGCTGAAGATGCGCGATGAAAAGACTCACTCCCTGCCCAGGGAGCCTGCCTCCAGGGAGCAAGTCAGGCCCTCAGATCTTGAGAAATAAAATGTTGCAACAAGGCAACAGGATACAGAATGATGAGAGCGCAGAGGGAGGGAAGGACAGCTACTTCAGGGGCCGAAGAAGCCCTTGCGAGGAAGCGCCATTTAGCCAGTGGGGCAGGAGCAGAGGCGATGGGCAGCGGGACCAAGGTGGCTGGTGTCGCGTGGGGTGCAGGTCCGCAGCGCTGGGCCGACCCATGAGGAAGGCACCTTCTCCTTCCGCTGCAGGGGAAGCCGCCAGAGCGTTTGCTGCGGGATATGGTCTGCTCTCGCTTTAGAAAGACCACTCTGGCCACTGTCCATGGTGGTTGGGAAGCCGGGGAAGAAAGATGGGGAGCCATCAGTGAGCGCTGGGGAGAAGCTTCTACAGGGTGCTGCAGTGGAGAAGGAGAGAGGTGGCCCATGCTGGGTGTTCTGCAGGCCAGTCGTCAGGAGCTACTGATGGGTGAGATGCAGGCTGGGGAGGAAAAAGAGACGGAATCCAAGGTTCCCGGCCCAGCGGCTATGCAAAAGGTGCTGTCCGAGCTTGCGCAGATGGGGAAGAACAGGCTACGGAAATGCAGGGAGCCCTTGGCATGAGGCATATCGGACACCCAAGGGGAAGTCCAGGGGACCAGAGCATACGGGAGTCTAGACCCTGGGAGACACTTGGTTGGGGCGAGAACCCAAGAGTCATGGGCGTCCCAATGACATTTACTTATTGTTCCTAAATAGATTTTATTCATTTGAAAGAGAGAGAGAGTGTGAGAGAGCAGAAGGGCAGAGGGAGAAGCAGGCCTCTCATTGAGCAGGAAGCCCGATGCAGGGCTCGATCCCAGGGCCCTGGGATCATGATCGGCGCTGAAGGTAGACACTTAACCGACTGAGCCACCCAGGCATCCCTCAGATGGCATTTAAAGCCCTGAGACCAAACCAGAGGCCCAGGGAGAGAATTTAGAGAGCAGGGCGGAGGCCTGGGGCACGGGGAGCTGGGGGGTGGAGGCCAGTCCGCAGCCCAAGTTCTCTGTGGCGAACATTCCGATAAGCATCCTGCTTCGTCCCATTTGTGGAACTTTACTCCCTGGACTGAGAAAGAGGTTCCTGAAGCCACCAGCTCCTTTCTTCATATCTTAGTTTGTGTCTCGGCATCCCCACTAGCGAAGAAGATGCGGGAACTGGATTCTGGCTGGTTCGGAAAAGCCGGCTCACAAGGAGGACATTTCTTGGCTCAGGCTGCCTCTCCTTCCAGGTCTCGGCAAGCCTGGTTCGGCCATAGCTGTGGAATGCCCCGGAAACGACAGGCCACAGCTGTTGATCTCTGCTCAAGCTCAGTTCTGGTGGGCCTGGGGCCCAGGAGAGGTGTTCAGAGGTCACGCTGTGTGTCAGGAGAGGGTCAGAATCTGTGTGTCAGAAAGGACCAGACAAAGCCAGAAAGGGACAGCGAATGGGGAGAAAGGACAAAAGGACAAAAGACAGAAGAGAAGGAAAAAAGGAAGAGAGGAACAGAAGACAGAAGTAACCAGAAAGAAGACAAGAAAGAGGAGGGGGCCGAGGCAGAGTGACAGGCCCTTTCCCGAAGAGAGCAGGTTGAAGGGGGCAGCGCCCTGCATCCAAGCAGCGCCCCCCTTCCCGAGGACACCAGCCACGAGTCTAAGTGGGCCCCTGCAAACCATGGCAGGAAGCAAGGGCTGTGCTGGGTATGAGAGATGCCAGAGACCCAGAGGGGACGGGGCTCGGGAGGGGCTCCTCGGGGAGCTGGGGCTTGATGGATCCTGGAGGATTTTCACAGATGGAAAGAGGGAGTGTGAAGACAAAGGTGACCCAGGTGACAGTGGGAGAAGCAGGAGCTGAAAGCTTGGGGGGGGGGGGATATCCCTGGCACTCTCCAGGAGGGCGCACGGAGGCCACAGTGTAGGATGGCTGTGGATGCTCCTTGATAAACCAAGTCTCCGGGGCAGGTGCAGGAGGACAGCTTGCTGCCGGAGTTGGGCTTCAGAGGGAGAAAGGCAAACAAACAGAGGACGGCTGGCGCTGGGGCAGCTACGGAGGGCTCCTCGTCTTCCCAGAGGCATGACCAACATCCTCACCATCAGCACTGATGGAGCGCCCTCCCCTCCGTGCGTAGTGGCCAAAACCCTCACAAGGGGTCTGGACCGCAGACGCCGTTATCTATTTCTGACGCTATTAGAGTTTTCACCATCATTTCGTAAATGTGGCTACTGCAGCTAACTTGCCCATGATCAACAAACTGGGGAGTCTGGCTGCCTCCCTTCCTCAGCCCCAACCCTCCTAAGAGAGTGGAACACACACACACACACACACACACACACACACACACACACACACACACAGTTGCTCTGGCAACTAAATAAAAGATCCCCATCTAGTGGTGACTCGGCCAAAGGGCAGACACTCAATCCCAAAGGCCCAGACAGAGGCTGCATTCATTTATGAGAGACCGTCGGCTGAGCACCTACTATGCACTAACATCGGTTCTGCACGCTGGGGATGCTGTGGTGGACGAGACAGGCAAAGCCCCGGCCTCACAGAGCTCACGCTCTGCCGAGGGGAGACAGACGCATGCAAGCAAACACAGAGGAGATGCATGGGGTGTGCAAAACACGGAGACTGAGACAGACGGGATGTGCAGAAGAGGGGCTGGAGGGTGCTCTAGGTCGGGGTCCCGAGAGGGCCTCTCTGAAGAGGGGAAATCTGACCACCCCTGACCGGCCCCTGGTGAGGATTTGGATGTCTTCCCCCAGACACGCTGGGGGAAGAAGAAACTGCAGCTTGAAGCAGGAGAGAGGACCTGATCGATCAGGGCGACAGTTTAAGAAAGCCCCTGTTTGTTTCTTCCGGTCAGGGTGGAAGAGCTGGTGGGGACAAGGACTGGGGGAGTGGCCGGGAAGGTGGAGAGAAGAGGGCAGAGCGTGAAGTACTCTAAACAGAGAAATCGGTGGCGTCTGCTGTGGACTGGATGTGCAAAGTGGAAGGCAGGGAGGAACCCCGGCTGCTGCTCACTTTCTGGCTCGAGTAGGAGGCGGTGCCGTTTGTGGGTGAAGGACAGGTTGGTGGGTGGAGGGAGCGCTACATCGAGCCTGAGCCGTCCCAGCGAGACGTCAAGCAAGCAGCTGGATATGTGAGGTGAGTTCTGAGAAAGTGGGTCCCGTGTCCTTGGCCTGCGTGCCCACTCGGGGCGCCCCTCCGTGCAGCCCAGCCTCCCCCTCCCCACTTCACTCCAGTCCTTGTGCGGCCCGTCCAGGAGTGGCCGGGCACCCGGGAGACAGACTCCCAATGTCCTCCCTTTCTGCTTTCAACCCTTGACACCTTGCAGCAAGCCCCCGTTTTCCTCGCCCTCAGAGCCAAGCAGAGCCCCTGGTGACCCTTTCTCTCTCTCTGCAGGTCAATGTGCCCTTGGTCCCGGCATCAGCTGCCTCTGTGGGCTGCGGGCGTGTGAGTGTGACAGGCAGTCTGCCTACTGCTTCAGAGAGAGCCTGCCCACCTACGAGAAAAACTTCAAGCCGTTCTTCGCCGGCCGGCCCCGCTGTGGCAGGCGTAAGCTCCAGTGCTAGGCAGCCACGGGCCCCCTCGTCGGTCAGCATGGGATCCCGGGGGTCCCCTGTCCTTCCACGAGCCTTCTCATGCCATCCCCAGGAGGCTCTAGTTCTGCAGCGACCCTTCGGCACATGGCCTAGGGTACTCCTTTGTCACTCGACCCCAGAGGGCAGCCGGTCAGCAACAGAAAAGATAAAATCCTGGCATGCTAAGGAGGGAGAATAGCCCCTGCCTATAGACACAAATAAATAACACTTTCCTATAGTCGTAAGTGCTAAGAAGCGATCCAACCGCTGGCAGGATGGAGACATTCCCAACTCCTACCCAGGAATTTCCAGGAGGGGAAGAGGACCCAGGATCTACCCTAATTTCTCCCTCCACCCTGACCCCAAAAATCAGGAGGCAGGGTGGACTTGGGAACGGGTCACGCAACCCACATCCAGCTGGAGGCAGAGCGGGGATCCTGCAAACAGTCTTGGCACAGAGCCAAAGATCTGAAAGCTGCACTTGGACTTTGTTTCTCCTTTGCTCGGGTTCTGCTCTCTGAAATCCCTCAGGTAGGAAAGATTAATGCCATTTCCATCTCTCCGGAGACAGAGCATGAGGATATCCACACCCACCACTGCCACGTGGGCATCACAGCCAGGAAGATGTCACAGAGAAGGAGAAAGGGCCTAAGAAGGGGGCAGCAGAGGGACCCAAAATTTCCATCCAAATTCCAAAGCCCCTAATGATATCCGACTTAGAGCCTAATGAACACCAAAGTGACCGGAGCTGAGCGCGTTCTGGTCTTTTTAATGCCCCACGGGCATGGCAGAGTGCAAAATTGGCCACAATTGTCATTAAGCTCATTGCATCCTTGCCTCCTGTGAAGGGACGCTCAGCTCTGCCCATCAAGAAGGAGAGTTTGTTTTGCCCAGTGGTTGAATCTGAACTCCACCCTGGTTGTGAATTACTTTGGTCAGTAGAATGTAGTGGAACGTATGGGAGGTTTACCAGTTCCTGAGCCTCAGCCGAGGAGACCTGGTGCTCTACTCCCCAGGACGCCGGGCTCCCCAAGAAGAGGCCCCTGGCTGGCCCGCTCGAAGGTGGGAGCCAGAGTCCGTCAGCGCCCCCACGTCTCCGTTCCTGGAGACTCCCGCGTTCTCAGCACCGTGCTGCCCTCGGAGGCCAGAAAACATGTGGTGCCTTGAGGTCTGGGAGGAGAAAGGCCATGCTCATATAATAAGGGAGAACACGTAGAGGAGCTGTGGTCGCACAGCCATCCAACAAACATTTAGAGAACCCCTCAGGGAGCTTCGGTCACCCCCACCTGTGCTGGGCAGTAGGGATTCAGAGATTTTTAAGAGGACAAACAAAATCAGGTCTCAGTGTCCTGGAGTGAACTTCAAGAGCCCTAGCAGTCTTTAGAAGTTCAAGTTCAGACACTTAGAATCTGGATTGAGTGATGCTGTCCCTGACGTGAAGACAGTAGGGCAGCCAGGGGTGGTCGGCAGAGGGTCTGGGAGCTGGGGCTCCGGGCTCTGCCTCGCTCAGTGGGCAAAGTCGAGTGGTAAATTCATCTGCTCTTCCTTCCTCCCCTCCTCCCACCCTCTCTCCTTCCTTCCTTCCTCCCCGACCCACATGGGTTCTAGTAATTACAACCGCAGGAGAGGAGCTTGAGGTCAATGCGTATCTATTGGTGACGGTCCTAAAGGTCTGAGGTAGGTAGGAGGTTGCAGAACCAGAACTAGTGTGGCTGTGCCCAAGCCAGGCACCTCGGCTCCGAGCAGGTTTCCCACCATAGCAGAGGCCAGCTCAGGGCTCTGGGCGTATCCGGTCATTGGCCGCGGAGGAGGCAGGCCAGGGCTGCACTCCGCGCAGGGGACAGAGGTTCCAGCGGGAGACCCAGGCCGCCTTCCTCTCCCTGTTGTGTAAAATAGAGGGAATTTGCCCGTGCCGGCCTCCTCACCCCGCTCACTTTTGAGAGGTGGGACTGCAGATCGATGCCGTTGACTTTCCCTGGAAGAGCCTGCTGTCCCGCAAGGACAGCCATCCACCGGCACCCGCCCCCCACAAGTGCACTCCCAGGCCTGCTCCAAGCCCGGCCCTGTGCTAAGAGCAGAGAAACAAAGAGGCATCAGACTCCAAGTGGCTCTCAGATCAGGGAACACGAGTCAACAGGCCACCACAAAGCAGGCTGCAGAATATGCTAGAACGGGATCAGTGTGGGGGAGCAAAGACAGGCCGGGCTTCCCAGAGGAATGCTTGGGGTCTGACCTCTCACCCGGGAGCCAAAACACGAAGGGGGCTCTCGGGGTGGCCCAGTGGGGTGTGCAGAGCCTCCTGGCAGAGGGATGGAAGGTAATTCAATATGCATGCACGCGAGAGCCTCTGCCACCTGCCTCTCCCCGTCTCTGCTGGAGGGGGGGGCCTCCTCCATCTTTGCCCCCCCACCCAGGGCAAAAATCTGCATATCAAATTCTTTCTCTCATATCTCACATCCCACATCCAATCTGTTGGCACTCTTTTCCAAATAAAACTAGATTCTGTATGTATTTATAAAACACTTAGTAAAATGCACACATTAAAAAAATAAAATGGGAGAGGAAACATCTAGAATCTGACCACTTCTCACCACCTTCGGGGCTGCCATGATGGCCGGTCTGGGCCGCCATTCCCGGGGTGGGTGATGCAGCTGCTCCTCCTCCTTCTCTCTTGTCCACGGAGCATCCAGCACAGCGTGTCAGCCAGCACAACGCCTGGCGTCTGACCAGGTCCCTGCTCTACTCATGCCGTACAATGGCTTCCCATTTCCCTCTAAGCGCCACCATTGTCCCGGGACCCAGGAGGTCCCCACACCGCCCCACCCTGCTTCAGGGCCCAGCTCCCACACTCTCTCCCTGCACTATCTCAGCTACTCCGGCCCCCGTGCTGCTCCTCCAGCACACCATGCACACTCCCCCCGGAGGACTCGGCCATGCCCTCTGCCTGGAAGGCGCTTCCTTCCTTCCCCCACGGCTCAGTCCCTACTGCCTCCAGCTGCGCTGGGATCTCCCCATCTTCATAAAGCTGGTGCCGACCAGCCTGCCGGACGCTGCCCACCGGCCCCTGGCATTTCCCTTCCTCCTGGTCCTGCCCCTTCCAGTTCTGTTCTCTGCCACTCGATGCCCTACGTCTGTCCCTACCGCCAGAGTGTAAGCTTATGAGGGCAAGAATCTCTGTCCTTTTTTTTTTTTTTTTTAAATCACGGAGGTATATGCTGAATGGCACATGGTCAAGAGAGAATGCGGAATGTCAGGGGATGGCCAGCAGCTCAAAAATAGAGAGCAGTGAGTGTGGGGAGTGGCTTTCCAGAGCCAACACAAGTGAGGCGGTGGGCAGGGCTGGGTGAAGGAGAGCCTTGCCGCCCCCCTGAGAAGCCTGGGCTCTATCCTGGGAGCAGTGAGAGTCCCCCCATCCCATTCTCTGCAACACAACCACTTTCCGCATGTGTGAACTTGGGCAGCCCCAGTGTCTCGAGCCCCAGTGTCCTCGGGGGCGACCTAGGCAGCTGAGAGCGTGGCCTGCGGTAATGGGGGGGGACCCACAGGGAGGTGGCAGAGGCCCCATAAGGTTCAGTCGCGTCACCACTGGGCACTGTTGGGGAGAGCGCCCCGCCTCCGAGGGGATAGTCTTTGAATGTGGACACATTTTGACAGCAGCTCTCTACAGATTTCCACCGGCTGTTTCTTGCTGCCTGGGGAAGCTGTCAGCCAGTGAGAGAGGTGGAGAAGTGGGCACACCCTCCAGCGAGGTGTCGGGCTCAGTGCCCTCCTCGGGAGACGCTGTTGCCGCTTCGGGCTGACTGTGCACGTGTGGGCTGAGTCTGCGTCACTGTCCCGCATTCCCACTCCCGGGGTGTCCGTGAAGCTGTGAAAAGCGCGGAGACGGGCAGATGTGGGGACCGTGGCATGTGGCAGCGGCAGCGTGGCTGTGGGCCTGAGAAGCAGGCGGCGCTGGGGCCTGGTGGGGAGTGAGGTGACTGGGTTTCTGGGTCAGCAAGTGCCTGGGCTGGAGGCTCCGGGTCGGGTCAGGCATTGCCGGGCTCACCGGGAAGTGGGGTCCCGTCCAGACGAGAGAACAAAGTGGGGGCATGGTCCGGGCCCTGAGACCCTGAGTGGGGAGAGGGGGAGCCCACGTGTGCCCCCCAGGCAGCCCCCAGGTCCTGAACACTCCCCTTGTCCGGACACAGGGCTGCCTTCGAACACGGAGCAGCTGACCCCCCTTCCGGCGCGTGCCGTTAAGAGCTCTGATTTACCGCAAGACCACACAGCTAACAGGACCAGAGCAGGGGACCTGAGCCCGGTGTTGTCAGACTCCGTCCCCTTTACCCCACGGTTCCCCTCAGCAGGCCTGTCCCAGAAGGAATCCAGAACTGGAGAGACTCGGGGTGGGGTGTGGAAATGGGGGGCAGTGACCAAGGATGTCACTCCAAGGGTTTAAACACTTGCCCTAGAGGGAGGCCTAGGTTCTGGCTTAGCCACCAACTTGTTGTGTGGTTTCATCCATCCTCACACAGATAGGCAGGATGGGGAGACCGGGCTGGGCACTGGGCACCCCCCTCCACCTGAGACTCGCAGCCCAGGCGGGGACACACAGACGCTGACAGGACAGTGAGGAGCGGGAAGCCCGGAGGCAGGCAGACCTCGGGGGCCCCGCTCCGGGGCTGCAGCTCCGGGAAGCCTTCGGACTTGCCTGAAGGGTAAGTGGGTGTTAGCAGGCAAGGCAGAGGGGAGGGGAGCGCGTGCTCCAGGAGGGAGGCTGGTGCGGGGAGGACAGGAGCAGAAGGCAGTGCAGGGGTGGCACTGGGGAGAAAGCTCAGGTCTTGGTGCAGGCAGCCAGAGGGAGGAGGACCTCACACAAGCCCCTCTTCTTTCTGGGCCCGATTTCCTCATGGTCCCGAAAACACAGTATTCATGCTCTTTCTCATCCATCGTCTTACTGAGCATCAGAGGCGTCCCAGGAATGATTTATCCTCATTTCACGGATAAAAACAGAAGGCCCACGAGGGCAGGTCAGTTGGAGTTGGAACCTATGTCTTCTGATCCAAATCTCGTTTCCCACCCCCTTTCTCAAGAGGAGGGAGCTGGACTGGCTACTCTCTGAAGCTGAGGCTCCAGAGTCAGGGCTCAAACCTGGCTTCTGCTGCACGACCCTGAACTTCTCCGGGCCTCCGTTTGCTCCTTCTAGAAATAAAGCTATCGCTAGCCCCCACCTTGTGGGGTTGCTAAGAGGATTGAATGAGATGGCAAACACAAAGCCCTGAGCACTGTGCTTGGCATACAGTAGGCACTTAATACAACCGGTTCTTCTTACCGGGCCCCGAGAGCATGAGATCCTGAATGGCCCAGGCAGAGCATGTGTATTCTAGCTGGGTTGCCATTGGCAGAGCCCGGGGCCCGCGCCCGCCTGCGTACCGGGCGCCCTCCTGACCTGTGCTTATTATCACACTTGGTGGTGTCAGCTGCTTGTTAGAAAGCCACAGCTGGGTAGCTGACAGCCCACATCGCCGTGCCAACCTCTGGGGAGGAGAGGGCCGCCTCTCTGCATTCACAGTCCGGTCCTGAGTGTGTGTGTGTGTGTGTGGGGTGGGGGTGGGGAGTGGCGATCGACTAAATTGTAGGCAGGGAGGAAAAGACACCTGTTATGTTTCTGTTTGCAAAAGTACCAGCAGAGCGAGCCCAGGGCTGGACAGGTGCCAGGTGCCCGCCTGTGGGTTTGGGGCCACGCGTGCTCCACGGAACCTTCCTGCTGCCTCTCTCCCTTCCTCCTTCTCTGCCGCTCTCCCTCTCCCCCTCACACCCATATGCAGGGAGCCAGATTTTCATGCTAACCCACAGCTTTGCATTTGCCAGGTTTCCATTTTGGGGAGAATGTCCCCCATGAATGTTCCATTAGCTCCTTCTTCCTTCTACCTACTGCTTTTTGCCAATCTGGCCCTGCGGACCTTTGGTCTGGAACGTCAGCCAAGGGCACCAGTCCCCGGTGCTGACAGTTTCCACTCTCTGTGCCAGACCCTGTGCTGGGCCATTCCCACCCATGGCCTCATTTCGTCTCCACAATGTGCTCTTCATTAGGATCTATCGCGCAGGGCGGGGAAAGGAAGGAGGCATGTGCCTGGTGAGGGTGATACGCTCAAGGCCGTGTGGCCCCGTCTGCTCTCTGCGGGAGACAGTGTTGATGGCAGTAAAGGATGACAGAGGTGATGCTGATCGCGGGTCCTGTCCCTGTGCTCTCCTGGGCTCTGCCAGTCTGCCTCAGGGTCCAGAAGCAAAGGGGCGCGGCTTGTGGAGCATAGCAC
>CM053606.1:12042075-12059621 GCA_028646535.1 Procyon lotor | reverse complement strand
ACCTCCAAAGACCTCAAATAGGCCATCCCAGCTTGACTCCTTATCCCCTTGGGGGTCCCTTCCGGGGCTGCCATGGACATACGTGGGGTTTCAATCTCCATGCTCCCCAAGCCCCCATCACCTGTCTGCCCCCCACCACCAGCCTCTGGGCCTCCTCAGGTAGAGTCGGTATCTGATCAGAGGTAGCCCCCCGGTTCACAGATGACCATCCGCACAGGTCCATTGTATGAATGAACCGATGGACGACCTTGTCCAGGGGCTTTCAAGCTTTGAAAGAAGTTACTGAGGAATGTCCTTTTCTTCTTACAGTAATTGGTGTGAACGCTCAGTATATAATGGAGGCAAACAGAGCTGCTCAACTGAAGACTGAGGTGGGGGGAGCAGGGCCCCAGAGATCGTTCCAGATGCGTTCCAGATCGTTTCCAGATGGAAAACACGTGGCTTTGGGGAACAGCTTCTCTAGTCTTCTCTGCACGTGGGGAAACTGACACCCACACCAGGGAAGGGGCTTAAATCAGAGAAGGGGCCGGGGCAAGGACCTGGACTTGATGTCCTGCTGGATTTCCAGTCGCTGGCTGCACTGTCCCCAGCTGTCATTAAGAAGGTGCAAGGAAGGGGGGTTAAAAGTCAGATGCAGGGCCCCTGGCTGGCTCCGCCGGTTAAGTGTCCGACGCTTGGCTTTGGCCTCAAGGTCATGGTCTCAGGGTCATGAGATAGAGCCCCAAGTAGGGCTCTGTACTCAGCTCTGAGTCTGCTTATCTCTCTACATCTGCTCCTCCCCCTCCAACTCTCTCTCTCTCTCAAATAAATACATAAAAAAAAATAATAATAAATCTTAAAAAAAAAAAACAAACACGTCGATCCCAAGGAGACAGATCCAGCTCCATCACTGACAACCTGTGTGACTTCGGACAAGTTACTTTCCCTCTCTGGGCCTCAGATGTTCAACAGCAAAGGACAAGGTGGAGATCGGTGCCTGACAAGCACCCAGCCCAACAGCTATCGTCATCCGACCCTTGGAACACAGCACTCTCCAGCCTTCCTGACACTTGCTCTCGGCTAGAGCGGGACCGCTGCATCTAGGCCCCGGGGCAGGAAGGGGACAGGCCATGCCAGATGCTGGGTGTCAGGGAAGCGGCTTTCCCCAGAGCGGCAAACCCTTGAGGGAGTCTCTGTTCCCTCCCCTGGTGCCCGGCCAGTGCGCACCAAGCCAAGGAGGACCAGCAGTGGGAAGCTGAGGCAGGAGGCTTTTATTAGATTGAGGAGGGGGTGCTGAGTCCTGTGGAGTGTTTCTGGGGTGCAGCATCCTGGACAGGTCGGGGCAAGGTGGGGGGTGGGGCAGGCAAGACTCCTTGGCAGCAGAATCCCATCTGTCCCAACACAAGGGCCGGGACTCTCCAGTGGAGGTGTGTGCAAGGTGGAGGAGCACAGCCAGAAGCCTGGGCTCCCAGGGGTGAGGGGCGGAGGCTTCTGCAGACCCCACCTCCAGTGGGGACACTGGTCCCGCCCTTGGCTTGGTGGGGGCTTTGGCTCAGAGGTAAAGGGCCTTCCCAAGACGGCTGGAAGATGTTAGCGATGAGGCTCCCAGCGGACCACAGCCGCCACACCTCACCACGGCGTCAGCGGGAGGTGAGCAGTGGAAGGGCCTCCTCTCACGCACAGTGACAGCTGACGCCAGCAGCTTCCTCCTCGGTCCCCAAGGGTGGTGTTTTAGAAGCTGCCGCGAGGCAAGGCGTCTGCCCAGTTCTGCTATTTGGGGGGCAGACATTCTCTCCCCACTCCCATGCCTCTCTTGCCTCCGGCATTCTTGGCCATCCCTGCTGACCGTGGTCTACGGGGCGCTGGCAGGGCAGGGCGAGCTCCTGGTGGCTGCCCTCGGCGTCCGGGTGGGTCACAGCGCTGTGCCGGGGGGGTCATTGGGGTGAGGCAGAGCATCCTGGCTACTTGGAGGCCACTGAGCTTGGGGTCAGGAGGTGAGGCGGGCGGGACAGGAGAGGGTGCACCTGGAGAAACAGCAGTGCTGGCATGGAGTCAAGAAAGTTACTCCCACCCTCCCCCTCCCAAGGCTGACCCTTCTCCACCTCGGCCCACAGTCCCACGGGCTCAATGGGAACCTGGGCCCAAGGCGGGGGCCTGCACCCTATGCTCCTTTACCCCGCCTCTCCTGCCCAGACCGCTCTGGTCTGCACACCTCACCTTGCCCGCCTCTCTGCCACCTTCTTCCTTCCCAGGCCCCTGCACGCTGTCCCCTCCCCACGGCCTTCCTGAATCTTCCCCACAGCTGCCTGCTTGGACCTGGTCCCTCCTGCCTCTGTTTCCCCCTTCATGGAGGTGGGTCCCGGCCCTCGGACTCCTCCCCATTGAGGGCTTCTGACCCCAGGGTGCAGCCTCGCCCTCTCCCTGGCAGGGAGAGAGGGGCCTGGGGTCTCTCCTGGCTGCTGGCCTTGCTGCTGCAGGAGGGGAGGCGTGAGGAGCGGCCCTGTCCCATCCGCATCTGCCAGGGTCCCAGGAGCCTGGGGTTGGGAGCTCCTCTGGCCGTTCAGTATTGCAGGCCCGGCTCAGCAGGGAGGCAGGGCAAGACCCGCAAGTGTTGGGGGATGTATTTGTGCCCCCATCTAGGTCACCCTCACCAGGGGGAGTGCCGCTGGGGATGTGGGTTCTGCCAGAGCCCTGGAGACACTCTGAGGCCAGATTTTGGGGCTGAGACGCTAAGTTCTGTGGCCACCCTCTGATGTCCGGGCCCGGACTCTGGGCCACCCACCCTGGGGCTCCAGGGAGAAAGCAAGGGTCACCCTGAGTTCTCCTAGGGGAAGCCGGGAGAACCCCAGAGCCCAGGCCTTGGGACCAGCATGCCGTCGGTCTAGGAACCTGTCTGAGGGCCACACCAAAGCTCTGGGGTTGTGCCGGCAGCTCGGGCCTTTGTCTCTAAGTCCCCGGGGTCCAACCTGGAGGGTCAGGCTGAGGAAGTCAGGCTGGGGTCCAGAGGGGAGGCCTCACTCAGGGGACCCCGCCTCCTCCCTCTCAGGCCTTGCCTTCCACACTCGGGAGAGGCCCCAACAAGCCGCATGTTCCCTGCCGAGTCTAGGGCCCGCGGCGGGACAGGCCCACGCCCGGGGCTGGGCTGGACGGGCCTGGGGGCCACAGTCAGGACCCAGGCCTTCCCGAGTCCTCGGGGGCCGGTCTCACGGAGGGGCTCCAGGGAGGAAGCAGCCAGGCAGCCCTCGGGGTCCCAGTCTCCCCCCGGCCCAGCTCCCCCCCTTGCCCCCTCCCCGCTCCGTCTGTGTGGTCCCCAGAGGGCACTAGGTAGGTGCAGGGGGAGTCGGGGCGCTGTGTCTGCAGGCCACCTCCTCGGGGGGGGGCTCGTAGATGCTGCAATTGGGCGTGGGGCCCTGACAGTAGATGTTGAGGTAGTTTCGATGCTTCTCATTGTACGTCTGGCTCCGGAGACATAGCACCACGCTCTTGTCGCATTCGCACGTCTGCTTGTCACACTCGGTCTCATTGAGCTCACCTGTGCGGGGCAGAGGTTCTAGTGGGCCTCAGGAGGCAGTCCCACGGTGGGGGCGGGAGCAGAGCCTAACTGGGGGTTCACCGCAGGCCCACGGCTCAGAAGCTCCAGGGCGGGCCCAGCCCTCTGCGTCTACCGCCCTCCCGGTGGCTCTGGGACGTGCTTCAGTCAGAGAAGCCCTGAAGTCCAACGGGCCCCTTTATAGTTGGGGAAACTGAGGCAGGCCCCGAAAGCGGGAGGCGGGTCTACTTAGTCACCCAGCCAACCCAAGGCAGAGCTGGGACAGACACTCAGGGGTCAGGTACTCCCCGCCCCAGGGCCTCCTCTCTTCCATCACGAAATCACAGAACCACCCCTCCCCCCCGATCTTGGAGGGAGCTGGTGGTAAGGAGCCATGGAGGAAGGGCAGTTTCCTAAAGAGCCTGGTGCAGGGCCTCCCACTGGCAGGTGCTTAATACTGAGCCACTGTCGCCCGGATTGTGAGCACCCAGAAATCCTCCACCCTGACTGTTCTTGACCCTCGAGGGCTGCATGGGGATCCACCGGGGACTTGATGAAATAGAGACTGCTGGGCCCCGGCTCCATGGCGTCGGGTTCAGTAGGTCTGCATGGGGCCTGACAATCTGCATTTCTAGCAAGTTCCTAGGTGATGGAGATGTTGCTGGGTCGGGGAACACCCTTTGAGACCCCCTCCCTAGCTCAGTGGTATGCGCACTTCTCAAACTTTGCGTCAGCAGAATCCTTGCTCTTAAATGAAGATCTTTGCAGGAAGCTAACATACCAAATGGCCAAAAGAGAAGCACTTAGGCTATCAGACAGGCTAATGGGGCCAGCTGGACCACTCGGGGACCCCCCATCACCTGACACCCCATGACTCCAGGAACCCCCAGAACCCAACATGAAAACCACTGCTTGGGTTAGTCCACTGCCCTTTGGGGATCCCTGAAATGCTTTAATGAGGGGACACCCTGCTCTCCCAAGCCAGCCCCGCCAACTCCACTGTTTGAGCAGCAGAATACGGGGACCTCAGTGTCCTGGGCCCCCGGAGGGCCCCACACATGCCCAGTTCCCCACCAGAGAACAGGAGACTTGGGGTTTCTTTGCAGAGCCTCTAGTGAAGGATAGTGAGCAGAACCTGATTCAGACACGGAGACAAAGGGAACCCCGGGGCCGCCCATGGGACCGGGCCAGGAGGCACCTGACACCTAAGGGGAAACAAGGCAGGGACACTTGGGTCATTAACTTGGATGCCACATCCCTCAACTGAGCAATGGCCCAGAGAGTCCTTGGTAAGGGAGGGAACCCTGCTGGGTCTGGTCCTAGAAACACTGGGCATCCCAGGCTGATGTCACCTTCCGGCGGGGTCGCAGAGACAGAACCAGGAGGGAACAAGTCTGCTCTGATCCGAACCCTTCCATGGACCCATGGAGAGACTGAGGCCGGGTAAGGGAACACCCTGCGTGGGGTTACACAGAGCAGGAGACGCTGGCAGAATCCAGGTTTGAACCTAGGTCGGCATGTCACAAAGTCTCACCATCACCAGAGGATCTGATTAAAAGCAGATTTCTGGGCCCTCACCCAGACCCGCTGAATTGGAACTGTTCCCTAAACCCCGAGAAGCTGAGGAGTCAAGGACCAGGGAATCCGGGTGCCAATTCAGGCTTGGAGGATCAGGGCACGTCAGGATGAGGACCATGGCTGGCGTTCTCAGATTTAACAAACAAGAACAAGAGGCCTGGCTAATTTGAATTTCAGACAAACAGTAAGCATTTTAGTATGTGTGTCCCAGATCTTACACGGGATATACTTATGCTATTTCTTGATTTTACACTAACAGTAACTGATTTTACGCTAACATTTACTTTTTAGTATGAGTATATCCCATGCAATATTTAGGATATACTGATGTGAAAGTATTTTTCGTTGTTTATCTGAAACTCACGTTTAACTGGGCATCCTGTCTGTCATCGGGCAACCGTGTGCACAGCCCCAACACAGGCGGTGGTGGGAGGGACTGGCAGGGGAATGGCAGGGGGAGAACTCACTGCAGACGATGGAAGTATTATTCTCGATGGTGTGTTCATAGTGGTCCACAAAGGGGTGACAGCCCAGGTCAAAGAGCTTCTGGTAGCAGCAGTCATGGGCGTGGCAGCACCTAGGGGCAGGTGGAGGATAGCGGGTCCATGTAGCCGAGCTTGGCCTGTCTCCCACTGGCAGAGACCCCAACCCTCTGTACCAGCTCCTTATAGATTAGACCTTCAGACTGAGGCCCAGAGAGGGGCAGCTACTTGACTGAGGTCACACAGCCAGGCAGAGCCTGGCCAGTGCCCCAGTTTCTTGCTCAGGACCCTGCCTCCCAGCTTCCCCCCCTGAGAGCCCTGAGCAGCTGCAGGAGGCAGGAAGCATCAGGCTCTCCCGAGATACGGTCAGGATGGGAAAGAGGATCGGGGCTCAGTCAGTGTCCAAGGAGCCTGCCTGGCTATCAGAAGGCGCCATGCCTAGCTGTGCGGGATGGCCAGGGAGAGACAAAGGTCTGCAGGGACGAGTGGGGATTGGGGGCTGAAGGACAGGAAGCAAATGTAGTGTGGCCATCCCATCCCCTCTGGTGGAGGAATCAACATGCATTTATCAAGCCTGCCCCCCTCACCTGCCCCCCATGATACCAGACTTGGTGCTGGCTGCTTCTAGGGGTAGAAAGTAAGCTGTGGCTTCAGTCTGCAGTCTGATGGAGGAAGCTCAGCCCTCCATCAGAGCCCCCAGGGCGATGGGGGAAGAGGGGTCACAGCCCTTGCTTTGGCTGAGTGTGAGCTGCGTGTTCATTGCTCCCATGTGTCTTGGGGGCAGGTCAATGTTTCCTTCCCGGCAAGAGTGCAAGTTTAAATGCCTCCAAGCCCAAGACTTGGAGAAGGATAGTAGAAAGTATCCAAGACTGTTGAGGAGGATGCGGGTCAAGGACGGGCTCCCGGTCACTAACTCACTGAACCAGCCTCATCCTTTGGGGAAAGGGTCCTCTCCCATCCATTAGAGATGGAGACCAGTCTGACCCTCACTCTCCCGCCTCCCAGTCCTGACACGACAGCAGCGCAGGCGCTCCGGGACCTACCAGTCCACCTCATCCAAGGGCAGCCCGTGCCCTCCCAGTCCACAGTAGCAGCCGTAACCCACGAAGGACAGGATGGCGTTCCTCCCCGTGATGGCTTCTACCATGGACTTCAAGTTAAGCAGGCTGCTGTGGGCCTCGGGCAGGACTGCAAGAGAGCCAAGGGGTGCTGTGAGCATCCTGCCTGGTGGGTGCCCCCTCCCCGTCTGAGTGACTGTCCTCCCCACACCCCAGGGCCAGGGAAAGGGGGTGGGGGGGGAGCGTGAGCACAGGGGGAGAAGAGAAGCCATGTATAAAGAGCTGTGAGAAGGGGCGCCTGGGTGGCTCAGTCTGTTAAGCGTCTGCCTTCGGCTCAGGTCATGATCCCAGGGTCCTGGGATGGAGTCCTACATCATGTTGGGCTCCCTGCTCAACAGGACGTCTGCTTGTCCCTCTCTCCCTCTGCCCCTCTCCCTGCTCATGCTCTCTCGATCTCTCTCAAATAAATAAATGAAATCTTAAAACAGACAGACAAACAACCCTTAGAAAGTAATCAGTGTTACTATTTGCTGAGGGTGTTCCAGGCTCTGTCCTAAGCCCCTCCCATGCATTAACTCACCGAGTGGTGTTATTATCCCCACTTTATAGATGAGGAGACTTGGGCCCAGAGCACTCACCAACTTGCCCGAGAACATTATCAAAAGTGGTAGGGATAGAATTTAGACACACACACCCCTTTTCCACTTTGTCCGTGTCTTGCAGCGATAGCGCAATGACCCCTTCCCACACCGGCAAACTCAGTGGCTTCCCCGCACCTGCCAGGCCAGTCCTCCCAGGCGACAGACCCTCCTCTCCCCTGCTGCCCGCCTCCGGGGCCCTGGGCCGGTGCTGACTCTGCATCTCCTCCTCACTCACCACTGAGTCAACCCCGAGCCTGGTGCTTAAGTCTCACTCGGGTGAGGCCGCCGTGCACACAGGCAAGAGAGCTGCTGCAGCCCCATTTAATGGGTTTGGGGAATCCTGCTCTTCTTGAGCCTTCCTGTCCATTGGCTGGGTGATTTTTGTCATTACGGAAAATAAGGAACAAATGAGAGATGAAACAGGGGGATCCGGGGCGGGGAGAGGCAGGACCCCACGTCCCGGGGGCCTGAGCCCATCCCTGAGCTGCACAAGGGGTGTGAGGGCTGTTGGTGAGGGGAGGGAGACAGGGGACGCTAGCTCTGTCCCTCCAGCCCTTCTTCCCGCCGTGCTGGCGTCCGCTGCTGGAGGAGGTCGGGAGAGCCGAGCAGCTCGGGAGTCCGGATCTTGAATCTGACCTTGGAAGTCAAACCCAGACAGCTGAGGGTCTGCAAACAGGTTTCTCCTCGTGAGCAGGCTGCATAAGCTCTTTGACACCAATTCCAATCTAGGGAGAGTGCTGCGCTCCTGCAGGACGCCCTGTGGGGTCCCGGCCTCCTGGCTCCCTGGCCTGAAGCCCCCGCCTCCCGCCACCACCACCACCGCCTTCTGGCTGGGCTGGTGCTACCCTGGGGGGGAGGGGAGAGCTTCCATCCCCGGGGCACCCTGACCAGCAACTCCACACGAGGTGGACTTTATCACACGAGCCCTCGACACCTCACACACAGGGAGACATACCCCGTTACACTCCCACGGACACACACCTCAGACTCTCCTCCACGCACCACACTCGGGAGCACACACTCACCCGCAAACACACACTCACCCACACGTACTTCATATGCACAGCCATGTGGTCACGCCCAGCGAGCTCACACTCAGACGCACACACAAGTCCCCCATCCATGTACAGCGCACGTGGAAACCCACTTCACGCACACACACTCCCCCACCTCACACACAGCACCGTCAGGTGAGTTGCACACTCACTTTCCTCCACACACCACACATGTGCCCAAGCACACACCCGTGATACACTCACAGGCACCCACACACACGGATCCCCCCGTCACATACACAGTCATGCACACACTTGCCTGCAAATGCCTCGCACGCTCACACACCTCACGCCCGTGGACACACCCGCGTTCACACATACGCCTCACACACTCAGTCGCACACCTGCACACACGCACACACGTGGCCCCCACGACCCACACTCTCGCTCCAAGCCAAAGAGACGGAGTCTGCGCTCAGTCAGGCGGGAGCCGCCCCCGGCCAGCGCTTGGGGCTGAAGGCGAACACTAGTTTTCTAAACAACACTCACTTTGGCAGCCGATTCAAGCCCCCCTGTGTGTGCGAACAGCCACACACAGACTCATTAGCTCTTGTCTAATGCACACGTCTACACAAACACACACTCCTATGTACACAAACCCCCGGGCTGTCCCGGGGCGGCCAGACGCCCTCAGCAAACACGACCGTTTTATGATGCTTGCTCAGCTCGGGGCCCTGCTGCCTCACAGGCTCGTAAATGCCAAGCCGAGGGCCTCGGGTGTGCTGACAGCCGACTGGCATAGCAAACAGCCCCCAGACAATGAAGGCCGCCGGGGAGCTGGGAAGCGGCGGCCCCGAGAGGCGGCCCGGAGAGGCAGCCCAGGCCACGGGCTTGCTGACAGCCAGTGGCCCGAGAACCTAGGTGCCCAAAGTCCCAGGAGAAAGTCTGGGAGCGGGAGAGAAAGAGGAGTCTCCCCAGAGCCTTTACTCACCGCTGCCAGCCAGGATGACCATGGTGAAGAATTTCTTCATACCCAAGCTAGATCTGAGAGAGGAGAAAATCCAAGTTCTGGGTCCGTCCCTTCCTCTCTGCTGCAGCTCCAGGCCTGCTGCTTCCTCCCGGGCCTCATCAGAGGCCCCATCAATGCCGCCCCTTCAGGCCTCTGCTCCTGCTACCTGGGCTCTGTGAGGGGCTCCCCCAACCTGCCTGGCACCTGCTGAAAGGACAGTCCCCAGGACGGCAGAGCCAGGAGGCACCAGGAGGCTCCTTCCTTCTTACCCTGAGCAGGAATGCCCTTCCTGCACCAGCTTCCACGAAAGGAAGCTCACTGTCTCATGGGGTCGGGCCAAGGTCACAGGTCAGAACCAACCCCCTTTCCATACACACTTCAGGAAGTCACATGACCCAACCTGCTGGCTGGGTCTTGCATTTGGAGCCAAGAGACCTGGGTCCCTAGATTCTAGTCCTGGCTCTTCTTCCAAAATGCTGTGTGACCTCGGGTAGATCTCATACCCTCTCTGGGCCTCAAGTGCCTTGTGAGGATTGATTAGATGATCCCAAGGCTCCTCCGGCACTGAAAATGCAGTGACATATCTCAGCCACCACTCAAAGACTTAGAGCTCTTCTTTCTGGAGAAATGGACTCTAGGTTCCCCAACCCCATCCCTGCTGCTTTCCATGGAGGATTCCATCCCAGGGTACCAGGCACATACCTGGAGGTTCTCCAAGGAGAAAAGGCCCTGAGACCTGGGCCCCTCCACCCAGAGGGGTGCCTAACCAGCACCTTCTTCCTGAACACTTTGGGGCTAGCCTGCGCCCCATCTGCCATGTTCTGTGTTCTGGGGATCCAGCAACATAGGGCTCGTAAGGTGCGCGGTCTCTTTGAAGGCTCCAGGGACAGGCCCCAGCTTCATACAGCCACATGCGCTGCCAGGATAGTGCCGGGGCAGTGCCCCTGGACGGGAGGCAGGTGACACTGCCCTAGAAAAAGGAGACTCCACCTCCTCCCTCCCACAGTCACCGCCCTGCCTACAGCTGCCTGGTACGGTTCCCACCCCAGGGCACTCGGCCTGCAGGTAGGGGTGTGAACACCTGCCCAGGAGCTGGTCCCTCCCTTTCCTGTTCCCACCTGAAACGGATATGAAACAAAAAAAATCATTCAGTTACATTTGTTAAAGCACAGGGCGGGGGGCTTGATGCGAGGGGACATTGGAGTGAGGTGGGACCACTTCAGTGGGGGACAGAGACTGTGTCCGACTCCAAATACAACAAAGAAAAGGGGAATTTGTAGCCAAGGAGCAGGATGGGGGTCAGCAGATGGAAAATTACTAAGAGGGTTGGGGGGATCCTGGTAAAACCCACCTAGCAGGACTCCTGCAGACGACAGGCCAGGGTGACATCACCTGGGAGTGGTGGGTTGATGGGGAGCCCCATCAGACATCAGGGGCGATCAGATATGGAGGACAGAGGCTTCTGGATGAGCCTGTTCACAGGGGTTCTTAGAGAGAATGCAGGACAGCGCAGAGACGAACACAGGAGTCCGAAAGTCCAGGCCTCTTTAAGAAAGACCTCAAGGGAGCCCGAGCAGGGTTGACCAAAGAAAAAGTCTCTGTCACAGGCCCTCCGTTGGCTATGCCCATGTCTGTAAAGCATGGGTCCACAGCTGAAAGGGTGTTGTTCCAGAACCTGTAGAGTGCTAGCACGTCGGCGCCCCCACCTGGCGAAGACTGGAGGAAGCCCCCAGCTGGCCTCTGAAAGGGCAAGGCCATCTGCTCCCTGGGACCAATTTTTTTCTGGCATGGAACCACTGGGGCACGTGCGGCCAGACAGGTCTCTGTGGTGGGGTCCATCCTGGGCATCCAGAGTGCTGGGCAATGTCCCTGACCTCCACTATGAGACCCACCATGAGACCCACACCTCCCCACGCTCCTCTCCCCAAACCTTACCAAGTTGTAACAACCCAAAATGTCTCCAGGCATTTCTAGAGGTACCCCTGGGGGCACAGCAATCTCCACTTGAAAGTCAGGTGGCCTGTGAGTTGCTGCCATTCACCTCTCATAGCGGTGGCAGGTGAGTGGGCAGAGAGGGACAGGAGAGAGACAGACGGGCCTGGAACCCTGGAGCCCCTGGAGGTTTGGACAGTTGCACCAACAGGGGCTCCAACCTCGGCACCCCCTCTTCTTGGCTCTGAGAGCCCAGTAGAAGAGTTCCCTCCCTGGCCTCCAAGCCCCCAGCTGTGAATGGGTATAACTGGGCCTCACCACGTCAGGATCACCTAACAAGTGACAGGTGTCCAATCATCCGAGACCTGTGGCAAGAGCCCAGTTAAAGATCGGACTGATACCGAACAGAAGCCTGTTTTCCGGCCCTTGAGGTGAGTCGAGATGGTGGGAAGGGGAACAAGGAAGAGGAAGAAAAGAGTACTCTTGGAAATTAGCCCATACAACCTCCCCCACCTTCACGTCAGCAGGTGTCCCCCCGCGTCCCCAAACTTGCTGACAAGGGACAGAAGTAATCCCCTGGGGCTTCCCTTCCTACACTTTGCTTTTCCAACTTCCTCTTCTGGCTCTACCAAACCAGATGTCCTTCATTCCCCTTTTCCCAGCCTCCACCTCCCCTGGCCCAACTTCCTCTCCGTGGATCCTGGGCCTCCTCTTTCCCAAGTTACTCTACCCATTCACGTGTCCCTGCATGGAAGGTGCTAACTTGCTCTTGCTTACTCATTCTTTTGTAGGTACCTGTACGTGTTTGGATTTGTGGGTCTTGACCCTTCACTCAGCCTGGGAATCCCAGAGAACAGGGGAAGGAGGACAGAGGCTTCTGGCTGAGCCTGCTCAGCTTTATCAAAACGTCCGAGGTTCCTCATAGGACAGGGTCTGCATCAGCCCCAGCAGACTGGGAGATCCCTGAGGATGAAGAAAGATGGGAGGACGAAGCTGGTCTCTGTCTTCATGTGTTTACACAAAGCTTGGCTTTAGTTTTTGCAAACACCTCTTAAGGATATCACTCGCTCAAGGAAGGAAGCAAGAACCAAGAAGTAAAGCCTAGTACAGTCTACACACTGAAGATACAGCCTCCAGTCTGCTGATCTATGCAAGAGGGCAAAGCCGGAGTGGGGGACTCCTGAGAGCCTCTGAACTGCCTTTTTGCCATTTTCCCATCTCATATTCCCACTGGCTGTGCTGGTTAGGCTGTTCTCCAGAGATAGAGAGTCCCTGGGGGATGGGGTGGGGGAATGGGATGGGTTCATCTCTCCTCCTACTTCCCCTGAAGCACAGAGTACTCAACACCAGAAGTCAACAATAAACTGGCCAACCCAGTAATTCCACTTCTAAGCCTGTAAACCAAGATGCACACCTGAGTTGCTCCCAGCAACAGTGCAAAGGGTACTGACTGTGGCATTCTTTCTGATGCTTCCTCCACAAATCAGAACATAAGTCAGGAAGTGAGTTAAGTACATTAGTAAACATCTATCCATAACTGTGTCTTCAAAGATTTGATGACACAAAAAACAGAAACCCCGGGTATTAAGAGTAATAGCAGTTTTATTTAAAAAAAAAAAAGTGGGGGTAGGGGGAGATAAGAAAGTTGGTGTGCCCATGTACAAAAATTATCAGGAAGAATATACAGCAAAACATGAGTAATGGTTATTTTTAGACACTAGGATAATTGGTGGTTTTATTTTCTTATTTGTGTTTTTTTATTAAAATGGAAGACAATATATTTGATAACCAAGATGGGAAGGCCAATTTCCTTGAAAGACACAAGCTCACACATCTGGAACTATCCCTATATGTATTAAAGAAATTGAATACATAGATTAAAGCATTCTCATAAATAAACTCCAGGTTCAGATGACTCCACTGGTAAATGTGACCAAGTACACTGAGAAGTAATAATACAAGTTGTATGAGACTGCTAGAGCTACCATAGCAAAGTACCATGGACTGAGTGGCTTAAATAACAGAAATTTATTTTCTTATAGTTCTTGAGTCTAGAAATCCAAGATCAAGGCACTGGCAGGATGGTTTCTTTCTGAGGGCCTCTCTCTTTGTCTTACAGGTGCCCATCTGCTTTCTGTGTCCTCACATGGTCTTCCCTCTGTACAGGTACATCCCTCTTGTCTCATTGTGTGTCCAAATTTCCTCTTCTTATAAAGATACCAGTCTAGAGGCACTTGAGTGGCTTAGTCAGTTAAGTGTCTGACTCTTGATTTCGACTCAGGTCGTGATCTCAGGGTGGTGAGATCCAGCCCTGAGTCGGGCTCCATGCTCAGCAGGGAGTCTGCTTGAGATTCTCTCCCTCACCCTCTGCCACTCCCCCATTCTCTCTCTCTCTCAAATAAATAAATAAATAAATAAATAAATAAATAAATAAATAAATAAATACTTGTGAACTAAATAGGTTGTGAACTCACAACCCTGAGATCAAGACCTGAGCTGAGATCAAGAACAGGACTTTTAACCAACTGACCCACCCAGAGGCCCCTAGATGCAAAATTTTTAACAAAATATTAGCAAAGAGTCTAACAATGTAAAAAAGGAAAATAGACCATGAGCAAGTGGGGTTTATCCCAGAAATGAAAGGTTGGTTTTATATTAAAATCAATCAATGTAATTAACTGTATTAATAGACTAAAGAAGAAAAACTATATGATCTTTTTAATAAATACAAAGAAACAGCCCATTTTACAAAATCTAACACCCATTCCTGATTTAAAAAAAAAAAAAGTCGCGGGGCCCCTGGATGGCTTGGTAGGTTAAACCCTCTGCCTTCAGCTCAGCTCATGATCTCAGGGTCCTGGGATCGAGTCCTGCATTGGGCTCCCTACTCAGCAGGGACTCTGCTTCCCCTTCTCTCTGTGCCTACCTCTCTATCTACTTGTGATCTCTCTCTCTCTGTCAAATAAATAAATAAAATCTTTTTTTAAAAAATGTCAGCAAATTGAAATAGAAGGGAACATCATTAGCTTCAAAAAGAGCATATACAAAAACCCTTTGCAGCTAACATCATACCTAATGGTGAATGACTGATTGCTCTTCTCCCCTAAGATCAGGAACAAAGTGAGGATATCTACTCTCACCATTTCTACTCAATATTGTACCAGTGGTTTTAGCCAGCAAGAAAAGAAATAAAAGACATTCTGATTGGAAAGGAAGAAGTAAGATGTCTCTACAGGCACAAACATGGTAGTCCATGTAAAAAATACGACAGAAACTTTAAAAAGCTACTAGAACTAATAAACAGGTTTAGAACATTATGTAATAGAAGATGAAAATATAAGAAAATTAATTGTATTTTATATATTAGCAAGGAGCAACTGGAAATTGAAATAGAAAAACACATAATATCCAAAAATATGAAATATTCAGGGATACATTTGATAAAATACATGGAAGACATGTTCACTGAAAACTACAAAACAATGCTCAGGAAAATCAAAGAAGACAAAAACAAATGCAAGGATATACCATGTTCATGAATCAGAAGACTGCTTGTTGTTAAGATGTCAGTTCTCCCCATTTGCTCTATAGAGTCAATGCACTCCCAATTAAAATCCTATAGACTTTTCTTATAGAAATTGCCTGGTTGATCCTAAAATTCATATGGAGGTTTTGAAAACCTCTAGAATATCTAATCAACTTTGAAATGAAGAACAGAGTTGTTTGACTTATATCATCTGATTTTAGACTTATAATGTTACCATAATCAAGATAGTATGCATTGGTATAAAGATAGACAAAGAGACCAATGGAACAAAATAGATGATGCAAAATCACACGTACACAATTATGGAAATTTTATTTTTTTTAAGATTTTATTTATTTGGGAAAGAGAGAGCATGAATGGGGTAGGGGGTGCAGAGGGAGAGAAGGAGAGAGAATCCCAAACAGACTCCACTGAGCATGGAGGCTGACACAGGGCTCAATCCCCAGATCCTGAGATCATAACCTGAGCCAAAATCGAGAGTCAGTCACTTAAATGATGTGACCACCCAGTCACCCCTGGAAAATTTATTTTTGACAAGGCAATTCCATGGAGGAAGAATAGATTTTCAATAATAGTGCTAGAATAATTGACTATCAATAAGAGAGAGAGAGAGAAAGAGGAAGGAAGGAAGAGGGAAGGAGGGAGGGAGGGAAGGAAGAAGAAGAAAGAGAATAGGAGGAAGGGAGGAAGGGAGAGAGAGGAAACAAAAAGAATTTCCATTCATACCTCTCATTATATACAAAATTTATCAGAATGGATTATAGTCCAAAGAGGGTGCCAAGACACCTTGGCCTTTCATTAGGGAAAGTCTTCCATAGATGGCACGGAGACAACTGGATATCCACATGCAAAAGAATGGAATTGGATCCCTTCCTCACACCATACACAGAAGTTAACATCAAATGGATGACAGATCTAAATGCAAAGGATAAAATGATAAAACTCTTAGAAGAAAACATAGGATTGAACCTTTGTGACTTTGGGTTAGGTGGTATTTTAGATACTATAACAAAAGTACAGAGGGAAAAAAAAGATAAAAATTAAAAACTTTCTCCTGCAAAGTATACTATCAAGAAAGTAAAAGGACAAGCCACAGAATGGGAGAAAATATGTGCACATTATATGTCTAACAAGGTACTTGTGTCCAGAATATATAGAGAACTCTTACAACTCAGCAATAAAAAGATAACAACCCAATTTGAAAACAGGCAAAGGATTTGAATAGACATTTCTCCAAAGAAGATAAACAAATGGCCAATAATCACGTGAAAAGATGCTCAACATCATTTGTCTGCATTGCAGAAATCCAAATAAAAACCGTAATGTGATACCACTTCACATCCACTAAATGGCTATAATAAAAAAGACAAATGACAGAAAGCATTAGCAAGGAAGTGGAGAAATTGGAACCCACACACATTGCCTGTGGGAATGTGAAACAGAGCAGCCACTTTGGGAAACACTTCAGGGTTTCTCAAAGTGCTAAACGTGGAGTCACCATGTGACCCAGCAATACCACTTCTAGGTATATACCAAGAGAAATGAAAACATCCATCTACACAAAAAAAAATTGCACACAGATGTTCATAGCAGCATTATTCGTAATAATAAAAGTAGAAAAAAACTCGAATGTCCATCAGTTGATGAACTGACACATAAAATGTGGCATATCTACACTGTGGAATATTATTCAACAATTAAAAGAAATAAAATATTGATGATACATGTGATGACATGGATAAACCTTGAAAACTTATGTGAAATTAAAGAAGCCAGTTACAAAAGGCCACATATTATATCATTTCATTTACACGAAATGTCCAGAATAGGCAACTCTGTAGAGACAGAAAGTAAATTTGTGGCTGCCTAGGACCGGGGTGGTGGGGGGGTGGGGGGGTTAATGGGGAGGGAGTGGGTGACAAAGGGGGTTAGAGAGTGACTGCTAATCTGCTAATGGGTGAGGTTTCTTGGAGGGATGTGGTAAATTTGATTGTGGTAATGAATATACAAAAAAAAAACCAAAACATCGAAATGTACCCTTGATATGAATGAATGGTATGATACTGAAATTATATTTCAATAAAGCTATTTTTAAAATGAATCATATTATTCAGCTTTAAAAAGGAAGAAAATTCTGATTCATGCCATCTGGATAAACCTTAAGGACATTACATTAGGTAAAACAAGCCAGTCATAAAAAGGACAAATACTGTATGATTCTATTTCTGTGAGGTCCCCCAGAGTAGCCAGATTCATAGAGACAGAAAGTAGAATGTTGGTGGCCAGGGACTAGGGAGAGGAAGGGATGGGGAGTTAATGTTTAATGGGTGCAGGGTTTGTTTCACAAGACGAAAGGCATTCTGTGGACGGACAGTGGTTATGATTTCAAGAGTGTAAATGTACTTGGTGCCATTAAACTGTACACTCGGAAATGGTGAGGATAGTAAATGTTAGTTTTGTATATTTTACTAAAATTTTATAAAAGTAAATATTAAAAAAGGATCATAGACCTAGATGCAAAACCTAAGCTTATAAAATTTCTAGACGAAACATAGGAGAAAATCTTTGCGTCAGATGAGTCAGATTTCTTAGTACACCACTACAAGAACAACATATAAGAGGGATAAAAACCCAATAAACTGAACTTCATGAAAATTTAATTTCTGCTTTTTAAAAGAGGCTCTTAAGAGCATGGAAAGACAAGTCACAGACCAGAAGAAACTATTTGATAAAGGGCTTATATCCAGAATATATAAAGAGCTCTTGAAACTCAATAATAAGACCACATTTTTTTTT
>CM053606.1:12023323-12041575 GCA_028646535.1 Procyon lotor | reverse complement strand
GTCCGCGCTCTGTGCTCAGCTGGCCTGTGGCAGATCGCTTCTACCCCTAGCGCGCGGCCCCGTCTGGAGTCCCCAGACCAGCAGATTCCTGCTGCGCGCGCCCGCACCACTCCTCCCAGAGGAGGAAGGAGGGGGTGTCTCCGGAGCTGCCTCCCGTGGGGTCCCCACTTGAAGTGCGGCAGCCCTATATGGACTATATGTCTCAGTTCCTATAGTCCAAGGTAGGCCTATGCGGCGTTGCGCGGCTCCTTCTCTGCCACCGGCTTCTCCGCCCCAATACCTGGGAGCTCTGCCACACTCGGGCTCCCCTGGTCCCTCGGTGACCCCACGGGTCCCGAAACCACACTGTTCCCACGAGGGCTGAACCCCGGTTAGCCTGCGGAGCCATGTCCCTCAGCGGAGCGGACTAGAAGTTCCGGATTTTGTGCTCCGTGGCTCTGCTGCTGCTGGGAGCCGGCCCCTCCCCCCGGGGTCTCTCTTCCCGATGCTTTAAATTCACTTTTTCTCCTACCTCCTGAAAGTGGTGGATTTTCTGCTCCTAGAATTGCTGTTCTTATTCTCTTCTCTCTGCTGTTGTGTTTGCCGGCTTTTAGAGTGGTTTTCAGCCTCTTTCTGGATCCCAATGCTCTCGGTGCCTCCTACACCTCCGCCATCTTGCCTTGGTCCTTTCACATGAGATTCTACTACACATTTATTAGAGTGCCTAAAATTTAAAAGACTGACCATAACAAATTTGGGGGATGATGTGAAGTAACTGGAACTTTCACATACTTACGGAAGGAATGTAAAATGGTACAGCCACTCTGGAAAATAGGTGTGTACTTTCTTATCAAATTAGATATACACCTGCCATATGACCTGGTCGTTCCACCCCTTGCTTTTTACCCAAGAGAAAAGGAAGCATGTGTTCATACAAAGACATACACAAACATTCATAACAGCTCCCAATTATAAACGATTGAAATGTTCACCAATCGGAAAAAGGACAGACTGTGATACATTCATACAATGGAATACCAGCTCCGCAATTGAAAGGAGGGGACCCCTGGTCCATGGGACAACACGATTCTCTTGGGGAATGGAAGTGTTTCCTGTGGTGGTTGGGGGTGCGGTTGATATGCACATCTGTCAGAACTCATTGAACTTGACATATTTATTGGTATATTTCATTCTATGTAAGTCGTACCTCAGTGAAGTTGATTTTAAAAGAAACAAAGAACGTTTCTAAGAAAAACAGATGGCTTCTACATTGATAACAAAAATGTTTTATATATCCGTATCTATAATGATTGCTTTGCCAAGTCACCCCTAGTCATTAAGCAGTTGACTGTGGAGGAGTGAGGCATCAAAGAACATTGCTCCCATTTTATGGAGGCGGACACCTGAGGCATTTGGCAGGAGGGCCCTATGAGTCAGGGAAGGCCTGTATACAGGCAGCATCAGGAGGACCAGGCCAGTCTCTCAGATCAGATCCCTGAACTGTAGGCATTGTGTGTGTGTACACTGGGCGTGGAGAAGAGGAGCAAGCAGAAGAAAGAGGATGATGACTAATAGCAGCTCACCTCCTCCAGGGAGCCTGCCAGGGCATCTCTTCTCTCTGGGCTCTCTTAACACCAGCCTTAGCCTGCTCCAGCTGCCATCACAAATCCCACAGGTTGGGTGGCAACATTTATTTTCTTACACTTTGGGGGCTAGAAGATGCAGATCAAGGTGTCCAATGAGTTGGTTCCTTCTAAGGCCTCTGTCCTTGGTTTGCGGACGGCCATCTTCTCCCCGGACCCCGGACATGGTCGTTCCTCACTACCTGTGTCTGTCTCAAGCTCCCCTTCTTATAAGGAGTCATATTGAATTAAGACCTACCCGAATGACTTTGTTTTAACTTAATTACATTTTTAAAGACTCTCTCCAAGTATGATCACATTCTGAGGTACCAAGGATGAGGATTCCAACATGTAAATTGCGGAAGGATGCCATTCAGCCATTGTCCACATGGCCCACAGCTACGGCCCACCAAGAAAAACCAGACTTGGGAGTGACATTGGGTCTGATCAGCCTTCTCTTTGAGTGGTTTGACCCTGTAAAGTCCCACTAACCCCTCTGGAAGTGGGGCAAATAATACCAGCTTCTAAATTGTGTTTTGAGGAGGGAGTGAGAACAAAGGCTTTGTGCAAGGCAAAGTATTGCTATTTCCCAGAGTTAATGGTGTATCCCCCTAGGCTAACCCTTTCACCAGGTCTCCCAGGGGCTGTGGACCCCTGGGGGGTCATATCAACAGTAAGAAATGCCTCTGGCTTATAATCCAGCCCATGTAAATCAGAACCACCTTGAGCTCCTACTTCCCAAATAAAGTCTTGCTGTTATTTCTGGGAGTCTCTGTAGGAGCCTTGGGAGCCCCAGGCTTCTCCTAGTCTTCTCTTCTGCTCCCCCATGTGACCTCCACAGCTATTCATGGGGGCCTCAGCACCCCAAAGCTGGGGCCACCCCACCCTCCAGCCTCAGAGCCACTCTGTGCTCTGCTCAGAGGAGGGAACATGCCTCCAGCTCCACACTGTACCATGTTTGCTCCCCTCTGTCCCTTGGGCCCCACCCCATGACCATAGCCTAAGCCTGAAGCTTCTATATGGCCCTCTCCATGGGGCTCCGGCCAAATCCCCCAAATGAATATGTGGGTGTCCACAGTCATCCCCTCATTCTGACTCCTCAGGCAGATAGACCCACCCCCATGCAAATCATCTCATGCAAATTGGTGGGAGACCCCAGCCCCACCCGAAGATGGGGCGCCAGGAGTTGGCACATCCCAGGTTCCACCCAGCTCCAAAGCGTCTGGTTGCTCTGGGGACATCATGAGTTCCTAGTGGGGATCTGCTTTACTCCTTCCTCTCTGCATCCCCCCCAGTGTGCTGGGCATGCTGGCAGCTAGCGCATAGTAGGTGCTCAGGAAATGCCTGTTGAATGGAGTGATTTGCTGGTTTCCCGTGGAATTTCTTAGAAGTGTGGTCTTTGCCTCCCATTAGCTAATATCAATAACAACACTGACTGTCATTATGGAGAGCTTACAGTATACGAGCCAAGAACCGCATATGCCCCTTGGAATCCTTACAGAAACCCCGGTGGGGGATTCCTCCTTTCCCTCCATCCCAATTAACAGATGAGGAAACTTCCTCCTGCATGCCCAGGTTCTGCTGCCTCCCAGGTTGAGGTGGTGCTGGAGGAAGTCAGCAGGGATGGGGCTAGGGCTGGGAACGGAAGAACCTCCTGGCAATGACCACCGAGAAGCTGCTGGCTGCAGGGATTTCGAGTGGTTCTGAAAGTACATTGCATGGCCACGAGTCTGAGGTCACTCTGGATAAACTGAGAGGTCAAAGTGGAAATCCCCCTGCTGTGTGTGACCAGCCCTGGGTCATTTAGAAACAAGAGACTCTGGGTCAGAGGCTTGTGGGGAGATTGGTTTGCCCAGCCCCTTGTTTGGTTAGAATTTTAGACTCTCTCCTCCTGGGAGGAAGGGTCACCAGGTGCTGTACATTTACTGATCACCACCTGTGTGCCTTATTCCCCATCATTCCACCTGAACTCATGACAGCAAGCCGGCAGGGGGTGCATCACTGGCCCCATTCCTCAGACAGGAAACCTGAGACTCAGAGAGATGAAGTAGTGGAATCAAGGGAATGCCGTTGTTAAGCTGGATTTCAAAGCCACAGCAGTCTGATCGAAGAGCTGTTGAAGCAATTTTCACAATGTGAGCCGCCAAGGTAACCAATACCCAGCCAGCGCAGGGGATCGGAGCCTCCAGCGAAGCACCCTTTCCTGCAAACCTTTGGTAACTCCAAGATTCCTCTCTGATTCCTTCTGCAGGTTCCCATGGATGCAACCCAGGCCATGGGACTGTGGCAGTGAGTGGAGCTTTGTAGGGAGGGATAGGTGGAGGGGAAGATTCCATCACTGGCTAAAAAGACAGGCTCTCCCCCATGGGGGTACCTCTTAGGAGATGGGGGTACACCTTTTCTCTTCTGCAGTGAGGTTGGGGCAGCCAGTTTCCAGACTGTCAATTCTCCTCACTTCTACCTCCATCAGTGTAGGGAGGGCAAGAAAGTATGGCGGAGTCCCTGGGTCCAGTGATTCATGTGTAACATGGAGATTAGAGCAGTATCTTCCTTACCCTATGATGTGTGAACCATTTAGAGCAGTGCCCAGCTCACAGTAAGGGTGGCTCTGGCAGATCTGTGTTCAAACCCAAATTCTGCCACATACCAGCTTTGTGACCCTAGGCAACTTTCTAACCTCTCTGAGCCTCACTTTGCTCACCTGTAAAATGGGAATAGCAGTATCTTCCTCAAGGGGTGGTTGTGAAAATTAAATGAGACAGCAACCCAGTGCCTGACACACAGGAGAGGCTCAGCAGATGGTAAATATTCCTAACAGAATTTGTACGCCAGCATCTAAGCCCCTCCTGCTCCTTTCGACCCTCCACCTGGAGGTCTTGACGGGCTGTAGTCTAACGGTATCATCAAGTGTTTTTCCTACCATTTCCAGGGAAGTAAAAGCACACAGAACTTGCTGACAAGTCCTGAGGAACAACCAAGATCAGTGGAAACTCATATGTGCTGATGGGAGCAGAAGGAAGGGAGTTTCTAAATTCCTCCAGACTTCAGAGAATAGAAGAGGCTTAAAACCTTTCTCTGTTCCACCTCAGCAATTTCATTGCTGGAAATCTGTTTTAAAGCAACTACCCTTTAAACATAGACAAAGCTTCAACATCCCAGTATTAACCATAATAATGAGTGGAGGGTGACCTGAAAGTCATAATAAGGAAAAAAACAATCAATAAAAACAGACCCAGAAATGACCCAAATGATGGAATTAGTAGATAGAGCCATTAGAACACTTATAATAACTATATTCCTTATGCTTAAGATAGAGGAAAGCTTGAGCAGAGTAAGTAGAATCATAGTTGTTTATTTTTTAAGCCCAGATCAAATTTCTAGAGAAAAACAAATACTCAGAGGAAAGGAACAGTGGACAGGACTAAGGCAGATTTGACAACACAGAAGAAAAGGCTAGTTGCTTTCTCTTCATCGTAAGCAGGGATGGTGCCGATAAAGATGGCCATGATGATGGGAACGGTCATAGCTACTGTCTATTGATCTCTGGCTATGGACCAAGCTCTGTTCACCTACCACGTTGTTTAATTCCTTCAACAAGCCTATGAAGGAGGTACTGTCATTGTCCTCATTTTCCACATGAGGGAGTGGAAGACATGATGCTCCAGGTGAGGCTGCCAGAGCACCAGGGAGGTTAGCCTTAACCCACGTGGTCTGGATTTGAACACCACCTCCCACCATCTTCACCTCCACCGAATGCTACACAGCCCAAGCTGTGGTCACCGTGGCGGCTTTCTTTCCATGGGAGGGACTTGGTACAGTGTTCTAGATGCACGCAGCCACTAAAGCCCACAGTGATCAGAGGAGGGAAGGACTATTGTCCCCATATTGTCCCCACCAGCAAATGAGGAAACCAAGACTCATGTAGGGGGAGCGGTTGGCTCAGAGTCCCACCGTTGGTAAGAGAAGGAGCCAGAATTTGAAGCAGGTCCCTCTGGCCCCAAACCTAGTCTTTCAGGTGTGCCCTGGGATCTCAGGACATGTCGGGGACAGTGGTTCTGAGGCCTCTTTGTAGCATGAATGGTATGTCTTCTCTCCCACTGGGGAAAAGCTTTCTGGAATCAACAAAGGACCTGTGGTCCTTTCTGCTTTTGCTCCTACCCAAATGATAACTAGATCAGGAGAAGCTGGGATTCTGGGAGGTACCCACATGCCCCATCAGGAGCCCAGATCCAGAAGACAGTATGCTGAAGTCCCACACTGAGAGCAGTGTAAGGGAATGACCACAGAGCCCATGAGAGGGAGGCATGTCACAGACCATGCCAGGGGCATATGGTGTGCTTGCTCCTTGCTTATTTCTCATGAAGATTATTTTCTCACAGATGAGGTGGTCGGTTGGTGACTGAGTCAAGGGACAAAGGAAAAATTAGGCTAGAGAGAAAGAACTCTCAGCAGTGACTCTTACTGGCACACTTTTTTGGGTGAACTGGCAGCAAGGAGGTCAGCCTGTGGACTATGTCCTTGAGAGCCATTTAACGGCCATGGGAGAAAATCTCTACTACCAGTGGACCCTCCATTAAACCTTGAAAGGCTACCAGTGGAGCATTTGTGGGAGACCATCTCTAGAACACTTGTGTGTCCTGCACACCAGCACCTCTACCCTAGCTAAACTGGGTCCACACCATGTGCCGTGTCAGGATTCTTCATGCAAACTGAGGCAGACCTGCAGAGTAAAATGTCAACACCCATCAACTGCCTTCAAATTGTGCCTGTGCTGTGACACTCAAGTTCACTTTAGGAATAGATCCTACGAAATAATTCTGGACACAAACTAAGATTTAGCCTCAAAGATGTCTTCATTGAACCACTATATGGACTAGAATAGTAAAAAAAAAAAAAAAAAAAGATTGGAAACAAACCATATATCCATCAATAGGGGATTCATTAAATGAACAGCATAGATGCGTAAAGGAACACAGAGTTGCCTTGCTAATTGCTACCACAGAAGAATCCTTAATGACATAGAAATAGATTCAAGTTATATGGGTAAATGAAAAGACAGACTACAAAGGACTACTTGTAACATTTTTCTAATGTGGAAAGGGAAAAGTGTGGAAAGGTCTGTAGAGCAATAGAACCTACACCAAAGAACATACACTGAAAGCTTAATGATGGAAACTACTCAAGTGCCTCTCAGTGAATGAATAAAGTTGATGGGATAGAGACATCAAGATGGAATAGGATTTAGCCATGAAAAGAAGGGCAGCTGGCCAATTGTGACAACATGAATGTGGACAGCGAGGACATTATGCTAAGTGAGATAAGTCAGACAGAGAAAGACAAATATTGTTTGATCTCACTTATATGTGGGGTCTGAAAAAGCCAAACACAGGGGGCACCTGGCTGGCTCAAGTGGTAAAGCATGAAACTCTCAATCTCAAATCCCAGGGTTAGTAGTTCAAGCCCACAAGAGGCATGGAGCCTACTTAAAAAAACAAAACAAAACAAACAAACAAAAACTCACAAAAACAGAGAGTAGAATGGTGGTTACCAGGAGATGGGGAGGAGCGAAAATAGGACAAATACTGTTTATAGGTAAAAGCTTGCAACAAGTAGTAAATAAGTCCCAGAGATCTAATGCACAGTTTAGTGAATACAGACAACAATATTGCATTGTAATCATCCAACTTGCTAAGAGATTAGGTCTTTATTCCAACCACTAAAAAGAAACTATAATTAATGACATGACAGAGGTACTAATTATTGCTAAACCGGCAGTCATGGTGAAATATATAAATGTATCCACTCAACATGTTGTACCTGAAATTTACACAATGTTACATTTCAAATGTATTTCAATCAAAAAAAAGTGAATGGTGTGTACTGGATTCACAAGCGATTTTAAATTGTTTTGTTGTCTATGATTTTCAGATCTCCTCCACTGAATGTGTTCCTTTTGCAATCAAAAAGTTTAAAAAAAAAAACAGGTATTAAAAATAAAAACAATAAAATTCCCCCATTACTACAAACAGGGAATAGAAAGAGCATGCCCCGGTGCCAGAGCTGGGGACGGGGGTAGGCTCGGCTGGGTGGGGCGACTCTGATATAAGAGGCCAGCTGCAGGGAAGGGGACTTCCAGCCGCTGTGTCCACTGCTCTGTGCTGGGACCATGGAGCTTCCCCTGCTGTGCATACTGCTGGTGTTTGCTGGTGAGTGGGGCAGGACCCAGAGCTGGGAACGGAAGGCGGGACGTGAGTGGGTGCTGTATCTTCTTCCTTGGCAGAGCCTCTGCTCTGATCCCCACTGTGCTGGCCCCCAGTCCTCAACCCTTCTGCCCCTGCAAGGAGCCAGCAGCAGTGGCCGGTCCCCTAGAACGCTGGCCTCGTATGGGGAGCTCTGGGCGGCCACACTGTGCAGCATGCCCCTGGTCTGCTCTGAGGATACACAGCTAGAGGCTCAGACACTGGGGCTGGCTAAGCAGGTGCCTGCAGGACTTTGGGCACAAGTTACAGGAAAGGATCTCCCCACCTCACCCTGCTCCCCTCTGTCACCTTGACCACATAATAACAATCTTTTACTTACACACAGCACTGTGTACTTTTAGAACTCTTTCTTTCATGTTCATTGTCTCCCTTGAGCCTGGGAAGAGGGTCCTGTTGACGGTGGTGGAAGATGGGGTGGTTTCCATTCAAGCTTCCACAGATCAAATGTAAAAATGTACTTGCTAGCAAATGGGTGTTTTTGTTTCTCAATCCTTCCAAGTATGTAGTGTTAGGAAGGATTTGTACTTTAAAATGGGGTCTTATGTAATCCTGAGACTACCAAATTTTTTTAGAGGAACACATCTCCAGGGCTACAGCGAAAACATTAGGTAAATTGCAGTCAAACTACTAAACTAACCTCTCAGATATAAAGAAGCAATACACCGTCGAGATAAAATACACAGGCGAACCTGCATTCAAATGCTGTCTCCTGACAGGATGACCTTGGCTGAGATACCCTAGCTCTCTGTGTCCTCATCTATAAAATGGACACAATAGCACCCTCTTTGTAAGGTTGTTAGCACTTTGATGAGAAGATGTATCCAAAGTGTTTAGCAAGTGGGAGTAATAGTGAGTAAATAATGGCTTGACACACAGCCTGTGCATGGTGAGCTGGTAGCCGTGTCCCCTCCCTTGGGGGAGGGGAGCCCATCCCCTTCGGTGGCATCAAAGGATAGAGATACCAGGACAGGAATCATTGACAAGCTAAGCCAGTTCACCAAAGATCTCATGACCACAGATGGAGCTCCTCGGTGTCTCAGGGCTGGTTTCGCATCACTGTAAAATTATAAGAAATAAGACAACTATACCAAAGCATTCTGAATCAAAGCTAAACTTATGGCTTGCCTGGTAAGGGACAACTGTGTCATTCAAGTGTGAGTTTATCTGTGTATTGCTAAGCTGACATGGAAAGGGCCAGACTTAGGGCTGAAAGAGGGACAAGGGAGACCAGAAAGGTAAGATTCTGAATTCAGGTCCCTGGCTGGCACACAAGGTGGGCGGTAACTCTGCTGTGGCTTGCCTCCAGGTTCCTTAGCACAGAATTTGGGCTTCCGGTGGGCCTAGGATGGATCATTAGTCCCCTCAAGGCTTAGCAAGGGTGTGCGGTTGGAGCCCCTGGGCCAAACAGGAGGGACAACGTGTGTTCTTGCACATTGAGGGGACTCTGGGGACAGAACAGACCTGCAATTACCAGACGCCCGGGTCACTTTTAGCTACAGCGAAGGCAATCTGCTGGGGATCTCACCCTTGGGCCATTGCACGAGCCCCTCCCAAACTCCCTCTTCCCACCTCCCTGTCCCCCAATTTGGGGCTCGATCCCAGTTTGCTATTTACTTCATTTGCATGCAGAGCTTTCATTAACAGCATTTACCTGGGAATGGGAAGAGAGGTCCATAATGAAGTCGCTCAAAGGGCTCCACCTGGCCACGTCTCCCTGAGACTCAGCTCCCTCCATGTTCTCGAACCGTCTCTCGAGGTTGTACACGTGTGCACTTTGGTCTCCTGATCTTGTCTGTTTCTCCCAGGCTCTCCCCTGAGTTCATCGACTTCATATATTTTATTTCTCCTATCTCAACATTAAGCTTTCCTCTCCCCCAGTAAAATAAAATCCCCTTATGGCCAATTCCAACCAGTAGCAATTATGACTAAAGTGGAAAATGTCCATGAAAATCATTGATTTCTAAATCACACTGCCTCCCAGGTGAGCCAGGAGAGTGCTTTATGCTGTAGTTTTCTCTAAGGAAGGGTGGCGGCCGGGCAGGCTGCAGGGAGAAGGGTGAGTCTTTCTGCTACAGACTGGGGAACTCAATGCAGAGGCAGAGAAAGGCACCAGACCACCTGGGGTTTCAATCCTAGCTCTTCCGTGTACCGGCCACTGTGACCCAGTGCGAGGCTCAAAATGCTCATCTATAAAGTGGGCATCAAGCATCATTCTTGCGGAACTGATGTCAGTTTCTTAGTTCCCCAAAGTACACCGTACTTATGTAAGCTGATCATAACGTCAAAGGAAAGTAGGTGAGGGGTGTATAAGAACACTCTGCAACTCCTTGCAACTTTTCTGTACATCTAGAATGTACCAAAATAAAAAGTGTATTTATTGGGGGGAGAGGGGACGAGTATTTAGCTCATGGACTGAATGGAGTCAATAAATTACTACATGGGTACCTGGGTGGCTCAATCGGTTAAGAGTCTGTCTTTGGGTCAGGTCATGATCCCAGGGTCCTGGAATCAGAGCCCTGCATTGAGCTCCTTGCTCAGCGGGAAGCCTGCTTCTCCCTTTGCCTCTCCCCCTGCTCATGCTCTTGCTCTCTCTTGAAAAAAAAAAAAAAAAAAAACCCATAATAAGCAGTCACTATTGCTATATTTTTAATAGCCATAGCAGCTGTTGTCATTGTATGATCCAAGGTCACTGGTTTGGTCCAACCGGGCACAAGTGCAAGGCCTGTGGTCCACTGGCCACCTCTGACATTCATGTCCTCTCCCTGTTGCTGGACTCTTTGGCAGGTGTGATTCCAACCCAGGGCGGGATCTTGAACCTGAACAAGATGATCAAACAAATGACCGGGAAGACACCCTTGTTCTCCTACTGGCCCTACGGCTGCCACTGTGGACCTGGGGGCAAAGGCCAACCCAAAGATGCCACGGACTGGTAATCCCTTCGCAGGCAGGGCCGCAGGTGACACCTGTCCTGCCCCGACCCCGGGACTCCCCCCCTCCTGTTCCCCCATGTATTCGCTCCATGAATTCATTTTGGGGTCTGTTCCAGCAACTCTGCTGAGACCCAGTACCGCCCCCGCCCTCCTGGGGCTGGCCTTCTAGCTGGTTCTGCAGAGTCTCTGAAGGCCCCCTTGCCCTTCCAAACCCCGATCTAGCTAGAAAGCCCCCACACCCTCCCTGCTGCGCGCTGGTTTGTTTGTTTGTTTGTTTGTTTGTTTGTTTGTTTGTTTGTTTTTAATTCCTACCTCTTTTTGCCACTGTCTCATTCAATCTTTACCACACCCCCCGGGAATCAGCCAGGAGGGAGGAGAGTCATCCAGACCCGGGTTGCTTCCCTCATCCACCGCCTGCAGGCTGTGCGACCCCGGGCATGTGGCTTGACCTCCCTGAGTCTGTGTCTTCATCTGTGTCCCCCTCACTGGGTGGTAGTGAAGATGAAGAGAGTACCCGCAGACAAAACACACGGAAGCATGCAATATGCCGTGGCTAGCGGGACCGGAGCCCTCCACGGCATGCCCTCGGTTCCCCCCTCAGGCAGCCTGTCCCCCTCCTGTGCTCCCCCTCCAGGTGCTGTCAGAACCATGACTGCTGCTATGCTCATCTGAGGCAGCACCGATGCCGTGTCCATACAAACCACTACAACTACACCTTTTCCCGTGGGGACATCCAGTGCTGTGAGTGCCTGGGGCCTCGGGTTTGCAGGTAGAGGCTGAGGAAGGGGGTCTGGCGCTTCCTTACTGCCCTCACGTGCTGTGTGGCAATGCACAAGACACTCAAGCTCTCTGTTTTTCTCACGTGTCCGGTGACCGTATCGGGGCTCTGAAGGAATGGGGCTGGGAGTAGGGAGAGGTCCAATGGGCGTTTGACCCCCCTAGGATCTGGATGCAGAGCAGACCTCAGCTTGGATCCCAGAGCCACCATCAACCGGCTGTGTGACCTTGAGCACATTGCTTAACCCCTCGGAGCATCAGTATTCTCATCTGTAAACTCAGGATGATAACCGTATTCTACCCTCTAGAGTTACTTGTAGGACTAAAATGAGGGCAGACAGAATGAGCCCCACACATGCCTGCCGCCAAGCGCATGCTCGATAAGTCACTTGGACTAAGTATGATATCATTGTTTCAACTTACACCGTTACTGGGCCTCAGAGCCCCCCAGCCGGGAGCAGCATCGCCCTGATGATCTCCATTTTACAGACAAGGAAAGTGAGGCCAGAGGAAAGAGGTGTTTGTCCAGGGTCACTCAGCTGCAGGTGACAGAGCCTGGGCTAGACCTCGGGTCTAGCCTGGAGTCAGAGGGCAACTCGCACAGCTAGGAATCAAGTGGGCTCATCACATCACTCCCTATTCATTGAAGGCTTAATAATAATAGCAACAGGGGCACCCGGGTGGATCAGTGGGTTAAGCGTCTGCCTTTGGCTCAGATCATGATCTTGAGGTCTGGGATCAAGCCCCGTGTGGGATTCCCTGCTCAGCGGGGAGTCTGCTTCTCCCTCTCCCTCTGCCCCTCCTCCCACTCAGCTTGCTCTCATTCTCTCTCAAATAAATAAAATATTTCAATAATGATAATAACAACAATAATAGCCAGCATTTATTGAGCACCTGCTGTGTGCGGGGCGCTTTGCTCCTTCTGTACTCTCAGCAGCCCCAAGGCTGGTCCTTACCCTCACCCCAAGTACAGAGAGTGAAACTGATGCACCAAGGTCCCTTCAGCCTCAGTCTCTGCACATGCTGTTCTCTCTGCCGGAAACACACCCCCTCCGCCACCGGCTTTCCACAGGGAGAGCAAACCTTTCCCACCTTAGCTCAAATGGCTCTTGACTCTGAGTCCGGTCCCCCCATTTTACGATCTTGTAGCCCCTGCGTCATCCCTTACTTCTGCAAGAACAGGCTGTGATCCCCATTTCTGTGGTTCTCAAACATCTGCCATCCCCACGGGAGTGTGAACCCCATGCATCCGTTTGGGTCAGTCCTGTCCCCCCAGGGCCTGCCACAGGATGGGCGCTCAATTGCCTATTAAATGGATGAATCAATAAATAAAGGAGCAAAGTCACCCAGGGAAGTCACCGTCCATGCCCAAGGTCATGCAGCTAGAGTCCAAGCCCCTGGGCAGGGTACTCTAGCTGAGCAAGGATGGGGCTGCCTTCAGAAACTCTCTGGGGACCCTAAGGCCGCCCAGGGCTCTGCCTCGGGAAGGGACAGACCCTGAGCCCCATTCTCCTCCACCCACAGCGGACAAGGAGAGCTGGTGCGGGCAGCAGCTGTGTGCCTGTGACAAGAAGGTGGCCCTCTGCCTGAAGCAGAACCTAGACACCTACAAGAAGCACCTGCGTTACTACTGGCGGCCCCACTGCAAAGGCCAGACTCCCATGTGCTAGGAGGAGCCCAGCCCGCTGCCCTGCGGTCCCTCCTCGCTCCTCAGCATCTCCGGCTCTGGAACTCCACCCCTGCCCCGGCGTCGGACCCCCTCCACCGGCCTGGGAGGGTCTCAACCATGCCCCCACCCTCCTTCTTGCTCTTGGACCTTCCAAATCTTTCCAACCGAGGCAGTCACTCTCTTCTGAGCATGGATTGAGAACTGAGGAGAAGCCCAGGCCAGGAAGCCCTCTAGGGATGGTGTTTGTCCAAAGCCACAGGTGTTGGGGCTGGGGACTTGGGGGCTGTGCTGCGGTGGGTCCTCCCTGCCACTGCCACTCATCAGGTTGCCTGCCTGAGTCTCCCCCCATCCGACACACTGTCCAAGCTGCAGCCCCGGTGGCCTCTCTGAAGGGCAGTGTTGATCTTTCTGTCCACATGGCTCTACTTCTTAAAACCCAAAGCTCCCCCTCCCCACCCCTGCCCTGGGGAGGACCTCTCACAGAGTTTGGGACCTGCATAGTCTGCCACTGTGTCGCTCTCCCAAACTAGCCTGGGTGGTCTTCGAGGGCAGCGCCCATGACCGTTTTGGACTCAGTTGCATCTATGCACCCAGAGTCATGCCCAGGATCAAGAAGGGACTCCACAAATCCCTCTCGAGCGAAGGGCCAGATGAAACTTCTTGGTCCTCTTGCTCCAGGCCCGGGTCCACACGCCCATGCGGTCTGTCCTCTCCTGCTTCCAGGAGCTTTCTCAGGCTGGGACTTCGGCAGAGTGCTCCTCCTGCCATTCCCAGGTGGCCAGGCCCCACCGAGGCTCCTCGGGGTCCCAGGGCCACTGGCAACAGAAGCCTCCCCTGGCTGACTTCTTTTCGGCTCCGAGGGCTTGTTCCCTCCTCCAAACCCACATAGCACTTTATGGGTCTGTAATCTACAAGGTTTGATCTTAAGTGGGATATAATATCTGGCCTTTTCTGATACCCTCCAGCTGGACTAGAACTCCTGGAGGACAGAGGTTTTGTCTCTCATCTTTGTTTCCTTTGCTCACCAAAATAGCAAAGGCTCAATTAGTGCTTATGGACAAATGAGCCCATGATGGATGGATGGAGGTTGTGGTAGATGCTGCTGGTGCCCCACCCAGATCCCCACCTGGCCCTTCCCCCAACCCCCAGCTAAGCCAGATGTTTGGCTGCTGTGTGCTCACATTGGTCTCCTTCTTCTCCTTGTTTGCTGGGAGCTATCTCCCACTCCACCCACCTCTAACCAGTGACTAGAGAGTGTGATACCAGAAGGATGTAATTGACTGGCCCCAGCCTCCGTGCACTACCACCCGGGCAGCATGTTGCATGTCCCAGAGCTCCTCTTGGGATCAGGGTGAGGCCAGACGTCTGGAACACCTCTTTGCTTAACTTCATACCCTGCTCTGGCCTGTTTCCCTTGCTGCCTTACAGGTTTCTCCTGAGAGCACGCCTTCAGTAAATCATTCACTTGCACAAGAATCCTGTCTTGGGCTCAGCTTCTAGGGAAACTGACTTGGAATGGATGCATGTATGGGTGGGTGGATGGGTGGGTAGGTGGATGGATGGGTGGGTAGGTGGATGGATGGATGGGTGGATGGGTGGGTAGGTGCATGAATGGCTGGTTGGGTGGATGGATAGACTGATGGATGAATGGGTGGGTGGGTGGATGGATAGATGGACAGATGGATAGATGGGTGGATGGATGGATTAGTGGATGGATGGGTGGATGGATGGATGGATGGATGGATGGATGGATGGATGGATGGATGGGTAGATGGATGGATTGATGGGCGGCTTCTTCATATAAGGATCTGTCATTTGTATGTGATTAGCTGTGTTCCCAGCAACAGGGCTGGAGCACCAGGAGCCACTCACACCCTCCAGCCTGTGACACAAAAGTGAAACAGCTGTCAGAGCACTTTTCCTCCTTCCACGTGAAGCTCAGTGGCCCATATGCGGCAAAATAATTGGAATTAAGAACCTTGGGCATCGGGTTCAAATACCAGTCATACCCCTGACTGGTGATATGACCTCACCTAAGGAATCTTGGGTTTCCTCGCATGTAAGGTATACACGAAAGTTAGAAGAAAATAAGACGAGGTCAGCAGATTAAACAAGATTCATGTGTATGCAGCTGTTAGCACCATGCCTGGAACATGGTAATGCCTCTTTAATTTTTAAAAAAGATGTATTTATTTTATTATTATTACTATTTTTCTAAAGATTTTATTTATTTATTTGACAGAGAGAGAGATCACAAGTAGGCATAGAGAAGAGGAAGCAGGCTCCCTGCCGAGCAGAGTGTCCAATGTGGGGCTCGACCCCAGGACCCTGAGATCATGACCTGAGCCGAAGGCAGAGGCTTTAACCCACTGAGCCACCCAGGCACCCCAAAAAAGATGTATTTATTTTAAAGAGAGAGCAGGGGAGGGGAGCCTGCCCACATTGGGCTCTCTGCTAGGCGGGGAGCCTGCTTCCCCCTCTCTCTCTGCCTGCCTCTCTGCCTACTGTGATCTCTCTCTGTCAAATAAATAAATAAAATCTTTAAAAAAAAAAAAAGAGGGGCACCTGGGTGGCTCAGTCATTAAGGGTCTGCCTTCGGCCCAGGTCATGATCCCAGAGTCCTGGGATTAAGCCCCGCATCGGGCTCTCTGCTCAGCAGGAAGCCTGCTTCTCCCGCTACCATTCCCTCTGCTTGTGTTCCCTCTCTTGCTGTGTTTCTCTCTGTCAAATACATAAAATCTTTAAAAAAAAAAAAAAAGAGAGAGAGAGAGCAAGGGAGAGGGGCAGAGGGAGAAGGTGAGAGACTCCCAAGCAGACTCCATGCTAAGCATGGAGCCCGTCTCCAGGTTGGATCTCATGACCCTGAGATCACAACCTGAGCTGAAACCAGGAGTTTCAGCTTCACCACTGAGCCACAAGGCACCAGGGTAATACCTCTTTAACATTATCTGTAGTACTCTTGCTCTTGTTGTTATAATGACCACATCTGAAATCAAAATACATCAGGAAAAAATAGTTAATTAATGTCTCCCTTCTTTCCACCCAGTTCCTCTCTCCCTTCCACACAATGGTGCAAGCTGTGTCAGTTAGATCCTGGTGCAAGAACTGGCAACTCTGCTTGTCCATTAGAGCTCCCGTGTGCCAGGCTCTGAGAGAGTGACAAGATCAGTGTTGGCAGGCATGGGCATTACTGTCCCCATTTTACAACCTGAGGCTCAGAACGGGAGACAGCAACCTCCGAGGTCCCACAACCAGCAAAAGGCAAAGTCAGGATTCCACCCCAGACTCTCCCCCACTCTGCTCCTTGGCACTCCCTCCCATTTGTACTGGTCAGGAAGCTTCCTGTGACTTGATGAACTTCAGCAATGAGGGCATTTATGACCTCACATGGCAAGAAGTCCAAGGGTGGGGCGCCTGGGTGGCTCAGTGGGTTAAAGCCTCTGCCTTTAGCTCAGGTCATGATCTCAGGGTCCTGGGATGGAGCCCCACATTGGGCTCTCTGCTCGGTGGGGAGCCTGCTTCCCCCTCTCTCTCTGCCCACCTCTCTGCCTACTTGTGATATCTCTTCTCTGTCAAATCAATCAATCAATCAATCAACCTTTAAAAAAAAGAAGTCCAAGGGTAAGGTGGCTTTTCGATGGCTTGGTGATGTCATCAGCACCAGGTGTCCCTCCTGCTCATGGACCACCCTCCCTTTGACAGGGTTAATGTCTCAGAGTGGCAGGTAACAGCTACAATGAGAGCAGTTGGGGTTGTTGATAGGATGGCCTTGGGTGGGCAAGTCCAAGACTAGGTCAGGAGCAGGACCATGCCTATAGCTAAGCACCTGGTGCAGGGCCTGGTGGTCACAAAGTAGGTGATCAATAGTTGTTTGTTATGAATTAATGAATGATGAATGAATGAATGAATGAATGAATGAATGAATCCCAGGTTGGTAAAGACATGGGACTTTGGACCAAGACGTGGGACAGGCACATGGGTCTCAGGGCAACCAGGGCTGAGTCCACAGAGTAAGGTAGGAACCCCCCTTGTCTCCCTTGAGTTCTCATTCTGGGCCAATTTCCAATTCCTGGAATTGTTCCCTGAATTGGGTAAGAGGCAAGAGGCTTGAAGGCAGTTTCTGTTCTCCACGCCCATCTCTCCAGGAGCCTGGAGGTAGGAGGCAGACAGAAGGACACAGTCACTGTGCTTCCCGTTCCTTCCAGGGTCAGACTCACAAAGGGACAACCACAGGGGGAGGGGGTGGAGCCAACACTGAGTGGCAGACATTGAACACCTGGGGTGCCCACTCCCTCACTCTCCCACCTCCCTGGGGCATGGTATTGTCACCTGCGTCTTCCAGCTGCAGAAACTGAAACTCGAGGGTGAGTCACTTGTTGATAAGTGGCAGGGCCGGGACTCGAACCCAGTTCTCTCTGGCTCCGGAGCCCTGTCTCACCCTACCTCCCACACTCTTTCCTGGGACAGTTTGTGAATCAGCCCTCGGGGAGCCCTTTGGTGGGCAAGAGCCACACCCAGGGATGAGGAGGGGAGGGGGGATGTGGCAAGGCAGGAAGTGGCCTGGTGGGGGTGGGGGGGCAGAGGGGTGGGGGGGTAGGGTAATGTACTGAAGTTAGCACTCAGAGCCCTCACGTTGGGAGCACGTAATCCCTCGGCTGGCTGAATCCCCAGGTCACCTGGACCCAGGGTGCCACCTCCAGGTGGCAGGCGACCCAGCTAGGGGCACGAGGGACAGCCGCCTTCTCCACAACTCTGCCTGTTTTCCCAGCAGGAGCCTCTCCCAAATAGCCATGCACCTTTCATACATCCTCTGTTGCTGCGATGTGTGCCATGTGTGCGAGAGGGGGAGGCTGGGGCTCCTGTGCCGGTGCTCCCTGGAGGGGATTGAGGGTGTTCCCTCAAGGGGCAAGGTGTCCTTGCTCGCTAGTGAGGTCAGCCCGGAGCCTACCTCACTGGGGCAGCCTGGACGATGGGGAGGGAGGGCCTCGCTGTGTCTAGAGCTTGGAGGGCCCGCT
>CM053606.1:11992943-12023223 GCA_028646535.1 Procyon lotor | reverse complement strand
GCAAAGATCCTTCTCGAGGCAGGCTATCTCTTTTGGGGCTCCTTCCCAGGGCCCAGACTGGCCTAGGTTGAGGCTCTCTTCTCCCCACAAGCCCCAAGATGAGGCTCCCCCAGGGCCTGGCTCTGCAGAGGCCAACAGTTCATGCTCCACTTTGGTCCCCAAAACCCCAAGTCTGGGAACCACAGAGCAGCAGGAAGAGGAAATAATTAAACCAGGTCGCTTCTGGCTTCTTAAGAGGGAGATGGGAAAATGCCATTTTTCAGGGTTCCCCAGTGCTAAGAACCTTCTACACATATTTTCATTACACCTTCCCCCGCCGGGTGTTTTGACCTTCTTTTACAGAGGAGGGAGCAGGCTCTGATAAGCAAAATATCTCGCCTGAGGTAACTCACTCAGCAAGAAGCAGTGGAGGCCAACACTCGAGGTCAGACCCCGCCAACGGTGGAGGGAGGGGGCTGATTTCTGAGCATTCTAGGGGAGGGGCTGGGAGGTGATAATAGAAGCCCCCTTCCAATCTAGAATAAACAAATGGCTGAATGAGTGATTAAGAAAGCCGAAAGAAAAGGTACGCAGAGTATTGAAATAAGTCAGGGTGGGAGAGGGTTGCTTTAGGGCTCACGAAGGGGGAAGTTTTGAAACCTCACAGTGGACAAGAATCCCCAGGAGGAGAGTGTTCAAAATGCAGGTTCTTGGGCCAGAACCCATACCCAGGAGGTCTGATTCTGTAAGTCTAGGTTGGGATCCAGGCACCCATATTTTTACCACGTGCTGCTGGACATTTGGCTGTATCTGGCCCAGGATCATAATTCAAAAAGAGTGCAGGCTGGCTCCCGTCTATCGCTGGGTCCCCGTTGTCCACTCCCCCTGCGGCCAGCTCCCAGAGCAGGCAGAGTCTGTCCACATGGCCAACCGTGGTGCTGACCTGCCCGTTCATGCCAAGGTTGGTTCCTCCTGTGTCAGCACGGCTCAGTGAGCTGGAAGACTGGAGACCCACCTTCTAGATCAGACTCCACACAAACCCAGTTCTCTCGGCCCCCACTGCTTCCTCTGCCAGGTTGGGGGCGGGGGAGCCTGCTTCCTGAACCCCAGCCTTTCACACACTACCATCCAGATGTCTGGTTTAATAATTCAATCTCCTCCTCCTCCTCCTCCTTCTTCTCCTCCTTTTTAACTTTTCCTAACCTAAATAAATGTATTTAAGAAGGGAATCCATTCCACTCTGGTATACCGAAAACCAGTGTCACTTGTCACCCACAGAAAGTGGTCGTAAAAATAAAGGCAATGGAAATAAAACGCTTATTGGAGAGAGAAGTGCACGATCAACAGTGGGGTCAACTGGCGAGCACGAGAGAGGGGCTGAGGACCCCCGGGCTCCACGCGGAGACCGCCTTCCCCTGGTTGTATTCTGAAGGACGGGAAGGAACTAGAGAGGGAGCAGGTCAGGTGCTCTGTGAGCAGCACTGTTTGTCCTCTCCTCTGCCGAGTCCCAAGCCAGGTGGGCAGTGGGGGGGACACCGGCTGGGTGATGCTGCAGAAGGTCCTGGAGACGAGGGAGGAGGAACGCAGGTTCTGCTCTTGGGGAGCACAAGCACACAGGGGAAGGAGGCGGTCACGGAGAGCTGGACTGGGAGCTAGGAGACCCCCACGCTAAGCCGACTTCTGTGACTCTCTTGATCCAAGGCCTCAAAAGGGATCAGAATATGCTATCCCCGAACAGGCCGCTTTGCATACAAATTATTTTGAGCTGAAGGGCAATTGAGAATGCAAAGATGTGGAAAGAGTTCCCTGCCCATCCCTTATCTGCCTCAAAGCAGGACACAAATTTCCCTTTGAGGAAGGTGCCCCCAACCTTGTCCTTGGAGAGAAGAGCAGCTCTTATCATCAAAGCTGGGGAGTCAACCCCCAGATCGGTTTGCATAAACAGGCTTTTCTAAAATAGCTTTCATCCATTAGTTCTCCTTATGTAGCTCTTAGTCATTTCCCCACAGGTTATGTTCCTTAAAGTCCGAACTCTCTCTCTCCTTTGCTATAAAGGAATCTTCTGGGTCTTATCACTTAGACTTTCACTTCTTTTCTTCAAACTCCTGTGTATGTCAATATTAATAAATATCACACGGCTTTTCTCCAGTTAATCTGTCTTTTGTTAGTTTAATTTGCAGGCCCGCATGCACTACATCTAAGAGGGCAGAGCAAAAGTTTTCTACACTAACACTGGTCCGCAGGTCCCTGTTGACACTCAAAGCGGTCAGGGGGGAAAAGCTCATGTTAAATGGAAAGGTGAATAGAACAAGATATACAATTTGACTCTAAGGGGAAAATGTACTACATGAAAAGTTGGCAGAAAAAATGCTCTAATGTAGTGGTCGTGAGTGTGGGCTCAGGGTCCCACATATAAGGTCTGCCAGCTGTTGGGGTCTGTAGGATCTTGTGCACAAGTCACCGAACCTCTCTGAGCCTCAGTTTCTGTATCATACTGTCTTCACAAGGTGTTGTGAGGGGTGAATGGCAGACCCCTGGCAGGCACTTGGCACCCTGTCTGGCAGGGTGTTCCAGCCTGTGGAGCACAGAGTAGTTCTGTCAAGCTCATTGTTGAAGGACTATTAGCAGCAGCAGTCGTGGGTCCTGGAGGCGGTGTCCTCATCTTCATTTTATTCTCATTTCTTTCCTTCTCCCCAGGGCTTGTGCTCAGCCAGGCCTGCTTGTTGGAGCTCTATGGCTTTCGCAGGCAGGCCGTGGAGAAGCGACCCCTCCTTAGCACCTCAACTGTGGCTGTCACTGTGGCCTGGGGGACCAGGGCAGCCTGTGGTGCCAGCGACTGGTAAACCTGCCCCCCCCCCCCCCCCCCCCCCCCCCCCGGGACAGCAGGTGTGCTGGCCAAGGTCTGAATTGAAACCTTGTCTGGGTTTCGTTTAGCATAGGGCGCCGCCATATTGATTCAGCACACCTTTCCTGGATGAAGAAGGCAGGCTCCGGGATTCGTTCCCTTCTGCGTCGCTTACCAGCTGTGGCTCCTGGGACAAGCTCCTTGACCTCCAGTATCTTCACACTCAGGATGGAGTGTTTGCTGCACTTCCTTCATAGGTTAATATGAGGATTCAGTGAAACCATGGTGAAGCACGCTTAGGATACTGTCCACACTGGGATCTGCTCCATTGTGCCAGACACCAGGCAAGGCAGTGGGGGCTCATAAAGAAATGCCAGTCCCAGCCCCCAAGAGGCCCCTGTTCCCATGAGGGGGAGACTCCCCCAGACTTTGGCTTCTGAGAAGCTGGTTCAAGTCCTGGCACCACTAACGGGTGGGATCTCAAGCAGGACATTTTTCTCTCTGTCCCTCAGTTGCCCACCCTGTAAAATGGGATGTTTTGAGGTTATAGTGGATTGTGGATTTGACAACACTTTGAGAAGCACAAAATATTAAAAGGTCTGGAGCGTTCTACATAGAAAGGAAGTGTGCAAGCTGAAACACGTTAGAACTTGGATTGGATAGCAGTATGATAGCCCAACTGTCTCCAGATCCAGAGATCCTTAGAGAAGATAATAAGAGGTTGGAGGTTTACAATCAGCAAGTTTATTTGAAACCTGAGCAATCTCGGCGTCCGGCAGCTGGCTCGCTTTGATTTATAGAAGACCAATTGTGCAACATTCCAGATTTATTAAATCAGATGTTTAGAACTGGTGATTCAAAGAGTTTTTAGGCATGGCAACCAAACAATTTTCAAATTCTCTGCCTTGGGTTCTCAAACCTGATAAATGAGTTGTTTGCCAATTCTCAGACTCTATCATTTTGGTTTTGATGGGTTGATGAGTCTGAGATGTGACTTTTCTTGCTAGAAGATCCATTCCTTTTCTCTCCAACTCCTTGCTGGAGAAAGGACAGGGGAGCTGCAGTCGAATGAAAACGTCAGTGTGGAAGAATTCACACAATGACTAGGAATCTTCCAGGAAAGGGTAAAGTCAAAGGAAAAGCAGAGCTGGGCAGTAGTTAAAGGGGTAAAAGTAGATTCTAACCAGGAACGATCGCAATGGGAGACAAGAGCCCTCACATACAACAAGGGCTCAGTTCGGAATACAGGATGGACATATGGGGATTTACAGCCACGGAGCAAGTGGGCGTGGAAAATCGCTAAGAGAGTATACATCAGAAGTAAGGGGGGATTCCAGCTAAGCTGATCCAACAGGATTCTTGCCAAAGGAAGGTAGGCCTGGCTGATCAGACATCACCTGGAGGATGATGAGGGGTAAGGAAACTGACCAGATACCAGAGTGATCAGATATCGAGGGTGAGGGTTTTGGCAGGATTCTTGCTCTTGAGGATGAGGCTGAGTCAGAAAAGGTTTAGAGGAGCCTGACTAAATTTGGTCAAGAAGAGTCTTCATCAATCCCTCTTCTTATTCAGGGAAAGAAGAGACATTCTTTCCTCTGAACACCACAATTCCTTTAATGTTTGGCTGCCTTTTGTTCGTGAAGGATCAGATAGCTCACTGCTTGGGACTTAGTCCTAGGGGCTGGATGGTATGAGCAGTCAGGCATCGAATGAGGGAGTTTCTATGAAAATAATAGACAAAGATTAGTCGTTGGGAGCCCAGTTTCTGGGACCAGAGAGAAGCCAGTCGGAAGATTTCTAGATGTTGGGCTGGAGGCATCCACAGGATGGAGTGAGGACAGCAATGGCAATCCAACAACTTGCTGGCTTCCAGTTGGAATGTCTTCGGTGATGGCATCTGGCATTCCGGTAAACTTTCTGAGCGGCTCACTCGGGGACAGCAGACACCATCTACCGTGACTTCTCTGGAGTTTTTATCTAGTCATCCAGCTTCTGTTTACAGGGCATCGGGGAAAGGGCACATCAGTTCCCAATAATGTAATCAGGGAGGTGGGAGAATGATTAGAAACTTTAATCTGGGGAATTATAGTCAGATATTGGAGAACCCCAAGGGCGGGCTACCGTTTTCCATTAAAACACAAAATTTCTCTCTGCAGTCACCCCCCCCCCCTTTCTGACCAAAGATAATCTAACCACGGCTGATCTTTTTTTTTTTTTTTTTTTACACTGACTCACCATGGCTGATCTTGTTTACAAAATTACTCTTGTCTCATCCAGTTGGGCATGATTATTTACATAAGGACAACAAGAACAGAAATTTTGACCACATAGGCCTTTTTGAGTTTGCTGTCCTAGAAGGTTTTACACTTAGAAGATTAGACACTTAAGAAAACTCTGGAGGCTAGGAAGCCAAATCAGTGCTCCTCACCAGACTTTGCCTTTAGTACCCATAGATTTGGGAGACTTCCTCTCCCCAAGATATCCTACGGTTCCCGGGTCTGCCAGGAAGTGACCTTCCTTACTCATCTGCAAGGCTAGGAGCCCTATAAAGCCAGGGACCAGAACGCTTTTTTTCAAGAAGGCTTTGTGAGCTCCATAAAGTCAACCTTAAGTCCTTAAAACTTGTCTGGTCATATCTGATCCTATGTGCATCATTCTCAAACAGGACATTCCCATCAGAGCCTCAGTTACCTAACCAATATTTCCACTGATGATCTCTTGCAAGGAGAACTGATTCTTAGTGAACTCGGGCAAATAATTATATTGCCACGGAGATAAGAATACTCATTAAGAGTTTCTGAATGTTGGAGGGAGCAGGTAAAGAGAACACATAAATATTTCATTTCCATTTACAAGAGTAGAGTCTATGAAATCGTTATGAGCACAGACAACTGACAAGACAAGAAAAAGAGGTTCGTTATAGCTGAAAAATAGAACGTTAGATACCCAGCAATGTTCTAATGATCCTCGCTGAAGTGACTTAACAAAATTCTTGCCCTTGGGGACGAGACTCGGGGACAGGGCCCAGTCAAACAAGGGCTTAGAGGAGCCTGGGTAAAAGGTTGGGTAAGGAGAGCCCTTGTCAGGAACAAACTTACTGGAGTGTTCTTGGTTTAAACAGTGGAGAGGTGAGTAACACATTTTAAGAAAATATTCCATCATAAAAAAATGAAAAATGTTTTAAAGATTTATTTATTTGTTTGGGAGAGAGAGATTGGGGGAGGTGCAGACAGAGAGGAGAGTATCTGGAGCAGACCCCCCGCGATGACCCCAAGATCGTGACCTAAACAGAAATCAAGTGTCAGACGTTTAGCCGACTGAGCCACCCAGGTGCCCCCCCCAAAAAAGTGAAAAATATTTTAAATAAATTTTTTAATTGAAAGGGAAAGTTATGAAATGTACATACGTTAATTGGACTTGGATGGTCACAGAGAACTCAGTATTGTTGGGAGAGCACACCTCCCATACCTTTACCCCCGGAGGCACCGTCTTGAATTTAGAAATGTACAAAATTAGGGCCAGGACCACAGGTCATCCGAGTCTCTGGATGTCAACAGGCTGTCCCCACGGGTGTGTGCGAGTGTACCCAATGGGCTTTGCTCATCTTTTGTGACCTGCCCTGCCTCCCACTTTCCCCACACCTGCGTGCTTTGCACAGCGGGGTGCATCTGGGAGCTTGTTTACAAATACAGACTTCTGGTCCCCAGCCCGAAAGTTGGGATCCAGCCTGGGGATTTGTATTTGCAACAACAGGTAGTTCAGAAGTAGGCCTTCTACCTGCCAGCCTGGAGGGCAGCCTGAGAACGCAGCAGGTGCCGGGGCGGGGGAGGGGCGCCGGGGGGCAGGGAGAGTGGAGCTATCCCAGCTCCACTAGGACTAAACTCCTAACCCTTTCTATCCCAGCAGAGAAGATGCATGAAGCTAGGAGGTTGAGCTAGAGTCACAGGGTCCCTTGTCATGGTGGTGTGGCTCAGGGACCTCACCAAGCCCGAGCACGTGTGAACTGGGGCGCACTGCTCTTTGCTGCTTCGGGGGAGACAGGGCACAGCCGTGCACGCCGGACCAAGAGGCTCTGTGGGGAGGGAGGCTGGCAGCAGTGCCACCCACCACCTTCCTGCTCGGACCGTAGCCTCTTGGTTCAACTCAGACTCCTTCATCGAGCGTATCATTCTTGCCACGGGGGGAGTACCCGTCTCCTTCCCCGGACTGAGCATCTTGGGGGCGAGATTGATACTCTCTTGTGGTGGCTATTCTGTGTCCCCATGCCTCACCCGGGTGGGCAGTGACAACTTGTTGGGGGCTCGAGTGAACAAATGACTGCTACTCCACGGGAGCCCTAGAGAGCGTTGGTGGCCTCTGCTGGGGACGCTGGGACAGATGTCACCTGGAGGGAGACAGGCCTGGGCAGGTGGGCGGGATTTAGCTGGTGGGGTGAGTGGACAGGTGGCCGGGGGTAGCGGGCAGACAGAGGCTAGAGGTGCAGAAATGCGCGGCCTCTGACCGGATGCAGGGCTCGCTGCCCCAGGCCCAGCCTGGGACTCCCCACAGCTGCGGCCTCACCTGTGAGTGCTGCTACACCCACCTGAGAGCTCGCTGTGCTCCCCATGGGGTCGCCACAACCACAGCGTCATCGACACCCACATCAAACATGGTAAGCAGTTCGCGGGGCAGCCTGGGACCACCTTCTGCCCTGGACACCGACCTCGGCCCCTAGGGCTTGTGTGGAGAGCCAACCAGTTGCAGTCAAACTCTTGGGCTTGGGTTTGGTGGTCGTCTCCCACGAAAGGTGCCATTATTGAGGGCCTGTTGTTTGTGAGGCACTGTAACAGGTCATTTACATGCATCATATCATCAAATATTCCCAACAGCCTAGTGAGGAAGGTATTATTAGCCCATTTGACAGCTGAGAAACTGAGGCTTGGAGAATTAGAATCACAGGCCTGGGGTCACTCGGTGAGGAAATACACAGAGCTACCACCTGAGCCCCCGTCTAGTCCAAAGCCCTTGAACGCTGGCTCCCCAGGACCTAAACTCATGGCTTGGCTCTCTGTGTCCCAGCCAGGAGGCAAACACCTGTGTTTGTGTCCAGTTCCTCTGCCGGGTGGTTCCAGAACGTCCAGGGACTGATGCCATCATGGGCTTGGAGATCCATGTCCAGAAGCCTCGTTCCAATCTAATGCTTGAGGAGAAGGATGAGGGGCCTCAGGGGTATCAGACCCCAGGGGTGCCTTTGGGGGTTTGTGCAATTAACATTCAGACAGGGAAGCCACTCGGATGCCCACAGTTTCAGACCCAGGCAGGTCTGTGAGCGAGGGCTTCTCAAATCCTTTTGATGGCAACCCACAGAATGTAAGAAATTTCACACCTGGACCCAGCCAACACCCAGCACGCACACACCCACCACAGAGACACAATTCACTAAAGTAGCACTTTACTGCTTGTGATATGTTAACACATGCATAAGCACACACACACATACACACACACACGGCATACACGCACTCATGCACACATGCGTGCACACACACACACCAGATGCAACCCTCGAATCTGATCTCGTGACCCACTCACGACCAGGGCTACAGTTAAAATTATCTGTCAAACTGCTGTTGTAAAATGAGAAAGCTGAGGTCAGGAAAGGAGCTGCCCGAGGTCCCCAAAGATGTGTGCAGAGTCAGGACTAGAACCTGGTATCTAGTTCCCAATACTTCTCGTTACCCCAAATGGAATTCCGATTAATAGAATGCTAACCCAGCTGAGTGCAGAGGGGGTGTCTGGATGGTCTGGGCACGATGTCGCCACGGCTAGCCAGGGTCTAATTGCGCGCTTCTCTGAGTGCTCCGGAGGCACAGCAGAGCCTCTGGGTCGGTCCTGGTTGTGGCCATCAGTTCTCACGGAGCCAGTGAGAGTCTCAGCGGCCAGGCTCCCCCCACACCCAGGTTTTCTGCATTGACCTAATTCTGCCTCCTGGCTGTGGTTCCCGAGAAAAGCAGACGTGAGCCCTGCTCGCTCCCTGGGTGTGTCTGATCTAAGGCAGCGCGGACAGAGGCAGAGGCGTGCAGCGGGTCTGACGCAGGGCACACTCACCGGGCGGGCACTCCCCCTGCGCCAGACCACGTGCCAAGCAAGGAAAGGCGAGCCGGCAGCGGGGATGCACAGGCCCCGTCCCTGGGGAGTCCAGGCCCTGGATCTGTAAGGTCCCAGGTTCGGACTCCCGCTCTGCCTCTCTCGGGGTGTGCGGCCAAGGTTCCAGGCTCGGCCTCAATGGACTGGACCATGAGGCGAGATTGCGACACCTGCCTGTGGGTTGTTGGGAGGATGAAGGGACAGTCCCTGGCACGTGGCAGGTGGTCAGTAAGTGATAGCTTTCATGATTATTGTGACCGATAGGAAAAAAAGGCAACTCACAGGTGAAGGAGAGGGGACAACATCTCCAAAGGGAAGAAACAGCGAGAGCAGAGGCAGAGTGGAACCCACGGGGCAAATGGGAGGCGTGGAGGCCCGGGGAAGTGGGGAATGTTGAAGGATCAGGTGGAAGGGCAGCGCAGCCAGCCGCAGAGAGACCTTGAACATCAAGCTGGAGAACGTGGCAATGGGGAGCCACTGAGGGCCTTAGAGGGAGGGAGTGGCACGATTTGAAGTATGTGAAAGAAAAGATGGATCAAGGACCCTTGACTGATAGCAACGAACCTCAGCCAGGGCTTGACTTATGCCATGATGGTGGGCTTTCTGAACTCAGCAGGGAAGGGCATGGCCACCATCCTGAGAGGCCTCCAGGAGGTGGCAGGACTTCAAGAGAGGCCCTTGTCCCCAGAGTGGGATAGGACGGGTCTCTCTGACGGCAGCAGAGGGGAGCGCTCTCGAGCTGGCACAGGTCCGGGAGCGAGTGTCAGAAACAGATGTGCCAGTGTGACCAGAAGTTGGCCTCGTGTCTGGGCAGAGCAGGCTGGAGCCTCACCTCAGGGGCAAGCCAGCTGCAGGAAGCCCACACCCGCTGCTAGACATCGGGACGCCGAGCTATCTCCCCGGCCCCGCACTGCATCTCGTTCATTCATCTGATCATCCAGCCCCGTATTCAATCAACAAACACTTGTGAGGCCCCTGCTGTGTGCAGGGCACGCGGCGAGGCCCTGGGAAGCCGGCTGTATCCACCAGGGTTTGAAGGGAGTCCCAGAACAACGAGGAGATATGGGTTATAAAATCAGGGACTTTTTACGGGGATTGGACTTCCATGCTTGCGGGCACCGGTAAAAAAAAAAAAAAAAAAAAAAAAAAAAACAAGGTTCCATGAGAGGCTGTTTCTTGTTCTGCTGATGCCTGAAACCCTGTGGCCCAGGCGAACTGAAACGGCAGAAATGAGTGGAACCCGAGGATAGCCTCGAATGCCTTTCACCATCTCATCACCTCCAACGGAAGGAGCTGAAGCAGGTGGCCCGGCAGGACCCGAGTGGCTGTGGTCCTGGCGCTTCCTGACTCCAGCACGGTGAGCCAGCAAACAGGGGTCCGCCGAGACAGCGTCTCACGCAGAACGTCGCCAGAGACCCACACCGGCCTGGAATTCTGCGGGGATGGAATTCCCGGGAAATGCAGTGTCCACAGAACCAAGGGACATATGACAGATCCAGGACACCCCGCGCCTTGGGGGGGCCTTGCAGTTTTGAGGGATGACTTCCCTGCCGGTTCTCCTGTCACCCAAGAGCTAGTCAAATCACAGAGTCAGAGAGACCGCTTCCTCCCAGGTTCTGGCAATTCCTGGATTTCATCATTTCCCCAGAGCTGCTCACGGCAGCGAGGCAGGGTCCAGACCGGCCACCATGGAGGACCCCAGTGGGGTCCCCCCTCTACAGCGGGTGAAGCCAGAGCCCCAACCGGACTAACCACCCAGAGACGGTTCTGTTATCCCAGACGGTTAGAGCAGAGAGGAACCTGGCCCTCAGGTGGAATCCAGGGGATCCTCCAGAGAACCCCTAATACAGACTAGTCCCTGAACCGCCTAAGGTTCCGTATTCTCTCCATGTGGGCTGGAGCCGAAGACAGTGGGATTAGCGGTCAGAGCCTAGGGCTTAGAACCAGGATATGAGGTCTAACTCTACTGATGTGCTGTGTGACTTTGGGAAAGTCTCCTAACCTCTCTGCACCAGTTTCCTGATAGATAAACCAAAGTTCCCCCACAGGTCCCTCCAGCTCAAGCCCATCTCAGCGTGTGGTGGTGCTTTCTGAACCTCGCAGCTTCCCTTGTTCACGAATGCCTGCCTGCGCCCGTCTGAATACTGGTGCCCCCGGCTGGGATGCCCAGAGATGACAGCCTGTACACAGCGCCTCCTGCAGGACCTAGCGGCAAGGCCACCCACGCCTGCCACCTGACCCTGATGGGAGGCGGGAGAAGTCGGGGCTGGGGTCTCTTCTCCATCAGCCAGGATATCACAACTGGGAAGAGATGGCATCAGAGCAAAGCTTCTGACTCTCCAACATTTTTTTTTTTTAAGATTTTATTTATTTGACAGAGAGAAACACAGTGAGAGAGGGAACACAAGCAGAGAGAATGGTAGCAGGAGAAGCAGACTTCCTGCCGAGCAGAGAGCCCGATGCGGGGCTTGATTCTAGAACCCTGGGATCATGACCTGAGCCGAAGGCAGACGCTTAACGACTGAGCCACCCAGGCGCCCCTCCAACATTCTTATTTAAACATTGGACTTAAGAAGGGGTTTTGATTTTTAAAAAAATTTTTTTTTTGATGAGCAAATGGGACATTTGAGCCCCATTCCGTGTAACACTGTCAAATACAGACGTGAATTTATTCTAAGACACTAGTACACTCAGAGTCATCTCATAAAATTAAATTTTATTTTGAAAACATTCAGCATTGGAGCTTTTTAAATATCGATCCCATTTATCATGCAGTTGTTTTGGGGTTTGTCCACGTAAGGAAGCCAAAGGTCCTTTCTTGGAAAGGACTCTCCTCTGCTTTAGAATGTGCGCTCTCTTCCTGAAATCTTGGTATTAGAACATCCTTTCTTTTATGAATTGATAGATGAGATGGGTTTTTTAGAGTCCTTGCTTGGTAAAAATAACCCCCTCCACTGAACCCTATTTTTTTTTTTAAATGTCCTGCTCTATGACATTCCAGAAGCTCAGTGTTCCCGTGTCCGCACCCAGGTGGCCTCTGGATTACCCACTTTACATGAAACATTCTAGTTTCCTTTTTTAAAGAAACCGGAAGTCAGAGAGGTTCGGTAACAAGCCTGAGACCATACGGCCGGAGAAGCCAGTGCTGGGAGTTGACCATGATCCTCTCTGGCCCGGAAGCCCAAGTGGGCATGGTTGCCACGCATCTTCTCCCCACCTCCTCAAGGAAGAATGAAACCCAGTGCTTGCTGGAGAGACCCCTCCCCGCTCCAAGGTGTAAGGAGATGAACTCCAAAGAAGGCTTGGATCTGGTCCCTGAAAAGTTTCTATTGGTGAATCCACACCTTCTATTCCTGAGCCTATGGTAAACTTGGGGTCCAGCGCCCCAGTGGCAGAGGGAGAAGACGTGCGGGCAATCCCCCAGAGCAGAAGAAAATGCCTGTGTGGTTTTGTCTTAAGAATAAATTTTATTTGATATCTATATGGCAGACTTATAGGGTAATTTGGCTTCTACCTTGAGTAAACATTCTCTAGAAGGTGGTGGTGAGAATCCGAGATTGCAGAAACTGAAAAGTAAATGCACCTTCTTGGAGAGGGGGCGCTGTCTTCAGGGTGAGGGGGAGACCGCTGGCCTGGAGCTAGGGGTGAGCTCCCAGCATCAGAGGGGCCGGCCTCACAAGCGGGGCTCAGGGACCCTGACCTTACCATGTCCTATGAGCAGAGTCCCTGTCCTGGGACTCTGTGGAGCATGAAGAGTGGCCGTGGGGCTCTTCCAAGCCCCATGGACCGTGGAGAGAGAAGGAGGGCTGAGACGAGCCTCTCTCAGGAGCCCAGCAGCGTCGGTGAGCTCCGTGGTATAGGAGAAGGGGACAAAAGTCTCGGTCAGCAGAAGATGTTGGGAAAGTACTGGTAGTAAGGGTTGTAGTTCCTCAGGTTCCTCTTTAAACAGTAGACGAGCTTCCGGTCACAGGCGCAGAGCTGCTCTTGGCAGAAGGGCCCGGACTCTGCAGAGAGGACCCCAAGTGCACAGTGAGGAAGGGAAGGTGGGCTCGAGCAACACTGCCCCTCGGTCTTCCTTCCAGTCCGAGCCGACTCCCCAGTCTGCTTCCTGCCCCAGGAAGCTCTCAGCCTTAGAGGGAGGCACAGCTTCCACACTGGGAAATTTGAAATTGGATGGAAGAGGCACAGCTCCCGCCCCAAGGGGAGGTTTCAGCCCCCTGTCCTTTGGGAGTCCCCAGTCTGATGGTGGAGACACATACTTTGCCCCTGGGAGTTCCCAGTCTGATGGTGGAGACATCCCCTGCTCCAGAGAAACTCCAGTTCTCATAGAGGAGACACCACCCCGACTTAACCTCTGAATTCAGATGGACCTGAGCTTGAATCCCAGCTGTAGTTGTGTGCACTGGCAAGGCTCTGAGTTCCAGTTTCCTCATTTGCAAAACAAGGGGACTAAACACACTCCAAAAGGTATTTGGGGGAGCAAGTAAATGGAGGTATGCAAAGCATTTGGCACTTAGTGAATGCTCATTTTGCAACGTTTCAGACCTTGCCCAGAGGTCAGATACGGCTGCAATAATCCTGCTCCTCTTGCCCCCCCAGCTCTGCCCTCTGAGGTATAGGCTGGCTGACACCTAGAGGCAGCTGAACGCAGAACCAGCAGAGACCAGGTCCTATCAGTGGCCCGAATGGGAAGCCCCAGGCTTACTTACCACAGGTGACCACTCCCCGTGCAAATCTGTATTTGTATGTCTGTGTCCAGACTTGGCAGCCTTTCTCCTCCAGCCGCCCGTAGCAGTGATCATGCATCCAACAGCACCTGTCATTGCAAGAGATGTAGATTCTGAGTGGAAGGGGCACATCCCTTTAGCAGAGGCCACCTAGGTGGGTGCCGTTGGCAAAGAAAGAATGTAGGGATATGGCTGAGTACTTCTTTGCTCTCCCACTGGGGTTGCCTGCCACTCGCTAGGGGCTCACTGACCCGCTTTCTCCTCCAGGGCTCATGGTGAGCCTACATTTCCCAGCCTCCCTTGCAAGCAGGTGTGGCCACCTGACTAGGTCCCCATCAGGGCATCACGGGCAGAAGGGATGCCCACCACTTCCAGATCTACCCCTACAACCCACCCACCGTGTCCTCCATCTCTCAGCTGGATGGAGATGACCCAGGAGGAGACCCTGAGGCTACAGGGGATGGCAGAGCCACAAGATGGAAGGAACCTGGGTCCTGGAATTCACATATGACTCACACGGAACTGTTACATGAGCAAAAAACAAACTTCCAGTATGTGAGGTACGGTCGATTGCATTTTCTCAAGTTGATTTACAGAAAAATAGAGAAGGTCGTACAGAGTGTTCCCTTTTACCCCACACTCAGGTTTCCCATCATTAACATCTTATACAATATACTTGTCATAATTAACAAACCAATATTGATGTCATTGACTAAATAATCAGCTAAATCATAATACATCATTATTGATTGATTAATTGGAAAAAGCCCATATTTTATTTAGATTTCCTTAGTTTTTACCTAATATCCTTTTCCTATGTGTGAGGATCCCATCCAGGACACCTCATTACATTTAGTGGTCACATCTCATTAGGCTCCTCTTGGCTGTGACAGTTTCTCACATTCTCCTTGGCTTTGATGACCTCGATGTTTAGAGGAGTGCTGGGCAGGCATTTTGTAGGATGCCCTTCTACGGGCTTTGTCTGATGTTTTTCTCATGATAAGACTGGGGCTATAGGTTTATTTTGCTTCTCTAATTACTTCAGTTTTGGCCAAGAGGAGCCCTTCCCGTTGGCTCCTGCGCTCCCTCACACATCTCTATCAATGGGGCACTTCCTTATCTTTTTGAACACTTCCTTATCTTTTGGCCTTACAGAAGACTCCAGGCTCATCCTGTATATTTTCTGCCCTGGTCCTAGAATCAGCCAGGTCTCCAAGGAGCCTCGGTTCCCCTTTTTGGAGAATGGTGTTAGAGACCAAGTCTGGGCGCTAGGAGTTGCTTACTGCTCCTGGAATGTTGTTTCTTTTAGTCCTTTAAGCTGCCAGAGCAAAAAAAAAAAAAAAAAAAATCCGTCTCTATTAACCCGTGTTTGTACACACATCTGTACCTGTTTTTGTATGTAACCACCTGCATCTTTATTAAGCTAAGCAGGAGTTCATACTGACATCTCCACTTCCAATCCATCACCTTAGGGAGTGAACTCTCCCTCCAGCAGTGCTAAACTTGGCTCCCACCATCTGCCATCCATTTGCCTAATGGCCCCATGCCATCATCCACATCAGGGGTCTCAGAATTTTCCAACGAACCATCTCTCCATCTCACATGTTCTAGAACTTTGACACTTCCCAATCAAGAAATGGAATCTAGGTCCCCTTCCTCTCAAAGCCTTTGTAACTGCCTCCACCAATGGACACCACAGAATTTCTGAGGCTAAACCCTTTTGTCTTGCAGTCTTGGGACACTCACTTTTGCAACCCCATGGTCACTCTGCTGTGGGGAAGTCCCAACAGCCTTGGAGAAGTCTAAGCGACAGGAACTGAGGCCCTCAACCCACGGCCTCCACTGAGCTCTCAGCCAGCAGCCAGTGGCCATGGGAGTGAACCATCCAGAAATTGGATGGTCCAGCCTCATTCAAGCTGCCCAAGCAGAAGCTGGGTGGAGCAGAAACAAGCCATCCCACCAAGCCCTGCCCCAAAGGCAGATTCTTAGCAAAATAAATGGTCATGGTCCCTTGTAGCCACTACACTTTGGGGTGATATGTTATGTAGCAATGGACCAAATAACACCCGTCATCACTGAGAAGCATGACGTTTCTAGATGTATCTTGGGTGAGTCAGTTAACCCCCTGGATGCGTAATTTTCTCACTGATAACATGGCCCTTGAACACTCATCTTCCAGAACTGATGAGGAATTATGTGAGATCATGTGGGCGCAGAGGCTGATCATAAAGGATTATCATGGTAATCAGCTCACCAATCGGTGACATCCTTGGGGGTCCCCTGACCGCCCCAGCCACAGTAGCAGCCGTAGAAGCCATAGTTCGTCAGGGCGTCCTTCTGGGTCACCTCCTCAATCATGCACTTGAGGTCCAGCAAGTCCCCAGATACAGCAGGAACACCTGGAAGACAAGGCCCCCAGGGAACACGCTTGTTCAGCATGTACCTGCCCCTGCCCCCGCCCTGGGGCTTGTGGGGAGCCAGGTGTCTCCTCCAACTTCTCCCCATTAGTGGGACAGGAACAAGAAAGGGGAGGCAAGCAGTAGAGCTAAAAGTCCAGACTTGGAGAATGGGAACCATGGGTTCAAATCCTGCCTCTGCCACTCATTTCACAACATGAGGTCGAATGTGTCACTGAATCTCACAGAGCTTCTGTCTCCTTATCTGGAAATGGGTAGGGGTGGGGGGCTAAAGTGAACACCTACATTTTGGAGTTATCCTGAGGGTCAAAATGAGAGAAAGTATGTGACTTTTCTGGGCAGAGAAAGTATGTGAATTTCACTAGGCAGACACCTAGTGAATGACCAAGAAATAGGAGGTCTAATTAATAGGGTACCTGTCTCTCCTGACGATGCCACGCCCCTCCCCACAAATATACCATTTAGGACATAAGGCCCCGGACCGCAGCAGGGTGGGATCCTTCCAGATCACTGAAGCCAGCTGCCTTGCCTTCCAGATTGGGAAACAGGAGTTTGGAAGGAAAGGTTCAGGGTTTCACAACGAGCCAAGGGTTCCCTCCCTGCACTAGACCTCCACCCTCCGCAAGTCTCCAGGGATCTGGCAAGACATCAAAGATTAGGCCAGCCTGCCAGGGGCTGTGCACTTGGTAACGGGGCTCCCCTGTGCTGTACCAGTTCCCTCCAGCTGGGAGGTGGTAGGAGGTGGGGCCGGCGCCTGCAGAGAATGACCCAGAAGGAGAATAGCCATAGAGAACAAGAAGGGTCTTGCTCCCGTTTGGGTTTTATTTTGTTTTGTTTTGCATGAAAATTAAAAAAAAAATGCTCCCCCATTTGCAAGCCACCTATTGTCCCCCTAGCATAGTCACCACCTAGCATCATGCGACAGCCCCACCAGGGGGCTGCATATCAGGGGCTGCATATCACCCTGGGTCACAGAGGAGGACACAGAGGCTCAGAAGGCGAACGCTCCTGCTGATGTCCACACAGGGAGTGCAAAGCCGAGATTCAAACTCAAGCCTCCCTGACCTCAAAGACTAGCCTCCTTCCCACCACCCTGTCGTGCCTAGGGGTGAAAGGTCACACATGCAGAGGTCGCGGGGCCAGCACTTACTACAAATGAGGAACCAAGCCAGTGGGAGAAGTCTGTTCATCTCGGCGTTCTAGAAAAGAAAACATCCTGTGACATGCCTCTCAGGAGACGCATTCGGACCCTACCTCTGTCTCCCCGCCAGGCCCCACCTGCTCCTGTCGGGCCTCACGTGGGCGACCTCAGTGGGAAAAGAGGCAAAAACCTCAAGGAGTTGATCCCAGGGGCCCCAAGGCCTCGTGGGGTACTGTCCCCGTAGACTTGCCCATGACAAATGCCCCAACGCAACAGCCCCCTCCGCAGACCCTGTGACCCCCCCCCCCACCTTTGGGGCCTTGTTGTGGTTGGTGGGTCCTGAGTACTTTTGCCTTCATAGGTCCCTTCCTTCAAAAAAATTCTTTCAAGTGCTATTTACAACTGTGCTGGCGTGGAAACAAACCCATTTCAGGCTGAACGCGGTATTACCTGTTCATGACTCTTACACTCATTTTTTCCTCCTGATTCTAAAAGAATTCAAGTTCAAACACATGCCCCAGGCACTATGCCTACCTAAAGAGTAAGTCAACCCTGGGTACGCATGAGGGCTCCAAAAGGTAGGGACCCTTGTTCCCTCTTAGAGCTCATATGGAGCTCGTGGAGAAATGGAGGCTCAAAGAGCTCATGGAACTTGCCAGAAGCCATGCAGCTAGTGAGAAGCGGAAGAAGGGCTCAAACCCAGGCCTGGGCACCTCCCACGGCATGACACAGACTCCCTTCACAGAGGGTGAGTTGCCCTTTGAGCCGTGGACCCTGAGGACCCCAACTTCCCTCCCCAGCACCTGCCTTTGGCAAACACGTGAATCACCACTGGCTTTGAGTCCCAAAAATTCACACCCAGAAAGCAAAGGAAATTCCATGTGTCTTGGGCCGGTGCCTGATTCGAACTTGGCCTCTCAGAGGTTCCTTACTGGCGGCTGCCTGCTTCCCTTCCCTGTCTGGATCCCAGAGTCTTTGTTTATCCACAGCTGCTTGGTTGGCTGATGGTTTGCCAGGATTTCCCCTTCGGTGCCCAGCTGTCTCTGATCCCTGAGTCTGGCGGTCATTTGTGCAGTGCTCTGCCCTGAGACCTGGGCACCGCCCGAAGCCTGGCCCCAAACACACACGACCTTCTGCTCCCCAGGGCTCCTGGCTACCGGGCTGGCCTCTCCCGGCCGCCCTTTGTCCAGCAGTGCCTCTGAGCTCCAAGAACATTCCTGAGGGTTCAGTCCACCCGTGGCCTCCACCCCGAGAGCTCTAACCAGCCAAGAGAAAAGGCTCTAGACCCTACCTTTCCACACTAGTCTTCCTCGGCTGCTTCCTAGAGCTGTAATAGGAAGAAGAGGCCACCCATCACACACAGGGCACCCGCGGTGTCTGTCCTTTCGACAGTCATTTGTTGAACGAGGGGATGGCAGTCGTTGATCTCACGGATGGGGAAAATGAGGCTCAGGAAGTGAACTCACGTGAGCCACCCAACGATTCAGCCCAGGACTGTGAATCTACTTGTCTCACTGCCTCTGAGCAGCCCCTGTGTGCTCTTCACGGTGTTCCTTTTCCATATTTCATGAGGCTTTGATGTCCTGCAGACAGGACAGTTTGCTGGGCTGGGAAGACACGGTCCCTCCCAGGAGTAGCTAATTCCTAGAGGGGACAGAAGACCCCTGGGAGCCTGGCTTTCTCACACATGCAAACTAGCCTCAACCAGTCCTCAACTCACACCCCAAACCCTCTCTCGAGCTCTCCCACTCCCAGACAGTATTTCTGCTGCCCTAAATCACCCCGGAACCAGGAAGCAGGCAGCTAGGGACCCCCAACCCTTGCAGCCCAGAATCTGCTGAAATCCTTCGAGCTGGCCAGTCCCAAACTGTTTTCCCTGCCCTGCCTTCCCTTCCCATGGAAAACACAAGAAAGGCTCTGGGCCAAGCTTGCTCTCATTTCTTCTGCCTCCTGATCATCCCTGGTGTTCCCCCGAGCGGCCTTGACCGTGCCGTGGGTCCCCTTCTCTCAGAAACCGCAAGTAACAGACTGTCTTCTAAATGGAGCCCAGCCCCTGATCTCTTGGACTCACCACACCTGAGTGGAACCCAACTCCCAGGCAGGTTTTAGAGAACTTGGGACGGGGCCAACAGTATGAGGTAGCAGCGCGACGCCCCATGGGAAGGGGTCTGATGCAGAGAGGTCTCCCCAAGGAGGTGACCGAGGCATGGACACAGCCTCCCCAGTGGCTGGGAAAGTGGCCCATCTGTAGAGCTGAGAGCCAGCCCCCGAGAGAAGGATGTGGGGCTGGCTATTTTTATCGAGCGACCACAGAGGGAAATGAGCACAGCCGCGAGATAATTTTGGAGTAAAGTGGTGGCTGAGGTCATGAGAGGTGGAGGGAGTGGAGACAGACGGCCTAACGGAAGCCCGAAAATGTGAGGGTCGGAAGTGGCCAGGTCCTTGGAGGGACAGGATGGAGCAGCGCCCCCCGCCCCCCGTGGTCAGGTCTCTGACCACAAAGGATGGACAGCTCCGAGCTCCATGGCACAGCAGACGTGTGAGAGAACCCCCTCAATCTGGGGGGATGCACTGGGACACCAGGGACCTCCTCTCCCAGCCCCTCTTCCCTCCCTGTGCCCTGCCCACCACCCCACCTCAAGCAGGGCAGCCCCCAGAATGAGATTCCTCACCAGAGAGACCTTCTCTCCGTCTCGGGCCTGCAGAAGAGACAGGGGCTGGGCCTTCGGCTTTTAAAGGCCTCTCTGCCCTCCTCCCACGCTCCTGCCTGGGCCGGCTCCAGGAGTCCCGTCGGCTCCCACAGGAAGCCCTGTTTCTCCCCCTCAAGACCCTGAGGACTTTTCGCCTCTCTGTGCCTCTCTGTGTCCCTGGAGCGTGTCACGGCGCCCGGGCGACATTCAGGAGAGACACTGAGGAGGGTCTGGTTGGGGCACCCGAGGTCCAGGGTTCTCCCAGGGCAAGGAGAGCTGGAATCCCCCTCCCGGGGCAGCCCCCCTCCTCCCGCTACCCTGCGTCTCTGTGCAGCCCTTCGGCTCACGGTATTTCATTCCGTCTCCCTTGGGGTTCAACTCAGGGACAGTCACGGCAGCCAGGTGCCACCCCCTCTTCCTGACATTCCCGACCTGCCAACCCCCAACTCTGGCCTGGTCCCGGGGTGGGGCGACCCAGGAGCCTGTGAGAGTCCTTCTCTGGGGATGCTCTGAACTGCTGCTGGAACCCAGCCGGCACCTCCCTTTCGGCACCAGATGCCTTACAGAACTCCTGCGCTCCTTCTCTCTGGGAAGGAGAACCCACCAGGCTTGCGGTCGGAGCCGTGCAAGCCGCCGTCCCCACTCAGCCCCCCGGGGAGCTGTGTGACTCTGGGCAAATCGCCACACCTCTCTGTTTGTTCCTGGGATCTAGGAGAATAAGGGCTCCCTGCCGCCCCAGAGGCTCGTGGTGAGGAACATACTGTAGGAAACAAGGCCGAGCGGGACATGTGTGGCTCAGGGGTCAGAGCTTCAAGTCCCGGCTTCCGGTCCCGGCTTCCCCACGACAAGCGACATCTCCAGGCTGGCCGTGTGTGGCCTGCCTCAGAGAGCCCTTGTGATGATGAAGTGAACAAATGCATTTACAACAGAGCAGTGGTCAAACAATGCGAATAAGTAAATGATGAGCAACCTTCTAGAATGTTCTTGAGGAGCATGGCTAACTGTTCTTCTGCTCTATCCTCCACTTCAGTAAACCCCAATCCCTGCCCTGCCCCTGCCCCCCAGGTGCACACACTCCAGAGACGCGGATGTGACTCCTCCTTCTCCCTCTCGGTGTCTTTTCTCCCCTCTCTCGGCTCACGGCATCTGAGAGAAGCCCCTCCTTCCAGCCCTCACGAGCCCTTCTCTTCCTGAGACCTAACAGCCAGGCACCCCGTGGAACCCCGTGAACCCCAGTTCAATACCGAAAGGACCTACTGAGTGTAAGGTGCTTGGGGGATCCTTTATAACCGAGACAGAGGCCGGGGCCCCTCACGCATCCCCTCGGGTTGAGGGAGCAGATAGTAGAGGCGTCGAAGAGATTCACAGGACATCCAGGGGTGCTAGCGGGCAGACGGGGGAGACTCCTCTCTCTTCCGCCGGAACTTTTCTCTTTCTCCACCAGTTCCTTCCTCCACCTGCGGACGCTCACAGGCCTCGCCGTCCAAAACCAAACAAAACGACCGAGGAAAAGGAAACCTCCTTGCCTCTGCCAGCCTATCACTCCAGCATTTTTTTCCCCCTCTAAAAGCCACGTTCTTGGGTATTTGCCCCAAAGATACAGATGCAGTGAAAAGAAGGGCCACATGGACCCCAACGTTCCTAGCAGCAATGGCCACAATCGCCAAACTGTGGAAAAAACCAAAATGCCCTTCAACAGATGAATGGATAAAGAGGATATGGTCCATATATACGATGGCCTCCATCAGAAAGGATGAATACCCAACTTTTGTATCAACGTGGGCGGGACTGGAAGAGGTTATGCGGAGTGAAATAAGTCAAGCAGAAAAAGTCAGTTATCAGATGGTTTCACTTACGCGTGGAGCATAAGGAAAAAGATGGGGGACACTGGGAGAAGGAAAGGAAGGGTGAATTGGGGGAAATCGGAGGGGGAGACGAACCATGAGAGATGGTGGACGCTGAGAAACAAACTGACATTTGGGGGGATGGGCGAGCCTGATGGTGAGTATTGAGGGGGGCACGTATTGCATGGATCCCTGGGTGTGGTGCATGAACAATGAATCTTGGAACATTGAAAAAATAACATTAAATTTTTTTAAAAATTAAAAAAATAAATAAAAGCGACGCTTCTGGACAGAGAAGCCTCCACCTGTTCATCACCCACTTCCTTCTGAACACAGGGCCACCTGAAGCCTCTGCTGTGTCCCGGAACCGGGTCCCAGGGACCCCCCAACAAAGCCTGGTGCTGCCCAAGCCTGGGTTTCACTCCCTCCCCCCAACCCTCTCTCTCTCTCTGGCTTCGAGAGGCCACATCCGCCACCCGCCCTCTGCAGCTCACCCTCACCTCTGTCGGCTCCCTACTCGCAGGTGTTTTCAAGGATGTGCCCTTGGAGTCTGCTCCTGTCTCTCGCCACCTCTCCCGGGGTGAGCTCATCCACGGTCAGTGACTTAGGGCTTATTTCTCTGCAAATGCCCAGGGGCTAGCCCGGCCGAACAGTGCCCAGCACTAGCTGTGATGCTCCCTGAAATGAGTACGGGAAGGAAGAGAAAGCACAAGGTCAGGTCCAAGCGTCTGGGCTTCCAGCTGCGTCCCCTGGCGTCCTCAGGTCTTGCTTTTATCAGCACCTGTAGAACGGGACAGTCACGGAACCTGCTTCATTCTGTAACTGTGATCATTTGATGAAGCGACATGGACAGAGAGGCTCAGCACAGTGCCTGGCGCCTCATGGGTGCTCAGTGAATCATAACTATTATAAATATGATTGTTGTTATGACATCGCGGTAAACTGAGAACCACCCCCCCCAGCCCCTGTGGGTAGGCACTGTGTCTGCTTCCCGTCTACGCTCCTGGCGCTTGGCACACAGTAGGTGCCGAGTTAGGTTTGCCAAGGAAATTCATGACTCTTCTGACTCCAGCTTCATTTCCACCGCCACAGCCCACACTTCAAATGTGGTAATTAAATATATACAATCATTATGATCCAAATACCTGCCTGATAGTGTAGCTCGGGGACCCGCAGGAACCCCAGGACCAAACTCACTGTCTCTCCCCAAAATCCAGCCTCTCCCAGCCCTGCCTTCCAGGTACCAGATCCTGTTAGTCATTCACACCTCAGTGATGGAAACGCCCCAACCACTTCCCCACTGAGCGGAAGACTCTAGACGGCAGGATCCCTCTCTGATTCATTTCTGACCCCAGCACCTAGAGGAACATCTGACACCTGGTCGGGCCTCAAGAAATATCTGTGGAATAAATTAAACATCTCATAAACATGCTTGTTCTCTGGCATTTTGCTGCAGGCTCGTCCCAGGGCCGAAGCCCCACGGAGGGCAGCCGGAGACACTCGGGCACTCTCTCGTCCCGAGACCAGAGCTGCCAAAATGCCCTTGGCCTCATCAGAGGGTCTGTAGCAGCCCCCGCCCTGGAGGCTGGCACATAGAGCAGGACTGCCCAGAGCTCTCTAGCAGCCGGGCCATATTGAGTCCTCCTCCTCCGGGAAGTTCTACTTGATTCCTCCTTCCACAGGAAAGTTGCCTGTCTCTGGAATGTTGTAGAACTCATCACGCATACTGCTACTCTAGCACTTCCGTCTGGAGGGAGTTTTGAGGCCAATGGATCAGGAAGGAAGGAGAGAGGAACTCCAGACTCGGTGACCGTCCACGGTGCTGCCAGCACAAGGTGAGGTCACCATTTGGGATCTTGAATCCTCACAAAATCTTGTGGGGCATTAGGACCCCAAACTGAGGGGCAGATGTTAGGTAGCTTGTAAAAGGCGGACCCAAAGCCTAAAGCCTGGCCTGTCACCCCGGTCCTTGTTCTCGCCACTCCACAAAAGGGTTGACAACCAGTAAAGACCTAATGATCCTGACTTTCACAAGACCCCTGAGCAAAGTGTCATGTGACTTCCTCATACTCCACATGGAGAAGTGAAAGCTGAGGTATAGTTAGAGCTCCTAATTCCTGATAATTGCTTAATGAGTGGAACTGGGTCTTTGGTTATAAACTTGCAGCCGTCAGCTAGTGCTGAGCCTGTCCTCCACGGAGCCTTTCAAACTGTAGGAATTAGCTGCTCACGTGTCAGCATTAAAAGACCTCAAAGAGAAATCCAGATTGCCAGCTTCTCATTAAAAGACCTGGCAAGGGGCACCTGGGTGGGTCAGTTGTTAAGCATCTTCCTTCGGCTCAGGTCATGACCCCAGAGTCCTGAGATCTAGCCCTGCATCAGGCTCCTTGCTCAGCCGGAAGCCTGCTTCTCTCTCTCCCACTCCCCCTGCCTGTGTTCCCTCTCTGTCACAGAGGTGGCGCCGTCTTGCCACGACGGCGGGACTATGATGCCCAGAGTGGGGGATCTTAGCCGACCTCGTCAGGAGGGATGTGCCTGGTCCTGACCCCCGCTCCGAGAGCGCTTCAGAAAACTGAGAGACCAGTCAAAAGCACATGAAGTTAGCTTAAGTCCATTATGAAGCAACAGTTCTAGTCTGTAAAAGTGTAAAAAGAAATGACAATTTAGCAAAATTTAAAAATGCACACCCAGAAAAGTCAGGAGCCCTTCAGTTGCATGGGGAGAGCTGTCAAATATTTTGTGTTCCCTGCTCATGGGACTCCCCACCCCTCACATTGATTCATACCACAGTCATGTTCAGGGCTGTTGCAAAAAGCTGCATCAATTGAGTGGGATATGGACTGGATGAGCTCCAGGGCGCCCACCGGCTCTGACCTTCTAGTGACAGCACCGGCTGTCACTTTAACCTTGAGCACCCCAAGCTTTTCTACTGAGCGCTTTGGCACTTGCTGCTCCCCCTGCCTGGAATACTAATACTTAGCATTAGTATGAGCTCTAGGTCTCATCGTAAATGCCACCTCTTCCAGGAGGCCTTCCCTGACCACCTACCCAAGGTAGCTCTTCCTCTCCATCCAAGTTAAGCTCAGATCACTGTTTTTCCCCCTCATGGCCCTGACCATCACCTTTACCCCTCATCTATTTCTTTCTTGACTTGTTTAGGACTTCGTCTCCTGCCCCTTCCACTAGAGGCCAGGAAACACGTCAGTCTTGTTCACCATATTTTCAGCAGCTAGCACAGAACCTAATACATATGGATATTTGATATTTATCTGTGGGATAAAGGATAATTGGGGCATTGAGCCAAGACCTGAGGGAGCAGCCAGCCTCCCCGGGTTTCAGTCATTCCATAAGTCGGCAGCCTGCTGTGAAGACACGCACAGGGACATCAGGCTGGCTCAGTCAGAAGAACGTGTGACTTTTGATCTCGGGGTCACAAGTTCGAGCCCCAAGTTGAGTGTAGAGATTCCTTAAATAAAACTAAAATAAAGATACACACAGCTAGTCTTATCTGGGGCTCAGTCGGTTCCTACATATGCAGTGGTTATTTTTCAATAACAAACTGAAGTCTGATTCCACCAAAACCTTTGCTGAAAATGCAAAATCAAACCCCTAGTCAATAACAAGCACCTGCTTTGTTTTATCTTTGCGAAACCAACCGAAATCTTCATTCTCAAGAAACATATTTTGAGCTAGCCTTCCTTTCTGCCTTTGTTTCTGTTGCTCCCTGTGCCCCCAGAATGTTCTCCATTGTCTTTTTTGCCTTATAAACGCCTACTTGTTTTTCCACACTGTAATGTCACTCCTTTTTTTGGAGAAACCCTAGAACAGGCTCAGAACGGAAAGATCCAACGTGGTGCCCGAGATTCTGGGCTCATGACCCTGACACTCCCAATCCCAGGTCCCTCCACTTGTCGCCCATCCCAGTCCAAGCCAGCAATAATTTCTGGAGCAACTCCTGTGGGCAGAGCTCCAGCTGGGCACTGCTGGAAACAAAGGAATTCGGCCTCCGCACTCTAGCATTGAGAATCCAGCGTCTGTCTGGTAGGATGGGGGAAATGAAACCAGGCCTTTAGAATGCCATACACCTAGAATAACATTTGGACTCCTTCCCTGGCCCCAAGAGGAGCTGTGCCCTCCTTGTGAGGCCTTTTCTGACACCTGCCAGCCTGGTCTCCTCCTCTGTTCCTGGATCAATCTTCTTAACCTCGAGGTCAGCACATATCACCTGCTGCCAAGGCCAAAGCTGCCTCTCCCCCCCCTCGGGCGTGGGACCTTTCATGATCTGGCCTCACTACCTGCCTTTCCAGCCTTGTCTTATCTACCACCTGCTCCCCCATGCATTCCTGGGTAGAACCCTTTTGGTTCCCCAACTCGTCCCCAAATCTACAGTGTAGAAGATACAGATTGGCAGGTGGTGATCAACAATAAAGCAAGGAAGGGACACAGGAGTGCTGTGGGCGTGTGTTGTTGGGACAGGGAGCCTGACAGCAGGCTTTGCCAATTTAAACAAGGTGGCCAGGAAAGGTCCGACTGCAGAGGTGACATTGGAGCAAAGCGATGGAAGAGGTGAGGGAGCCACGGGGACATCCTGGAGAGGAACATCGCAGACAGAGAGGAGAGCATGTGCAAAGGTCCTGGAGTAGAAGCATGGCTGTGAGTTGGAGAAACAATAAGGAAATTGGGTCTTCCTTTGCCCTCCCCACTCCAAAAAAAAAAGGCTTTTAGTGAGCCCATCATCCCCCTTCCCTGGGCTGGATGGGTTCCCTTCTCTGTCCCCCAGCCCCCTGTGAGTGCCCTCATCCCAGGACAATCGTGTTCTATCACAGCCTCTCCACAATAAGACTGTGAGCAACCTAGGGACGGGGACTGTGTCTTTTATTTTGACACCCCCAGTGCCCAGCGTGGGGTTTAATATATATTTATTGGCCGCCTGAGTGGATCCATGAATGAATGAACAGACTCAGCCATGAATCCGTGAGGACATCTCACTTCGTCTCAATGATCTAGCACACTGGCATAGACCGGGTCTGAGAAAATAAACGTTTGTGGAATGACTAATAGAAATAGCCAAGGCTCACCAAGCACAGATATCATGCTAAGCTTTTTATGTGGTTTCTCCCCTCTTATCCTAGGAGGAGGGCGCTGCCATCATCTGCCATTTGTAGATGAGGACAGCAAGGATGGGGGTACAGAAATGGCTCGCCCCTATGGCGCAGCTGGTAAACAGCAAAATGTGAGTCGAACCTGAGGGGTCTGATCCCCAAGGCTACATAAATCCAGCCCAAAGCTACACTGCCTTCCAGAGAGAGGGGGCGGGGCCAGGGGGTGGGGAGAGGAGGAGGGCTGCAGGGGGCCGGAGGAAGGGGCCAGAGACGGTGGGGGGAGACCCGGAATGGCACCCCCAGCTCTGTGTTCCCACCCACGTGTACTAAAGTGTCTGCCTACAGGGGATGCCCAGAAAAGTTAAGGAACTGTTGACGATTCTTTTCCCCAAAGATGAATATTTTCTTGTGGTTTGAGTTCAAAAGAAATTCCATCAAAACCTCAGATGAACGTAAACACAGATTCCCACTCTAACTCTTGTCCTAGCTGCGCCTGGCTTTGCCCCCAGTCTCGGGGACAACCTTCTGGGTGATGTCCAGCTCCCTTCAGGTGGGCCTGGCCTCCGTGAGAAGCACGCAGTCCCCAGGGCTTCCCATCTTATGGGCACGGGCCCCTGGGGCCCTAGTGAGACTCCTCCAGCAGGGCCTATGCCTCGCCCCCGCTCCCCAGGGATCCTCCTTGCCCTCCGGACCCCACCTTCTCCCATCTCTCCAACTCCAGCTGGTCTGCCCCTCCCCATATATGCAGCCTCATGCCCTTGACTGACCTTTCTGGCCTGGCCTCAGCTTCTGCTCCTGGGACCTGCTCTCATGAGCAACCCCATCGGGCTCCAGTCCCTGCTGGTTCCCTGCCCCCAGCCACAACACTGGGGCGCACATGCTGCAAATCCCAATAGACTCTTGGCCTCCAGAATCTTAAAGGCCCGAATGGAAGCAAGTGATGAAGACAGGTCTGGAGGTGGTGAGAGAAACTTCTGCCTGCACCGGACCAGGCATTCTGCTCAGGCCCCAACTGCCTTCACGGATGCAGGAAATCCAACAGAAAGCCAAAGCCTGGGGCTAGAGGTGTTACCAGAAAGGCATGGGCGGTGACCCAGAGAATTCCAGTGGCGGTGGCTTTGAGTTCAGAAAGATCCAGGTCACAGCCTTATCCTTTGCTAATCCCCCTTGCCTGGAGGATTCACCCCCTCCTTGGGCCTGAGCTCAGACCTCTCTCAAGGCTCTGACGATATGCTAAGTTACCTGGCTATTGGAGCACCTGGGGTCCTCAGTCTTGGCCGAGATGGGGCATGAGCACAGAGCCCAGGGATGGGATGCCCAGGTACGCACACGGTGAGGAGCATGGTAGGGTGCAAGGTGCTGGAGCCACTGGGGAAGTAAATGTACTGGGAGTGAGCTCTGGGAGCAGGGACCAGTGGCCAGGAATGCAGTGGTGTCAATACTCACTCGAAAATAATGTCCTGAGTACCTGCCCTGTGCCAGCAGCTGGATACAGAGATGAATGGGAGCAGGAGACTCCTTGCTTGGAGTTTAAAGAGATAGACAGCACAAGAATGAGCACGCCACCCAAAAGAGTGCAGAATTGCAGAGCTGGATAAGCCTAGAGCAGCAGCCCAGAGAGGGGCTCCCTGCCCGGGCCAGTGGGGGCTGAGGGATAATAATACAGCAGCCACTAAAGTGATAGTGGTGGTATTGATGCTTACAGGGTGCTTACTGTGTGCCGGGCGCTATGCTAAGTGCAACACATGATTTACCTCATTGAATACAGACATTAACTCCATGGGGAAACGTGCTATTCAGGCAGGGGGTCCAGGAAAGTGGCCAAGGTCACACAGTTAACCAGAGGCTCCCATGAGCTTAGAAGTACTATCTGTCCAGACTGGCAGCTCCTAGTTTGACTGCTATAATCCGTGACACAATACACATACTAAATCTTATTTTTCTTCATGATCAGAGAGGAAGAAAAAAATATTTTAAAAAAATCTAGAGGGGTGCCTGAGTGGCCCAATGGGTTAAAGCCTCTGCCTTCGGCTCAGGTCATGATCTCAGGGTCCTGGGATCGAGCCCCACATCGGGCTCTCTGCTCGGCAGGGAGCCTGCTTCCCGCCCTCTCTCTGCCTGCCTCTCTGCCTACTTGTGATCTCTATCAAATAAATAAATAAAATCTTTAAAAAAAAAATCTAGAAATGTGAAACCTCCCCATATTCACCCCAGATAATAACTAGTAAGAATAATTTTTCTTTTTCTTCTGGTGTTTTTGTCTAAATGGGCTTTTGTTTTTGTTTTGGGTTTTTGTTGTTTCTTTTTTTGTGTTTTTTCATTTAGTTTAGCTTTGGTTTTTGGTTTTTGTTTTTAGAATTAATGTCTTACAGATTAAGTGGAAATTCCTCATGGCCCTTTCTCCCAATCCATCTCTGTCTCTCCTTCTCTGCTCCTTCTCCCTCCACAGGTAACCAGATTCTGAAATTGATGTGTATCTAGTACACAGTTTATGCTCCTGCTGCATACCTGTATCCATAAACAATATATAACATTATTCCTTGTTGTTGTTATTTATTTCTCTATAAATGGAATGATAGCATACTTAACATCCCACAACTTGCTTTGTTAACTCAATCCATATTCGTTCCTCTGGGTCTGATTTCTTCTTAGGTATGTATAGAAAAGGGCAATGTTGGGTCATAGAGTTTTCACAGTTTTTCCTAAAATTTTAGTTTGAAAAACTAAAAATTTTAAATCTATAGAAAAGTTGCAAAACTCATACAGTGAACACCCATAAACCCTTTGGTTCACCAACTGTTAACATTTTGCTACAGTTGTTCTGCTTTTGTTTCATACACATTTGAAGATAAGTCACAGATACTTTATCCTAAAGAATTCAGCATCTACCATCTAAGGACAAGACATTCTCTTAAATAACCCAAAACAATTATGGCACTCTAGAAATCCAGCATTGATACAATAACATTATCTGGTAGACATTAAAAATGTCTAATATTCCAAGACAAGATGGCGGAGGTGTAGGAGGCACGGAGAGCACTGGGATCCAGAAAGAGGCTGAAAACCACTCTAGGAGCACTTCTAGGAGCAGAAAATCAACCACTTTCAGAAAGGTAGGAGTGGAAAAAGTGAATTTAAAGCCACGGGAAGAGAGACCCCGGGGGGAGGGGCCGGCTCCCAGCAGCCGCAGAGCCGCGGAGCACAAAATCCGGAACTTCTAGTCTGCTCCGCTGAGGGACATCGCTCCGGAGGCTAACTGGGGGTTCAGCCCTCGCGGGAACAGTGTGGTTTCAGGACCCGTGGGGTCACTGAGGGACCAGGGGAGCCCGAGTGCGGCAGAGCTCCCAGGTATTGGGGCGGAGAAGCCGGTGGCATAGAAGGAGCCGCGCAACGCCGCATAGGCCTACCT
>CM053606.1:11956373-11992443 GCA_028646535.1 Procyon lotor | reverse complement strand
TTTAAACCAATGATGAGATACCACTATACACCCACGCATATGGGTAAATATAAGTCAGATACAAAACGCTGCACATTGCATGATTCTATATGACACTCAAAAAAAAGGCAAAATTACATCACGAGAAACAAAATCTGGCCGTTTGCAACGACGTGGATGGAACTGGAGGGTATTATGCTAAGCGAAATAAGTCAGTCAGAGAAAGACAAGTATCACATGATCTCTCTGATATGAAGAACTTGAGAGGCAAGGCGGGAGTTTGGGGGGGTGGGGGAGAGAAATGAAACAGGAAGGGATGGGGAGGGAGACAAACCATAAGAGACTCCTAGACTCAAGAAATGAACTGAGGGTGGCCGGGGGGGTGGTGGGGTAGGGATAGGGTGGCTGGGTTGTGGACAATGGGGAGGGTATGTGCTATGGTAAGTGCTGTGAAATGTGTAAGCCTGATGATTCACAGACATGTACCCCGGGTCAAATAATACATTATATGTTAATAAAAATTAATTAAAAAAAAAAAAAAAGAATGAAACAGCTATAAAAAAAAATGTCTAATATTCAATTTTCTCCTATTGCCAAAATAACATCCTTTATGTCTTTTTTTTTTTTTTGCTTTTTTCTATCCAGAATCCAAAAAGAATCAGGCATTGCATTTTGTTGCAATCTGTTATGTTTCTTTAATCTTCTTTAATAATCTACAAAGTTCCTCAATCTTTTTTTTTATTTTGTCTTTTATGACATCGACATTTTTTAATCTAGGCCATTTGTCTTGCAGAATACCTTCTGATTTAGATTGGCCTGGTTGTTTCCTCATTATCAGGTTAAGCACGTTTGGTAAGGATGCTACGTAGGTCAGGTGGGGGGCATGCACGTTTTCCACTTTACTAGTTATCCTAAAATACTGTTCCTTGACGGTCGTACTAGTTTACTTGCCTAGCAGCACCTTGGCCAACACTTGGTAATTTCACATTTGTCAATTTTTCCCAATCTAATGAGCATGAATTTGTGTCAACACTATTAGTGTATCATCACTATTAGAGCTGTTTTGCATATCCTTAGTGACCACTTGGACCTCCTCTTTCATGACTGGTCTGTTTGTATGTTTGTATCTGTGCTAATTCTGACCCCATGTGCCCCCAGCTTCATCCCTGTCCTTCCCCTGCTCAGCTCTATTTGGGGGTACGGGTGTGGTAAGGGGGTATGCTTCCTGTATCAGCTGCTTCCGGGAAGCAGAAGACTGGCAAGACATCAATCTTTTGATGTGTTTGTGGCACATATATGCTCCAAGCATACCAATTGTCCTTCAGCTTTATTTATGGCATCTTTTATAGTATAAAAACGTTGGATTCTTATGTAATAAGTTATCAGCCTGCTCTGATATTTTGTTTGCAAAGCCGCTCATGACTCCGAGGTCAAAAGAACAGTTTTCTGCATTTTCTTCTATCAGAGTTTGCTTGTGAGCATGACATGAGGCAGGAATTTAATGTCTCCACAAAGGTCAAATATTTCAACACCTTTGGTTGAATGATCCAACCTTTCCCTCCAATTGTAATATTTCCTCTATGACATAAGCTTCCACCTACCCTTAGATGTGTTTCCGGGCTTTCCTTATTTCACGTTCATCTACCTGTGTATACTTGCCCTAGTATCACTCTGCCTGTTGACTATGACCATTTAAGCCTTCATGTATCCTAAAGAAAGTCTCTCTTCTTCCTTCTTCTTTAGAAATGTTTTGGTTATTCCCAAAAGGTTTGGTTAAACACTACCTCCTCCATATGAATTTTAGAAGTTTTTTCAAGTTCCATGACAATTCCCCCTGGAGTTTTGTTGGAATTACATTGAATTTTGTAGATAGCTTGATGATCTTTTATCCCGCCAAGTCCAAGCGTAACATAGTCTTTTTTTTTTTTTTTCCAAGCGTAACATAGTCTTATTATTTATGCAGGTCTTCTTATATGTTCTTTGATAAAGTTGTATGATTTTTTTCCAAAAAAAAAAAAAAAAAAAAAAGCAAGTGAATTTTTCTTCAAAAGAAAAAAATCTAACTATCTAGTAGATTTCCTGTAGAAATTCTCTATTTTTTTGTATTTATTATGAGTGGAATTTTTTCCCATTACATTTTCTAAATGACTGTTGGTGGCATGTGGGTATGACTTCAGACTTTTTGGTATATTGTTCTTATATTTAGCAACTTTGTCAAATTCTCTTAGTCTCTAAAGCTAATAGTCTCTGCAAAGAGAATCATAGTGTCTGCAAACAATGATTTTGTCTTCTTTCCCTAAATTTTATACCTATTTATTTTTGGCATCTTATTCCATTGGCTTAGACTTCTAGTAAAATAATGAGTTGCTGGTGTGATCACAGGTATCTGTCTTATTCTTGACTGTAATTACAGTTTTAACGCATATTTATTGAGTGCCTCCTAATGCCAAGCACTTCACCAAGCATGCAGCAAAGCAAAATAGGAGGTCTGTCCTGTCAAATTGCAGTTAGTTCTTTAAATTAAATTTCAAAAATTCACAATATAACTATTACTTACACTTTGAATGATTTTAGATATGTTCAAACAATCAGTTATCTGAAGTTAAAAAAGCTCCTTGTCTCGGGGCGCCTGAGTGGTTCAGTCGTTAAGCATCTGCCTTCAGCTCAGGTCATGGTCCCAGGGTCCTGGGATCGAGCCCCGCATTGGGCTCCCTGCTCAGCAGGAAACCCGCTTCTCCCGCTACCATTCCCTCTGCTTGTGTTCCCTCTTTCACTGTATTTCTCTCTGTCAAATAAATAAAAAAAATCTTTAAAAAAAAAAAAGCTCCTTGTCTCTTTTATTGACTTGGTTTAATTAAGTTATTTGTGATTATTCATTTTAGATACAAACTTATTGTTTTTCTTTTTTTTTTAAGATTTTATTTATTTGTTTGTTTGTTTGTTTGTTTGTTTATTTGACACAGAGAGAGAGAGAGACCGCAAAAGAGGGAATACAAGCGGGGGGAGTGGGAGAGGGAGAAGCAGACTTCCCGCTGAGCAAGGAGCCCAATGCAGGCATCAATCCCAGGACCCTGGGATCATGACCTGAGCCAAAGGCAGATACTTAACCGACTGGGCCACCGAGGTGCCTCCCAAACTTTTTGTTTTTAAACAAATAATCATTTGTGATGACATTGCATCAATAGTCAGAACTCAGTCTAATTATTATATCAATGTCATTTTTTATATTTGTCAATGTAAAAATTGAGGACTAAAAACCAAGTTTGTAGGGGCACCTGGGTGGTGTAGTTGGTTAAGCTTCTGACTCTTGATTTCAGCTCAAGTCATGATCTCAAAGTCGTGGGATTGAGCCTCACCTCAGGCACTGTGCTAAGCATGGGGTCTGCTTAAGATTCTCTCTCTCCCTCTACCGCTCCACACTACTCTAAATAAATAAATAAATCTATTTATTGATATTGTTTAGGATGAAAAAATCCTCAGATAAGAAATGACCATCACCATATCTCCTATGTTAATGGGGAAAGTATGAAAATTAAGAGCAATTAAACAAAAAGAAAGAGAAAATACCAATATTTTACCTATGTACACAGAACAGAAAAACTTTTATGGAACATATTAAAAAATTAGAAAAGTCATAGAACAATTGGAATGATTCAATAGAGAGAGGTAGCGATTTGCCTGCAAATGTTCTACAACCAACTCTTGTGGCGGAAAAAAAGACAAAACAAAACTTTCTGTGTTTTGTTTTGAGTTCGCCAGCTCTGAAGGGTGGTAAGTGTTCCCACTACAACTAATAGCTTGGTTTCAAGCTACCAACATGGCACCACCAACTGTGGAATTGTTAAGTTGGACTTTATTAAAATTAAAAACTTCTGCTCTGTGAAAGAGACAGGCCACAGGCTGGAAGCAAATACTTGCAAAACACACATCTGGTAAAGGACTTGTATCCAAAATATACAAAGAACTGAAACTCAACAGTAAGAAAACAAATAACCAAGTTACAAAATGGGCAAAAGATCTGAGCAGACTCCTCATCAGAGAAGACACACAGATGGCAAATAAGCAGATGAAAAGATGCTTCACACCATATGTCATCGGGAAGTGCAAAGTAAAACAACAACCATGAGACACCTATTACAATGGCTAAAATCCAAAACACGGACGGCACCAAACACTGGTGCGGGTGGTGGAAATTGACAGTGGGAATGCAAAATGGTACAACCACTTTGGAAGACAGTTTGGCTTCCCAACTCTTTTACAAAGCTAAATATAATCTTACCATATGATCTAGCAATTGCACTCCTAGGTCTTTACTCCATTGAGTTGAAAACTTACACCCACACGAAAACCTGCACATGAATGTTTGTAGCAGCTTTATTCATAATTGCCAGACACTGGAAACAACCAAGATGTCCTTCAGTAGTAAACAGATAAACAAACTGTGGTACATCCATACAGTGGGATGTTATTCAGCGACAAGAAATATGAATCATCAAGCCACAAAAAGACATATGGAGAAGTCCTAAAGACAGATTACTAAATGAAAGAAACCAATCTGGAAAGCCTACATACTATATGATATCAATGATATGACATTCTGCAATAAGCAAAACCAATGAAGACTAACGAGATCAGTGGTTGCACGAATGTGGGATGGGGAGAGTGGATATCTAGGTGAAACGTGGGATGTGGGGTGGTTTTAGGGCAGTGAAACCATCCTGTAAGATATGATAATGGTAGATACACGACATTATGTAGCTGTCAAAACCCATAGAATATACCACACACAGAGTCCATCTTCTCGTAAACTGTGGGCTTCAGTTAATAATAATGCACCAGTATTGATTCATTCATTGTAACAAGCAACCACACTAATACAAGATGTTACCAGTAGAGGAAACTTTGTGCACATCCCAAATGGGAGGAGGTATATGGAAATCCTGTGCAGATCTGAAACTGCTCTGAAAAACACAAAGCCTGTTAATTTTAAAAGAACCATTGTTGCAATAAATTTTATATGATTACATTCATTCTCGATAACAACACAAGCATGGTCAAGATTTTCTTGACTCTTTCTTTTCTTTCTTTGTTCAGAGCCTGTTTTGTGTTTGACTGGCTTTCATGCTCTAGGGAAGTGCTTCTCAAATCTTTCTGTGCTTACAGATTACCCGGGGATCTTGTCAAGATGTGGATTTTGATCCACAGGTCTGAGGAGAGGCTTGAGACTTGACATTTCTAACAAGTTCCCTGGAGATCCCAGCATTGCTGGTATGTGGTCTACACCCCAGAGTAGCCAACATGCAAACAAACAACCTAACAGGACCAGAAAACCCCATCTCAGCCCTCTGTAATCTGTTTTCTAAACAAAAGGGAAGGAAGAAATATCTAATTTCACGGCAATGCTAATCAATGATTTTTGGGGTAATTTTTATATCCATCTTTAAAAGGCTGTTTTCCCTGCCCTTTCTCTCGACATCATATGTATTTTCCGTTTCCAGAGGTATTGAAAATTTTTGTTTCAACTGAACGAGGCAACTGAGATTAGAAGTTCATATGTCCGAGTGAAACTCAACAAAATGTTGATTACACTCCAATGGCCGCCCCTAGGGCCACCAAATATGTGTGTTTGCACAAGTCAAGTGCATATAGCATTCTAGACGCTTTGAAGGTGACTCCTGGCATTGCCCAGACAATGGCTATTTCGGGGTTAGTAAGGACATGCTGTTTACTTGAAGGAAAGTCTTGAGTCAGGGGCAAACGCCGTGAGAGGGAGGTGGCTGAATTGTATAAAGTCTATGTTTCCAGCTAGCCACGGTACGGTGCAACAACCAGGAGAGACTGGAGTCCCAGTTCTGCCAGGAACTCTCTGAGCCTCAGCTTCCTCATCTGTAAAGGGAGATGCTTGAGCTCCATCCTCATTAAGGGCCTTCCCAACACTGCATTCTCTATTTTTATTCTGAACATATTCCTTCCAAATCAAGGCATGGCTCTCCTTTTTCCAGAGCAAGGATTTCAAATTTCTGGCTGTATCACTCCCCACCCCAACCCCATGCTCATCTCTCCGTTGGTCCATTGAGCAGCAGTCAGACCAGGCTCCAGCCCTCCAGACCAGGCTACCTGACTTCACATCTCAAAGCTAAGGGAGAATCCCTTTCTGGGATAGACACCCCCTCCTGGGCACCGATAAAATACCTTCTTCCTCTGACTTCTGGCTGTAGCCTCCATTAACCTCAGATGGCCCTGGGGACAGTTGGTGGAGATGTTCCTGGCTCTGTCCTGGGGCCTAAGAAGATTCCACTGCAGTTGAAACAGATGCAGAAAGTCAGCTAAGAAAATGACTGAGTAAGCAACCAGTATTCACCAGAGCACCTACATATTGTGAGGAAATCACACTCTTGACCTAAACCAAACACAAACTTTGAGAAGCCATGAGCAGACACTGGCTCTTCTTAACTGCAGGTCCTGGGGCTCTGGAAACTACAGACCACCATTCTTTCCAGTTGTGAGCCAATCACAAGCCAGACAAGCCACTTATCCGCCAGTTTGGTGGCTCCCAAGGGTGGGGTCCAAGTTAATCCCGTTGTCCAAATACCTGGTGTCTGGGATGGGCATTCTGTATCCACATATTTATAACTCATTCATTCATTCATTCATTCATTCATTCACTCACACATTCACACATTCGTTCATTCACTCAACACACAATTATGAGCCCTTTCCATTCCATTCCTGAGCCATGTGCTGGAGAATGAGATGCTGATCAATTACTACCTCTGGCTGTCAGTCCAGAGCAAGTACCCTCTGAGTGTTCAGTTCTGAAGAGGGGAGGGGGGGTCTCCTTGACCTCTACTGAGATGAGATTTTCCTCTGTAGTGGCCTTCCCTGCTCACCTCCGGTGTCCTGGCGCTATCTGTGTGGTTTGAATTAAAGGGACAAGTTTTCTACAGCTTCTTAAGAGCGTGATATGGGGAGACAGAGGAATATGAGATGGAGGGAGTTTCCTATCTGTTGGGAAAGAGGGGGCATGGCCTGATGCTTGGAGAGCCCCCAGACTTTGAAGACCTCCTTGTCTGATGGACGGATTGGACACACAAATACTAAGATCCAAAGACTTGCAGCACCTTACTGAAGAGCAGTGAGCTGGCTTATTGCAGAGGGAAGGGAGGGAGGTGGCTTACACCCAAGAGAGGTGCGTCGACTTAAAATATGTGACAAGAGGGATTCTCCGAAGCCCTGCTCATTTCCAGCACAAAGGAGAAGCCCATGTTCATAGTTGTACTGAGAGATTTGCATGAGTACAGCCCTCACACCAGCGTGGGGCGAGTGTGAAGAGGCCCTGCTGGGTGCCAAGTCCATGGTGGAAAACAGAATGAAGGACGCTCTCTGGCAAAGATGGAGTGGCGGTTTTATTTGTGTCCCTGGATCGCCTCCCAGAGAGAGTTGTGAGCAAAGAGACACACAACCAGGCTGGAAGGGAGGAATGGAATCACCAAGCTACACAGTCCACGAAGGGTCATTATAGGTCCAGCCGCTGCTACAATGAAAGATTTGCCCCCAACTGGACTTGTGGTTTGTTCCTAAAGGTCAATCCAACATTAGCCTCTGTTGCCTGTGGGTCTTAAAATTATCCCCAAATGAGGTTAGCAAGCCTAAACCTGCCACAATACTGTCTCTCTCTGTCTCTCTCTCGAAAATATTGAATTGATTGAAGATAAAGGCTGATGAATAGTATTCCATCTTTCACAATATGGCGTTACAGTGCCAGAGGTTGAGCTGAGAAGGCTGGAAGCCCTGCAGTAACCTGGGCCCTTCTGACCTTCCCGCCAGCACTCCAGACTCTGGGCTCTATCCAGTTGGCCTTTTCTCACTTCCTCCAACAGCACACTTCCTCCCATGGCCAGCCACTGGACCCACAGCTTCCTCTGCCTAGAATGCCCCCAACAAATGTCGCCTACGGCACCACTCAGGGCTGGAGGTCTAGCTTGTTTAGAAGAAAAATATTTACAGGAAGGCAAACCCTACAGAAACCCTGGGAGTGCCCAAAAGCAGACTGAGTTTCCAGAACAAACCCCCAGGGTCACCTCACAGAACTGACCCCCACCATGGGAGCCGCTGCTCTGGTGACAACATGATCAGACATGTTGCTGGTGTCACAGCTCCCATCAGAGTCATGCCTCCACCAGCCAAGTGAGGCTCCATGTCCTGCCCCTCTTCCCATCCACTCAGACCTCAAGCAGATACATCTGATAGGCAAAATCTTAAGATATATGGAATCCTACTTACAAGCAAGTCTTATAAACATAGTTTTAAGCTTTCCAGCCTCTGCAGTACAGGAAGATATACCAGAAGGAGTTGAAATCAATGTCAAACAAGCCAGTCCATAGAACTCTGTTTATTCAAGTGTCATACACATTCTTCTTCCCATATATGTACCTCACTTCCAACCAAGTGGTCCCTCTTTGAGCTGATTTTCCCAATGGCATGAGCCATCCAACATGGCCATGTGGTAATTTCATGTGAAATTCACTTTCGGTTTAATTAAACCAAGTTTCCCTACCCTAATGAAGGTCAATATCTATTAAAGAAATTGAATCAATAATTAATAACTTCCTTAAACCTTCCTAAACGGAAACTACCAGAACCACATGATATCACTGGTGAATTCCACTAAATACTTAAGGAAGAAGTTAGACCAATTCTCTACAATCTCTTCCAGGAAATAGAAACAGAAGAAATATTCCCTAACCCTTTTTATAAGGTCAGCATTATTCTGACACCAAAACCAAAAACATTACAAGAAAGGAAAACTACAGACTGACATTTCCCATGAACATGGGTGTAAAAATCCTCAAAAATGTTAGCAAATGGAATCCAATAATGGATTCTGAGTGAGCTATAGTCATTCCATGAGCTATAGTGGAATGCTCACAAGCAAGTGGAATTTATTACAAATACAATAGCTCACAAGCAAGTGGAATTTATTCTTAATATAAAAAGTTGGTTCAACACTTGAAAACTAATTAATCAACTAAAACTTGGAATCACATCAACAAGTTAAAGAAGAAAACCACATGACCATAACAATAGGTGCAGAAAGAACATTTGACAAAATCCAACACTGTGCATAATAAAAATTCTCAGCACCTGGGAATAGAAGGGAATTTCTTCATCTTTTTTTGGGGGGGTGGAATTTCTTCATCTTGACAAAGAAAATTTACAAAGAACCTACAGCTAATATCATACTTAAGTGAGAAACTAGATGCTTTCCTACTAAGGTCAGGAATAAGACAAAGACTCCCCCCTCTCACCACTCCTATTCAACATCATTCTGGAGATCCTAACTAATACAATAAAGCAAGAAAAGGAAATAAAATGTGCTAATTGGAAAGAAATAAATAAAACTTTTTCCATTGTCTATGTACAAAAGCCCAAATAATCAATAACAATAACAAAAAGACCCTGGAACTGAGAAGCAATTATAATAAGATTGCAGACTAAGAAGTTAATCCACCAGAGTTAATTGATTTTCTATATAGTAGCAATGAACAACTGAAACTTGAAATTAAGAACAATATCAAAACAAAAAAACAAACAAAAAAACCCAATATCATTTACATTAGCACCACAAAAAGTTAAATACTTAGGTATAACTCTTACAAAAAATGTATAAGATATATATGAGGAAAACTATAAAACTGATGAAAGAAACCAAAGAACTTAAAAAATTGAGAAATAGTCCATGTTCATGGATAGGTAGACTTAATATTGCTAAGATGTTCGTTCTTCCCAACTTGATCTAAAGATTCAGTACAATCCCAATCAAAATCCCAGTAAGTTATTTTGTGGGTATTGATGAATGGATTCTGAACTTTATGTGGAGAGGCAAAAGATATAAGCCCACACAAATAGAATCAACTGATCTTTAATAAAGGAACAAGGCAACTCATTGAAGAAAGGATAGTCTTTTTAACAAATGGTGTTTGCACAACCAGACATCTACATGAAAGAAAGAAAGAAAGAAAGAAAGAAAGAAAGAAAGAAAGAAAGAAAGAAGAAACTAGACACAAATCTTAAATCCTTCATAGAAATTAACTCAAAATGGATTATAGACCTAAATGCAAAACACAAAACTATAAAACTCCTAGAAGACAAGAAAGGAGAAAATCTCGATGACTTCGGCTTTGAATGACTTTTGAAATACATTGGACAACTTCATTAAAATTAAAAATTTCTGTACTGCAAAAGACACAGTCAAGAGAAAAGACACAGACCAGGAGAAAATATGTATAGAAGTTCATAAATTTATTTCTCACAGAGGCATGGGTTTGTGATTCTGAAACTACTGTATTTTTCCTAAAATTGAACAAATAAGTAAATATGTAGTGATTAATGAAACTCCTGTCAGAGAAAGTTCTGGGGGTGCCTGGGTGACTAGTTGGTTAGGCGTCTGCCTTCCACTCAGGTCATGATTCTGGGGTCCTGGAATCAAGCCCCATGTCAGGCTTCAGGCTCCCTGCGCAGCGGGTCATAAGTTTCTCCCTCTCCTTCTGCCCCTTCCTACCATGCTCTCTCTCTCCCTCAAATAAATAAATAAAACATTTTTTAAGTTATAAATAGGGAAGGTGGAGCATTAGAATGAACCCTGTGCTGTTAGTTTAGAATTGGAGACATTAGTGTAAACTCACTGTGCAAGTGCATATGAGTGTGTGTGTGTGTGTGTGTGTGTGTGTGTGTGTGTGTATTTCCAGCTTTGACTGCTGAGAAAGCCCAGAGGCAGTGACACCCCAGTAGTAATGAGCACCCCTGGATCTTGGATACCTGTTTCTAAATATCATCCTCAAAAAGAGAGAAGATAGTGGGGGAGGAAAAGAACCAGGACTCCTAGGAGAAATGGTTGATTCTAGAGCTGGAAAGGCAAAATACAAGACAAGCTTGGGACATCTTGTGGTGTCAGAAAGTAAGGAAGTGCTAAGAAAAAAAAAAATGATGAAGGCATGCCAAAGGACATTGGTTTCAACTTGAATGTTCTCTCCATGGCAAAGATGGAACAATCTGAGAGAAAATAAATAAATAATGATGTCATTAAATTATAACCCATAGATGAAAATGATAAGTGCATAGATTATAAATAAATAATTGAATAAAGAAATACAAGGAAAAGTTCTTGCCTATAGCAGAATTTGAATTACTCATGAAAAAGGAATAATAAAAAACACCAGTTTTAATTGTAAGCAAGAGCCATGGGGTCATGCCAAAATTAGTGAGTGAAAGTATGAGAAAAAGGATATTTGCATGTTCTCAAAGTATCTCTCCCAGAGATACCTACTAGTTACAAAGAGAAAAAGTGACTTTCCAGTGGGAAAACATGGCAGACACCACCTTAACCAAGTGATCGAGGTGATCGGTATTAGGAACCATTGATAAGACGCCCTAAGAAAACCTATAGATTAATGAATCATGTTCATTTCCTGGGTTCCGTGTTGTCCCATGACTCCATGGAGGATGTTCACGTTCAGGGAAGCTGGAGGAGGAGGATACAGGAGCTCTACTTCTGCAACTTTCCTGTAAGTGTGAATGTATTTCAAAATGAAAAGAATTTCCCCCCAGCAAAAAAAAAAAAAAAAGAACCATGAGTAATTTTTCCTCACAAAGGAAAAATCAGGAAACAGCAGAGATTCATAAAAAAATTTCAACCACAATCCTGATACCGAAAACCACCACTGCCAGTAAGCCGACTCTTAATTATTAATAATTTGAGAAAACTTTCCTAAGTGCTAAGCACACTCAAAGCACATTGCCTTAGAGCCCATTCATCCTAGGAAACATTGCAACCCCCTCCTTACCACTCCCGTCCACGACCCCTTCTTGCCACATTGCATTATCACCACCTGACATGCCGTCTGATTTACTTACAGTGTCTTCTGTTTATTGTCTGTCTCTCCACTGCAGGGGAAGCCACACGAGGAAAGCGATGTTGCTTTTGTTTGCTGATGTCCTCCAAGTGCTTGCATTAGTCCTTGGATGAAGGACAAAAGGACTTGGGATTCTTGGGGGAAAGTGCTGAAAAGATAGGACAAGGAGAAGCCATGTGTGAAGTCACCAGAGTCCTTGAGTGCTGGGGCCTGGACGTGACAGCAGGGGACAACAGAAATGTCTCGTGTCACAGTTCTGGAAACAGAGGTCAAGGTCCCAGCACCCTTGGTTCCTCTGGAGGCTCGAAGGGACGATCTATGCCAGGCCTCTGCTCTGGCTTCTGTGGGTTTGCTGGCAATCTTTAGCATCCCTTACTTTACAGAAACATCTTCCAATCTCTGTCTTCATGTTCACATGGCCTTCTCCCTAGGCACGCATGTCCTTGTCCAATTTCCTCTTCTTAGAAGGACACTAGTCATACTGGATTAGGGCCCACCCTAATAACGTCACCTTAAGTGATCACTTCCACAAAGACCCTGTTTCCAAACAAGGTCACGTTCTGAGGGACTGGAAGTCAGGACTTCATCACAGGAATTGGAGGGGGACACTATCCAGCTCATAACCAGCTCTAGCACTCAAAGTGAATTAAATCTTCAAGATGAAAGCAGGCTAGAGGGTTGTTAATATAGATTTGGTTATTGTGGAGTGAGCCCCCAAGGTTGGGTTTTCTCTTTTTTGTAATTCAAGTGCCTGACTTGAGCTTCACTTCCAAGGCATCCACTGAAAAGACCATCTCAATTAACTGTGTCCATAAACACACTGCCAGCTGCTAGTTCAAAAGCTAGGTCACCCACACCCATCCCTTCTGCTTCCTTTGTTCTAGAAATCTTGGTTGGTTTGGATAATTGACCACTTCAGTAGCTTATTTTTTTCTCTTCTTGCTCGTTAAATTTCTGCTCTTACGTTTTTGGGTTCTGTTGGTTTTGGTTTGTTTTTTTTTTTTTTTAAGATTTTATATTTTTTAAGTATCTCCACAGCCAGCATGAGGCTGAAACACACAAGCCTGAGACCAAGGGTTGCATGCTCCACCGGCTGAGCCAGCCAGGCACTACCCTACTCCCTGAAAATCTTATGTTTTAAATTCACCAATAAAGAATGAGCCTGCAAAAACCTAGGTCCTAACCCCCGAGAAATGCAGACCCCCAGGCCAACACACATTCTCTCTACTCATGACCTCACCCTGTGGCCCCAGGTGTGCTGTGTAATTCCCAAGTCCTCTAAGTAATAAACTCTTATTGTTGAGAAGTTTCCTGATGGTTATTGCTGGAGGGCATCTTGTCATTGCAGTAAAAACTGCAAGGCCTGGTCCTGGCCATTGAGAGGTACTTGCAGTCGCTTCCAATCTCAATGATCAGTGGATTCAAACAGGAAGTATTTCCGTGTGGCTCACGCTAACACAGGTATGGGTCTGGTGGGCATTCCAGGGCAGGTGCCTCCCGGCCATGACTCTCAAATCCAAGCCGCTTTCATCTTCTGCTGCTGCCATAAGGGTCTGAGAAAGGCTGAGGCATGGCCCACAGTTTTTACTTTGTTTCAGCCTGGACCTGGTGCTCTGCACGGATGCTTGGGTTCTGACAGCCAGAGCCGGTCTCCTGGGCCCGTGTACCTGGAGGGGAGCCTGAGGAAGGTGGGGAGCAGATGGAGTATGTGTGAGCACCACAGCCTCTCTGGGCCATGCTGACTTTTGGGGGGCTGGTGTCAAGGAGTGTTTGTTTAAGGCCACAGAAACTAAATTCTTAGCAAGTATGGCAGGGCAGGGAAAGCAATATTGGCTTTACAAATGAAAGCTGGAGTCCCCGTGTCCCTGAAGGCTGAAAAAGAAAGAGCAATAGACCCAGAGAGCATTAAGCAGCCCCATCAGCAAGCATGTGAGGACTGGGGATAAGGTGGTGGGCATACTTTGTTGGGGACTCCGGGACAATCTCTGGCTTTTTCCAGAAGGGAGGGAGGCGGAAGGAGGAGAAGAAAGACGGGCAAGAAGAGAAGGTGGAGGCACTGGTCCAAATCACTGAGCAGGGACCTTCTGCCCCCCTGTGCCCCATTCCCTGCTGGGGCCCCAGGAGACAAGTCCTCCTCACCTCCTGAGAGGCTCTTGCATCTCCTGGGATTTCCTAGAGGCTTAGTATGTACTTGCTGTGAATGAGTAATTGATTGAATGAATGAGTCACACAAAACGCCCCGTTTCCCAATCCCAAATGTCCCATTTAGCAGAAGAAAAGACTGCACCTCTCTCAGTCAATGGCCCGGAAATGGCAACCGGCTTCTGCCCTCTCCCGGAAGTGCAGGCAGGGAGATGACCGGTGGTGACTCCCAGAGCCAGTCGTGGGAAGTCACTCAGTCAGGAGTGAGGTCTACAGGAAATATTTAAAAATAATCTAAGATTTGGGCATCAGCTCACAGCACCTATAATTCTTCCTTCCTCCTCTCTGTCCCACCAGCTGATGAGGGGAAGGAGAGGGGATTATCATGTAGGAGCAAGGGCAGGTCACTCACTGGCCCCACACCCCTCCATTCTACTTTCTGCCCAGCCCCTGACTTCTCAAAGGCAGCAGCTGCTTAAGGGGAGGCTGGAGTTCAGAATAAATGAGTCTGTCACTTGGGGATACCAACTCTGGCAGCCTCTGAAGGATAAATACCCAGAAATTAATGCTCTGTCAGGAGTATGAGTCCCTGCTCATTGGCTGCCTTCTCAAGGGGCTGTGGTGTGTGTGTGTGTGTGTGTGTGTGTGTGTATTCATGTGTAGGCATCTGTGAGCACGAGCTTGCATGTTATTTACAGAGGATGCATACCAAACCATATGTGCACACACATGTCATGTGCATATGGGGACATACTGTATGAAAGGATATCTACACTAGTGGGTGAGTTCCTGAGTGTGTGTACACATATGTATGTATGTGGGGGGGTGTTTGTGCATGTGTATATGTGTAAAGTGTTGGAGAGTCTTGCATAAGAAGGGTGCTGCTTTAATTCTGAAGAAAAACATCAGGAATCTAGTTCCATGGATGGAATTTCCAAGCTTTCAGTCCAGGGTGGGGACAAGTATAATATGTCTAATGAGGGACACATCACCAATGACCTCAGAGATCTCCCTGTTGAGTCTGTTGAGATGACCTGGCTACAACATTCCAGAAACTCAGTCAGATGAGCAGTATGGAGGTCTCGTTAGGACATCATGGGGAGGTCTCGATGGATGGGAGGCCTACATGCATATGAGATGTTCAACAGATCGGGAAGGGCCAGGAGCTCATGAGAGTGCACACTCCTCTTGTACTCTGTGTGTGAGGAAGGTCATCACCCTGGACCCCACTTGGCATGGAGGAGCATGTCTGGAACATGCCCTGCTCCAGGGGTTACTGAATGTGAGCAGGAGGCCAGGTGTGGGGGTGGAAGCTGGCATCACCTGGTCGAGGAATCTAGGTCTGTCTCTCTGCAGAACTCTCAACATGAAGTCCCTCCTGCAGTAATCATGACCTTCAGTGAGAGCTGACCCCGATCTCCAGCCCTCACCTCTCAGTTTCCAGTCTCATGGCCACAAGCTGTCTTTCGGGAACAGAAGAGAGTGGCCACTGGAGGGAAGGAGAGTAGCAGAGAGGGCATAGAGGGAGGACACAGGGGCCCAGCCCCATCACGAGGTGATGTCCTTCTAGGTCTGGGGATTTGCTGACTTTCTGGGAAATGACCCCACTGGCAACAGAAGGGAAGCTGTGTCCAGTTACACTGTCTATGCTCGCTACCAACAGTGAAGGGTCCCCTAGGGATGCAGAGAAAGGATGAGTTTGCCCCAGCTCTCCCTTCCCTCTGCCCGCTTGTGGCCCCAGCAGGGCTAGGAGCTGCAAGGGTAACACAGGGGTCCCATCAGCACAGAACCCCAGGCAGCATGTTGGAAGCTCTGCTCCAGACTATTTCAGAGTCACTGGGTCTCGGCTGAGGGTCAAAGGGGGTGAGATCATAGGGCACCAGGTAGTTGGGGGCAGGTGTCAGCCCCAGTAAGGTGTTCTTGTCACAGGTGTTACTCCACACAGGACAGTGACCATGGCTGTCTGCAGAAACACAGCTGTGGCACCAAATTTCTGATCTATGAGTTTGCTTACCACAGGGGACAAGAGTCCTACAATGCCACCCAGTCTCCCTTGTTGGCTTTTCTGAGTATCTGCTATGCCAGGCACTGTGCTGGGCGCCAGTACAAAAGGACAGTGTCCCTGCCACATGTAAGAAGCTCAGAGCTGAGTGGGAAGTAAAGAAAATGAAACACAACAGGGCAGACTCCAGGAGGAAGAAAGCAGAAGGGCAGGGCCTCCCACATAGCCTGAGGTTCCAGGAACGTTCAGTCTTAAGGGAGTCAGAGGAGAGGAGGGCTGAGGCACTGTGATGAGAGGGCACAGCAGTGTCTAAAGCACCCCCGCAGGGGTGCGGTGCAGTCCGGAAGAGGAGTAAGTGAAGGGGATGATTCTGGGAAGAGAAGGAGGAAGGATCTTGACTGAGCATAACCTTCAAGGCCAAATGGCATTTAGACTTTCTCCTAAAGCATCAGGGGGCTCTTAAGTAAAGCAGTGATCCAATCAGATTTGCATGTCAGAGGACTGACTGTGGCTACAGGGAGGATGGAGACAAAGTGGAGGGCGACCAGTGAGAAGACCATTGCCTTAGCACTCAAGAGATACTAAGAGCTTGACTCCTAACAGTGGTCTTTGGGACCACCTCACACCTGTTGGAATCAGAATGGCTGGTACCAAAAAGACTAGAAACAACAAGCGTTGGTGAGGACATGGACTACCCTGTTGGGGAGGGAATGCATATTTGGTGCAGCCACAGTGGAAAGCAGTGCAGAGATTCCTCAAAAAACAAAAAAAATAGAACTACCATAAGGTCCAGCAATTCCCTTTCTGGAAATTTATGGAGAAAATAAAAACACCGATTCGAAAAGATATCTGCACCCTCCCCCCTCCCCTGTTCATTGCAGCATTATCTACAATAGCCAAGACACAGAAGCTACCTATGTGCCCATCAATAGATGAACAAATAAAGAAGATGCGGTGTGTATACATACAGTGGGAGAGATGCGCACAGATTCAGGGATCAGCAACAGAACTGAGAGCTAGAAGCACTCACCCCTTTGATGTTTAAAGGGCCAGAAAGAAGACAGAGGGGGAGACAATCAGAGAGGGAGGAGGAGAGCCGAGAGAGGTCCAGGAATTGGCAAGGGGGTGACCCACAGCAGCCAATGTAACAGAGGAGTTCTCCAGGACAAGGGCTGACGAGACTGCTTGGGTTTGAGGCAGGAAGACCATGAAGGATCTTGGAAGGGGCCGTTTCCATGGAGTGGCAAGGACAAGGTCAGGCAAGTCCCCTGGGCAGGGGAGCATGTGGGGAGTGAAGCAGAGACAGTAAGTGTAGACAACTTCCTGGAGAAATGTGGGCTCTGAAGGGGCAGAGAGAGGTGGGTGGTGGCTAGCAGGGTTTGCTCGGTGTTCCCGGACAGCAAATCCACGAGCGGGATCTTGAGGGAGCATGGCTCCTGCCCAACGGCCATTACTTAAGAGCAAAACTTACGTCTCCTTATCATGACCTCTTCATGGGATCAAAGTGCTCAACTAAAAGAGGTTTGGACAATGGAGAAGCCTGACTCTCATATGACAGGGGTCTGGAAAGAGGGCAGCTTCTCAACCATGTTGGCAAGGACTCAACCTTTACCCAACCTTCTGCTCCGCCATATTGGTCATCTCTACACTCGTGATGCCAAGACTCAGGCTGTAGCTCCAAGCATCATGACCTAAAAATGGGGGGCTTTGCACCTGGACACATCTGTCAGCAAGAGGTAAGAGGCAATGGCTTGGGAGATCTGCTAAAGGAAGGCCTTTAGCAGAGCATCCCCATGGGTGGCTGTTGTGGGTCCCTATCAGACCAGGGCTAGCTACCCAAGGGCAGGAATTCTGTCTGCCCATCAGTCGGAAATATCGGGTGCCTAGGCACTTGTCTCAGATTAGAAGGTTCTGGAAAACAGGGGCTGTGTCTTCTCCCCCCAGGGCTCCTCCCAAAATCCATAGAATATTAACCCCTACCCCCCAATCTGGTGTTTATTTCTTTTTTTTTTTTCCTGGTGTTTATTTCTTAAAATTTCGTCTTAATAGGACCGCTGTAGGAGTCAACTGTGTCAACATGATAAAACTGATGCCTACTGTTTTGCAAGATGCTGGAACACTTCCGGTAAAAAGTACCCCCTACAGTACAGAGGGAGGGCCCCTGGGTGCCCCCTTCCCCGGAAGCCTTCCACCCAATACTGTTTCCTTCTCTAGCACCCCACTCCCTACCCTAGCTGAGCTCCCTGGCAAAGAAGAGACAAGCCCGGAGCCCTTTCTTCCTCAGATAGAAGTCTTCTATCCAGAGTGAGAAGCCCAAAGCCTGGGCCATGTATGCCTTGGCCCCTTTCCCCCTGCTTCCTTGGGCAGTAGATTTCCCCATTTCCACCGTCTCCAAGCCCAACTTCCTGCTCAGCAGCAGCAGCTCTGCTCCTGGAGCCCCTTCTGAATAGAGCGATTCATGGGTCAGCTCTGAATGTGCGTCTGCGCATGTGCATGCTGTTGGCATGCAAACAAATCAGTACAAAGCAATATAGTGTGAGGGGTGAAAATACAGACTGGAGTCACACAGGCTGAGTCAAATTCCCCTCCACCCACAACCTGAGCCTTAGTTTCTTCATTCCAATGCAGACAAAATTGACATTCAACTGCACAGTTTCACTGGAGCATTAGAGACGACAGATGTCAAGGGCCTGGTCTGGCCAGTCTGTGGTTGTCATTATGATTACCCATGGATTACTCCTTCCTGGGGCAAGAGCACTCGTGATGTCCACTTCTGCTGGACTGCTGGGAGGAAATGGCCATTGGTCTTATTCCAGGGAGCTATAGTCTGCATCCTCTGTGTGGTACCTTCCTCTCCTATGTGGCCAGCCACATGCAGGTGGGTCAGGATAATGGAGGCCTCCAGCTGGACACTCCAAGCATCATCCCCCTCCCCCACCCAGAGCCAGCTTCCTGGGTCCAGAGGCAGCTTCCTGGGTCCAGAGCCTCCAGGGTCCAGTGCTCAGAAGGGCACCACACCTAGTTTAATGCCCTCCTGCAGCCATCTTCAAGTCATTCATAACAAGAAGTCACATTTTTATTTTGCGATGGGACCCAAAAACTAGGTAGCCGGTCCTACCTTCACCTGGATGCTTCTTCCCTTCTGGTCATGCAGGGTTCAGGGTTCCGCTGGGCAATTCCCACCTGTTTCTTGAATCATCAGGGCTGCTGGGTGCGGATCCCTATATAAAGGCATCCTGCTTACAGGGCACCATGGGAGCTGAACTTGACCCACACACAGCTCAACCAGCTCTGCATTCGCCCAGAGGTAGTGCCTTTCTGTAATGCCCAGAAAGGGTGACTTGTTCTAATTCTGCACCAAAATGCTTTGTTTGCAGGCAGTAGTCCTCATCATGTTCACTCTTACTCATAATAATAGAAATGCAAAATAAAGTTCCACTGGGATACCATTTATATCTGTTGGATAAAAATCCTGAGCACTCAACAGGGGTTGGTGAGAGAGGAAAAGGGGCGAATTGGAAATAGCTATCAAAATGATAAATGCATTTATCCTTTGGCTCAGTGACCCTGCTTCTGGACGTTTGCCCTATGAATGTATACACACACACACACACACACATGCACACACACGCACACACACATACCCAGTGATTCATGAGCAAGGTTTTTTTTATTGCCACATTGTTTTGAATTGGGTTGCAAATAACCCAAGTGTCCATGTAGAGAGGACTAGTTAAATAAACAATGATACAATCTCAAACTGCAAGAGAGTGATCCGCTCAATGCCGGAAGCTTCTTCTGTTGCAATATAGCAAATTCCAGGATATGGTGGCAAGTGAAGAGAGCAATGCCGATCACACTCTAACCAGTGTGCCACATGCATGTAGGGGAGGGCAGATGTGTGAGCATGTATTTGCTAATATTGCCAGAAACATTTGACGCACAAGAAGTTAATTTAAGTGATGACCTACATGGGGAGCAGTGTTGGCAGGGAAATGAGTGGGCACAGATGGGGTGCAAGGGAGATTTCTCAATATATAATTTTTTAATTAAAAAAATTTAGCCCTATGAATATAGTTCCAATTTGAAAGAGAATTAGCATCATCAAACACACACAAATATTCCTCTCCCTAGAACAGACGCTAATTCTCAGAGACAAAAGAGTCTAAGCCAGGGATTAGCCAACCGTGGCTTGCTCGCCAAGTCTATCTGCTGTCTGTTTTTATATAGCTTGCAAGCTAAGAATGGTTTTTACATTTTTAAATGGTTGGGGGGAAAATCAAAAGAAGAGCAATACTTTGTGACACATTAGATGTTCCAAAAAAATTTTTTTAGTGCTCCAAAATTTAAATTGCAGTGGTAATAAATAAAGTGTTATTGTAATGCAACCCTGACCTTTGGTTTACACATTGTCTGTGACGGCTTTGAGATACAACAGCAGAACTGAATAGTGTGACAGAGAACGTATGGAAAAATTCACTCCTTCCTGGCTAACAGGGTGCTCAAACTGTCCCTGGTGAAGGACCAATTCTTTTTGTCTTTAACCTGCCTCAGATCCCTACTTTGGCAAAACAAAAGAAAGATGAAATATGAACTCATATGTCTTATTATTCAGTTCAATGAACATAATCTCGCTCTGTCAAATTGCTTTGAAATTTCTAAACACTCTCAATCTCTATAGGTACCTCCCTGTAGATGGGAAACGACCCACACTGGCCAGTGGACCCCACATTGGGAAGCGCTGGTTGAACCTGTATTGAGGAAAGACAGACGCCCTTTACAACTTCATAATTAGCGATATGTGTCTGTCTTTTGACTTAAAGTAAGAGACTTACAGTCGTGTAGGTAAAATTGTTTCCTTTTCTTTATTCTTTTTAAAGATTTTATTTATTTAATAGTGGAAGAGACAGAGCACAAGTTGGGGGAGCTGCAGAGGGAGTGGGAAAAGCAGGCTAACCCTAACCCCACCGAGTGGGGAGTCTGATGAGCAGCTCGATCCTAGGACCCTGGGATCATGACCTGAGCCAAAGACAGACGCTTAACTAAGCCACCCAGGTGCCCTGAATTGCTTCCTTTCCTGCTACTCTTCAGCACTGGTGGGAGGAGTAAGGATGGGACCACATTATTCCTCTGTAACTGCTTTTCAGTTTCAAGGGAGGCCTCGAAGTGCCCTTTGAAAAAAGCCACAATTCAAAGCTTACCAAGAGCTTTCCTTTCCTCTCAGTGCCTCGCTCTGATCAGGAAAGGAAGGGAGGGACTTACTCACTCTGTTACATCTCTCCCTCCAGCAGGGACTTTGCACTTTTTTTTTTTTAAGATTTTGTTTATTTATTTGACAGAGAGATCACAAATAGGCAGAGAGGCGGGCAGAGAGTGGAGGGTGGTGGGGAGCAGGCTCCCTGCTGAGCAGAGAGCCTGATGCAGGGCTCGATCCCAGGACCCTGGGACCATGACCCGAGCTCAAGGCAGAGGCTTTAACCCAGTGAGCCACTCAGGCACCCCAGAGACTTTGCACTTTTTAACTGAGCATTCTTCCAAGAATATTTTCAGTGTAAGTCTTTGTGTGCAAAAAATCTGGAGGCCTTCCATTCCTGAGAGCATTGCTTTTACAACCTCACCTGGAATGATAGTTTGAAAAGATATGCTATTCTGCTCAGGATTTCATCATTAAACACCTGGGAAGGAGCAGGACTGGCAGGAATCCTCGTCCCAGATTGAAATCAGCAGAGATTGAAATCGGCCATCCCTGGGACTGTGGGGTTGGGAGGGGAAGGAGAGGAATGAATGAAGGGCTGAGGATAAGCCAAGCAGTCTGCATGCTTTCAACTGTTCCTCACTCCAGCAGGGCTTTGGACAGTCCTCATATTTGCCTCCAGAGCTTGAGCATCTCAGGGTAAAGAAGCAAAGGGACAGGAAAAAGAGCATTGCAGAAGCTTCCTGCCATCCCAGTCAGTCATTGCCAAAAGGGGCAGTCCTCTGTTCCAGAAGACTGCATGGCCGGTGCCTTCTCCCCAACAACCACCCCCAACAGGTGGAGATCAGCTCCCTCTCACCCTGCAGGACCCTGCAGAGATTCTTTTGTTTGTGCTCCAAATCCAAGCTTCTCTCTCAGATCTGTGGCTTGGCCCCATTAGCTTTGGCTAAGGGAGCCAGCCACCTGGGCCAGTTTGCCATCTTGGCAGAAGAGAAAGGGGAATGTATATCACAATACCTTGCGTATAACTTGAAAGCACACACTGAGACACTAAATATTTTTCAAGGAACCATATATCTAAATAAACATATGAAGAATAAATCCCTAGGGGAGAGAAAGAATAAAATTAATAAAATAAAACATGTCTTGCACACACCAAAAATAACAGCGTGCTGGGAGGGAAAATTATGGTGTAACAGGATAAGCAACTGGTCAACCACAAATGCATTTACCCTTTGACTCAGCAAACCCACTCCTGGAAATGTACCCCATCATGCATGTACCCATGCACACACACTGGTGCATGAGCAGTGTGTAAGGATAGTGAGAATTCAAACCCAGAGCTTTCATGATCCAAAGTCTGTTGTTTCTACTGCCCCTGATATTCGAAAGCTTGACCAGAATGTCTGTGTGAGTAGCAGCTGACTCACCTGCCAGGCGAGCCTTAGGATCCTAGTTTATACAGTCTAGCCAGGATGAGATCATACTTCCCCAGTTTTTGCTATTGCAGGGAAGGAAAAAATCTGCCTCTACTCTTTATGGTCTTCCAGCTGGACTAAGCATTAAATCTACATGAGACAAATTAACAGTTGAAAAAACTATGGTTTGATTGCATGGTCATGGGAGCCCTATCATGAAATTGAGACCTAAAGAAATGACCAGGACAGGCAGTTCTTATACTTTTTAGACAAGGAGATAATAAATCTGGGAAATTGACAGAACAAATAGAACTTAAGTTTGGGAACTTTGATTAGTAAGTGATTCTAAACTGAACGTGGGCTGGGGTAGTTAGTGAGTAAAAACTAATAAGGATCACTTATACAGCCTTCTTGGCTCTAAATTTCCCATTTCTTGTGAGAGGCACATCTCTTAACCTCCTGGCAAGGGAGGGCACCTTTCACATGGGACATTTATTTCCTGCTTTGAGAAGGATGTGGGGAGGGGTGTCTGAGTGTCCTCCTTATGCAAGCTGTCCCTTAAGTAAGTTTTATTTAAAATAATCAATACACAGGGGCACCTGGCTGGATCAGTCATTCGAGCATGTGACTCTTGATCTCAGGGCTATGAGTTCAAGCCTCATGTTGGGTGTAAAAATGGCTTAAAAATAAATATATAAAATAAAGGATGCCTGGCTGGCTCAGTCAGTAAAGCATGACTCTTGATCTCGAGGTTGTGCCCCACGTTGTGTATAGAGATTACTCAAAAATAAAATCTTTAATGGTGATGATCCAAAATTTTTGCCTACAAAGCATGTCAGTCTAAGCTGGATCTACAGATCAGTTAACATTTGAAATACAAAGTAGTAGTTGGAGCAATGACAATAAATAAATTTCTTAGGAAAATTGTATAGAAAAGTGGGATGGTAGAATCTTAGAGAAAAAATAGAAGGATAACTAAATAATGGTGCTTAGTAAGTTTACAGGTTCTATTTCTACTTTTCATATCTTCCTTGCAGATCTTTTATCAGAAGCAGAAATAGAATCAGTAAAATATGTTTGGAAAGAATACAAAGGAGTAAAGAATTTGAGAAAGAGGCTGTGATGGACATTTAAAAAATCTTTAAAATATAAAAATTAAAATTAAAAAATTTTAAAAAATAAAATGATCAGTATGTCAAAGTGACACATTTGGGGGCTGACTGCCCTTGGCCCCTGTACTATTTCTCAGCTATCTTAACAGAAATCACACATAATCCAAAAATCATTTTTATTTTGCCTTTGTCCTGAGTTTTAGGACAGACTTCAACTGATGGCAAGTAGAATAAAATCAGGTGCGTGCCAAGTGGCAGAAAGGGGACCATCTGAGACTGAAAATCTTCTACTTATAATACAGTGAGACATAATTAAGTAGATGAATGAGTGAATGGTAAACTGGGAGAAGCTCAAGGATAGAAACCACACCTGGTTCACCAGGTGGCCTGGATGCAGCAACAGCTGAGGGTCCAGGACACAAGTGGACCCTCAAGATTCTGGGGAGACAGGGGCGCCTGGGTGGCGTTAAGCATCTGCCTTCAACTCAGGTCATGATCCTGGGGTCCTGGGATCATTCTGTTTCTCCCTCTCCCTCTGCCACTCCCCCCACTCCCACTCATGTGTGCTCTCCCTCTGTCTCAAATAAATAAATAAAATCTTGTTTTTAATATTAAAAAAAAAGAATCCGGGGAGACACATCAATGGTGTCTGATGCAGTCCACCTTCTGAGCCACTGAGCTCCGCTCATGTCTTCCCATTCTATCCAGCTTCCACTGCAAACATAAAGCTTCCGTCATCTTGTGGTAACAAGGTGCCCTTGTCCCTGCACTGAGAGGGAGGCACAAGGCCAATGGGTCACAGAATCTTCTTCAAGACCCAGTATATATCTCCTAAAATACTTTAATCAAAAAGGTTAGTGATATACCCACATCCCCCCTGTTTTGGCTGCTCCTAAAGTCTTAGCTGATACTCACATCTTCTTCCTCCCACACTCATTCCAGATTTCTCTCATTCTCAAGCCAGCACTGTGGCTTATTTCTTGCTCATATGGCATGGCATCCGTCACCTTCACTCAAGAAGATGAACTTGGGCAAACAACCCACAGGGGCCCTGGATGTGACTCAGGGTCATTTGGGCAAGGAAATTTCAGAGTCACAAGCACCCAGATCACAGTCTAGAAGGGAGACCAAAGGCACCAGGCAGGCACATCCTTGGCCTGTAGAGTCCTCACCCCAGGGCAGGGGCCCTAGGTCCCTGGGTCTGAGAACAGTGTTGCTGCTCTCTTGGCTCAAGAAGATCTGAAAATGGACTCTTGGAGAGAACTGCCCCAAAGAGGAGGCTCTTTCAGGAAGAGCTAAACCTTTGGAAGATACCAGGCTGTTCTAGCCACCTTCCCACGAACATATCTTTATTTGATTTTCACGATTTTATTTGGCCAGTGAAACGAGGAGGCTTTCACTGGTCTCCGGAAACCTTGACAATGCAATCCAGACCATCTGAGCTTCCCACATTTAGTTCAAACGTAGCCCAGGAGACTTTTCAAGGGCAAAGCTACTGATGAATTCCCTTCCCTAAGGGAGAAAAATCACAGCAACCACTTTATGTTGCATGGATGAAATGAAAAGCCAGCTGGCTGACCAAGGGACTTTCCCACTTTTCAACTGGGTCATGGCCTGGGAGTAATTTCCATCCAAATGAGAGTGTGATGGAGAGAGGTGCTCAGAAATTGAGATATTGACAACAGCAGCAAAAACAATGTGTCTCAACAACTCCCACTCACTGGCACTTACTTTGTGGCAGGCCCCAGGCCAAGCCCTTTTTTTTTTTTTTTTCATTAAAGTAGAGTTGACATATAATATCTTATCAGTTTCAGGGGCACAGCATGGTGATCCAACAGTTATGTCCATTACGAAATGCTCACCACAATAAGTGTCTTCACCATCTGTCTCCACACAAAATTACTAAAATGTTATTGATATTCCTTATGCTGTACTTTTCATTTTAAATGCATTTTTGCATTCAACCCGTTTAGCAATCCTATGAGGTAGATAATATTGTTTTTCCAGCTTTCCATTCATTCATTCAATAGGATATTTATCACAGGCACTTTTTTTTTTAAAGATTTTATTTAGTTATTTGACAGAGAGAGATCACAAGTAGGCAGAGAGGGGAGAGGAAGCAGGCTCCCCATCGAGCAGAGAGTCCGATGCGGGGTTCAATCCCAGGACCCTGAGATTATGACCTGAGCCAAAGGCAGAGGCTTTAACCCACTGAGCCACCCAGGCTCTCTAATCACAAGCACTTTTAATGTTTCAGGTGCAAAACCAGGTACAGGAAAAAAAAAAAAAAAAAAAAAAAGTCTGATAGGCAAAGTCCCTGCCTCTTGGTACTTACCAGCCCTTGGAAGGAGACAGAGTCGGCCAATAAACAAATTACAAGGGAAAAAAAGATACTCATAAGTAACATAAAGAAAATAAAGCAGGGGCGCCTGGGTGGCTCAGTTGGTTAAGCAGCTGCCTTCGGCCCAGGTCATGATCCTGGAGTCCCGGGATCGAGTCCCACATCGGGCTCCTAGCTCCACGGGGAGTCTGCTTCTCCCTCTGACCTTCGCTCTTCTCATCCTCTCACTTTCTCTCTCTCAAATAAATAAATAAAATCTTTAAAAAAAAAAAAAAAGAAAGAAAGAAAATAAAGCAGAAGAATAAGAGAAGGCAAGGTATGAATTTGAGAGTTAGTGGCCAGGAAAGGCATTGCACGGTAGAAGACTTCCAAAATGAGGTCCTGCATGATATGAGGAAGTCAGCCCTAAGATGATTGAGGAAAAATCAAACCAGACAGAGGAAGCAGCTGATGCCAGGGCAAAGAGGCAGGACTGAGCTTGACATATTTGAGAACAGAAGGAAGGAAAATGTGGTACAGAACAGAAGCGGAAAGAACCAAAAGAGGTGCAATTAGCAAGCAGGAGATTAGAGGAAATGCTTAATCTTGCCCATGCGGAAACCATTTTCTCAGGCAGATAAGTAAGCAGGAAAAAAAAGAAAAGAAAAAAAGTCTTAGATATCTGGAATAAAATACGGTAAAAAGTATACAGAAATCTGGAGGTTTTCAGACTTGTTAATAATAATAATAAGCTTGTGTTTCTGGATCAAACTGTACCTGAAAGTCTCTAATCTTTTTTTTTTCTACACAAGTCAATAGATTTTTTTTTTTTGTTTAAACCAGTTCAAATTGGGTTTTCAGTTACTTGCATTAAAAGCATCCTAAATTATTTGCGTACATCCTTATGTTTAATATTTTTCAACTTCCCTAATGAAATAGTCGTTATTAACTCCATGATATAGATGAGAAACAGAGAATGAAAAAGGCCAAATGATTAACACAAGTTCTTACTTAGTTCGTGGCAGTTGGACTGAGTGCTTAATCTCTACGATTCATCAGCCCTAGGGAACCACAGGACAAGCCTTCAGGAAGCCTGAATCCCAGGATCCTTCCACACCTCAACCAGTCACTTGGAAGGACAGAAGAGAGAGCCAGGAAGTCCACCACCACAAAGGAAGAGAGAGAAGAGAGCATCACTTCCATGTGCCTTACTGTTTTATTTCAGGCTTTTGATTTTTGAAAATGACATATACAAAGCAAACAAAATTATACCAGGAACTCCTCTGTGCTCATCGCCGTGCCTCAACATTTATCAGAATCCTGCCTTCTTTTATCACCCATCCCTCCACCCACTCTGCACCTGCACTCAGCTTTCATCATCATTATATTTATGGTTCTTTCTTAGAGGGAAAATATACATATGCTGAAATGCACAAATCTTAGCCGGACAAGTGTGACAAGTGGATACACCCACATAACCCACATCCCATCACCGTATGGAACATTTCCGCTTCCCAGAAAGTTCCCTCCTGTCTCTGCCCAGTCAATCCCCAGATTGGGTATATTAGTCTGCTCAGTCAGCCATAACAAAGTGCCACAGACTGGGTGCCTTGAATAACAATTTGGAAAGCTGGAAATCCAAGATCAAAGCCTCAGTGGGGTTGGTATCTTCTTGTTGGCTTGTGTATGGCTGACCTCTCTCTGTGTCTTCACAGGGTCTCAGGATAAGCCCCCTGCCACTCCTTATGGGTATCTGTCCTGTCTCCACCCCAGAAAGAGTAGTTTTATCCTCCAGGACTTGGGGCCTTTCTGCTGTTACGTTTTTGTGCCTTTCAACCCCAAATACTCACACTTCACAACAACGGCACCTTGTGGCATATAAAGAGTAAATGGACTTCCCAAATCCTGGCTCTGCCACTAAGAACAAATATCTTAACTTCTCTGAGCCTCCTTTTCTCAGCTGAAAAGGACATGAATGCCTAGGGACTTTTTAAGATTCAGGTGTAATACCGCTTCTCTCCTGGGGGTGGAGCTCCAGCACAGCAGATGGACAAAGGTTGCCCCAGGAAATCACTGGGAAAAATTCTGCCCCAGTCCTACTCAGGGAAGGTCCTTGCAGGGAGCTTCACGGGAAGAGGGGTGCTTACTTCTGCAGCAGGCAGTATGGAGGAAGAGAGGGGGCCTGTGGTGGGACAGGGCGGAGCCAGTGGAGGGACCCATGTCACCATGGGACTGTCCACCTAGGAGCCCTGGGGTAACAGCCTCCCCCAAGTAAAGGACCAGCTGTGCAGCCCACACTGGGCACCCCCACCTTTGGCAGCCAGGGGCTCACGGGAGATAAGGGCAGGTGTCAGGAAAACAATGACTTGAATGCCCTTGGAGAAGTAAGCTGAACGTCCCAGGTCCTGCCCCCTGGAAACTGTGACTGTCACCTAAAGTGGCAAAAGGGACATGGCAGGTGTCATCAAAACAGGAATCTGAGATGGGGACGTTATCCTGAATTATCCAGGTGGGTTGTAAATGGAATCACGAAGTTGTCCTTCATTACAAGAGGAAGGCAAAGCGGGGGCTAAATGCCACAGAAGAAGAAAGCAGAGGGACCGCTGCAGCGAGACACCTTCTTGCTGGCTTTGCAGACCAAGGGAGGTGCCACGGGCTCCTGCATTCCTCAAGGAATGCAGCTCCAGAGGTTGGAAAAGGCCAGGAGACAGATGGTGCCCGGGGCCTTCAGAAGGGAGCACAGCCCTGACTACACCTGCATTTCCACACAATGAGACTGATCAGGACTTCTGCCTCTGATTCAGCAAGAGAATCCCATGTGTTCTTTCAGGCCACCGGGTTTGTGTTAAGTTCAGAGCAGGTGTAGGAAGCTAAAACAGAGACTGATAAGCACAGGTGGATTTTGGAGGCCCTGGAGCACCAGGAAGGAGGTGGGAGGAGCCTGTGCTCCACCGGCAGCTGATGCCAGGGTAGCCTTGGGCTCTCTAACAGACGGGCCAACTCCAGATGGCTTTGCCACCCAGAATAACACGTGGGAGGGAAGGGGTGCTGACACCAGAGCAAGTTCCTGGATTGGCAGCTCAGAACTAGGACCTTGCAGAGGACTTTGGAAGTAGCCCCACCATGACTGGTGACCCAGTGGGCAATGACCTTGCCACTGACCAATGACCTTGCCACTGAACAGAGCTCACCTAAAAGGCACTGGACCTGCCCCTGCTTTGCCTCTTCTTCCACGTCACTGACAGCCTCGTTCTGGTCTTGGACAGGGGTTCCAATTCTGAGCGCCCTGCCTTAAGGGCTGAGAAGAGGACTTCCTGATTCCCAGAGCCACTGAACAGGTCTTGAACACCCCAAACCAGGTGAATCTCACTGGGTTCCTCTTCTCAGGCATTTTGCCCCTCTCCGACCCCACAGAGCAGTTCACTCGGCCTCTACCACCTCCTTGAAGAACTGGGGGAAATCGACCCACTCCCAAGACAGGAACAACCAGGATCAGATAAGCAGGTGAACCGAGTCAGGCCAGAGAGGACCTCCACTTGCCCCCTCACTCAGAGACAAGAAGACAGCGACAGGTGGATGGACGCAGGCTGCTGTCTGCAGGGTGGAAACCCAGTGACATCTCTTGGCGACTTCAGGACCCTGCTCAGTGGTTCCAGGAATCTGGAAGCCCCCTCCCTCAGACCTTAAGGTGGAGAACCCAGGATTTGAGCCCATCTCAAAGACCAGAATGAGACCAATAGAGACCATAGAAGAAGGGGCACAGGAGATGGGCGGTTTTGGTGTTGAATATGGAGGAGCCAAGCAGACACAGCACCTGCAACAGGCAGTGGGAGGTCTACCCCACGTCGCAGCTAACCCGTAAGGAGCTTGGCCACCTCATCTCAGTGGTTTGGCTGTGGTTCAGCTGCTCTTTGGGCAAACAGTGCCCATGCCCCCTGCTCTGGGAGGGCATAGCATGGATGCTTGTGATTTCTTGTCTTCTTATTCTGCACATTTGTGCTGTTCTCCCCTTCTCATGACCAAACTGACTGCAGATCATATTATTTCAGATTTTTCCCTCTTGAAACAGGTCTTTGATTCGTCAGTTCTGCTTTTTTCCTTCTATTATCTATTATCATCTGTTCTTGTCTCTCTTGCTTCCTTCCTGTTTATTTTGTCCCTCTTTTCCTAACTTCCTGCGTCGAATACTTCATCCACTTCTCAGATTCTTCCTGGATTATAAATGCATCGAAGGTGGTAAGTTTTCTGTGTACAGTTTGATCTACAACCCTGAAATGTGACATGTTGTGTCTTCATTGTTATGTTTTTCACTATCTCATAAGACTACAAATGTCTTCATGTTTGCACTTGTCATTTAGAAGAATTACCTATCCAGGTGGTTGGGGACTCTTCTGTCTTTTGTTAATTATTACTGTTTCTTCGTGCCTTAGAGACCAAATCCATCTCTTTTTGCTTTTTTTTAATTTATAGGGCACAGAATTAGACCAGTTAGATTCTTTATAGCATCATCTAATAAACATTGAGCACTAACTCTGTTTCAGCACTGTTCCATATGCTCGAAGCACATCACAAAAAAAGAAGAAAGAAAACACACAGAGATGTCTGACCAAGGCCCTGGGGTGGCTGCAGGGGGTGAAGAGAGGGAGGAGACAATCAATGTTCAACAAGCGTAATTAACAAGTAAGTTATGTTAGAAAGTGACAAATGCTGTGGAAATAGAAAAAGTACAGCAGAGGAAGAGTAAATCAGGTCAGGGGAAAGGGCTATCATTGTAAATAGGGTTGGGGGGGTGGGGAACCTCATTGAGAAGGTGACCAGGTCACATTCTTTGAACAAAGAATTGAAGGAGACCAGGGTGTGGACTATGCAGATATCTGGGAGGGGAAACCTACCAGGCAGAAGGAACCAGAAGGGCCAAGGCCCCAAGGCAGGGGGACCAGGGCCCGAGCAGAATGAGCAAGAAAGCATCCCAGGGATTGGGATCAGGGGGTTGAACCACGCAGGGCCGCCTCCGCCACCGTGAGACTGTGCCTTTCACTCTGAGACAGTGAGGTGACATGACTTGCACGTGACATGATCTCTCGGGCAGATGCGTGGAGGAGAAGAGCCTGGAGGAGGGAGCTCGTGGCAGCCATCCAGGTGAAGGGCGTGCGGTGATGGCGCGGACGAGGCGGTCGCCGTGGAGGCGCCGAGAGGCGCTCGGTGGCTGGATGCCATTGGAAAGCAGAGCCAGCAGGACTTCCTGACAGACTGGATCGCTGGAGTCAAGGACGAGTCCAGGTGTTGAGCCCGAGCACCTGCAAGGAGGTGTTGCCGTCAGCTGAGCCGCGCCAGGCGGAGGGGAGCGGTTCCGCGTGGGCGGGGCAGGAGTTGGCGCCTGGTCTCGTGGAGTTTGAGATGCTCGCTGGACATCCGCGTAGAGATGTCGAGCGGACAGCTGGATACATGCGTCTCGCGGGGCCGGGCTTCAGGGATAAACTTGGGAATCACCAGTCAAGCAGAGCAGCCCTGGGAAGAGGATTGCAAAGCTGGTAGAGTCGGTTGTTATCAGTCTAGGAGGGAGTAGGAACCCATGCCCCGTGGGGTTAATGAGGCTGAAACCCGCAGAAAGTATAAAGCGTGTTTCTCATGGCACTGTTTCTCCCTAAGCAGCTATTGTGTCTTTTCAGACCCCACTAACTAGCTGTCTCTGCAGAAGCCTGGACTCAGGTTCGGCTGGTAAGGTTCCAACCTGGGAATGAGCGAGGCCCCACCTGCCCTCCCCGAGATAATACGGTAACGAGCCCAAGACCCCAGCCAGTTTGCACCAGCTCTGGAGGCATGCCCATAGCCCTTCTCCACATCCTGAGAACCTCCCGAAGGCAGGGCTGAATTGGGCCTGGTCCTGATGTCACTCTCCCTCCGCCCCGGTGAACATGGAATGTTACACAGAAGTGCATGCTCCATGTGCATGCTCCGTCCTTTCTCATGTGCATGCTCCGTCCTTTCTCATGAATGTCCCCCCCAGTTTCCCGGCCCTTTTCATCAGTATGTGTGTAATCTCAACCCCTGTGGTTATAAAAACTTGTTCTCTCCCCTCCCGAGGAGGCAGATTTGAGGCTTTTGGTAAGAAGTGTTGATTAACTTGAGTCTTTGGGTAAAAGTGTGGACAGGCGTCGGGAAATCCCAGGGAATAGGTAACAGTGGGTAGCTGTTACCACCCCCTCACCTGAAAAGTCAAAGAAGCGAAGCAGCTATTGGAACCGAGGAGCTATGACCTTGACTCAAGGGACACAGGGGAGATACTCCCTGACCTCGCTCTCCTCTCTCCTCTGACTCTCCCGCTGGTCCTTCCCTGACCAAACCTACCGGGGAGTCGGGGGGCACGGGACCCCAGGATGCAGCCGCAGAGGTCAGTTTCCCCGGGGCAGGCAGGGTGGGAACAGGGCCAGAATGGCGAATTGACAAATATCCAGGACAGGAGGTTTGAGAAAATGGTGTTTGCTGTATTCTGAGGCCCCTTCCATGCATTTTTAATTCTGTGGTGCCCAACATGAGCTGCACAAGAAAGAAGTACACGCTCAGGACTTACTGAAGGGAGAGGCGGTTTTTTAAGTTGAAATGATGAGCTCATGAGAAATGTTATGTGTTTCTGTGGGCTGGATCTTTCAACAGAATGTTTCTAAAGAACGCAACCCTGTGACAAGAGAAAAGCCGCAGTGGCCCTGATCAGAATGAGAATGAGAAGCCCTCGTGCTGCTTCCTCAAACTCTCTCCTCCTTTCCATCCACACTCTCTTGATTTTTTCCCTCACCTCACTGGCCACTTTCTCTATCTCCACGGCAGGCATCCTCCTTTATTTGACCAGAGTTCCCCCGAGGTTGGCCCTCATCCTTCTCCCTAAATGGAATGTGAACATGATGGCTGACACTCAAGCAACCATATAGAACCATGAGGTCCTACACCTAGAACAGCAGAGCAGTAGGATGGAGGACACCCAGTCCTCAAAGCTTGTGAACTCACTTTTGCACTCAAGAGCCCCTACTTCCAGACTTCTTTTCTGCAGGAGGGAAATAAACTTCCATCCTGTTTAGCCATCATTATCTGGGGTTTCTATCATTCACAGCTGAACCTAGTTCTGATACACCACCAGGAACCCAAAGTGGAAAATCCATTCCACATTCTGTTTCCCATTTCATGTTCAGCCTCATTGTCCAGCACAGCCTAGTAGGTTTGACAATGAGCTCAGATGACATCAGAATAATGCTCCAATAATAAATTCCTCGGTTGAAATGAACCCTCTGTTATCAAACCCCCAGGAAGAAAGTGAAGTCTGAAAATTACCCTAATACTATTCTAAAACGCACATTTCCCCCCTCATTTAATGCATCCAGACTTGATGCATTAATGCAATCCAGACACATCTTAAAATCAATGTAAAAAAAAAAACCAGTGACAATTGACAATTATCTGACAGGGAGCATTTTCTTGACCTAGTTGTGTACAACCTTCTGTTGACCACTTCAGGTAAGATCAAAGTAGAACCAACATCAAAGCATATTAGATTAAAGAGAGTTACAATTTTGCCTTGCACGCTAAAATCCAAAGGAAATGGTTCAAAACGTGTCCTCCCCAACTCCTCATTGACTCAGTCCCAGCGGGAGATCTCAACTTCCCCAGTATGTTTCTAGCTTTCTAGCTGGCTCCCTGATATCCCAGCCTTTCTCCCAAGGCAGCAGAACTACCTGAAAAACTTCTGAAAATGAGTTCCAGGGCCCTGCCCCTCGAGTTTCTAGTTCAGAAGGTTTGGGTGGGGGCCTGAGAATTTGCATTTCCATCAGGTTCTCAGGTGCTGCTGCTGCTGCTGCTAAGAACCACAATTCAAAGGAAAGCTCTCCCCGAAAATCACCTCCCTGTTTTTATTTTGTTTCCCTTCTTCTACTGTTTCTGTTCAGATTAAAAAAACAAACAAAAACCGAGGTAACTTCTCAAATAATTCTGACTCTTAAAAATTTCCTGAACCATTTTGATCCCTAGCGATGGAGTATTATAAACACAGACCACCTTAATTGCCTTCTTACCCCTCAAGTGGACAAGAATTCAGTTGCATTTCTTTTTTTTTTAATTTTCTATTTAAATTCAATTTAATTAACATATACTGTAGAATTTAGGGGTTCATCAGTTGCATACAACAGCCAGCACTCATTTCTTCAAGTGCCTTCTTTAATGCCCATCACCCAGTTACCCCATCCCCCATCCCCCTCCCCTCCAGCAACCCTCAGTTTGTTTCCTGTAGTTAACAGTCTCTTATGGTTTGTCTTCCTCTCTGTTTTTGTTTTATTTTCTTTTTTTTCCCTTCCCCTATGTTTATCTGTTTTGTTTCTTAAATTCTACATGTGAGTAAAATCATATAATTGTCTTTCTCTGACTGATTCATTTTGCTTAGCATAATAACCTCTAGTTCCATCCACATCATTGCAAATAGCAACATTTCATTCTTTTTGATGGCTGCGTAATACGCCATTGTGTATATAGACCACTCTTTGTTATCCATTCATCTGTCAATGGACATCTAGGCTCTTTCCAAAGTTTGGTTATTGTGGACATTGCTTCTGTAAACATTGGGGTGCATGTACCTCTTTGAATCACTATGTTTTTATCCTTTGGATAAATACCCAGTAGTGCAATTGCTGGGTCCATTTTTGCTCCTTTTTAACTTTTTGAGGAACCTCCATAGTGTTTTCCAAAGTGGCTGCATCATTCTATACTCAGTGCAGGTGGGTGGTATGTTATGTTTATAATAAGAGGGCTTGCTCCTTTTCCATTATTTTCTGTTATAGAGCCTACCCTCTGTCCATGGGTGAATCCAGTGTTTGGCCATGAATCTAACTTCTGCAATTACCAAATTGTAAATAATAAAAGCTAACTTGAGACTTCCAATGGGACTGACCACATTGGACAAGCCATCTAAATTCAAGGTTGATCCCTCTGCAGGAGGGTTTTTCAACCTCCGCACTATCAACAGTTGGGACGGGGTCATTCCCAGCTGTGGGGCCATCGTGGGCATCATGGGTTGGTTAGCAGCTGGCTTGGCCTGCCCCTGCTGGATCCCAGTAGCTTCCTCCCAGTTGAGATACTCAAATTCATCTCAAGACATTGTCAAGTGTCCCCATGGGAGCCCAGATCCCCCTGGGTTGAGAACAGTCCTCTACCGTTCTGTCCCGTGGCTCTGAAACAATGCAAATGGAAAGGAATTTGGGCAGTCCATCCATCACCAACCACATAGGCCTTTAATGCTAAGAGCTAAAAGCCTCTTGCCCTAGAGCAGCATTTCTCCAAATTTAACGTGCTCCCCAAATCACAGGGAATCTTGTTATAATGCAGGTCCTGATGCCAAGCTCTGGGAGGTACCTACCTGGATGCCAAAGCATGGTCCAACCCAAACTAAGTGAATCGGAATCCACATTTGAACATGATCCCCAGGTGATTCACATGCACGTTACAGCATGAGAAACACACTCGGATTTTGCCGAAGCTGAAGTCCTGGCCTGCGGACCTGGCCGAAGAAAGAGGAAATCCAGCCAGTCCTCCTTCTGCCCCCAGCCTCTGCAGGACTTGCCTGAAGAAGCCTCTCTCCCCTACCCTACCCCCCTTTTAAAGGATCTATGACTCAGCTGCCCAGGTTCACCCCAGGCTCCCACAGCCCTGGGGCATCTGCTCAAGAGCCCTGCTATCCCTTGCACTGTATGGGTCAGCCTCTTCCGGTTCAACGTCAAGTTGAAGTAGTCTACACCCCGAGGCCTGCACGGCCCATGCTCCTGCTAAGTCCCTCCCAGGAACCCGCCCGTGTCTGCTAAGACCATCACCCGAAGCTCCAGCTATAGGTGAGCAGCAGTTCGTCACAAATGCCACTTGCATGTTGCTCCCCCGGTTCTACTCCTTACACATTTCATGGCATATGATCTGTAAGATGGAAATGTCAGAATTTCGGTGTATGGTTGAGGATCTGTTC
>CM053606.1:11913602-11941450 GCA_028646535.1 Procyon lotor | reverse complement strand
GCCAACAAACACGTGAAAGATGTTCAACATCATTAATCATCACAGAAACACAAATCAAAACCATGAGATGGCATTTTATACCTGGTAGGATGGCCATAATTTGAAAGAGAAAGAAGGAAAAACGACAAGTGCTGGTTAAGAGTGCGGAGAAAGTGGAACCGCGAACCAACCTCGAAGCCGGTGCTCACAGTAACACCAGACACGCAGCTGCCGTGGAAACAGTGCGGCAGTTCCTCAACAAGTTAAACATACGACCTGGCAATTCTACTTCTGGATATGTGTCTAAAAGACTGGAGACAGGGACTCAAACACTGTACGCAAACATTCATAGCAGCACTATTCACAAGAGCCTAAAGTGGAAATAACCCAAATGCCTATTGACAGATGAAGGGACAAAGGAATGGGCTCTATCCATACGATGGAATATCACTCAGTCCAAGGAAGGAAGTACGGACACCAGCCACAAAATGAACGAACCTTGAAAACATGATGCTAAGTGACATAACCCCATCACAAAAGCCCACATATTGTATGATCCCATTTATATAAAACGTCCCAAACTGGTTAACCCATACAGACATAAAGCAGATTGGTGGTGGCTGAGGGAGGAAAGGAATGAGGAGTGACCACTTTGTGGGCACGCAGTTTCCTTCTGGGGTGAAGAAAATGTTTTGGAGCTGGATGGAGGAAGGAGTTGCACAGCTTTGTGGGTCTATCAGTGGCACTAAATTATACACTTCAAATGGTTAATTTGGGGGTTTCTGGGTGGCCTGGTCAGTTAAGTGTCCGACTCTTGATCTCAGCTCAGGTATTGATCTCAGAATCCTGAGCCTGAGTCCTGCATAGGGGCTCCATGCTGGGCATGAAGTCTACTTTAAAAAAAAAAAGAAATCTTTAAAATGATTAATTTTATGTTACATGGAAAACAATTTTTATGTTACGTGTATTTTACCTGAATTTTTAAAAAAGACAGAATTCTGCATAATAGCTGGGCGTGCACATAATTAACATTTTGTTAATAACTCTCATATATACAAATGATAACCAGCTAGGAAACAGAAAGAAAAGAAAGATCCTTTCCTTATAATAGAAACAAAAACACAAAACTCCTAAGAACAAATTCTGCAAAAAATGGGCTTGATCTATATGCAGGAAATGCTCCTGAGGATCACCAAAAAGTCAATTAAACAGGAAAAAAAAAAAAAAAAAAGCTTATCAGGTTCTTGGCTAGGAAGACTCAGACACCATAAAGATGTCATTTTTTTTCTTAAAGTTTATTCATTTAATGAGATCCCAATAAAAACAAAATCAAGAGGACTTTTTAACTTGACAATCTTATTCTAATATTCATACATAAAACAAAAGAAGCAAGAATATGCAGAAAATTATAAAGATAGAAAATAAGTGAAAAATTCTACCAGATTTCAAAATATACTCTTAATCAAAGCAATGAAGACATTAACACATGAAAAGAGAAACCAATGAAATAGAACCAACATCTAGAAACGGATCCAACTACATATGGGATTTTTATATGGGAAAAAAGTGGCATGTTACACCAGTGGAGAAGAGATACATGATAAATACATGGTTTGGGTACAACTAGGTAACCACAAGAAAAAATATAAAGTTGGGTCTGTATCTTCACATAACTATAGGAATATAAATTCCAAAGAGAGACGAGACTTAATTTTCTTTGAAAAAAATGAAACCACAAAAGTACTAAAATAAACTATAGGAGAATTCTTTTTAACCTCAAAGAATGAAAGACCTTCCTAACTATGGCCCAAAACCCAGAAGACATGTAAAAAAAACTTGATAAATTTAACCTCACAAAAATCTAAAATTCCACCATAGCAAAGACTGTTGGGAAAAGAATAAAAAGAAAAATGGAGAGACTGTGAAAAAATACTGGCAGACGCCACCATATATACGGGCTAATTTCCCGAATATGTAAAGAAGGTTTCTGAAAAATCACTAAAAAAAAAAAAGGGAAAAAAATGGACAAAGAAAATGAATACAGCTCACAAAGAAAGGAAATACCAATAGGTTGTAAACCCAGGAAAAGAAGCATAACTCACTAATAAGAGAAGCACAAATTAAAACTGAAGAAAACCGTTTTTCCCATGGCACGGACAGAGGCTGGAGAATGCAGCCCGGTGCAGGCAAAGACGCAGGAAGCGACGCGGGCGGAGAGTGGGAGTGCAAACCAGTGAAGCCTCACAGACAGCAGTGTTGCAATACCTGTCACAATTATAAATGCACACGTCCTTTGATGCAGGAAGGACTCTCTAGGAATCTATCCCACAGACACACTCACACAAATGTGAAAAGATGTATACATAAGGCACCGCATGGTTCTAGAAGCGAAAGCAGGCACACCGCCTCCAAGGCCAGCAGAGAGACGGGTCAGACACTGCAGTGCGTCCACCGGACAGAAGACCACGTGGCCTTTCGGACCGCTGAGCCTCCAAGCTAGGAGCACCGTGAAAACACAGTCCTCACCAGGGCACGCAGGATGCTACAACGAGGGGGCAGAGAGCGGTAAGGACAGCAAAAGCGGAATACACACACAGACATGCTTGCTGGATGCAGACCTCCAGGAGATTTCATGACACGCCGATAATACCGGTTGCATTCACAAAGGGGAATAAGGTTGGAAAAGCAATTTCACTTCATTTTTTAAAATGACAAAGGAAGCTTGTAATAAAGTGAGAACAGGCTCACGAAATAATGTTAACTGAACAAAGTGAGAAATACTGCTGGATAAGCACCAGAACAATAATAAAAATTGCGTCCGTGTGGCTGACTTTGTATACTTTTTATTTTCTTCCCTTCTTCTATACTTTCCAAACTTCAGATATGAAGCATGGATAATTTTAAGACACGGAAGTAATTTCAGAATTTTATATAAATTCTATTCATGTAATCACAGTCATCAGCTATTAGGAAGAGCAATGACAAGCAATTTTATCTATTGCTCTCACTGAGACTAAAAAAAAAAATTTTTTTTTAAATCAAGCCCACAGATTCTTAAAGACAGCTTTCCATAAAAACATCACTGGTTTTGGGGGCACCTGCACGGCTCAGTAGGTTGAGTGTCGAACTCTTGGTTTTGGCTCAGGCTGGGATCTCCAGGTTGTGGGACTGAGCCCCAGGTCAGGCTCTACACTCGGTGCATAGCCTGCTTTAGATTATCCCTCTCTTTCTCTACTCCTTCCCCTCCCCACCACTCCTGCTCTCGCCCCCCCCCAAATAAATAAATAAAATCTTAAAAAAAAAAAAAATCATTGGTCTTTAGGTCCCAGGGTACACAGCTCTTGACCCGGTTCCTCCAGGACTGAGAACACAGAAGAAAACAGGGGCCTCACTCACATCCGTCTGGAGGTGTGCAGGGGCTTCCGAGTTGTCATTGAGCCTCCGAACGCTGTCATAGTGCTCTCCACACCGATATGCGATGTGTAACTCCCTCACACTGCTCTTCTCCGTGCCACGAATCTGCAGGCAAAAGGGGAGACAGATGCCAGCGAGGATCTGGATGGTGTCAAGCGTGGGAGGGAAGCGCCCCCTGCGTTGTCCAGGAAGCCCGGTCATCAGGCTCCACGCAGACACGAATTCGGGATAGGCCAGGATATGCCAGAGGGCTGGGAGGGAAGAACAGATAAATGACAAGGGTCTGCTGCAAAGAGAGATTCGGTGCTGCACACCTGGACACTGGGCCCTGTGTTTTCAGCCTCTGATTTAATTTGTGGGAAATAAATAAAGGAAAGATTTTCTCTTTAAAAAAAAAAAATGCTTAGGTAACTTCTCAGTTCTCTTTCCCCCACCCATGTTACGTAGGCTTCAAATTGCTTGACGTTTAACTATATGGAAATCCATCCACATGAAAAAAACATAGTCAAAAGCCGGAGCAGATTAATGAGGAAGTTAAAGCAGCTTACGTTTCAGAGGCTTCTGCACCCCTCAGCCCCTTCATGTACAGGCCCTTTCCGGGGTGGGAGGCCCAGGGGCAGAGAGAGATTTGTTCAGCTTGAAGCCCAAACAACCTGGGGCCCTCTTTGAGAAAAAGAATACAAAATTATAAATATTAAATTGCTAGAACCCCTCCTAAGACCTTGAAAGGGAACTATAAAAATGAGGGACCTGACATTCATTATTAGCTTCACAGTAAGTCCACCCATCATTAAAACAAAAATAGCATTTTCCATCAACTGCACACTAAGAAACATTAACAAGAACAAACTCAAAAATATCCCACTTAGGGGCGCCTGGGTGGCTCAGTGGGTTAAGGCCTCTGCCTCCGGCTCAGGTCATGATCTCAGGGTCCTGGGATCGAGCCCTATATCGGGCTCTCTACTCGGCGGGGAGCCTTCTTCCCCCTCTCTCTCTGCCTACTTGTGATCTCTCTCTCTCTCTGTCAAATAAATAAAAAATTTTTTTTTAAAAATCTCCCACTTATACCAATTTCAAAACAAAATACGATACAGTCAAGCAGCACTGCCGCAGTGCCCAATGAGGTGCTCTGTGCCAATGGCACCCACGGAGCACAGTCCGACAAGAATGGTGTTCCCTGGAATCGTGCTGTGCGGAAGCCTTAAGGGCCAGGCTGGGTGGGCCCCCAAGAAACCACCACCTCCACAAAAACTCTGAAGTAATTCTGAATCTGTCCTTTAAAAAGCCCAGTAACTGTTAAAACACCAAAACATCAGCACCTCCTTGTTTCTACTGAAAGTCGTAGGGAGTTAAGATACTGCCATTAATTCAAACACTTATCTGTGATCTGAAACACAACAAAAGCCATGAAACAAGCAGGAACCACGCAAGTCTCGAGGTCAGAACCATGGAAATTTCCTCCAGATGGAATACTTAGGTCTCAAAATACAGAGAGTCTGGTTTTGACATATAATAGGGTGAGTACCACTTACCTCCCAGGAAGAGTAATGGAAAAGGAAACTAGTTGATTAGAATCTTTGAATGACATTAGCCCTAAAACATGTACGTATTTAAATAAGAGTAATATATACACAGTATGAACAGGAAAAAATAACTGGAATAGTCACCAAATTGTAAACTGTGATATTCAAGGGGGAAGAGATTACAGAGGATTTTCACTTACTACACTACACATGTCTACACTGTTCACAGAGGCACATGCTCCATTTGTAACCAGGGGAAAAAATGCAGGTTTCAAGGTTTCCATGTTGTGAGCGCAAGTCTGCTCATTATTCATGCAAGAGCTCTTACTCTAGACAGTGGCAACAATGCAGTTTCAATTCTTAAATTTTTAAAGATGCTTCAAAGGGGAGTGGAAAGATGGAGGAAATAGTTCCACTATACAGCACATATATTTATTTTTAAAACATATACTTTCAATGTTTAGCAATCCATGAAAAAGAACACTACTGAAATATATTTGGGAAAAAAAAATCTAACTGTGCAAAATTATCTTCCACAACTACCTAGATAATAAAAAAAAAAACTTTAACAGTTAAGGGCACCTGGGTGGCTCAGTCGGTTAAGCGGCTACCTTCAGCTCAGGTCATGATCCCAGGGTTCTGGAATCAAGCCCTGCATCAGGCTCCCTGCTCGGTGAGGAACCTACTTCTCCCTCTCCCTCTGTCTGCTGCTCCCCCTACTTATGCTCTGTCAAATATAACTAAAATATTTTTTTAAAAAGGGATGGGGAGGTGCCTGGGTAGCTCAGTGGGTTAAAGCCTCTGCCTTTGGCTCAGGTCACAATCTCAGGGTCCTGGGATCAAGCCCCACATCGGCAGGGGAGCCTGCTTCCTCCTTTCTCTCTGCCTGCCTCTCTGCCTACTTTGTGATCTCTGTCAAATAAATAAGTAAATAAAAAGAAATGAAACAAAACAGTTACTGGGGCTCCTGGGTGGCACAGTCAGTTAAGCGTCCAATCTTGACCTCGGCTCAGGTCATGATCTCGGGGTTGTGGGATCAAACCACTGCACTCAGTGCGGAGTGTGCTTGTCCCTCTCCCTCTACTCCTCCCCCGCCACACACACACACACACACACACACTCTCACACTCTCTCCCTCCCCAATAAATAAATAAATAAAATCTGTAAAAAGTAGTTATCAATGGAGGGAAAGGAGGCTGTGGTTACTAAGTTGGCCCGGAGTATTTTTCCTCAAGAATAGGGTCATTATGCTATATATTCAAATGATCTTGATGACTTCTGCTAAACAATAAAACTTTAACGACAAAAAAACTGGGACAATGGAAGCAGTAACCAGTATTCTTGGCTCTAAGACCATCCCTAGAAAGAGAAAATCTCAGAAAATACGATCATGTTCCCTGGTGTCAGACCACCTGACAACACTGCCCCAAAACAAAATACATACAGTCACTGTCCCACCTGTCCCTGCATCTTGCCCCAACCCATGAGTATCTCGTTTATTCTGTTGTAAGAGAATTTCGTTAAAGGATACTATGACAGATGCAGAGGACTACATACTTCCATTTATAGGACATTCTGAAAAGACAAAACTATAAGAGATAAATGACATTAGTGGTTACAAGAAGCAAGGGATGGGGGAGAGGGAACTGTGACTGCAGAGGGGCACGAGGTGACTTTTTGGAGTCATGGAAATAATCTGTATGTTGACGACGGTGGTAGGAACATGACTGTGTTTGTCGAAACACACACAAGTATACATTAGCGAAGGATGAATTTTGCTATATGTAAATTGTGTCTCTATAAGCTTTATTTTTAATGAACAAAGGCTAGACAAACAATTTACAAAGAAATATGTATGTGCAGGTGGTCTATTTAAAAAATGAGGGAAAAAAGGTCATTGCTGCCTGTATGAAAATAATCATGGAGATCTGTGTGTGGCCACGTGCACACGGACACATCTCCATGTGCGCAGACGGGCTTCCAACAGGTGTGAAACCACTGTGACGCGTGTCTCTCCAGCTCCAGCCAGCAGCGCACAGATGCTGGGGCGACACACCGACATGGTAACGGTAATCATCTCTGCGTAATGTGACTCTGGGTGATTTTTACTTGCTTGTATGGGCTTTTCTGAATTTTCAAATTTCTCTATGATTAACATGTTTTAGCTAATTAAAAAAACAACAACAACAACTTAGAAATGGAGAAGTGATAGGCAGAAGAGAGGACTGATAGAAATCCTACCCACAGTTTTAGGAGCTGAGCCACAACGGGAAAAGCAGTGCTCTGGATGCAAGGACGAAGAGTAAGGGGATGGTGGCCTAGAGACACTTTCCCCCTGACCTGCGGCTTTCCGTCCTCCAGAACATTTGGTCTGGTGGACTGTCTGGAGGAGATGAGGTTAATTTAGGATACCAAAGGTGATGAAAGGCGAAAACAGGTGAGTGGACAAGCACTTCACGACAGGGGCTGGGGGACCACCCTGAGTATGTGTTGTAAAATCTTATTTGCTGTAGAAAAACCATGAAAACCATTCTGTGTGACTGGGCAGAGCACAGAACAGAGCTCGACATCCTAGGCCATGAAATACACTTTGCTGTTCAGAACACACTTTTCAGTAATGTTTACTAAGTGCATTTGGTTTTTGTCTCCACATTAAAAAAACAAAACATACACATGGGTTAGGCACACCTCCAACTAGAATTTGTAGGCCCTAATCCTCTAGATTCCCACTTGACTATTTTCTACAACGTGATCTAAAGTATTTCCATATTAGGCTGTCTGCCCTCAAATGACTCAGTTAACTGACTGCTAAATAACATATATTTTTTAAGTTTTTATTTAAAGTCAAGTTAGTTAACAGTGTATTAGATTCAGAAGTACAATTTAGTGATTCAACACTTCCACAGGACACCCAGGACTCATCCCAAGTGCCCTCCTGCAACCCCATCACCTTGCTGAGTAATACTGTTAGCCTTCTAAAGGTCTCTGCCTTATACTTCAGACTCCCTACGTTCATAGCACAGGGTTTAATTCGAAGCCACCGGCAGCTTCCCATCTGTGGTTGGGCCTGCAGTCCAAGTGACCCTGTACGGTTCAGTATCACCATCTTCGGACACCCCCGAGGCTAATTTATAAGTAAGAGCTTAAGATAAGTCCCTCAGTAGGTGACCTACCTGCCACAAAGGGGCATTAAGTTGATGAATCACCACATTCAACTGATGATTTCTTGCAAAGGCTACGATTGCATCATTGCCAGCAAAGGTGCCAGGCTTTGCCAAACTGGCCACTGCACAGAAACAGGAGAGAGAGAAAAATGAACTCTTTAGAATGGAAAAATCCAAGTGCAAACATGCTTTGGTATTTGCTTAGTTCCAAATGATAAGAAATGGAAGGATACATCTGAGAAATCCATTAGCTTTGTCAGAACTAGGAATTCAGTTGGTTGAACAATATGCCGTCTGCTACCCAGAAGTGTACCAATCATTCATAAAGAAAGGAGTCATTTCTTCCTTCATTAAATACGTACTGACTGCTTCCTATACGCCTAATTCTGCAAGAGACTGGAAATGGAACAACAACCAGAGTAACCCAGTCTGCATTAAAGAGTGTTACTATGTGTTAAGCACAGCTCTACTCACTTCTGGATTATTACTTTTAATCTTCAAAACTCTCTAAAAGAGATGTCATCACACACACCATCTTACAGGTGAGGAAACCAAGGCATAGAGTAGTTTATAACTGCGCCCAAGGTCACAGAGCCAGTACACGGTGGAGCTGAGACTATATCCTAGGCAGCCTGACTCCAAGCCCTGGCTCTTGGCCATGCCATCACGCAGCTGGTCACAGTTTGAGCTCAAGGAGTCTACAACCAGTGGAGGGCAAACAACAGGAAAATAGGCACCACTGATGCACAAGTGCTGCAGGAAAGGGATATATAGTAAAGAACTTGGTCTCACCCAGAGAAGTCTGTCCTTTGTCCCTGGCTCCTGAGAAATAACCCCTAAACCCTTAAAATTTCCCAAGTGAAAGGATGATGGGCCTCTTGGCCACACTTGACAGTTTATGCTAATGAGGTGACTCATGGTGGGCCTCTCTGGCCACGCAATGCGAGGAAGACCTGGGAGCTGGATACTGAGTGCAACCACCTAGGCAATCAATCAATAATAGCTACATAATGAGGCCCCAGTAACCCAAACACAGAAGTCTGTGAGCTCCCTGGCAGATAATATTCTGAGCAGGTAACCTTCCCTGACTCTACCCCTTGGCTAATTTTGATCTGTATCCTTTCCTTGTAATAAATTTTAACTGTGAGTGTAACAACCTTCAGTGGGTTCTGAGTCCTTCTAACAAATTACTCAACCTGAGGGTGGTTCTGGGAAACCCCCGATTTGCAGTCGGTATCAGAAGAGAGGAAGTCTCGTGGAAGGCTCTGCCCCCAAACCTTGCCATCTGGCTGACTCCAGGTTGGGACCACAACCCAGTCTGGTAGTGGGAGAGGAAGATAATGTGTATCCGACAAGTTCTCAGCAGACAACTGCACTGACTCCAAAAGGGCGAGCAGGACAGACAGAAGAGGAACGGATGATATTCCAAGCAGAGGAGGGGCGGGGGGACGGAGGGAGAGACAGAGAGAGAGAGGATGAGCTTGTGCGCTGTACAGTATGGCAGGAACTTAGGACTGCTGAGAGCTGGGGGGCAGGGAGTGCTGAGAGCTGGGGGGCGGGGGGCAGAAGACAGAGCGGGAAACAGCAAGAGATGAGGGTAGAGAAGTAACAAGAAGTGAAGAGTTTAAACTTTATCCTCAGGCCCATGGGAGCTGCCAACAGAGTTTAGATGGGGAAAGAGGTCTTAGATGTGCATTTAGAACACTACCCTGGCAGCAACATGGAAACAAACTCAAGGAGTCAAGAAGCAATGGAATCTGTCCAAAAAGTATTGAAGAAATCTAAGCAAATGGCCACTGAGGCTTGATTTTATGAGGGAGAAGCAGTGAAAGAAAAAGACATGAAGGTAAAAGTGACAAGGCTTAATAAACGACTGGGCATGAGGGAGGGGGAGAAGGCACCGAGCACACTCAGGTCTCTGTACAGCTGGGAGAGCCAGAGTCTAAAGGAAAGGAACAACCCTAAACAACACAGCCACACGCAGGGTAACCAGCCCTCAAGAGTTAAGTGAGCCATTCATTTACTGACTTAACAAATGTCTTCCAAGTGCCTACCACGTGCCAGGCGCTGCCCCCTGGGGGACCCACCACAGTCCCTGCCCTCAAGAATCTCACGGAGTAAAAAGGCAGGCAGGTACTAAAACCACATGAACTAGAAGAGTGATAAATGTAGTAAGTCTAGCCTTCCGGTGACCTGCGAATGCCATGTGTAGGCTTCTCGGTGTCCTTTCATTCCACTCTGGCAGCCAGAGCCACCTCTCACACCTCTGATGCTCGAGGCCCTGCAGAGCACCCACCAACCATGAGGCAAACCCGGCGGCGTTCCAACAACAAAGCCTCCCGTTGTGCATCCACAGGGACCATCACGCTGGCGAACGCAGGCTGGAGTCCCTTGTCCTGCCCCACCCCCAAGCCCACCACGTGACTCCACTGCAGATATTCACAGGAGGATCTCCAGTCACAAACGGAAAACTCTCTTCCTCCAAAATGATATTTTAATCGGACGAATGACATTCATTTTCTATTAGCACTAAACTGCAAAACTTGCCCCACAGACCCACACTTGTCAACAGCTGACCATCTGGTGACCTGGTAGCTGCTAGACGAAAAGTGAGCCAGGGAGAGGAACCACCAGAGCTCAGTAACTGGTAAAAACTACTCATGGGGAGGGGGGTTTGCTGCTGTGCCCCTCTGCTGCTGGCGCCTAATGAATGAGTCCTTTCCTAGGGAGGAATGAAAAAGGCTGTGGGGTCACGGATAGTTTCCATGAGCAAAGGTCTTCTTCCTGCTACCCTCTATCTTGATGGAGGATAAGGAAACAACTACCTAGCCATTCTCCAGAACGTTCCAAATCACCTTTGTCTCCCCCTCGTCCCCACCTCCAATGAGACCTGTCAATTACAATACCAAACTGTGTCTTGGCCTGGATTCTACTGATTACCCCCGGTGGCTGGTGGAGACTCTTATTGTTTCATCTGGCCAACGTGGACAGCCTTCTAAGCATCCTCCTTCTCAGTCTCTCTCCACCCATTCTTTACACAGTGCCCACGATTAGTTCTCTAAAGCACAGAATGGTCCCGTCTCCTTCTTAATAAGGGTATCATGTGAGCCCTGTGATGAAGACGTTAGTTGTAAAATACAAATACAGCAACACCTTGTTTAGTAGACTCGTAAATTTTTGTTTTTTTTAAAGATTTTTATTTATTTATTTGAGAGGGAGACAGCGAGCATGAACGGGGGCAGGGGGAGACAGAGGGAGAAGCAGACACTCTGCTGAGCAGGGAGCCCAATGCAGGGCAGGGCTCAATCTGATGACCCTGAGATCATGACCTGAGCTGAAGGCAGATGCTTAACCAACTGACCCATGCAGGCGCCCCGAACCTTAAAGTTTAAAAGCTCAAATGTACTCCTGGGTGGCTCAGTCAGTTAAGCATCTGACTCTTGATTTCAGCTCAGGTCATGATCTCGGGGTTCTGGGATCGAGCCCTGTGTCAGGCTCTGCACTCAGCATGGAGTCTGCTTCTCTCTCTCCCTCTGCTCCTCCTGCAGTGCACACTCTCTTTTTCTCTCTCTAAATAAATAAATTAAATAAATAAATAAAAATCTTTTAAATAAAAGGAGGGGAAGCTCATATGTACTTTCTTACTAGACCTGAGCTAATTTAAATCACTGACTGACTTGCCTCAAAGAAAAGTGATTGTGTTTGGGTTTCTGATGAGAAATTAAAATGACTACTGCTTTTTCTGATTATAAAAGCAATACGTGGTCATTTTGAAAATCAGAAAAATACGCAGAAGAACATTTAAAATTGTCATAGTCCCACCATCCCCAGATGGCTGACAGTTATTAAGAACTTATTTTAATTGCATTATCTAATTTAAAATTTATTAAAAATCCTATAAATTGGTGTTATTATATCTCCAAGTTGTTTGAAAGTAAGTGGTTTCTGAAAAATAAGCAGAGCCAAGAATTACCAACCATAAAGTTAGTACCTACCCACTTTTCCTAGTGTGTTTGTGTCTGTGTATACCTTTTAAAATGAAGATGTCTATATACATTTCACAGGCTGCTTTTACCCCCCACTGAATAAGAAGTCATAAATAGCTTTTCAGGTTAATTAACATCATCACTTTTATTAAGGGTACAGACACCTAAACCCATTGATTCCCAACTGCCTAGCATGCTGCCTATTACAGAGCAGACAAACATTTGTTGAATAAATGAATGCCATCACTTATGCACTCAAACCCCTGACTGAGAGGGTGGGGAATGCTGCTGGATTTAATTACCCAATGCATTACTCCTGCAGGATCCAGTGTCCCACGGTGAACCTACCATGTTTCTCAAAAGGAATGTCATCTTCCACAAAGGGTTCAAAATCTTCCCGCTGCTTTATCATGTAATCCACTGTCTCTTGTCGGTGCTTGAGATGATTTCGTGAGTGTCCCTCCAACTGATCACCAAGTGCTCTGAACAGGCAATTGCTATCAAAACAAAAATGCTGGTCAAGACCTTTTAAAAATGAACTTGGTTCATCTGAAACAATGATGTTTCGTGCTAGGCCACTTATGGAAATCATTCCCATGGAGATAAAGCCTCAACTCTTGACAGTCCAGGATTCTTCCCAAACACTGTGGGGAGAGCACTAGGGCAAGCATTCAACCACTTCTTGAGAGGCTACAAACTGGGACCTCATTCCCCACTTAGCAGCTGGCTGACTTAGGAAAGACAAACTTCCCAGGCCTCAGCTGCTTCAATACATGGAGGTGGTGATACAGTAACAGCCTGAAGACAGGGTCCAGATATTACAGGCCATTCCACACCCAAGGACTATGATTCCCAGAGCCCCAAAGTAATAAATCATATCTACCGCCTCTTTTCTGAAATGAGCTCCACTACAGCTGCCCAGCTAACTAATCATTCATCTAACAAAGAGTACCCAAAAGATAGCAATTTGTCAAGCTCCTAATGCAAGCAACTGAACTCTACATCCTGTTTGAGTCCTACAAACATGGTGGGAAAGACTAGGAGAAGGAAAGCCCGTGGACAACACATAGTTGTACTGCACAATGACTCTCCCTCCTTGGCTCCTCTCCTCACACCCGAAGTCACAAAGCCATTGTTACTCCTGCCAGATGGAAACTTCAAACACCATTTTTTGTTTCACAAGTTAGAGTGCTGATAATAAACTTTAAGAGCTATCTTTACTTGGAAACTCCTCAAAGGCTTCTAAAATTCCAAACTGTATCATGAACACGGAACCCAGATACACGGAAACTAAAACAAGACAAACACCATCTAGTTCTTAAAACTAAGGCAATAAGCCATTCTGAAGCCCAACAGTTGCCCAGTTTCACACCAAACTGTTCGCTCTTCCAAATGAAAAGTAAACTCATTGCAAAATATTAATTCATCACTTCCAGAACTTCAGACCTAAATGTGCAGGAGAAAGAGGTTTTTTGTTTCCAACTCAGAAAAGTGAGTTTTCAACAGAAAGTTATGGAGAAGACAGGAATCTCTTAAAGCATATAAGAACGTATAGTTTTTTTGTTGTTTGTTTTGTTTTGTTGTGCCTTTGCGGAGAATTTAAAGAATGCAGATTCTACAAACTAGAAACCAAAAAACTATGCATCAACTTGGGGTAAGATTCTAGAACCAACTGGAATATAGCATTTGTGCATACTGGTGTCTTTTGCTAAAATATAACAAGAGCCATCTTTTTTCACCCACAGGAAAAAGAAGCAAGCTAATGGATAAGATGCTTTCAGTTTTAAGCTTTTCTCTCAAACTTCTTTAACCCCTTAGTACTTGCCACCACAAGTCAGTCTACTCTTGAATGTAGTTTAAGAGGTTTGGGGGTGCTTGGGTGGCTCAGTGAGTTGGGCATCTGACTCTTGATGTCGGCTGAGGTCATGATCTCAGGGTCATGGGATCAAGCCCTGGGTTGGGCTCTGTGCTCAGCACAGACTCTGCTTGTCCCTCCTGCCTACCCCTGCTGTGGGCACACGTGCTCTCATTCTCCCCCTCTCTCTCTAAATTAAATAAAATCTTAAAAAAAAAAAAATAGAGGTGTGATTTAGCACAAAATTATGTACTTAGTTATTTTACATTAAATTCGTGGTATTCAGCAGAAAGTAACATGCTTTCTAAGAACTTTCAGTAACGTGGGCAAAGGTTCTCCATACAAGCCAAAACCCAGGGATAAAACTATGTACACTGCGTGAGCTTCACCATGACCATCTGCACACTCTATATACAGATGCAAAACACAAACAAATGTATGCAAACACTGCAGCCATCGCTTACATAGCTCTTACGACGTGCCATAGACTGTTCGAAACACTTTATATGTACTAGATGTGTTTAGTCCTCACAACTCTATGGGACAGGCACTATTACTGTCTCCCTTGGGTAACGTACCCACGGTCACAAAACCAGTAGATGGTGGCCCCAGAATTCAAACCCAGACACCAAAAGGTTACCCGTAGTTATCCCTAGATAGTGGAATGTGAAGTAACTATTAACAGTATTTTAATATATTTGTCTATATTTACAAACTCTCCTTGAGCTTACTAAACGTAAGTAATCAAAATGAAAAATCAAGATAGACAAAGCACTCTTTTTTCTGACAGAGTTACAAGAGAGTGACACAGGAAAACTGAACAGACACTACACCCTTAGCATAGTGGCAGCCTCAGGAAGCCCGGGAAGAGCACAATGCGACCAGTGCCCAAAGGTCCTCTAGGAGATCCTGTTTCCTGAGCCCACACCCTCGCCCAATACGACTGCCATCTGGGGATGACTCTGCTGTCCGGTACACCGCACGATGTTGAGAAGCATCCTTGGCCTCTACCCGCTAGATGCTGGTGGCACCCCCACTGCCTCCCTCCCTGTCAGCTGGGACAACCAAAACTGTCTCCAGACATCCCCAAATGTTCCCTGGGGAGGGCATCAAAATCATCTCCCTGTGAGAACCAATGCACCGTCGGGTTCTACGTAAGGTCCTGCATTTGAGTTCACAAAAATAAGCAATTATGTAAGTAGCGTGTAAGAGTGCTGGGTGCTCCGAAATAGTTCAGGAGGAGACAATATTGTAACAGCCCCTGAAAGAACCAATGGCCTCCGAGGCTGCAATCATCGTAGAAAATGTGCGGAAAGGGCAGGGTGGGGGCGGGGGAGAGACAGGTGACCTCTTTGAGGTCAGACCACAGCTAGGGTACTAGATACAATTCTAGTTACCACATTTTGAGAGAGTTGTGTTCGGATGAGAAGTGGCTTTAAACTACATAAGATGAAGAACATGAACAACTGCAGCTTAGCCTAGAGCAGGCTCAGCAGGACATGAGGGCTACTCCAATTGTGTGCCATGCTGAAAGGCATGCCGTTTTTGTACAATAAAACTAAAACACGGGAGCTCCAGAGACACAGATTCGGGCAAATGAAAGGAAATTTTAGCTCTATGGAAACAGGTTATAAACTAGGGACCTTGTAAATTTCTGTCTACTGGCAATCCTTAACTGTGTACATATATGCTGTACACAGTGGTAGCCAATAGTCACGTGTGACTACTGAGCACATGAAATGTAGTTAATCAAAACTGAGGCGTGTGGTAAAGATAAGATATTGGATTTTGAATAGTATTTTAAGACATAAAATACCTCATTAAAAATGTTTATACTGACTGTCAAAATAACATTTTACCATAGTGACATACATATTAAAATTAGTTTCACCTGTTTCTTTTTACTTTTTTAATGTGGCTAATGGAAAAATTTTAGATTACATATTGGCTCCTGTTTTATTTCTATTGGACCAGCACTTGTCTAGATCACTGATTCTCAAAGTGTGATCCCTAACTACTTGAAAACTTGTTTGAAATGAAAATTCTCAGGCTTCACCCCAGGCCTACTAAGTCAAACATTCTGGGGTTGAAGCCCAGCAACTTAGCTCCTCCAAATGGTTCTGTTATATTCTAAAGATTGAGAAACACTAGCCTAAAATCTAGACTCCTAACTCTGTGGTTTTCGATTATGGCTGTACATTAGAATCACCCGTGGACATTTTCAAGTTTATCTATAACCGGGTCCCACTGCCTGAGAGTCTGGTATAGCTGATCTAGAAGAGGCCCAGGTACTGTATTTTTTCCAAAGCTTCCTAAATGTGCCGGCAAGGTTGAAAACCACTGAGCTAGATGAAGAGCTGCTGTACACAGGATGCAGGTACTAAATTACACAAGGTAATATGTGAATACCCTTCCATCATTAAAATCCCAGGATCCTAAAAGCAAAATAAAGATTAAAAATTAAAATAACTTGTTTAGCACAGAGATAAATGGTTAAAATTAGTGATTCTTTAATGTTTTCATTGTAGAACACTACTAATTAGTAATGTTAACTGAGGGCCACGTTTAGTAAGATGCAACTAGATACAGCCCAGACAGATGCTAGTATTGTACTGCCTAATCCAATTCGAGATTCTTTTCACACTATAGCCAATCATGTTTTTAAGGACAACACCAAGGTTAAAATATTTCTTTCCTGTTTTGAAACTGAATTTAATTTATGTGGGTCCTCCCTCCAGACAACATGACAAATACGGAGGCGGCCGTATTGGCATGGCAAAACCCTGTAAGTAGCTCCGTGACTAATCTATGCTAAACTGACGCAACTCACGTAAAGGCTACCTTAGAGGATACCAGCTAATTTATTCCCAGGTGCCCAGAGGTTCCAGGATGTTCTAAGTACCATACCGCCTACAATGAATATGCCTCTATAGCAAGATGCTATGTCAGGTTACTCAATATTGCAATCAGACCAGAATGGAAAGACAGAAGAGTGGAGGCTGTCAACTTTTACCATAACTTTATTATATTTTGCCAAGAGTACTCAATAAATATTAATAAAGAATCTGTTGACACCTACTAAGCCATCACATACACAGGGAACCCCATCCACTGCACAGTGATAAAGCTTGTTGTCATATCCAAAAGCACCACAACACTAGAGAGCTGAGCCACAGCCCATCTCCTGGTCCCCATGGGAAGAATGTGTGAACAGAAAGGGGTGAGCCTCACGGAACCCACACAGAAGGAATTATCATTATCATTTTACCTAACATTGTCTCAAAAATAGGGACCTCGGAAGGGAGAGACATGAACCCTCCTCTGGCCTCTGCAGGCTCTCTGCCAGCATTTTACCCTTCTACCCTGATACTCCTGAGTCCGAAACAACTCCTCTCTCTCCAAAAAAATAATGCGCTCCTGTGCCTTTACATGTATTACATGGTTCCTCAGCCTGGAATGTTCTCTTGGCATATTCCTATTGGTCCTTCATGACCCAGTCTGAGTATGACCTCCTCTGACAGGCATCCGTGTAAGCTTCACTGAACACTGGCTGAATGAATGAGAAGGCCTCCCTAATCGTTTCAGGGAGTGCGCGCCACTTCTCAATAGCACTATCATCAGCCACTGTTAAGAATATACCAAACTGAAAAAAAAAAAAAAAAAAAAAAAAGGAATATACCAAACTAATTCTTTATATCATTCATTCTCAAAGCGGAGCCCAGTTTGGGGGAGGGGAAGGTAGGTCTAAGACCCTTCCAGGGTATTCCTGAGTTCAAAACTAAGATGCTACTTATCTTTTGCACTCTTACTTTCTCACAAGTATACAGTGCAGATTTCCAGAGCCTACCTGATACATAAGGTTATCACTCTGACAGTTAATGGAATGTGTGTTTGTGTATTCTTGTTTCTAATTTTTGCTTTACTTTCAAATACAGTAAATATTGATAGCTATAACCCACATAAACAAAAGTTCTTTGGAGTTCTCAGTAATTTTCACGAGTTTGTAAAGGAATGCTAGGTCAAAATGTTTGAGCTCCCTTATTCATTCATCTCTTACTCGACTGTGAACTCCTTAAGTGTCTTAGTCATCAATGGATTCCCAGCTCTTGCTCAACCAATGTTTGCTGAATTAACTAAAGTATGTTCTCTTGGGGGCAGAACAGAGGGGAGGTAGTACCCCCAAAGTTTCCCATTGCGTTATGAAAGCTCTCTCAAGATTTTATAGTTCCCTGTGCTGCAATTCCTGCTCAGAAGCAACCTTCTGTTGAGTACCTCAGTTTCCAGGACACCCTGACATTGAGAATACCACATCCAGTAGAACAGATACGAGGAACTCAATCATTTGCAAGGAAGAGCCTCACTTCAATCCCAGTATAAAATACTCAACTGTAAAATATTTTACTTTATATAGCAGTGTCTTATGCTCGTTTGATTAGGATAAGGCAGGCCCAGAATGGTTTATAAACCATATTTAATGCAATCAAAGTACTAGGCTAAAAGCAAGACACAGCAAAGCATGTCTTTTTAACAGTAGTGACTCCACTAAAAAAAAATGTCCCTTTGAGAGGCCCTGCTGAGGGTGTACTTGGCCTCCATGATATTTTTATCATTCATTCATACAACAAAAACGCACTGCACGCCCTCTGTGTACTAGGCACTATGCTAGGTGATAGTGAGTAAAACGCAACCAAGCCAAGTGTCTAAGCACTAAAGAATGTAGGAAAGATGGGAAATATAAATTAGTGCCAGTTCATAAACAGTCTTGATCAATAAGCTACAATGTAATATGAAATCCAAAAAAAAACCACTTTCTTCCCTCTTTTCCACACTTAGTAAATAAAGCAATTCTGTATGGTCCTTAACTTCATCTTATTCCTCCCTCTGCCCTTTCTGAGTCCTCAAATGAAGGGAAGAACAGCAGCCAGGCTGTTACTAATATTGTCTCTTCCAGACTGACACACCCTGGCAACCGGACTCCCTCTGACCTACCCCTGCAATGAGGATGCTAACTGTTCTCCTCCCCTCTTTTCTTCTTCCTTGTTATCCATGCTTCGGGATCCATATCCCCTTCCCTTTCCCCATTTTCTCCCTCCCACCCCACTTATTTAGCTCGTGTTCCCTAAAAAAGCTGGCCCTAGATTCCAGTCTAAGTCTCAAGCAGGTGAGGGTAAGCATCAGAGGAGAAACTGAGGCCCACAGAAGGCAGAGCTAGAGAAGTTACGTTCAGTTCAGTAAACAACAGGCTCTCAAAGACCTAATTTCCCAAGTGTAAAAGGAAGGCAACACCCAACAGTAGGAACTCAAAAGGGACAGGGTTATACCGAGCGGGGCTTCGCCTCTTTCTCCTTGTCTCAGCGTTTTTCTGATTGCCCTACGTGCTGTCCTGCTCTTCGAGGGATCTGCTCCATCTCATCCCTCCAGGTCTCAGCTTAAATGTCACCTTTCAGAGAGGCCTCCCTGGGCACCCATCTAAAGGAGACTTGCTCCAGTGCTATCTGTTAGGGCCACTTCAGTTTCCTCGAGGCCTCTGTCACCATTAGGTCAATTTGGGATTACTCGAGCGTCCCGAGGGGAGGGACCCCCTCCCCCACCCCGCACTGGGAAGCGGTGGCGCTCGGCGCCGCCTGAATGAATGAGTGGACGAGAGCGGGCGACAGTCGCCATGCCGGCGCGTCCCCCGGCGCCGCCTCCCGCGCTCCCGGGCCCGCCTCACCCGTCCCCCGGCACCTCCCGCAGCTTCAGCCCCAGGGCCTGCAGCTGGTTGGCGAAGCTGACGAACTCCTCCTCGCAGCCGCCGCCACCGCCGGACTCCGGTCGGTTCCGCCGCTCTTTGGCCAGGGCCCGGCGCGCCGCCCGCTCGTCGCGCTTGCGCTCGGCTTCGGCTTTCCGGCTGCCGCTTCCCGGCCGGCCCTTGGCCGCCTGCTTTCGGGACATGGCCGCGCCGCGCGGCCCGCAGCTGCAAGAGGAAAAGCCGCAGGACCGCGGGGCGGCTGTCTCAGGTACCAAGAAGGCAAGCGGCGCGGGCGACGGAGCCCGGCGACGGCGACGCGGCCACCGCGCCTGCGCGGGCGCCGAGCGCCCGCGTCACGTGGTGGGCCCCGCCCCCTCTGCGCGGCCCTGTGGACAGGCACCATAGAGAGCTCGCCTGGGAGGGCCAGAGGGGCACCGACCTTTGTTGGCTCGGCTCTTCCCCCCGGCGGTGGGTGGTGCTCTGAGTGAGGAGCAGGTGGCAGCTGAGAACGAGGCAGGGAAAGGTCAAGGAGAGAAAGAGGAGGATTGAAAAGTCGGAGACCAGAGCAGCGACAAAAGTAAGGAAAGAAAGGAAACTAAAAACGTTTAGCTCTACTTATGAGCCTACAATTGAAGTAGGCCCGTTCACCTGGCTCAGTCGTGTTTAATTATCCCCATATTACGGGAAACTGGATCTGAGAGGTTAAGGAATTTCAAGAAGATCACACAGCAAAGAAGCAGAGCTTTGTCCTGGCTCCAAAGCTCATACGCTTTGTTTAATTAATCTTTCCCCTCTCTACCATCCTCATAACTCAAGAGAGAGGTTGCCCTTGTCCAAAAATTCTGCAAACTCCGGGAACCTGGATTCCAATCAAGGGTGACCCATCTAGGTTTGCCTTGAAATAAGGATTCCCTGGGACACAGGGCTTGCAGTTTTGAAACCGAGACAATCCTGGGTAAACCAGGATCATTGATTACTCTAATTCACACCCACCTACTCTGGAACCTAACCCCATCTGTAACCCCCTGTCTCCTGCAATAATCCCTTTGTTAAAGGCAAACTGAGACACATCAACATTTTCAAGGGTTTATTTTGAACATACATCATTGGAATGGAGCGGTGCCAAACCAAAGGTGGTTGGGGACATTCCTCCAACAGTAGCTAGGGGAGAGGGTTTTTTAGAGAAGACGGGAAGCTAAGCAAGGAAATTTGATTGGCTGTAGCATGCACCATTGACTTATTTGGGAAAACCTATTTGACTGTGCCTGGTTCTTAAGTTTCATTCTCTGAGATTTGAGTGCATTGAGTCTGGCTTAGGTTCACTTTTTTAGTTACAAGGCTTTACGGCCACCTTGGTCTAATAGATTTCTGGTTCGGTTACCTTAACGCCCTCTCCTCTCTCATCGAAGCCCCTCTTCTTTTCTCCTCCCCTTCCTGTAATCAAGCTACTGCCTTCTCCTCATGGCCCTCTAAACCAATCTCGCCATCCCTGGGAATGTTCCTAATGTTTCTGGTAATAATTATCTTCTCACTCTACCTACAAGTTCCTCTTGGGTCATGGCCAAAACCAGCATCTGCATGCTCAGTGTCAACCAGCATCCGTATTTATCTTCCATCAGGAACTCTCATCTCAGGACTCATCCCAAGTCCTTAGAGCCATGGCGGGGCCATCTTGGGGATAAACACGATTGGGTGTATGTCTAGAAATATGTCTTCGGCTTTGGTGAGGAGAATGAGTAGGCCGGATGTCGCATGGGAGGCTCCAAAGACGGATGACAGCAATGTGATGCTGGGTCTAGGACACGACGCTGGGTCTGGGACGGAGGGGAAGTGAGGGAGATTGGAAAGATAGGTTCACATGCTAGCGAAAGCACATAGAAGGGAACGGGACTGACTTGTCTTGGAATGTTTCACATGCTTCACTGAAGTCCCTGAAATTCTTCCACGACAGACCCTTCTTTTGTTCTCAGGAAGAAAGAGTGTGAATTGTGCCTGGACCCGCCTTTTCTTGCACAGACATTCCAAGGTCTGAGATGACCCCTCTGCTGTGTTCAGTAAGGTGGGGGGTGGGGGCGGGCAGTGCCGGGAGTGCAAACCCCTGGACAGGCTGGCAGAGACCCAGGTTCCCATCTGGGTCTCTCACCGATAGATATCACCGTCTGGGTGGATTGGTTCCGCCACGTCCCAAGTTCCTTTTGCTCATCTGTAAAATGGCAATAAAAACAGCAAAGACCAAATGCAACAGTGATGACGGTAATGACAAACTTCTGTGGGATCACTGTGTGCCTGGCACTGCTCTCATTGCTTTACAAATACTGTCTTGTTTAATCATTACAACAACTCAATGAAATATGTCCTGTCTGAGGCACAGAGAGGTGAAGTAACTTGCCCGGAGTCATGAAGTGACAGAGCCAGAATTTGAAGCCAGACCATTTCACTCCAGACTATGTGCCCCTTTTTTTTTAAAGTAGGCCCCACACCTACCATGGGGCTTGAACTCACGACCCCGAGATCAAGAGTCCCACACTCTACTGACTGGGCCAGCCAGGTGTCCAGGACGATATGCTCTTAACCACTGTATCATACTACACACATATCTCCTTGCAAACTGCACAAAACTCTACATAACACACAAAGCCATTTCATTATTAGCTTTCTTTTCCCCACATCCGTCATTCATACAGTCTTTCTACCACCTCTGTTGTCACATATCACTGTTGTCCAATCTTCTATTTAAGTTTTTCTGTATTAAAGCAGATTTATAATGATTTAGAGCCCGATAGGCCTGGATGTCCATCCTGGGTTCACCTTAGGTGGAGTGATTTAACTTCTGAACCTCAGTTTACTATTCTGTCAAACAGCCATGATGACGTAGGAACGGGAGGGAGAGTTGTAAGCTTTAATAGAAACGTAAAGCCTTGGGGCGCCTGGGTGGCTCAGTCGTTAAGCGTCTGCCTTCGGCCCAGGTCAGATCCCAGGGGCCTGGGATCGAGCCCCGCATCGGGCTCTCTGCTCGGCGGGGAGCCTGCTTCTCCTGCTGCCATTCCCTCTGCTTGTGTTCCCTCTCTCACTGTGTTTCTCTCTGTCAAATAAATAAAATCTTTAAAAAAAAAAAAGAAACGTAAAGCCTCAGGCTCACCAACTTAACGAAGTCGCTTGAACATTCCTGTGTGGTGGGAAGCTCGCAGGAGCAAGGCAAAGTCTGGCACTGCAAACTTCAGAAACCAGAAGAGGAAGGCTTGTCTTCACGAAACATATGCAAATGCAGGACGTGTGCAAATAGTGACAGAAATGCAAACACTTGCCCTTCTCATAAAATTCTTTTCTTCCAGAGGCCTGTGGCCTTTTGGCCCATGCCTAGAATGTGGAAGGAGCTAGTTTCTCTTCCCTCAGCAGAGACCTGCGTTAGACAATGTCTCCCTTTGAGTGCAAAGGAATAGTGCTTATACGTTCTATCGAAAGGCCAAAGGGAAGAAGGACTTGTGCGCTAAATGAATGCTCTACCAGCTTCATCAGAGTTAATTCAAAGACTCATGAAACCTCACTGGGGGGCACATAGGAGTCCCCCCTTCTCTGCAGGGGACACATTCTAAGACCCCCCAGCAAGTGCCTGAAACCGCAGAGAGTACTGAGCCCTGTATATACTGTTTGTCCCTATGCACACAAACGTGTGATAAAGTCTAATTCATGAATTAGGCACAGAAAGAGATTAACAATAATAATGATTAATGCCATAGAACAATTATAACAAGATACTGTAATAAAAGTTACGTGAGGGGTGCCTGGGTGGCTCAGTTAGTTAAGCGTCTGCCTTCCGCTCAGTACATGATCCCAGTGTCCTGGGATTCAGCCCCGGGTCTAACTCCCTGCCCAGTGGGGGAGGGGTCTGCTTCTCCCTCTCCCTCTGCTGCTCTTGTGCTCTCCCTCTCTCTCTCTCAAATACATAAATAAAATCTTTTTAAAAAAAAGTTATGTGAACGTGGTTCCTGTCTCTTTCAAAATATCTTGTATTCACCCTTCTTGTGATGACGTGAGATGATAAGATACCCGTGTGATGAGAGGTAGCGAGGTGAAAGTGAATGACCAGGCATATGACGTAGCTTTAGGCTACTTTTGACCTTCTGACAATCCATTAACATCCTCAAGGGTATCATCTGCTTCTGGACTGGAGTTGATAGCAGGTAACTGAAATTGTGGAAAGCAAGCCATTAATGGGGGGGGTGGGGCAGAGACTACTTGCGAAGTGGTTTTTTTTGGGTTTTTTAAGTATGATTAGCAGAATTTTAGTAAAGAAATGCAGCTCTAGGACTTGTCAGAACCTACCGTAAAGGGTATATGAACTCTCACACACTGCAGTTTGGAGGTAAAGTAGTCTGGACACTCTAGAGGGCAATGGGGCAGTCCCTGGTAGCAGTTTAAATGTCTGATGACCCAGAGAGGCCACATCTCATTACCCATTCTAAAACAAATCTTGGCAGACGCGGAGTTAAACCCATTAAGGCAGGATGGTAGGTAAAAGCCAATAATTAGAAACAATGTAAATATCCATCCATAGGAAAATGGCTTCTTAAATTACAAAGCAGCCATTTATTAAATACTTTGCAACAGTTTAAAAGGATGAGGGGGAGGGAAATAGGGGTGGTCTAGAACTCACATACATAGCTCTCCCGGACATGTGGGCAAATGAAAAACCACAAGGCAGAACAATACATTCCAAGTAGCCTTTACCTAAAACACGAAAATAACATAAAACAAAACAGAAGAACTGTATTTTCTGCAGGTATATATATGGACTGAAACATGTAAAAAAAAAAAAAAAAAAAAAGGTCTGGAAAGATAAATACCAAACTGGTAAGAGTAAGGAGGGAGGGAAGAGTGAAAAAGACCTTATCTTTATAGGGTTTTTTATTTTGTTTTGTTTTTTAGGGATTTTATTTATTTATTTGACAGAGACATGGCGAGAGAGGGAACACAAGCAGGAGGAGTGGGAGAGGGAGAGGCAAGCTTCCCACCGAGCAGGGAGCCCGATGTGGGGCTCGATCCCAGGACTCCGGGATCATGACCTGAGCTGAAGACAGACGCTTAATGACTAAGCCACCCAGGCACCCCTGCTTTTTTTTTTTTTTAAATAAGGGCAGTGTGATTGTGTATGATATATATAATCACATTAAATTATTTTTACTAGACTAAGAAAATCTATTCTTTCCTTCAAATGTCTTTTCTCTCAGTCATTCTTTGTTTCTGCATCTTTTTGTTTTATGTTTTTGTCCCTCGTGTGTGTGTGTGTGTGTGTGTGTGTGTGTGTGTGTGTGCGCGCGCGTGCGCGGGCGCACGCACTGCACATGAAGGGGCAGGGAGGAAGCTTTGTCCCTCTGTCTGTTTCTCCATTTGTGGCTCCCCCTCCCAGTGCTGGTTGGTCCCGCTGCCTTCCTCTCTCCATCCTATTCCCCTCCCAGACCTTATCCTCTTTCTCTGGACTTCCAGCGCCCCTTTGTCTCACTCACTTAGCATATGGTGGACCAAAAGGAAAAGAGCTTGGGACTGGTCAGATTGAAACATATCCAAATTCCATTTCTGCACCTTAAACCTGTGCAACCAGCAATGTTTTCCATAATCTTTCCAAGCTCCAGTTTCCTTATCTGGAAAATGAGGATAGTCACAGCTTCCTCCCAGAGTTGTTCTGAGACATCAAGATCACAACCCTAACAGGGTAGTCACCTAAGTCCCTAAACACTGGTTTCCTTTCACCTCTCTCCCTTACCTCTCTTTGGTCCTACCTCCCCATTGCCCGATCTCTCCACTTTCCCTTCAATGACTCTGAGCTATATACTACAACATACTGAAATATATAGATATACTAAACTATTTATCTATATAAAAAGAGTAGTTAAAATTGTCCAGCATTCTTTTTTCTAGCAACTAAATGGAACACTCACTGCTTTTGTGGGGAAAGAAAAACATCAGGTTTTAGTTTTATGTGACCCTTGCTTGACTTCTCTACTCTATCCATGGCCCTTGATGGGGGGAGAAGGTCATGGAGTATGGGAATGGGGGTCTTAGTCCCTGGGCTAGATTTTAGATGCTCACACTTGTGCTATGACTTCGCTGGTCCTTGAGGGGCAGTATTTATCTTTACGGCTCCATGACAATTTCTTTGTTTGGTCTATCTGTGCTAGAGATCCTAATTGCCCGCGGAGTCTGTTGTTAGAGTTATCCTGTGTAATCTACCTATGCCGTCAGCACCTGCACAAGGACTGTGCCCTGTGGCCACATCAGCCCCACCAGTGCAGGGACAAGGAGCCCTGTGCCAAAGGGCACACAAGGGGGCAGCAGAAAGACAGCTTTCTCTCTTGCTTCTCAATCAGGACACATAGCAGTGTTTCAGATATGAAAATACAGCATGTTCATGGGAGGGTATGTTGGAATTAAAGAATAACAGAAAAAAAGAAATCATCTATAATCCCACTCTGAGAGGTAGTGACCATAGCCATGTTTGTGCATATGGGCTTCAACATATAAGACAGCTGATAGCCTGTCATTTCTAACCCACAGAAGTGACAATTTCATGTGGTTTAACCTAATATTTCCTCCCACCTTTTCTGTCTGGCAAACATAATGCACTTTTAAATACAAATTCAAGATGGGATTATATACACATATGTTTGTGTATGTTTAAAGTCTGCCTTTTAAAATGTACTATTAGTGATAGGGGCACCTCAGTGGCTCAGTCGGTTAAGCATCTGCCTTCAGCTCAGGTCATGCTCTCAGGGTCCTGAGTTTGAGCCCCACTCAGCAGAGAATCTGCTTCTCCCTCTCCCTGCTCTTGTATGCTTGCGCGCGTGCTCTCTTTCTCTCTCTCTGTCTCCTTCTCAAATAAATAAATAAAATCTTTAAAAAAGAAAAAAGAGATATTAATGATAACAAACATGTCTGTTTACGCTAGCATGCCTAATACTGCTGCCTTGAGAAATGGAATGTCACATATACAACTGAAGCCCCACAGATGCCCCTCCCCAGCGGTCACCCCTCCTTATCGCCTTGAGGTAGCCATTCTCATAAATCTGGTGTTCATCAGACCTAGGTTTATATCACGCAGTACACAGGGTTGTTTAGCATTTTTAACTTTATATAAATGATACCAAAGTGGATATATCATCCTGTGACTTGTATACCTTATTAGACATTATATTTTTGGAAATGTATCCCTATCGATACATACAGCTTTTGCTGTATGTCAGCTTGTCATTGTCAATTTTTTGCTATTAAATATACAGATTCACTATCTGCCTCTCTCCACTAGGCTGGGCCTTTCCGGGCTGGGACTCTGTCAGTTCTTAGTGGCTGGAGAAGCCCCACAGGTGGGTGTCGGATAAATGGATAAATGCAGGAAGTAAAAGAGTAAGAACCCTGTGCTAGAAAATCTAGCCTCCTTTGTTAGGGACCCAGGACAGAGCACCCTGATGACAAGACAGGCAGACGTCAAGGCTGAACGGAACACTTTATTCAGAGGTCACCTCCCTGGTGCCAGACATGGAGTGCTAGCTAGTTCTGCCCAGAACTTGCAGGAGAGGAGCAGCAGCATCAAGAAAAGCTTCTGGAAGGTCCTGAGCCCACTCCTGAAAGAGGACGAGGTCCCTTCCACCATCACAACCAAAAGCCCACATTTTCAGATAAAGTCAATAACATGGTCTCAGGATTCTCTAGTTCTATTCATCTCCAACTTTTTCAGACAGTTCTAATCTCTGGGGGGTAGAAAATAGCATTGCCAGGGCCTTGGAATGCAGGAAACCAAAAACACAAAGAAACATGCAAAAAAAAAAAGTCCTTTGATAGTTAAAATCTTCCTGACCCCGATGAGTTTAAAGTTGGCCTATAAACTGAGCTATAAAACAGAGGGATAACCATAAACCACAGGGACAGTGAGACATAGTGGCCAAAGCTGAGGGGCCCTGGAATCAGACAGAGCCAAGTTAGAATCCTGACTCTTCTACTTCCCGAACGTGTGACCCTGTGCTAGAGAGCTAACCTTGTCTAATTTCTGTCCCTTTATCTGCTAAATAGACACACCACCTGGCAAGCCGATGGGTATAAACTACTTGGTTTGCTGCCTGATGCACATGCTATAAACAGGAGCAACTTTTAGTAGTAAGCTGGGTCGGCGGGGAGCTACCATTGACTATTGAAGCCGCCCATGGT
>CM053606.1:11883679-11913102 GCA_028646535.1 Procyon lotor | reverse complement strand
AAGAGCTTTGATGGTGTGCAAGGTCTGGAGCTGGAGGGTGTATTCATGATGCCAACCAATACCACCGCACTTGCTAATACAGCCTCGAGGAGTTGGGAGAAGTGAATGAGCGTGTCTCCCAAAGCCGGTCAAAGCGATTGCTGGCTGAACGTAACCAAGGACGGGGCTCTGAATGCTATCAAATGAGCCTCATGAGATTTTGACCCCTTGCCCTTTCTCACCCTTCCAGAAATGCTAGGTTTGGGTTTTTTGTTTTTTTTTTTACTGTACTGGATGTTTTATTTTGGGGAATATCAGTAACTATAGGAAGAGGAGTATTAGGCTCCTTGGATGTAATAGATTTGTGTTGTGAAAAAAAAAAATTTTTTTAATTGCCGGGGATACAGAATAAAAGAGTCTTGCACAGCAATGCAATCTCTCTCCTCCTTGGGCTCAGAGTCTGCTGTGGAACTTGAAAATCAAGAGCTGCACCCAGAAAATAAAACATCTTTTCTCTTTTTACTTCCTCTTCCCCTAGGACAATTCTTCTGTGATAGGGTTTCTACAAGGCTTTTAGCTACCGGGCAACTAACAGGGAAGAAAAGAACTATATGCCTCATGTTTTCATCCACTTTAAAATGAAGTAATGAGTATACAGCTCCCAGCACAGGAAATGACACACAGTAGAAATGTGACAAATCATCCTGGTCTCCGTTTAGCTCATTTAACTCCTATTAGCTCACTGTCAGCTATGACATGATTGATAGCTTATCTCAGCCATAATACAAATGACTTAAATGGTACTATTTTCCCCATTGGGTAAATAAGAATACAGAGGCTCAGGACGTTCAAATATATAGCATTATTTTTAGAAAGATTATTTACTTATTTATTTGAGAGAAAGAGAACGGGGGGTAGAGGGGGCAGAGGGAGAGAGATACTGAAGCAGACTCCATGCTAAGCGAAGAGCCCAAATCAGGGCTGAATCTCACAACCCTAAGATCACCTGAGTCAAAACCAAGAGTCGGGCACCCAGCCGACTGTGAAACCCAGGCATCACAAATATATAGCATCATTATGTCAGTAGATGTCTGGTACATGTTTTATCTCATTTAATTCTAACAACCATATAAGAATGCATGAGATTTGGGGCACCTGGGTGACTCAGTGGGTTAAAGCCTCTGCCTTCGGCATGAGTCATAATCTCAGGGTCCTGGGATTGAGCCCCACATCAGGCTCTCTGCTCAGTGGGGAGCCTGCTTCCCTCTCTCTCTCTGCCTGCCTCTCTACCTACTTGTGATCTCTCTCTGTCAAATAAATAAATAAAATCTTTAAAAAAAAAAAAAGAATGCATGAGATTGGTATTATTGTACCCATTTTTCAGGTGAGAAAATAGGCTCAAAGAATATAGGCAACTCTCATTCTTTGACATTCTTTAATACTTTTGTGTGTGCCAGCCTCTGTGCCAGGGTGCTGGAAATCAACAATAAACAATAAAAACACATTCCTTGCTCTCATAGAGTTCACAGTCTGGTGTGAGATATAGCCAGAAAAAGAGGCAATTTCTAGTATGGTAAACTTGAAAATCTGATAGTATGGAATGCTATCAGAGCACAGAGGAAGGGTCACCTAAGTCAGAATTGGGAGAGGAGATGAGACATGAAGCATTTTAATTTAGGTTAGATATAAATTAGGATGTGACTTGTGGATAGGATTTAGCTAGAATGGGCATTGTGGAAGAATGTTCCAGAAATAGGGAACCACTCGGGCAGTTTCACCATTAGGTACCTGAGCCTGATTTCTTTCTATTTCTGCAGCCTCTGCAGAATTGTCTCTGGAAAATTTTCAATCATTTTCTTCTAATACAACCTCCATTCTATTCTGTTTTTCCTTCTGAGACTCTTATTAATGCCAAATTGGACATTCTATGTCACTTACCTCTTCTGTAGTTCATACCTTTTTGATTCCCTATTTTTTTTTTTTGAGATTTTCTTTACTTGTCTTATAGTATATGCTGTTAATCCTTTCTTTAGTTGTGCTTAATCTGATGTTAAACCTAACCATCACATTCCTAGTTTGGATTCTTATATTTTTTAGTTCTAGAATTTCTATTTGGTTCTTTCTAAAATCTGCTATATCACTTTTTATCACTTCCTGTTTCCTAACCAAATTTTCCAGCTTAGGTTGTATCTCCCTGAACACAGTAAGTGTTGTTGTTTGTTGGTTTCAGATCATTCTTACAATGGTAGTCCCTATGGGTCTGTTTCTGTTATCTGTTGTTTCTGTAGACACTTGCTCACGGTGTCTTGTCTTTTAGTGTGCCTAGTTATTTTTAATTACTTGTTGCATATTGTATTTTTAAACATATTTGTTAAAATAATTTGAGGCCTAAAATGATGTTATGTTCTTCCAAAAAAAAAGAGATATTCATTAGCTCATTAGCATCTATCAAACACCTGAGGGTACTACCTATCCAGGACAATTTAATCAAATTCAAAACATTGAGGCTTTCTGGGCCATTCTAATGACTCAAAGACTAGTTAGCTATAGTCTGAGCTAGAGCTGGTTTAGTTCCACTTCACATTTTCTCCTACCACACAGCACTTTTGAGTCTCAGCTAAAAATGGAAATGGTTTACCAGATCACTACCCTTGATGGGCTTCAAAATCCTACTTTAGTTCTAGCTCTGAGAGACTGCCAAAGACAGCTCAGTATTTCAGCTGTTTATTTGATACCAGCAAGTATTCCTGAGCAAAAGTGACCCTGAATGTATGGCTCACCTCTCTAGGATCCTATCTGTTCCCAGATCTCAGCCAATCTTTGCTATCTTTCTAGATCTTTGATACTATGAAGATGTTTTTGTATTTTATACAACTCATTTAAGTATCTTCAGCTTTCAGCCATTACTGAATACAAAATCTTAAGAATACTAATGTGCCCAGAGATCTCAAATTTTCTGAGTAGTAAAGTCAGGCTTGGAAAAAGATCTGTTTGAATCCTAGATTCTTTCTTCTACACTGCACTGCTCAATCCAGAAGATAATGCTATTGGTAGACAGATGATAGATAGATAGATAGATAGATAGATAGATAGATAGATAGATAATAGATAAAACTAACACTTACTAAACCCCTAGTCTGTAAGGCACTTTGTTCAAAGAGCTTTAAAGTTCTAAACTCATTTAATCTTCACAACAATCTTATGAGTTAGGTACTACCATTATTCCCATTTTACAGATGAGGAAATTGAGGCACAAAAAGATCAATAAACTCATCCAAAGTCATACAGCTAGCAAGAATTGAGCTAAAATTCAAACCTGAGTCCAACTCCATAGCCTATGCCCCTAACTACAAAGTTTTAAACAAAACTTTCCTACTGTCAAGAACCTCAAAACCACAGATCCTACTGAATAGATTCAGACACAAATAACAATTCTAGGACTATTGGTTTCTCCAAGAGTGAGTTTCATACTATTTTCACCTACACCTGCCTAAGTCCATATAGAACAAAGTTACTTCCAGGTATCAGGAAGGGTTGCTCTGAAAACAAATCTTCAATTCTATAAACAACAACCATCCTCATCACCTCCATCAGATGGTGTTCTCCAAGGGAGACCAGAAGTGTTCACAGGCTAATCAGTGCTCCCACCAACGTCATAAGTTGAAAAAAGGGTGAGGCAGTAAAGGGGAAAATGTTTTATTGTCTCCATTTTGCAAAGGCAGATTCCAAGCCAAAGAGGATGAGTCATCCACAGAGATCAGAATCCAACACCCACTCTGTTCCACCCCTCTGAATTCCCTCCTACACTGGGGGACTTTACCCCATAAAGAAATCCACTTCACTTCCAAGAAATATGCAAAGTAGACTCTGGGTCACCAGGGAGAGGGCAGTGGGAGACAGATGCATGCAAGATCTGTGAGTCTTCCTAGGAATTAGGGGATCTCATATCTTGAATTTTTAAGACATTAATAACCATCCAAATTACTATTAACTGAGCATTCACCACTAGGCCAAGGCACCTGTATGCATTTTTTAAATCCTCGGACAATCCTCTAATGAAGATAATATTCTTATTCTCACTTTCAGATTAGGAAACTGAGTCCCAAGAAGGACCTTGTGGCAACTTGCCATGGCCCCCTAGTTAGGAAGAAGCAGCCCTTTGGTTTGACATTCTGAAATCAGTGATCTTCCACTGCCTTTCTTTCCCCACCTCCAGACATGTTTCTAGGTTCTGAGAGACAGAGTGGGGACACAGGGCTTCCTTGGGGCCTGGGTTCACCAAGAGTCACAGCTGAGGGAGCTGAACCCCAGAGCAAAGGACACCAGGAAGAGGAGAGGGTTTGTCTGAAAACAGCAGGGTGGGTACAGACTGATGTGTTTGTCAACATGACAATCGGGACACACCTGGAAACACCTGCTCCACCCCCCCACCCCCCACCCCCGCCATGGCCGCTAATGGGGCAAGTGCCGCCAGGTCATGTTTCCAGTTATTCTCTTCTCATTTCTTCAGAGTTGTACAAAGGCCAAGACCCATCAAAGGAGCTCCCAAGGATCCCTATCTCCATCTTATCTGATAATGAAGCTTCAAATATATTTTGGCACTAATACCCACCCACTGGGAAGATCTTTGTCACCACAAGGAAAGCACGGCCCCAGGTTCATGAGCTGAGCAGCTTTGGAAGGGAATCCCTGCCCCCAAATACTTCTCTTACCTTGACATATCACATTGACTGGAATTCCACCATCAGAGTTGTTCTCTTTTGCTGAAAAAATAGTGAAACCTCTTTCGAAATGTAAACGTTCCCAGAAAGGGTCCTGAATTTCTGTCAATCTTAATTTTTTTTCTCCCATAAATATTTCTTTTCCCAGACTTTTAGAACCTACTACCATCTGTCTGCTGAGAGTCTGACCCACAAAAGGTCCCCAATAAATATAGTAGCTGTTTGTCATCTGATAAATGTTCAAAAATGACTAAACAAAGAAACAAGTAGCAGCCTAAAATTAGAGAAGAAGCTCAAAGAGATCCATCTTTCCGATCTTTCTTTCTCTGTTTTTTTAAATGGAGTTTAACATACAGCAAAGTTGCATTAACTTGTTCTTTGGAGGGAATACATATGAGTTTTACAATGTTCCACAAAAAATACTATGACTAAAGGTACTTCTGCACCAGAGCAATTTTTAAAATCACAGGATTCAGGGGATGGGTCTTGCTGGCATTCATTAATACTTTAGAATAAACTGTTTTATGAAGCTGTCTTTCCTCAAACACCTTTCCAGGTGTCTCGGCATCAGCAAGAAAGCATATGGAAATGGCTCAGTACACACTCTGGTACCAGAAAATAAGCTCAGAATATATTGCAATTGATATTTTGGTATTTGGTGACTTGAGCTTAGAGACTTTTTAACATTTGGTCTAGAATATCTTAATACCATCTAATTCTGTCTCTTAAGGAGCAAGAACTCTGCTGGAGCAGAAAGTGGGAGAGGAGAGAAGCCACAGGCTGGAGCTCCATCAGTAAAATTGATGGGCACTGCTAGGTGATTTTTAGCTCCCTTTTCTAGTACTCTGTGATGGGAGAGTAGTAGAGAAAAAAGAGGGTATGTGTTGGAAAGGAGTGGTCTGAAAGGCTAGAGGAAGGTGCTGAGCCCCTGAGGGCTATGTTGCTTATCTCATTTATCATAACTAGTCTACAGATCCTGCAACACAAAGAGCGGGAGGGAGAATAGCGACTGTAGAGAGACTATCCTGTCATCCCAGTCTGGATTTCCCACTACAACCTCATCTCTTCCAGATCTATGCCAAGCAAACAACATGGTGCCTTTTCAAGAGACAAACCCTCTCCTCTTCCTGGTGTCCTCTGCTCTGGGGTTCAGCCACAAATGTTTGTTGGCTCAAACATAATTATGCTTTCATTTTAGAAAATAAGGGGGGAATATGGGGGGAAATAACCAAAAAGTATAAAGAAAAGAATAACCATCATTCATGAGCTTATTGCCAAGAAATACTAATAGAAAAAGATAAGTAACATTTATTGAGTGATTATCATGTCCTGTGCACTTTATATGCTCTGTCTCATTTAGTTATGTGCCTAACTACTGCCAATATTTCAGATTTTCTCCCAGGTTTTTTTTAATACAGGGTAAATGTTTTTGATGGTTGTACCTTTAAGCTCTTTGCATGTTTTATCACCACATTTCTCACTATTATTTCTTATAATCCCCACAACAGACTTGGGAGGTATCTGTTTTTTCTTCTGTTTTATAGATGAAATCACTGATGCTCTGGAGGTCAGTGATCTAAGGTCAAAGAACTAATAAATGGCAGGGCTGGGATTTGAACCAAGATTGAACTGGCAGTAACACCATGATTTTGTCCATTTCCTGCTCTCTCTCAGCTTCCGAGGTGTTCTTCCCTGTAGGATGTGAGTGAGGAGCAATGGGCTGAATGTTTCCAGAGGGTCCTAGTGACAGGACTTTGACACAGCACAAGGGTTAAACACATGTAAGGTTTGGATGTTACTGTAAATGTCCAAAGAGACCCTTAATTCCGGCCACCCATACATCCAATGAGATAGCCATCTGATACTCAATGACCCAACCAGAAAGCTATGGACAGTGCCAAGGGCCATTCAGGGCTGTCACCGTAGTAAGCAAGGACTAAGTTCCCAAGAACTGATGGCTATCACTTTTATCACTGCTTTAGTCAGTTCAGCCAGATAAAGGAGAGAACTTACCTATTTCCTAAGTCTAGGATTGCCAGACAAAACCCATAATATCCAGTTAAATTTGAATTTTGCCATTTGCTCAGCCACAGTCAGCATTATAGATGTACTTATATGTGTAAGTATGTGAAACATATACTAAAATATCTGTTCTAGGAACTTGGATGACTCAGTCGGTTGGGTATCTGACTCTTGGTTTCGGCTTAAGTCATGATCTCATGGGTGGTGGGATTGAGCCCTGTGTCAGGCTCCACATTCAGAGGGGAGCCTACTTTAAGATTCCCTCCCTCTGCTCCTCCCCCTACTCATGTTCTCTCTCTCTCCCTCTCTTTCAAATTAATAAATCTTTAAAAACTAAAAAAAAATGTATTATCTGTTCTTCATCTGAAATTTAAATTTAACCGGGTACCCTGTATTTTTATTTGTTAAATATGGCATCCCTAGAAAGAGGCCTCCCTTGGTTTTATTTTGTTTTATTTTTCCTCTCCCCATTCATCTTCAACTTCTACTTCTGTTCTTCTCTCCCACGATAAGCACCCAAATTGATTTTAATTAATATAAGTCCATCTAATTTACCTTTCATCTGTTTATTTTGATGTATACATAAATGTGAAACTGTTATTGTATGGATTTTTTTTTCTAATTCACACAATTGAATTGCACTATAAATCTCATTCTATTCCTTCTTTTTTTCCTCAACACTTTCTACTTGAGATCTACACATGTTGCTACATATACATCTGGACAATTAGTTCTGGATTCTACATAACATTTCATTGAAGCTATAGACCAGATTTTACCTAATAGTTCCCCAGTGGTAGACACCAAGAAAATGTCTACCTCCTGGCTCCAATCTGGGTCAGATTGTGTACACATATGATGGGTGTCAAATCGATCTTGTATTTATTTATATTTCTCTATCTTACAGAGGTGTATTAGAGAGTTTTTCAGAGGAGCATTCTTAGGAGTGGGATAGCTTGTTCGTACGATATACACATACATGATATTCAAACTATTTAACAACCATCGAGATGCAGGCACTGCCCACTCAGAATCGGCACTGCCCATGAGCCAGATTGGCACCCACAAGCTGGACATCTGCCTTGTGTATGCACAAAGAGTTTCACTAGTGCAACTAGAGTTACTCAAGAAAGGCTCTGCCAGTCTGCACTCCACCAGCAGTGCATGAAGATCCCCTTTTTTTCAAACGTCACCATTTGCAACTACTAGTTTTTCATTTTTGCTAAATTGATTGGTCGAGTTACTCTCATTGTTGTACTTATTTGTATTTCTCTGGTTATTTGTTCTTTTTCTTCATCTACTTTTTAGCCATTTGAGTTTCCCCTTTTTATCTACCAATTGCCTGTTCATGTTTTTTGCCCATTATTCTACTGAGTCTCCACACTTTTTTTCCTGCAGATGTATAGGAGTTTCTTGTATTGCCAAGGAGCAGGACTGTCCAATAGAAATATAGTGTGAGCCATGTATGTAATTAAAATTTTTCTAATAGCCACACTTAATAAGTAAAAAGAAACAAGTGAAGTTATTTCGACAATATATTTATTTAATTCACTATATCTAAAATATTATTTCAACGCATAACCAATTTAAAATTACTCAGATATATTACATAAAGTAGCGCTTTATGCATGCTAAGTCTTTGAAATCTGTTATCTGTTTTACACTTACAATGCAGTTCAATTTCTACTAGTCACAGGTAAAGTATTCAACGGTCAAATCTGGTTAGTGGTATATTCACCAGTGCAAGCCTAGAACCTAGACTTGAGATAATAATTCTCTGTTGGTTTAGGCTGAAAATATCTCCTTCTAGTGCATCCATCTGTTAACTTTGTTCATGATGCCCTTTGTTTAAAAAAAAGTTAGTTTATATGTAGCTAAGTCCAATTTCCCAGAAAATTGTGTTTCACACTCTTGTTTTTGAAATCCATACCCATGCCAATATGTCCAAGATATAGTCTTACACTTACACTTTTCTTCTATTAGCTTTATGGTTTTTTCTTTTGTAGGTAGATCTTAAATCCATGGGGGATTTTTTTTTCATATTGTAGGAAAGAGATTCAACTTCTTTTTATAGAGTGAGTGGTTTTCCCAACACCATCTGCTAAATAATCTATCCTCTCTCAACTCATTTGCAACCATGTCTATCACACATCAGCCTTCCACATATGTAGTCTGTTTCTGAGTTCTCTGTTCTGATATGTAATCATACCATAACCCTTGTTTTTTAACAACTGAGCCACCCAGACACCCCTTTTTTTTTTTAAAGATTTTTTTATTTATACGATAACCCTTGTTTTTTAAATACGATGATTAAATTGCAGAGAATTGGGGGGCACCTGGGTGGCTTAGTCAGTTGGTTAAGCATCTGACTTCAGTTCAGGTCATGATATCAGGGTCCTGAGATTGAGCCCTGTATCAGGCTCTGTGCTCAGTGGGGAATCTGCTTCTCCATCTCTCTGCCCCTCCCCCATTCATACACATTCTCTACCTCTCTCTCTCTCTCAAATAAATAAATAAAATCATTTTTTAAAAATTGCAGAGAATTGGGTAAAATGGCCTAAAGTCATCCAAACAGTGAGTGTTAGACTTAAGACTGGAAGCTGGGTATTTCTGATACTATTCCATTAGCACTGGATGAGGAGCCATGTAACAAACCAGACTACAGTGGCTGGAACAAAGGGATTTCTTTTTCTTATATCCCAAGAATTCTGGAGATAGACCATCCAGCACAAGGAGAGTGGTTCCAAGATACTGTCCAGGATCCAGGAGCCTTCTGTCTTTCCAACTAGCCATATTGGTGTGTGGTTTTTGTCCTCATGGTGGCAAGATAGCTACTGTACCTCCTAGAATATGTTCTCATTTCAAGAAAGAAGAAGGGGGAAGGGAGAGAACAAAGACAAAAATACACCAACTGAATCTGTGCCTTTTAATCAAGGTGATTGTTTTTCTGCAGGTATGACCAATAGATCTCTGCTACCATCTCCTTGGCAAAATAGGCCACATGCACATGCCTAGCTGCAAGGGAATCTGGAAAATAGTGGGGAAATATTAACTTTTTTGGCTGGGACGATTGCCACCTATTTTAGTCTGTTTGGACTATTATAACAAAATACCATAGACAGCTGACTTTAAAACATCAGAAATTTATTTCTCACAGTTCTGGAAGCTGGAAAGCCCAAGATCAAAGCTGTGGCAGCTTTGTTGTCTGGTAGGACTCCACTTTACAATTGAGGAGGAACCTCACATGGCAGAAAGGCTGAGGCCTATTTCATAAGGGCACCAACCTCATTTACAAAGATGCCGCCTCATGATCTAATCCCTCCCAAAGCTTCCCCCCACCAATGCCATCACATTGGGGATTACCCTGAAACCTTACGAATTTTGGAGGGACACAAACATTCAGTCCATAGCACTACCCAAATAAAACTTGGTTTCTGTAAAAAAAAATAAATGGAGGGGCACTTGGGTGCCCCACAGTCAGTTAAGCATCTGCCTTCAGCTCAGGTCCTGATCCCAGGATCCTGGGATCAAGCCTCTTGTTGGGCTCCTTGCTCAGTGGGGAGCCTGCTTTTCTCTCTCTCTCTCTCTCTCTCTCTGCCTCTCCCCACTACTCTCTCTCTCTCTCTCTCTCTCAAATAAATAAATAAATAAAATCTTTAAAAAAAATTAAGAAGGGGCACATAGGTGGCTCAGTTGTTAAGCATCTGCCTTCGGCTCAGGTTTTGATCCCAGGGTCCTGGGATGGAGTCTTGCATCAGGCTCATTGCTCAGCAGGGAGTCTGCTTCCCCCTTTCCAACTTCCCCTGCTTGTGTTCCCTCTCTCTCTGTCTCTTTCTCTCTGTCAAATAAATAAATAAAATCTTTAACATAAATATAAATAGATAGATGATAGATAGATAGATAGATGATAGATAGATAGATAGATAGATAGATAGATAGATAGATAGATAGATAAAATTAAGAAGTGGAGCATGGACACTGGACCGGCATCAGAATAGATTTACTGAAAAGCTAATAAAGCTTAAGCTTCAGGGAAACTCATTTGTCCATCCTCCTCCAATGCCCTCTATTTAATTTTTTTTTAATTTACTTTAAAGGTGAAGGAAGCAAGGGCAGAGGGATTAGCAGAGGGAGACAGAAAAGCAGACTCCATGGTGAGCATAGAGCCCAGCACGGAGCTCAATCCCACAACCCCAAGATCATGACCTGAGCCAAGATCATGACTTGAGCTGAAATCAAGAGTCAGACACTCAACGAACTGAGCCACCCAGGTGCCCCTGCTCCATATTTAATTTTATATACTTAGTTTCACATTCTTTTTCTTAACACACCTCCCCCCAAACTGCATAAACTTCAAGTTCCACAAAACCTGGATCCACAGTGGTTAAAGTCTCTGCCTTCAGCTCAGGTCATGATCCCAGGATCCTGGGATTGAGCCCCACATCAGGCTCCCTCCTCGGCAGGAAGCCTGCTTTTCCCACTACCATTCCCTCTGCTTGCGTTCCCTCTCTCGCTGTGTTTCTCTGTCAAATAAATAAAATCTTTAAAAAAAAAAAAAACAAAACCTGGATCCACCCTTGGTGGGCATCTAGCTGTGCTGGGCACATGGGCCAAAGCCCACATTCTCCTGATTGCTTTGCGTTTTTCTGGTTATAGTAGGTGATAGGGTGAAGGGTGTGCTTAAGGTTGCCCAAGTCAGGTACACATTTCCAACTAATGTCCCCAGGATCCACAACCACGCATTTTTTTTACCAAAACAAGGACCTGAGAAAAAATGTTATTCTAAGTAAAAGAGAACAATAATAACTGCCATTTTTGAGTGCCAACTACATGCTAGGCACTATGCTGGGAGTTTTCCCATATATTTTCTTTGGTTAATTCTTACTCCAACGCTTTGTAGCTCAGAGGGTTTAAGTAACTTACTTGCCCAAGGTCACAAAGTCTATAAGTAGCCAAATGAGAATGTAAACCTAATGTCAAACCTTTCCATGCTTTCTACTGCATTTTGGCTAAATGCTCCCGAAGGGCTTTGGGCTCACACAAGACTGTAAAATTAAGCAAATCAAAATACAGGTAAGTAATGAATAGTTCTTTGGCGTCAGTATTATTTGTTGCTTGTCTAAAGATCAAACTCAACTGACTCTCCTAAATATTATCTGCCAGTCCTAACTTTCTAGACAGTTACTGGTGCCATGAAATGAAGAGTTATAAAATTCTGTGCACATATTGTTCTTTTTTCTTTAAAATTATTATTTTTTTTAAGATTTTATTTATTTATTTGACAGAGAGAGAGGTCACAAGTAGGCAGAGAGGCAGGCAGAGAGAGGGGGGAAGCAGGCTCCCCGCTGAGCAGAGAGCCCGATGCGGGGCTCGATCCCAGGACCCTGAGATCATGACCTGAGCCAAAGGCAGAGGCTTTAACCCACTGAGCCACCCAGGCGCCCCTGTGCACATACTCTTCTTAAACATTAAAGAAAATGAAGTGTGAAAAGTGCCATCACTCAGTGAGATTGAACCTCTCGGTGCTGGGCATTGGGATCGCAGGGACTGTGCTCTTGGCTGGGTGATTTAGGACAGATTCATTTCTCTCTCTGGGCTTAATTTCCCCTTCTGTAAGATGAGGGGCTGCTCCAGTCATTGCTCAGGACCCTGAAGGGGCAGTGTGTCCACTGGTGGCTTGCCAACTCCAAGTCCAAGGGACTTTTCTTGCTAGGGAAGGCGCATCGGCTCCGTTCCGCCTTTGGCTGTTTTCAGAGAGCAAAACCACTTTGGTGGCTGTGATGGGCCACATGGCAAAATGCTAAAATGTCTTCAATTGAGTAGAACCTCAGCCAAGTTTCTGAAACTGTGTCCTACTGAATCCTCATCCCAGGAAATGTTCTAATGTGAAAAGGGGAGAGGAGGTTTTATGATTAAATAAGTTTGGGAAACAGCGTTGTGTATGTCCACCCCAAAAAACCCTTGGCAATTCAAATGCACATATTTGTATAAGGAATGCAAAAGCGAATCCTGTTTAACTCTACTTAACACCCTATTTCCCAAGTTTGTTTGCAAAACATCCTGTGCAATAGGTGTCCCATGGGACACACTTGGGGACCCATTTATAGATCAGATTTCTTTCTGTTCAACAAAGTAAACAATACCTCCCTTACTCACTATCAAAGTGTAATGTGAGGATAACATGGGACTTTGTTTGTGACAGAACTTTATTGAATCTCATGGACTATTCAGTGGAATACACCCTATAGGTACAATTTGAAACTAAAAGAAGTATAAAGATCATTACGTGGATCAAAGTCAGTGTTTATATAATGGGTGTAATGAGTGTCCATTAAACTCCCCAACGATCTTGCCTAAGAAATGCTCATTTTCTAAATCAGCTAATGAGCCCCCTCCTGACTGGCTGCCAGAAAATTACATCTCAGTCATAATCTGCAAAGCCCTCCTCTCCCAAGAATTGTGCAAAAGTCCCTTGGGAGCTTAGACAATCTGAACCATTCCAGAAGAGACCCTCCAACCATCAGCCCACCCTGGACTTGCTGGCCCACCGTCCCAGCCTACCTTGAAGGTGGCATTTCTGCTGCCTTGGAGCCAAGCTTGTGTACAGGACATCTATGGCCCCGCCCAGGATGAGGAGGGAGGGGGGAGGGGGGGGTGTCTCTGTGCCTGGGATCAGAACTCCCTCTGCTCAGCCCACAGCTGTGCCCATCAGAGGTCCTGCCAGTTCCTCTTTTCTGAAACCAGTTAAATTTTTCTATCCTACCCTTCCTATTCTCTGGGAGAGCTCTCCCCAATTCCTTCTCTGTCCCCTTCCTACTAGGAGCTGCTTCTGCTGACCCTTGGGGCCCTTTTCTCTCTTAGACAATCCACTCTGGTCACCCAGAGTGATCATGGTGGCTCAGATTTAAGGGGCCTGGAAACTTCTGCTTCCGGCTACCTTCTTGGGATGAAAAACAGGAAACTATCCATCATTTTGAGAACGAAAATACAAATTAACAATATCTCAGCAAATGATCACATAGACAGAAGTAGTATGTTCTTCACTCTCCCTAAATAAAAAAGAAAGTAAAACTAAACAAACAAATGATGTGCTATATGTTGGCTAATTGAATTTAAATTTTTAAAAATTTAAATAAATAAATAAAGTGAGCTGTTTAGGGACACCTGGGTGGCTCAGTCGGTTAAGTATGAGCCTTTGGCTCAGGTCATGATCTCAGGTTCCTGGGGTAGAGCCCCGCATCAGGCTCTCTGCTCAGCGGGGAGTCTGCTTCTCCTTCTGCCTCTGCCCCTCCCCACTTGTGCTCTCTCTGTCTCTTCTCTCAAACAAATAAATATAATCTTGAAAAAAAATTAAGCGGGCTGTTTGGAATGCATTCCCTTTTATTTCTGATGTGAGATCCACTTTGTGAGCAAACCGTGTTGCCGGCAGAAAACTTAGAATGCCAACCACCTGCTTGAATGTCGGTCCCAACACCCACTGGATGAAAATTCCGCCTAGCTGCTAGCTCGGTTGTATGAAAAGGCAGACGAATTTCTTGAGGATTAATAGGTAATGCTGACTCTGTAGGGTGAAGGCAGTTCCCCAGAAGGTGACCAAAGAGAGGAAAAGAGGAAAAGATATTCCAAGTCCTACCCTTTCCCCCCTCCATGCCCTCACCCTCACACCCTTCCTTACATGAGGAAAATATTCTGTCTCTCCTTCCTCCTCTTTTCGGGTCACAGCTGTTTGTTTTAGAGCACAAATTTACTGTCAAGAAACAGCCAGACAACCCTGGTGATTTTTCCTGTGACGTGGGGCAAAGCTATAAAACCAGGACTTTACTCTGATGTGAAATTACTCTTCTGGAGGTCTCCGTGCAGAGGAGGGTGGCTCAGTTGCTAGCGAGATGACTTCATGCTTTTTTTATGAAAGAGAGAAGGAAAATTAAGGTCAACAGAGAGAAGGGAGAAAGAAGGCAGGTGGAGTTCATTCACAGGAAAAACACTAATGCTCCAGTATTGTCAGAGCTGGCCATGGACTTGCCACCCAGTGTGACCCAGAAGAAAATTCAGATGCATAGAAGAGGTGTGGAGAAGAAGACCAAACTAACAGAGGACTGGGACTGGGGTCCTGGGGGGCTGGTATAGGTGGTGAGGGAGAAGTCTGACTCAACCTGGGGTGCATTCAATTTTAGGATGAATATATGTAGCTGTAAGTTCGAGACTGGACACTTGCCTTTTCTGCTTGGAGATTTGGTTATCACTCATTGAGCAACTAGTGTGTGCCAAGGAAATATGCTAGGCACTGAGGGCACAAAGATAATATAAAAAGAGCCATCATTCTAAAATTTTAAGATCCTAACTTATCTCAGTCTCAACTTACTTGTCTCTATAATGAGTGTGATAATTTCTACTTCCCAGGGATGTCAACTGTACCAATGCTCCTTTTTTTGCAGCCACTATGGAAACAGTATGGAGGCTCCTCAAAAAATTAAAAATACAATTACCATATAACCCAGTAATTCCACTACTGAGTACTTACCCAAAGAAAACAAAAACACTAATTTGAAAAGATACATGCATCCCTATGTTTATTGCAACATTATTTAAAAGAGCCAAGACATGAAAAGATGGAAGCAGCCCAGGTGTCCATCGATAAATGAACAGGTAAAGAAGATGTGGTATATATATGATGGGGGGGTTATGTATAAAGAAATATTGCTCAACCATAAAAAAAGAATAAAATCTTGCCATCTGCAACTACATGGATGGACCTAGAGTGAAATGAACACCAAGTGAAATAAGTCAGTCAGAGAAAAACAAATACCATGTAATTTCACTCGCCTATAGAACTTAAGAAACAAAACAAATGAACAAAGGAAAAAAAAAAAGAGAGACGAACCAAAAACAAACTCTTTACTATAGAGAACAAACTGGAGGTTACCAGAGGGGAGTTAAGTGAGGGGACAGAGGAAACCCCTAAAGGAGATTAAGACTACACTTATCATGATAAGCCCTGAGAAACGTACAGAATTGCTGAATCATAATTAGTACACTTGAAACAGTATAATACTGTGTTTAATTATACTTGAGTAAAAAATACAAATGCTGTTTTGTATTTATTGCAAGTCTTATTCAAAGGAGGGTTTGAAACAATAACTTGTCGATAAATCTGTTCCTCTTTTTTTAAGTTAATAAATTTTTGAAATAACAAAAAATGTACCAAAATGTTGGAAAGATGCTACAAAGAATCCTGATTAATGTTCAACTGTTGGCTCTCCAGTGCAAAAAAGTCCTGAGTTGTAACATTTGCTAATTTCCATGGTGTAAATACCCCCACCACAGCCAATTTCAAGCTACCAACATAATGTTACTGAATACATCGGTGGGAAAATATAAGCATAGTGGACCCCAGCATACCACGGACACAAAGAACTTTTTTTCCTGGACCATTTGAGAAAAAACTGCCAACCTGATGCATCACCCCCAAATACAACAGTATATACTTCCCCCAAATACAGACATACCACCGTACACCCATATTAAAACTACAAAAATCAGGAAATAAACCCCCTCTGATGCAAAGACCCCATGCAAGTTTCACCGATTGTCCCAACCATGTCCTTTATAGCAAAAAGATCAAGTTCAGAATCACGTGCTGCAACTCATTTGATCTGGAACAGTTTCTTGGCTTTTCCTTGACTTGCATGATCTTAACATTTTTTTAAGCTTTCAGGCCAATTATTTTATAGATCGTTCCTCGATGTGGGTTTAACTGATACTTCCTCATGATTCTATTGAAGTTTTGCATCATCGGCAGGAACGCTAGAGGAGCAGTGCTGAGTTCTCACTGAGTCCTATTAGGGGGAACATTGTTTAGATCTATCCCATTATTGATGTTCATTTTTATCTCTTGATTAAGGTGGTTCCTGCCAGCACCATATGTTACTCTCTTTCCTTTTGTAATTAGTAAGTATTGTGTGGGGTATTACTTTGAAATGCTGTAACTGTCCTTTTCTTAAATGACATTTTTAATTCATTCGTTTATTGATTTCTATCTATATGGACTCATGGTTTCTTATTTCGTTTCATGAGTTTTAATCCACTATTATCATTAATTATTTTATTGCCAAATTGTCCTTGATTTGAACAGTGGGACATTGTTGTTTGAACATTTCCTCTTTTTTTTTTTTTTTTTGGCAACCACATGATGTTCTGGGCTCACTCCCTCTGAACAGTCTCCTCCCCCAGCCTTGGAGTCAACCGTTTCTCCAAGGTGTTCTGCTTCCCTGGACTCCTGAGCAGAGTCCTTGGTGGAGAATGGTATTTAGAGACAAAATCTGAGTTGGCTAGCTGTCTCTGAGGATCGCTATGGGGGTCTCACTGCTCCCAGCCCCTTCAGCAAAGAGATAAGGATACGTGTGTGTGTGCGCGCGCGCGCGCGTGCACGTGTGCGTGTGTGCACCTGCCGACCCCTAATTCTGATTCAAAACCTCAGAGTTTATTCTAGTTTTTTCCCTTTCAAAATTTGTATCTTCCTTCCCCAACAGTGAAAACTTAGGTCTTGCGAGTTATTGAGCTGTAAGTCACATCCTGTAACATTCACAGTCACATTTAAAGTGCACTATTTAGGGACACCTGGGTTGTTCAGTCAGTTAAGTGTCTGCCTTCAGCTCAGGTTATGAATCCAGGGTCCTGGAATCAAGCCCCACATCGGGATCCTTGCCCAGCAGGGAGTCTACTTCTCCCTCTGCCTGCCACTTCCCCTGCTTGTGCTCTCTCTGTTTAATAAATAAATAAAAATTTTAAGTGCACAATTTATTGTCTTTTAGGATATTCAACTGGTTGTGCCAACATCATCACTGTCTAACTCCAGAATATTTTCATCACCCCAAAAAAGAAACTCCAAATCCATTAGGAATCACTCCCTAAGTCTCTTTCTAGCTCCAATCACCAATAGTCTGGTTTCTGACTTTACATATTTGCCTCTTGGGGATGTTATAAATGAGATCAAACAATATGTGACCTTCTCTATCTGACTTCTTTAATTTAGCACAGAGTTTTCAAGATTCATTCATGCTGCTGCCTGTGTCATGGCTTTATTCATTTTTACAGCTGAATGCCATTGTATGGATAAAACACGTTTTGTCTATTGGTTAATGCACTTGGGTTATTTTCACTTTTTTTTTTTTTTTTTTGGCTATTGTGAATAATACTGCCATGAACATTCATTCACAAGTTTTTATGTGAATATGTTTTTGATTCTCTTGCGTATACACCCAGGAGTGCAATTACCAAGTCATGGGGTAATCCTGTTTTACTTTTTGAAAAACTGCTAAAATGTTTTTCAAAGTATCTGCATGATTTACTTTCCCACTAGCAGTTGTGAGGGTTTCAATTCCCCAACATCAGTTACTATTTGCCTGTTTTATTACAGTCATTCTAGTGGGTGAAAGTTGTATCTTCTTGTGGTTTTGCTTTGCATTTTGCTAATGAGTAATGATACTGAGCATCTTTTCATACGCTTATCAATCACTGTTTATGTATTTTCTTTGGAGAAATGATGTCTACTCCTTTGCGCATGTTTTAATTGGGTTTTCTTTTTACCGTTGAGTCATAAGAGTTTGTTATGTGTTCTGGATACTAAAACTTTACCAGACATAGAATTTTTAAGTATTTTCCTTCATTCTGTGGATTTTTTTTTTCACATTTGTGAGAGTATCTTTGCCAATTTTGATCAGGTTATCTGTTTTTCCCCTTTGGTTGCTTGTGTTCTACGTGTCCTACCTAAGGGACTATTGCTTAATCCAAGGTCATGAGGATTCCCATCTATGTGTTCTGAATGCTAATAGTTTTAGCTCTTACATTTAGGTTTGATCATATTTGAGTTAATTTTCATATAGAATGTCATACCTCATTCTTTTGTACATGGATATCCAGTTGAACCAGCATCGTTTGTTGAAAAGACAATTTCTCCCTGATGAGTTGTTTTAGCATCCTCATTGAAAATCAGTTGGCCATAGGGGTGCCTGGGTGGCTCAGTTGGTAAGCATCTGCCTTTGGCTCAGATCCTGATTGGAATCAAGTCTGTTGGTTTCCCTGCTCAGTGGAGAGCTGCTTCTCCCCTTCCGCCTCCATGTGCCCCTCTCCCCTACTCATGGCCTCTCTCTCTCTCTCTCCCTCCCTCTCTCTCTCTCTGCACACTCTGTGTCATATAAATTTTTTTAAAAATCTTTTAAAAAAAGAAAAAATCAATTGGCCATAAATGTATGATTTTACTTCTAGACTCTCAACTCCATTGAACTCCACATTTACCTTTCTGCTAACATCACATAATATTGATAATTGTAGCTTTGTGGTAAGTTTTGAAATTGGGAACTGACCCCTATAACTTCATTCTTCTTTCTTAAAACTGTTTTGGCTATTCTGGGTCCATTGCATTTCCACATGAATTTTAAAATCAGCTTGCCAATTTCTGTAAAAAACAAAACAAAACAAAAAAAAGCTATGTTTCTGATAGGGTTTTTCTGTGGTTGCCCTTTATCAAATTGAGGAAGTTCCTTTCCATTCCTAGCTTCCCAAATGTTTTCGTAATGAAGGTGTGTTGAATTTTGCCAAATGCTTTTTCTGCAACTATCGGGATGATCATATGGCTTTTCTCATTTATTTTATTAAAATTGTGTATTACATTAATTACTTTTATATTGAACCAATCTTGCATTTCTGGGATGAATCCCAATGAGTTATGGTATATAATTCTTTTTAGATTCTGCTGGATTTGGTTTGCTAGATTTTATCAAGGATTTTTGCATCTATATTCATAAGGAATATTGATCTCTAGTTTATTTTTTTTCTTTGTGATGTCTTTATCTAGTTTTGGTATTAAGGGAATATATGTCCTCAGAGAATGAGCTCAGAAGTGTTCCCTCCCCTTCTATTTTTTTTTTTTTTTTTTGGAAGAGTTGGTTTTAATTCTTCTTTAAACATTTCATAGAACTCATCAGTGAAATCATCTAGTCCTGTACTTTTCTTTGTGAGAATTTTTTTATTATTAATTCAATCTCCATTCTCGTTATAAGTCTATTCAGGTTTTCTATTTCTTCTTGAATCAGTTTTAGTAATGTGTATCTTTCTAGGAATTGTCCATTTCTTTTTTTTTTTTTAAGATTTTATTTATTTATTTGACAGAGAGAGATAGAGACAGTAAGAGAGGGAACACAAGCAGGGGGAGTGGGAGAGGGAGAAGCAGGCTTCTCGTGGAGCAGGGAGCCCCATGTATGGCCCTATCCCAGGACCCTGGGATCATGACCTAAGCAGAAGGCAGATGCTTAATGACTGAGCCACCCAGGTGCCCCAAATTTGTCCATTTCATCTAGGTTATTTGATTTATTAACATACATTTGTTCATAGTATTCCCTTATAATCCTTTTTATATCTGTACAGTCAGTAGTAATGTCCCCTTTTTATTCATTACTTTTGTGATTTAAGTCTTCTCTCTTGTTTTCTTGGTTAGTGTAACTAAAGGTTTGTCAATTCATTGATCTTTCCAAAGAAATATCTTTTTGCTTTATTGATTTTTTCTATTATTTTTCTACCTTATGTTTCACTTAATCATTATTTTCTTCCTTCTGTTTTTTCAAGGTTCAGTTTCCTTTTCCCCTCCTCCTCCTTTCCCCTCCAAGTCTCCTCCTCCTCTTCCTTTTTCTTCTCCTTCTTCAGTTGATTTTTGAAGTGGAAGCTCAGGTAATTCATTTGGAATCTTTTCTTTTTTCATATAGGTGTTTATAATCACAAATCTCCCTCTCAGCACTGTTTTAGTTGCATACCATAACTTTTGGTACATTGTGGTTTTGTTTTCATTCATATCAAGGTATTTTATAATTTCTCCTGTGATTTCATTTTTGACCAATTAATTATTTAGGGGTATGCTGTTTAATTAGCACATATACATGAATTTCCCAAATTTCCTTCAATTGTTGATTTCTAATTTTATTCCATGGTAGTCAGAGAACATACCTTATATACCTTCAGTCCTTTTAAATTTATTGAGACTTGTTCAATGGCCTATGGTCTATTTTGAAAAATGTTGCATGTCCACCAGAGAAGAATTTATAAGAAAAATAATAGATATTTTTATGCTTTTGGGAATGATCCTCAAGGAAGCAAGAGAAGTGATGTTGTACAAAAGAGAGGAGAGAATTGTCTGTGTAATGACCTTGGCCAGAGCCAAGGAGAGGCGGTAGAGTTCATAGGTGGAGGGACTGACTTTAGCCAGAGGCACAGAAGTTTGCCTATGAGAATAGGAGGAGAGACAGAGAATGTGGGGCCAGATCCTAGTGGGTGGGCAGATGAGGAGGGGCAGACTAAGGAAATTCTTTTCTGATTATTTCAATATTTCAATAAATGGGCAGCAAGGTGAGAGTAAGGATGGAGAAGAAGTGGGGGTTTAAGGAGAGAACAGAAGATGGAAACTAGACATTCTGGAGAGAGGCGAATGAATGGATTAAAGACATGGTGGGTCATTGCCCAGAAGTATTAAAGTCCCATTAGGAGATCATGGTCAGCATGGTTGTGTGCTTTTCTCCAGCCTTGTTTAGCTTCCCTGGGACAGGCACAGAGCACATGGAAAACTGGATTTTTGACAAGAAGTCAAGAGATTGTTATAAGTGACTGTGGAATTGTAGCTGGGGAAGAAGTGGGGTGAGGACATTAAAAGACAAGGGGCCATAAAACTCTGATAGGAGCACTGGAGGTTCCAGTGTCCAAGGATTGTCAGAATTTGGGTATTAAAGAAAGTGAACTAGAAAGACAGGAGGTGGTACGTAGAGAGTTGGATGCACAAAGCTGACATTGTGGCTTATTAGCAAAAGCAAAACATGGTTGGAGGAGTGAGAGACTATTGGGTGGGAGTCAAGATCATAGGAAGAGGGATGGTCAAGGAACTGAGCGGCCCGGTGCTTAGAAGGATCAGCCACAGATGTGTTACAACCATCACAGACTCAGACTGGAGTCTGGGGGAAAAGCAACAGTGAGCCAGGAGCCCAGATCACTGGGAAATGAGGGGAATGAGCCAGAAATCAACAAAGACAGTAGAAGTCTTTCCCTTTCCCGGCCTCCTCCTTCCCCTTCCAACTCTCCTCCTCCTCCTTCTTTTTCTTCTTCTTCTTCTGTTGATTTTTGAAGTGGAAGATCAGGTAGAATCTGATGACAGGAAGTCCATACCTAAGAGGTTTTAGGAAGAGGGGAGGGAGAAGGGTATACATGTGGCAATAAGGAGCAAAGAGGACACTTGGCCATCTCCAGATCGCTCAGTACAAGGGTGGTGAGAGGACCAACAGCGGCCACCTGAGAGGGCAGCAGGAGCAGCAGAATCCCAAGGGGGAGCTGTGTTCCTGGTAGCACGAGGGGGCAAAGGGAATGTTCAGGGAAGAAGTCAAGATGTGGAGATTTTTTGCTGATAACCCAATCCCAGAGGACACAGTGGGAAGTTTTTAGGAAGTGGGAGAAGGGGACAGAATAGGGCATGATAGAGCCTTTTGGAGATCAGCGACCCAAAATGAGGCATGACCTGGGAGTCTGGAATCCAAGTGGCGACTGACAAACACAAGGACAAAGGGGCTCATAAGATCAGTCCTGGAGCTTGAAGCAGACCGTGGTGGTGAGGTGGGAAGCCTGGGGTAGGCAGGGCCAGGTGCTGGGGGCTCCTTCTTTACCCTTAAAGGTGCATGTTTCCCCCCCACACACGTGTTGCTGGCAAAGGAGGAATCTAACTGAGCAGCTAGAGCATCGAAACAGGAGCCAGACCCCTCTCTCCCTGGCTGTCATCTGCTAGGCATGTAGCCCATCTAACTTCTCTGTGACCTAGTTTCCTCACCCACAGAGTAGAAATAAACTCTATTTCCTCAGTGTGTGGTGGGGAGTAAGTGACTAACCCACAAAGCACTCAACAAACAGTAGCTCCTGTGAGAGCCCCAGGCTAAGTTTCGCCTAGAGCCAGACTCTGCTGGTCTTCCCAGTCCCACAAGCCAACACATGCCCTTTCCTCGTGGGCTTTGATAGCTTGAATTGAGTTTTCTGACTCCTATGACCAAAAGATTCCTGACACAGGCACTATTTTCATCTCCACTAAGTAGACGGGGAAGCTAAGAATCTGAGAGGTCAACCTGGCTACTCAAAGTTCCGCATCTCCGATTTATACGCAACTAATGAGTCATTGAACATTATATCCAAAACTAATGATGTGCCATATGTTGGCTTATTGACTTTAAATAAAAAATAAATTAAAAATAAAAATAAAATAAACACAGGTCTGTCTGACCTGCTAATCTGCTCAAAAATAGCCGTCCAGCCATGACTCAAAGCCCAGGTGCCCCGGAGACTCTAATATTTGTAGTCGAGTGTCTTCCTCCCAGGAAGACTCTGCAAAGGCCAGGACTGGACATTGTGGAGAAAAGAGGCTGGTTTGGCCGCCTCTTGACCTTGGGCTGATCACTCTGCAGAACAGATTAATGGGTCACAGGCCATGCTTGGGAGAATTCATTTTCACATGGCCCAGTGGTCCAGATCCCAGGTCTGTGCTCCCTGGAATGTGGTGAGCCGAGGACAAGTAGAGAGATGTTTCCAGATAGGTACACGTTGTCTCCAGGCTCCTGGATCCAGGACAGCGTGAGTCGAAGGAGGGGAGAGCCCACGGGCTTCCTTTCAAGCAAGGAATTCCATGATTCTGCATTACATACCCACCTTCCCCCCTCTGTAATTACCAAGTTTTCTTCTACTATTCTATCTCCATGTCTCTTCTTCTTTTTCTCTGCAACTCCTCTCTGCACAAACATTTCAGAATGATTTACCAAAATATATATACACAAATGAAATATAAATCCAAAGATGGAACATCAGACCCCAGGACTAAGTAAACCACAAACTAGAATAGTTTATTTTGTACCATAAGGGGATGGGGATGGACTGCAGCAGCACCACGTGCTAAATGGGATATTTCACCATGGATAGGGCTGAGCTTTCTGGCGGCCAAAGCAAAAATGGGAAGCTACAGTATATAGTTTGGAATATCTAAGTAGTGTGGACAGACACAATCTGCCCCCAGACCAAACAAAGCTTTTTCCAGCACTTGACCCAAAAGGAAAATTTTTCACGTGTGTGTGTGTGTGTGTGTGTGTGTGTGTGTGTCTACAAGTGACATTGAGCAGTGTCAGACACAGGTGTCCTGGCCACATCCCTGAATGTCCATGCAGTAGTAGGTCTTATAAGCCTATTTGTTAGAATGCCCTTTGGGGGGAAAAAAAAAAAAGCCAAGAAAATAGTCTCAAGTACAACTCGGTAAGTCTTTAGAAAACACGGAGGCAGATGCAACTTTCTGATGAGTTAGCTATATCCAACAGCACTTCCCAAACTCTTTCTCGGCACCCCAAAGTTTTACATGCCATTCAGAAGTATTCTGTAGGAAATGGGTTCCACAGGCAGAGAAGTTCAAGATAAAATCGGGATTAAACAAAATCAGGCAGGTTTTCTAACAATGGGATTTCGAAGAGCTCTTAACACTCCGGCATCCATGCAAATCTCCAAGTTCAGGGACAGGATGCATTTTCTCCCATGTTTGTTTCTGGAACCTTCCTCTCCACCCACCCTAATTTTTCAGGAGTCCCTTTTAAGAAGCTCACAGAAAGCTCGAGATGCATGGACACAGTTTGAGAAATTAAAATCTGCAAGAATGGGTGAGCTAAACTCCAAGGAACATCTCTCCCAGCCAGGCGTTTAGTAGAGTTGGCCCACGGATGGTCTAAGGTTGTGGCATCTGACCAGGACCAGGCTTCCGGTGCTCTGCTACTCTGGTGACATAATAAGAACACCTCTTCCTCCAACCTCTCTTTTCCTGGACTCATCTTCTTAGTCCACAGGGCTGGAGGTCACAGGAAAGAGGTTACAGAAGACGAAGACAAGGACCTCTCCAAACCCAGGAAACACTCCATCCCCTCCATGTGGGGACAGGGGTACTCCCCTCGGGGCCCAGGCCACATGCAAAAGTGGGGTTTCCTTTGCCCATGGTTTAGCTCCATGGGGCTGAGAGAGTAGTTAAGGGGATGGGGTCTCAGAACTAGGTCCCAGGAGGTAGAGAGAGGGGATCAAGGAAGAATTCCAAGTTAAAGTCTGAACTAGAGCTAGCCAAAGAGGTAAGAGGTGGGAAGGACAGGGAAGTAATTTTAGAGGCGGCATCGGGAAATGGGTCTAGACCCTAGAATCATGAGGAGTTCAAAGAAAATGTGGCCTTAAGGGCTCATTACCTGATTTCTGAAACCTCAGGGAGAGAGGCACAGTGATGATTCTGAATTCGTCCCAAGTGGCTTCATCTACGGCCCATGAGCTGACAGTTCCAGGCTTTGTGGCTTAAAGCAGGGTCATCAACAACTCAACACAGATCCAGGTTTGGGACCTGACCCACCAGATGTTCCCCAGCTGAAATGGCTGCAAGAGAGATCATGTACATATCGAAACTTTGAAAGGGCCAGATATGAAAAACGCATGTCCACGGATGCACATCCCAGGATTGCTGGTAATGTCGGAAAATGGAAAAGCCTAGACATGGTCCTCATGGGAACTGATTCACGAAAATGTGGTGCCTTCTTGCGAAGGAATACCCCACTCCCTTCACGAATGGTCTGAAGTAAGCATATTAGTATGGAAAGAGATGAATGATAAACCTGTAGATAAAAATACAGATTACCAAAATATAAATTGCAGTGTCCCCTTGTAATAGGCAAACATTTTTTTCATGTAAGTATGCACAGAAAGAAGTCTGAAAGTAGATCTCGAAACCGGTTCTCTGTGGGCTGCGAGACTGCTGATTACTGATATTCTTTTTTTTTGTTCATCAGCAATTTCCTTTTCTATAAATAAACACGGATTTTTTTTCTTACATAATTATTTTTTAAAAACAGGAAAAGAAAGCAAAGCACAGTTTTGAACTTCTTGCAGTTGATGCTTCACATCTCCCTCTCCTCTGTACTTGATCTTTGTCATCCTGATATTGTAACTTTGTTCCAAATGTCATTCCTCTGTCTCCCCCAGCGGCCCGTCCTCAGACCACAGATGTTCTGAGGGTGGGGGGAGGTGTAGGAGGCAGGGTCCTGATGTGCACAGAGGCAGGAATTCTCGAATAAGGGTGTGAGCTGAGACACCAGCCACCTCAGGGCAGAGAGGACAGAGGACGATGGGGTGTCTGACCGGGGCGCAGCCCTCTGTGGCCGCTGGAATGTGGAATGAGAGTGCGTTGGCCAAGATTGGAGGCCAGGCATGGATCATCCAGTTTAACCTCATGATATTGCTGTTTTCTCACTCCTCCCCCGGTGAACTTGAGACAGAGCCTAAAGCTCAGATCAGCAATGTCTCTGCAGGGTGTTGGTCTGTGGTCACCAGCACAGCGTGCCCAGATGGCTCTGGCTTCCACACTGGCAGTGGACTGTAAAAGTCTAACCTCCCTTGAGGCTGTACTTCTCGAGCTCCTTAGAGCCCCCGGGGTTGTAGGAAGCCACTGGAGGGAAGAGACTGTACTTCAAAGGGGAAAAAAAAAGGTTTTCAAAAAATAAATGAGTTCATATTTGCATGGCAATTAAAAAATAAATAAATATATTTTGTTTGAAGATTTGGAAGGACTCGAAGCTTTCAAATTCTCATATTACAGCAAACACAAACATAGCATGGGGCAGAATTGAGAATCCTAGATGAATTTGCATATTAAGTCTCTGGAGATATTTTGTACTTCCCCTGAGACAGCCCTGTCCAGGCTACACTCCAGATCCCTCCTCTTTGAGAGGCACTGGCTAAACAGATCACCAAACTCTCTCATCTCCATGTCCCTGGGAGAGATCAATGGCATCAAGGTCGGTTACAAAGCAAGGTGCCTACATTACTGAGTCTTCCCTGAGCAGCTGGACGGAGGTGGGGGGCTTAAGTACTGTCTCCCACAATTTCCTACAATGTTCAATGTCTCCAGTTGATCAAATTAAAATCAGAGCCTCACTGAAGTTGAAATGACTTGCCTAAGGTCACACAGCTAGTAAAGTGACAAGCGTGGGATGTCCAGCTTAAAGCCAGTGCTGATGCTAGATAGTTAAACCAAAGCACCTATGAAACAAAGCTTTGGGGCACCTGGGTGGTTCAGTGGGTTAAGCATCTGGCTCTTGATCTCAGCTCAGGTCTTGATCTCAAGGTCATGAGTTCAAGTCCCACATTGGTCTACTAAAAAAAAAAAAAAAAACAGGTAGAATGCAAGAAACACGGCCGAATGTGCTATGAAAAGTCATCATTCTCAGAGACAGTAGTCAAAGAAACCTCTATATTCTACTTTCTATTTTCCTGTAATATGTGGGCTGTTACAACCAATACATATTTTTTTAAATTTTATTTATTTATTTATTTAAGAAAGAGAGAGAGAGAAAGCAAGAGAGAGCATGAATGGGGTGAGGGGGAGAGGGAGAAGTATGCTCTCCGCTGAGCAGGGAGCCCCACGTGGGGCTCGATCCTGGGACTCTGGGATCAGGACCCAAGCTGACAGCAGACGCTCAACCAACTGAGCCACCCAGGCATCCCCTAAATATATTTTCTTAATGATGGTTGCCCAATGATACCAAAAAGTTCTTCTTTAGACACTACCCCTAAATAGCTTCCCTTGGTCTGATACGAAGTTCACCCAGTGACCTTCTTGATTATTTCGCTTTCCCTAGAGCTGACTAGCAGAGGTGGGGAGGGGGCACTAGCCATGCTGACATCACTGTGTTGTTCACCTGATTTTCTGTTTCTCATTATAAATGAATGAAACTCAACAAATTTTTCCTCCTCCGTCCCCAACCCTTCTAAGGGTCTAGCAAACACAGAGGAGTAGTATATGATGCGAGTCAAAGCAGCGAAAAGACAGAGTCCCTTTGAGCATAAGAACACACAGACATTTGTTCACTCTTAACCATGTATGGGCTTATTGTCTTGCGATGCTTGACCCTGCGTCCAACAGCAAGTAAAGGTTCTTTTCCTCATCTCTTGCTATGTTGCTCACAAGTGTTTATCTTCTGAGGGACAGAAATCTGGGTTGAGCTGGCTGAAGAAAGAAAACAGGGGTGGATTTTATAGGTTAATGTAACTAAAAAATCCAAAGATAGAGTCCTTGCTGCAGGTATGGCTGGATCCAGGCATTCAAACAATGTCATCAGGGCTATTTCTGACTCTCTTCTTGTGTTTCTTTTGTGCTAGCCTTACTCTCAGGCAGGTTCTCTGACCCTGTGGTCCTAGCGGCCCCAGGGGTCCAACCTCCAGCTTGGAAACCTAGCAGTAAGAGAAGCTTCTCATCAGGAGTTCCAGAGTTGAATCTCACTGGCTCAGTTTAGATGGCTTGCCGGTGTGGAAATCAACGGCTGCAGCCAATAGGAAGGAATACGCTGATGAGTCTGCTGAATCTCATCCCCTTCTTCCTTCCCCCTTCCTCAGAATGGGAACCACAGTGGTCAGCAGTGGTTGCCTCAAAGAAAAACAGGCCGGTGGAGAAGGCAGGATGGATGCTGGGCATGGGGAAAAAACGGATGCCCGGCATCAGATCCGAGGCCCCCTTTAGCTTGACCTGGGGGAAAGCATTAATGGGAAGAAACAACCAATCGTCAACCCGAGGGCCAAGAAGAAATAGCTTTGGCAGAGGCAGAATTTGGGGACTTGGATTTCGGAGACCAAAGCCCAGTGGGGGGCAGGGCAGGGTGAAGCAGGAGTGCCTGCCCCTTGGGGTGGAGCGAAGAGCTGAATCAGTAGAGTTAGACCCTGCGTGGACCTCAACAGGAGACCCGAGCGGGAGAGGACCATTCGGCACGTTCTCCTGGAGTCCATGCGGTCAAAGTGAGGTGTTGAGGGAGCGGATTGTGCCACCCCACCCTCCGATGTTCAGGGCAAAGTAGGGGGATCCCGTTTCTTAACTGCACGCTGCTTACGTCCGTCAGTCCCACGTGAGTCCTGGGACGTGGAGTCAGCTTGCCGGAGGCCGCGTGAGCTGGTGCGACCGAATTCCTGGGAACCTGACCTTGGGTCCTGGTAGATTCCACAGGGCCCCGGCCCCATGGAAGTCCGCTTGGGAGGCTGCCAGCCGGCCCGCCTGACCACACCCTGTTTTTGCTCCTGGGCCTCACAGTGCCTCGCTTACAGGCTGTGCGGGGGGACCCCAGGAGAGCGCCTGGCACGGGGCTTGGCTCACAGTAACCCCAAATAAAGGGCAGCGGCTCTTAGGACGCCTAAGGACGTATGTGCCCAGCGTACAAGAATGACATCTATCATTAGATAGGCAGAAGTGAAGCCGACCCAAGCGTGATGCTCGTGAACCCGTAGCTGTTCCTACAGCTGCTGGCAGGAGAAAGCAACTGGCTACAGGAGCAGGTGCTCAAAAGACCTGTGAGCAGTTTGGGTTTGGGTTTTTCTGTGTCCGCCCAGGCTTTCTTCCCACCCCCCACCACCCCAGAACTCAAGAGTTCTGATGTGATTGTTTTTTTTTTTCCTTTCATTTCTCTCTTTTTCACGAGGTCAACTGTCGGCAAATGTGCTCAAAGCAAAAAACGTTTGTCCACCCTTCCTGACCACTGGAAGTTTTCTTCTGAAACCTGGCTAGGAGTGGTGCTTCTCAAAGTGGGTTCCCTCAGCCACCCGTGTCAGCATCACAATCAGGGATGTCTGTTAACTGGGCCC
>CM053606.1:11840221-11883179 GCA_028646535.1 Procyon lotor | reverse complement strand
GGAGGATGATGGGTGCACATTGGGCACTCGTGCATGGCTATTGTGCCTCTGTAAGAAAAGGATGAGAGAAGTTGGCCACAGGAGCCCAAAGGGAGGACTCTGGCCCTGTGGGTATGTGTTGTCCAGCAAGATCCTTTGCCTCTCTGTGTTTCATTTTTCCCTGGAATGAGCTAATTGGACTGGATTATTCCTAAGTCCCCTGAAGCCCAGGAACTGAGGCTGGGCCCCTGGGCGGTGGACATGAGTCACGTCCCCTCTGAGCTCACACAGTGAAAACTCAAAACATAAGGATGTATGCAAATAGCTGTCCTTGAGATCTGGGTGCCTGCCTTTGTTTCTTGTAAAGGTATTTCCAGGGCAACTCTGGGATACCCATGCTATGGTTACCCCTCACGCTGAGATTGTCTGTGTGAGTGTGTGTATGAATGCATGTGCCCACGCTCTTAAGCCAAGGCCGGGCGCCCTGAAGAACACCCTGTCTTCCCAGGATGAGCAAATGATGGAAACTGTTCAGCATTTCCTGAGCTGGCCTCGGGCATGTGCCGTTTGGGATGGTTGCCAGTAGGACAGGGAAAGAACATTCTCTCCCCACTCACCTCCACTCACATTCCATCTAGCTCTTGGGCCCTCCACCAAGGTTTCGGTTGCCAATGACAACCCCACTTCTACCGTCATAATGGTGGGCACGTAATTACTGAGTCCTTTGATATGATAAGCACCACTCTGCTTCACACGAATTATCTAGCTGACTCTTCATAACAACTTTTTTTTAATTTTATTTATTTATTTGACAGAGAGAGAGATCACAAGCAGGCGGGGGGTTGGGGGGCGGAGCAGGCTCCCTGATGAGCAGAGAGCCCGATGCGGGGCTCCATCCCAGGACCCTGAGATCATGACCTGAGCCGAAGGCAGAGGCTTTAACCCACTGAGCCACCAGGCGCCCTTCTTCATAACACCCTTATGAAGTAGAAAATCATCTTGCCGATGAAGAGACTAACGGTCAGAGAGGTAAATTCCTCTGCCTAAGGTCACACAGCAATCACTTCCAGAGCTCCCCCAAGGAATTAATCCAGAGCTCTTTCTGTTCCATCAAGCTGTCTCCTTTGCACGCTGTTCCCGAATGACCAGGAAGCTGATTGCTACCTGTGGCCTTGGAAGAGATAAGAGGGAACAAACCTCAGGAGGCTCTGAATTCCAATGGTCAGGGGCTCAGAGAGGCCACAGAAGTCCAGAATCTATGGTCTACACCAAAGAGAAAAAAAAGGGCCGCCTGGGTGGCTCAGTCAGTTAGATGTCCAACTCTTGGTTTCTGCTCAGGTTGTGATCTCAGGGTCATGAGATCGAGCCCTGTATCGGGCTCTGCGCTAAGCATGGAGTCTGCTTGAGATTCTCTTTCCCTCTCCGTCTGTCCCTCCTCCCATGCACACACACGCACACGCTCTCTCTCTAAAATAAATAAATAAAATCTTTTTTTTTTTTTTAAAAAGAAGAAAGAAAACCATGGGCGGGACTGGAAGAGATTATGGGGAGTGAAATAAGCCAAGCAGAGAGAGTCAGTTATATGGTTTCACTTACGTGTGGAGCATAAGGAAAAACACGGAGGACATTGGGAGAAGGAAAGGAAGGGTGAACTGGGAGAAATCAGAGGGGGAGATGAAACATGAGAGACTGTGGACTCTGAGCAACAAACTGAGGGTTTTGGAGGGGAGGGAGGGGTGGAGTTGGTCGAACCTGGTGGTGGGTATTAAGGAGGGCACGGGTTGCATGGAGCACTGGGTGTGGTGCATGACCAATGAATCTCGGAACACTGAAAAAAAAGAGTACACTTATCATGATAAGCACTGAGTAATGTATAGAATTGTTGAATCACTATATTATACACCTGAAACTAATATAGCACTGTATGTTAATTATACTGGAATTAAATAAATAATTTTTGACATTATAAAAGAAAAAGAGAAGAGAATGATAAAAATGGAATGGCTTTCCTCTCGACTTCGACTACCCAGCCCCAACCTCTCCTTAAGGAAGCCGCATTGGCCTTGGAGCCATCCCCCCAGAGGGAAGATATCCTGACGCTGCCGTCTTCACCCCCTTGGAAGCCAGCTGGTGCTAAGCACCTTCCGGCCCCTGGCCATCAGCGCACGGAGGGCACTAGAGGCCGATATGGGTGCGGGCTGTCCGGGAGGGTAGGGGAGTACAGAGGACATCGGCAGCGCTGTGAAAGGATGCCTGTGAAGGAAACCAGAGAGGGACGCCTAAGCCCAAAGCTAAGCTCTGACCCCGTGTGTGACCGGTACGCGTCACAGAACTTCTCTGAGCCTCACTTTGCTCACCTATAAAGTGGAAGACGATGCCACACTCCTCCCAGGGATCCCACAGGATTCACAGGGCTGCTGGATGAGAATCCCAGGTCCTAACAGTCTGCCTTTATCATCAGTCGGTGACCTTTGTGGGTGAACGAGCCTCTCGGGGTCTGTTCAGCGTGATAAGGGACAGGGGGTGGGCCTTGATAGTGGGGTAAAGCCAGCCCAGAGTGGGAGCATTAGCCAAGCCAATCTGGTAGAGAACTCGGTGTTGGGGTCCTAAGGATGAAGAGAAATTGCAGGCAGAAGCCAAATTTCATCCTTATCAGACCATCTCCCCATTCTGTGGCCTTGGGTCAGGCGTGGCTGGCTTGACTCCAGCATCATCGTTCACAAGCCTCAACGCCTGTCTGAGGCTCAGATTCCTATGCCTGAAGTAGAGATTATAGTACACATCTCATAGGGTTGCGGGGGTCACAAAGAGTTAAAGTAAGGCGGGAGAAGACCAGGAGAAAGAGATGGGTTGAGTTCTAGAAAGCACTAACAGGAATGATGAAGACAGGCTCGTAGTTTTATTGATAAGGAAGTCTACTAAAGCCCGGGCACTAGAATTCATCCCTTCCGCTATCACCCTCCGCATCAGCAGTGTTCTCAACAATTAATAAAATAATCACTAACGTGACCTGAATGCACCGTGCAAAGCGTATTACACATGTTATCACATAGGCTATGAGGTAGGTACTATTATTAGCCCCCAAATTACCAACAGGCACAGAGAGGTTAAGTAACTGGCTCAAGATCACACAGTGAGGCAGTTCTGGAGCCAAGAGTGTACCCCAGAAGTCCAACTGTAGAGTCTGGACTTTGAGTCACTTAGCTATACCTGATGGGACTTTTCTGGTCTATCATGAGTGCTCCTGGTATGTGGGTGCCCTGGCCTGAAGGGCAAAGAATTAAGAAGACATGGGGCTCCTCCACTTGGTTACAGCTTCCTGACTTAGTGGGTGCTTGGGACACAGGGTTGTGGGAACCCACCCGTCCCATTTCCCGCAGGCACTTTCTCATCTCAACTTATCAGCCCCTGTTCACTGTTGGAACCTCTTTTCAAATGCCTGGAGGAAGTTTTTCAGTCTTTGCTAAAGCAATGAATTCTTAGTGGCAAAGGAAAGCATTTCTAGGAATGAAGGCTCTGCCTGCCATCTCTCAGGCTGTGGGAACAGCATAGAACACATTCAAAGAGAAATTTTAAAAAGTTTTTAATCTGCCTGGAGCTGTTCTTAGGAACTTTATATTCTTGTCTGAATATACTGACATCACCTTTTTTAAAAAGGGGAGGGGGATATCTCCTGGGTCAGTAGAGAACTCTCTGAAGAATTGAGAACACTCTGGAACTTGGGATCCATCCATGCATTTATTCAACAGACATTTATTGAGGACCCGCTCTGTGCCAGGTATCTAATCTTATCCCATAAGGAAGTTTCATGAGGAAGGAAAACTACTATACGCTGAGGACCTGGTAAGAGTGAAATTGTGTCTCCCTCTCGAAAAGAAAATATGTTGGAACCTTAACCCCTGCTACCTCAGAATGTGATCTTCTTTGGAAATAGGGTTTTTATAGAGATAATCAATGTAAAATGGGGTCAATCCAATATGTCTGATCCTTCTAGAAAGGGGGTGTGTGAACATGGAGACAGTCACACATGGAGGGAAAACAAGGTGAAGACACACGGGGAGAACACAATATGGGGATGAAGGCAGGCCGAGGTGATGTTTCTACAAGTGAAGGGACGCCAGAGGTGGCCATCAAAGTACCCGAAGCTGGAAGAAAGGCCTGGAAGGAATTCTCCTCCCCAGATTTCTCAGCCGGAACCAACCCCGCCAACACCAAGTTCTTAGACTCCTAGCCTCCAGAAATGTGAGGGACAATTTCTATGTAGGAAGGGGAAATCATCACAACCACCAATTTGTGAGCATCAGACAGGAGCACCTCTAGAAGGTGCTATACTTAGCACTGTATATTGGTACAGAGACCATGTTCTGGTTAACTTTTAACTTAACTGCTCTGGTTAGGCAAAAAGATGGAGGGACTGGCTCCTTTTACCAACGGCGCTTAGTTTCCTGGCAGACCTTCGTCAGGGTGACGCTGGGGCCAGGCCTTCTCCATTCAGACTCTTTCTCCCCATTTCTGCCTCCTTTTCCCTCTGCATTTGGGTTTTGTTCTCTCCAACCAGCTTTTTCCAATAGCTTGGAAACTTGACCATCTCCTGCTAATGTCTTCCTCGCTTCACCTCCAGAAAGAAAGAGACAAAGTTTCTTCCTTGGGTAAATGATGACAAATCCCAAGAAAAGACTCTGATTGGTCCCCTTGGGTCATGTGCCCTCCTCCGTGACCAGCTGGTCTGTGACTGGCAGCCCCGATAGAATCTTGTGATGGAGAGGAGGAGGACTTGGAACCTTCTGTTGTTTGCAGAAGAACTAGGGGCCCTGAGCAGATGGACAGTAGTGGAAGGTCCTGGAGAGAACCTAGGTGTTTCCACCAATCCCCTGCCCTGACCCCAGCTAATGAGAAGTGGCCTTCCACCCTGATGGAATTCTCTTTGAGGGGCTGCCCTTCTCCCTACCCAACCTCTGTCCAGGTGGGTTCTCATGGTAACAATACCATATATGTCTTTTGAGGGGAGAGTTTGTGTCCCAAACCTGCCAATCAAAGCATCGCGTGTGCCCTGGCCACAGGGTCTGGTTCAAGGTTAAGCCAGTGACGGCTTTACCCAGGAATCTTGCTGGAGCTACCTACCCGGAGGGTAGCAGCTCTCCATCAGAGCTGCTAAGCTGGGAGAATGTTTGGGGGGACTTTCTGGTGGCACTCTTGCCACCCCCAAGGAAAAGATTCTTCTACTGGGAAAGCCAACCCAGAGGGAAGCTGAGCCCTGCTTTCTCTTTAATAAAAGTTCATACTCATATTATTCGAGTACCTGGACCTGGCATGCCTGAAACCTGATGTTTCTCTGGAGTTTTCAGTAGTTACATAACTCAATAAATGCCCTTTCTTTGCTTATACCATTTTGACCAGGCTGTTTCTCTTATAATCTAAAGAAGCCCTGACTCATTCGCACATGCCTGAGTTACAAGGTCACATGCAGTGAAAGTTCAGGAGCTGGTATGGAGCCAGGTGCGTGTCAAGGGTAGGAAGCTGAATGCAAATGACTAAGGGAGCTGAAACTCACAGAGAGGCAGACAAGAGCGAGGCCATGTGGCCTCTGAGAGGCAGAGAAATGTCTCCTGTCCCAACTTCCCCGATCACCAGTCTTGGTGGGTCCTAGCTATTTGCCATTGCTCTCCTGCCTGTCCACGAGGCCCTATCATGTACTTTCATATCTCTCTTTAAATAAGATCGCTACCCAGAGAATTCTGATACCTCCTCCCTCCCCCAGCAGAAGGTCTGGTGCCTGGTGAGGCCTGCGATGTCTGTCGAATGGAGGAGGGTCGGGGGCAGGACACGCATATGTGAATTCCCACGGTGTAGACCTGAGGAAGGGGGTCGGGGCAGCCAAGGCAAGCCTCAGGAAGGCTATGGGAACTGGCTGGGCCGTGAAGGAAGGATTTGATTTGAACAGCCAGGAAAAACAGGCTGAACGAAAGTGCTGCAGGCAGCAGGAAGCTGGCCGGCACACGGCATAGTCGGGGGCAGCGAGCCGACCTATGTGTCAGGGGAAGGAAGGCGGGCCTGACAGCTAGCGGTCCGTGGGCTGGGGGGTGGAGGTCCACTCCTGGATGGGGAGGGGTTAAGTGGGGGCTTGGGGTGGGAACGCTCAGCGTTCCTAGCAGCCTTGAGACTCTGAAATGGCAGCAGTGGACCCTTGCCATGAGCGTGAAAAAGACGCATCCACTGGGGGTGAGCATGGTGAGGAGCGGGGACTCGGCACCCCTCAGGCTTTCCCTTCTGTGCTCTGGCCTCCAACTGCCTCCATCCCTGTGGTTTCACACAGCACTAATAGTGATATCCATCCATTCATTCACGCGCTCAATCAGTGAGCACCTTACCGCGCACTGAGTTAAGTCCTAGAGAGGCGGGGGTCAATGAGACTTACGATCACTGAACCTGCCCTGGGGCAGACATGGCGAGGGCTGCCTGCTCATCAGCCCATCCAACTCCTGCCTTAAGAGAAAGCTGACTTTTTTTTTCTGGGCAGCAAGGTGCCCCATCCACACTGGCAAGAATAGTCTCTGGTCTGGGCCCCATCCTGCAGACAGCCCTACTCTGACCCTCCTCCAGCCATGCCCATCCCCGTGGAGAGAGCAGTCTACAGAAAGGGCCAAGAGGATGGGCCCACCTAAGTCCACACTCTGGATCCCTAGTACCCCAACATTCCCTGTCCAAGCAGCCCCAAGCCCACTTCCAGCCTGCGGGAGTGAGCCTCTTCCCTGACCCACTCTCCCAAGGGTGCAGCCAAGTGCCCACATGCCTAGGTTTGAGGAGTGGCCAAGGAGTGGTTGTCTGTGGGAGGGGCAGACAGCTCGGATGTGTGGGCTGGAGTGTCCACACACCTATGTGTGAGACCTCACGTGCTATGGGATGGGACTGGGGATGGGAGAGAAGGGAGATGGGCAGTGTGCCAGGAGCCACATCCTGGCACGGAACTCTGATAAGTTGAAGGATTCTAACTTCACACCTGGTCTTCCACATGGTTCTCACGGTGTATCTGCAGGGCTGGAAGGTCAGGACATATTTTATTTCTCATTTCATGTTCTTGCCCTGAGCGCCACAAATGTTAGGACTGGCTTATTCCCACCTCCGGTGATCTGAGCCAGTCTCCTTGCCAGAGCCTTGCTTTCCCAGACTCCCTTGCAGTCAGGGATGGTCATGTGATATAGTCATGTGATCCCAGCAAGGGGGCTTCTGGGAAATTGTTTCCACTCTGACCATGGGGGAGAAGCCCATGAGCAAAGGCTCATGGGGAGAGTTCCCTTTTTTCCTCTTTTCTCTTCTGCTTTTGGACATAAGTGCTGAAGGCTGAGTGCAGGGGAGAGAGCTGTCTTTGAACCAAAGGACGGAGAGGTCCAACATCCCGAGGATGACGTACCGTGGAAAGAGTATAGGTCCCTGCTGACATCACTGAGCTACCGGGCCAACTCTGGAACCACCTCCCTCTAGATTATATGTTCCAAGAGTCTTCACTGGCGCGATTTGGGCCACCGTGCTGGTCAGTGTCTGATATTCACAGCAGGGGCCAACCATCCCAAAGGAAACATATGTTCTCGAGATGAGTGAAAGAAACCAATCTGGCTGGAAGGCCACCCATCAGGTTGGTGACCCTCATTACAGCCCACGGTGAAGTCGACCCAGAGGAAATGGAGAATTTTTTTCCATATCTGCATACCACTTTTACTGTTACAGTTTCTTTTTTTAAATAATTCCATTTTTCTTTGCTGAGTGTTTTAAAAGGAAATAGATCACTGCCATACATAAAAAAAAACTATTCGTAATAAAAAAAGTAATTTTTAAAAAACTTGAAAAATGAAATCAAGACTGAAAAAGAGACAAACCGAAAAACAGACTGTTGAATACAGAGAATGAACCGATGGCTGCCAGAGGGGAGGTGAGTGGGGGACGGGTGGCATAGATGAAGGGGTTGAAGAGTGCACTTACTGTAGTGAGCACTGAGTAATGTATAGGATTGCCAAATCCCCACCCTGTACACTTGAAACTAATATGGTGCCCTATATTCATTACACTTCAGTAAACAAAAAAGACTGAAAATAAAAAATAAATAACACTAAGTACCTGTGGCATCCTGGAGCGGATACTGGAATGGTAAAAGGACATAAAGGAGAAAACCCAGCGGATCAAGTCCATACTTTTGTTAATAGTGATTTACCAATATTACCAATATTGGTGTCTTGGTCGTGACACATATAACATGATTATGTAAGACACTAACCCTGGGGAAACAGGGTGAAGGATATATGGTTCTTAGGTAAGAATTCTGTACTACTTTTCTGTAACTTTTCTGAGTTACATACTGAGCTCATTCCAAAATACAAAGTTCATTAAATAAATAAATAACAGAAGGATAAAATCCTAATTCAGTATTTTGGAGAGCCAAAAGCTCTGCTCAGAGGCCTATTCCCCCCTCTGTTAAAAAGGAAGATTAGCAAATGTTAGAGGACAGTGACTATTGCTCACCCACAGAAAAGAAGGAACTCCTCCAATCTGCGACAACACGGATGCACCTGGAGGACATCGTCGTAAGTGAAAGAAGCCAGATGTAGAAAGACAAATATTGTCTGATCTCACTCATGTGTGGAATCTAGAAGAGTCAAACTCGTGGAAGCAGAGAGCAGAATGGTGGTAGTTAGGGCGTGGGGGCAGGGGGAAGGGAGAAATGAGATGTTGATCAAAGGTTAAAATTTTAGTTAAGCCTGAATGAGCTCTGGAGATCTAATGTACAGCATGGCAACCACAAGTAACAATACCGTATTGGAGACTTGAAATTTCCTAAGAGGATAGATCTTATTTTTAATTTAAATTCAATTAATTAGCATATATTGTGTTATTAGTTTCAGAGATAAAATTCAGTGATTTATCAGTCTTATATAATACCCAGTACTCATCACATTACATGCCCTTCTTAATGTCCATCCATCCCCCAGGCATCCCATCCCTCAACCCCCTTCCCCTCTAACAACCCTCAGTTTGTTTCCTATGGTTAAGAGTTTTTTATGATTTGTCTCCCTCTCTGATTTTGTTTTGTTTTATTTTTCCCTCCTTTCCCCTATGATCTTATTTTGCTCTTAAATTCCACATATGAGTGAGATCATGTGATAATTGTCTTTCTCTGATTGACTTATTTTGCTTAGCATAATACTCTCTAGTTCCATCCACGTCATTGTAGATGGCAAGATTTCATTTTTTTGATGGCTGAGTGGTATTCCATTGTGTATATAAACCACATCTTTATGCATTCATCTGTCAATGGATATCTGGGCTCTTTCCATAGTCTCACTATTGTGGACATTGCTTCTATAAATATTGGGGTGCATGTGCCCCTTCAGATCACTACATTTGTATCTTTGGGGTAAATACCTAGTAGTGTGATTGATGGGTCATAGGGTAGCTCTACCCTACTCTTCCTCAACTTTTTGAGGAACCTCCATACTGGTTAGAGGGCAGACCTTAAAGTAAATTTTCTCAACACACACACACACACACACACACACACACACACACACACCATAAATGGTAACTATGTAAATGTGATGGGTTAAGTTATCTAGCTTTGCCAATTCCAACTAATTGAGCCAGTTGATGGTCCAATTAACAAAAAGACATTCAGTTCTCTGGGTCAAAGATGCCTTAGAAACACAAACAAGAAATTTCTCAGCAATATCACAATATCCGTGGTAACCACAAACTGTCTGCAGTGCCCTCCACCCTGGGCCTCCTCTGAAGGTGTGCCCTATCCTTCCCCATGGCAGCTGTTAGGAAAGAGGAAACCATAAACAATCTCCTGGGTCCTTCAGTCTCAAGGTGAGCATGAGGGCATCATAAAGATACTCTACAGGAAGGGACGTGGGGCTGCCTCCAGTGACATCACCCCCATAATTCAGTTCCACTCAACAAACACCAATGCTACGCCAGCCCCTCCTACATCCTGAAAGGACAGACATCTATGGGACATAATGAAGAAGGCTTCTCCTGCTGGGAATGCACGATCTGAAACTCATCTAAACATCTCTGAGCCCGTGTTGATACTTAAGCCTGAAGGGCAGGGTGGCGGAATGAACCAGGTCTTCAATCAAATCCTGGCTCTGCCATCTAGGAGCTCGGTGACACTGGCCAAGTTATTTAACCGCTCTGAGCCTCAGTTCCTTCCTGTTCAAAATGGGGCTAAGCATAGTATCAACTGCATAGGATCGAATGACAGAAGTAAATATGAGAAGCACGTAAAGCCGGTTACTTTAGTAAAGTTGTTCCAAGCCTGACTGATCACCAGAATTACCAGGGCAACTTGTTAAAAATATAAATTTTTAGGCTTCCACTCCCCTGAAAAAGTCAACCTTGGGTAGGTCTGGGGCTGGGCTCCAGAATCTATGTCCTCCATTATATACTCTATATACTCTAGCCTGTAGCAGGCACACAACAAGTCCCTTTCCTGGGCTGGATATTGCAACAGCTTCCTAACGGGTTGCTGTGTCTGTTCTTATCCCTCTGTCCTTGCAAGGAGCCAGTGGAATCCTTTTAAAAGGTGAGATCATGTCACACCACTGCCCAGGACCTTCTACAACTCTCCAGTGCATGCAGAATAAAATCCACAGGGGCGCCTGGGTGGCTCAGTGGGTTAAAGCCTCTGCCTTCAGCTCAGGTCATGATCTCAGGGTACTGGGATCGAGCTCCGCATCAGGCTCTCTGCTCAGTGGGGAGCCTGCTTCCCTCTCTCTCTCTGCCTGCTTCTCTGCCTACTTGTGATCTCTCTCTCTCTGTCAAAGAAATAAGTAAAATCTTAAAAAAAAAATCCAGAGACAAGGCCCAACAACAGTGGTTCCTGAAGCTAAGCACACATTAGAAATACCTGGTGAGGCTATGAACAGTGCCTATGCCTGGCCAGACCCCAGACCAACAGACTCAGAAGCTCTGGGGTTGGGGCTCCAGTAGGATTGCCAGGTAAATATATAGGACACCTAGTTACATTTGAATTTCAGATACACAATGAATAATTTTGCATTCATAAAATTCTAAACAATTACCAAACGACCAGCACAGACGCTGGGGCTGAGCATACAGCAGAGGACAAGGCAACTGAGACCCCTACACTCAAAGAGTTTTTAAATTCTAGTGGGGATGGCAGAAGATAAACTGCAAAGAGGGAACATTCAATCATTGAAGACACAGATGCCACCCTGAATGGAGATGGTAAGGCAAAGCTGGAAACAGACGCGGGGAAAAGGAAGGTGTCGGGGCAGAGTGCCAGGCAAGGGAACCTCAAACACGAAGGCCCTGAGACTGGCCCAAGCTTAGCGCTAGAAAAACTAAAACAAGAATCAGAGCACGGGGGGCACCTGGGTGGCTCAGGCGTTGAGCGTCTGCCTTCGGCTCAGGTCATGATCCCAGTGTCCTGGGATGGAGCCCTGCATTGGGTTCTCTGCTCGGAGGGAAACCTGTTCTCCTTCTCCCACTACCCCTGCTTGTGTTCCCTCTTTCGCTGTGTCTCTGTCAAATAATTAAAGTCTTAAAAAAAAAAAAAGGAATCAGCAGGGCTATCTCAATATTCTGGAAACTCCAAAGTCCTGTATATATACATGCAGGAAGGTTGTTTCTGTGGCTGGCTCCTTGATTTCCACCCTTCGCTTTTGAAGGTTTCCATCCAAGTCGCTTGCTGGCCCCCCACTCTGGGACCAAGACCCTAGCTAGCAGTGTCACCCAGTGAACCTTGCAGGGCCCTCTCTGGCCCTGAGGTCCTGCCGCTTCCTGGAAGGCAACCAGACCCACACACCGCGTCTCGCGCCCGGGTTGGCCCGTCACTTCCTGATGCCGGCACCCCTCTCGCGGGGTGGCGACGAGAAGAGCCGAGTTGGGACACGCAGTACGTGAGACCGGGCCCGGAAGGCCGGCCCACGCGGCCGGGACTGTCGGCGCAGGAGGTGGGACCGGCCGGGCGGGAGGGGCGGGGCCGAGCGGGAGGGGCGGGGTGGCCGGGAGCTCCGGGCAGTGCTGGCTGCGGAATCGGCCGGGAGGGACCGAGGGGGCGGGGCGGGGCGGGGCGGGGCCGAGGGGGCGAGTGGGGCGGGAGGAGTCCGAGCCTTTGCCGCTGCCGCTGCCGCCGCCGCCAGGTAAGAAACGCGGGTTCATTCGGGCCGCGGGCGGAGTTCGCCCATGCCAGGGCCACTCCCCAACTATGGCCTCACGAGGGTTGCTCCCGCAAGGCCCGACCAGGCCCTGTGGGCCTCGCCCCCCACCCTGCCCTCCGCCCCTCGTGGGTGCCAGGCCTCCCGAGGAGTGGCCGCACGCTGCTCCGGGCGTTGACTGCCTGGAGTCCAGGCTGCGTGGTTGTTGTTTGGTTGCTTTTAGAGCCGAAAGTGCCTTTAGGAATTACGTAGAGGGGCAGATGGGGAAACTGAGGCCGGATGGAGCACCCAGGCATCTTCTGCCTCCCAGCTCGGGGCTCTGAGCCCGTGAAGGTCGCCCAGAAGCTCCCTTGATAAGTGAGGACTCTGCTGTGGTCCAGGGAGAGGAAGGAACTTGCCCAAGGTTACACAGGGTCACTGGGCTTTCCCTTGTCCCATGAGGCCCTGCCATGGACCAGTGGAAGGGCCTCTGGCACCCCTCACCCCCTCTCTCCTTGCCCCTACAGCCCTATGATTTCATAGCACACATTCAGACTGAGAATTCCAAGAGGGGGTTGGAAAAAAGCCCCACCCCAATTACAGATGGGCTATATTTCTCACCCTGCCACCTGTTGGTATAGCAGGAAAGAACTGCTACTGACTTTGGGGGGGACTATACAGCGAGGTAAACAGGCTCAGAGAGATGAATTCCCCAAGACAGCACCCCTAGGAAGGAGAACATTTTAAGGCGTTACCTGACTCCAGAGCCTGACCCAGTGCCTGGCACAGAGACAAAGTAGGCTTTCACAGTGTCCTTTCTCTGCTCTGCTCCACAGAGTTAAGAGCACAGCAGGCCTACACTCTGGGTCTTGGCCTAGAGTCCACTGCCTAACACAAAGTAGGAGTTAACATGTTAGTTCTCTTTCCCCTGACTCAGTATTCATTTCACTGCAGAAAACATGAAACCCCTTTAAGTTTTAGGGGCATCCATTCATTTATTAGACACACATTGAGCACCTACTGTGTCCCAGTGTGTGCACTGTTTAGGCACTGAAAATACAGCAGTGAACAAGGGAAGTGTTGCCCTCGGGGAGTACACTAGGAAGAGTGGAATAAAACACTGCTCTCCATTCGGTGGGGAGGTGGGGTGGGGAGGGCTGGGCAGAGAGGACAGACCCCTGGAATCTTAGCAACTGTGAAGTATGTGAAGAGGGCAGAGAGAGATTGAACATCCTAGTGTCAAACCCTCGTCAAACCCAGCCAGCCTGAGCTTTCTCCTGACTCCCTAGGGATTTGATGGGGAGGAGCTAGGTGGGTAGAGGGTGGTCCAAAGGAACTCTATGGGCCTCTGTTTTATTATCATCCAAAAGGGGTCATAAAAGTGCCTAGCGTTGGTGGTACCGTATCAGAATGCTTCTTAAATGGTAAAGCACGGTCCAAAGTGTGGCCTCTGGCAGAGGTCCTACAAAATCAGGAGTGAGCAAGGGTGTATTTACTTAGAGCATATTTATTTAGGGGCTCCAGCACCCCTGTTGGTAATCTGTTACCGCTCTCAGCAGAGAAATGTATGAGGCAGAGGTAGGGATGGCTGAGTTCCAGGCAAGGACCATGCCAGGGTCGAGAAACGGACTGTTTGCCCCACAGCATTTCAGCTTTTACAGCGCTTGCTGTCACAGGCAAAGTAGCGGACAGATGCGGGCTCAGGTCCTTAGGGGCTTAGTAGCTTCCTGAGTCCTCTTGGATAGTCACATGACCTATCTGTGCCTCAGTTTCCTCATTTGTGAAACACTGTCTCTAAGGTTGTTGTGTGGATAAAAGTAGCTGAAACCACAAAGGGCCTGGAGCTGGTGCTCTGGGAGCCTTTTTGCTTTTTCGACCGAAGGCCAAGGAGTGATTGGAGGGGCACTGAGTAGGTTGGCCGAGTAGGTTACTGTAGCTTAGCATGGAAAGCTCATGAAGGTTGGAGTCTAGAGAATTTCTGAGCCTGCGCAGGTGTTCCAGGCTGGTGCTCCAGGCTGCAAAGGTGGGACCAGCTACCTGGGCCCGCACCTAGGAGACCTGAGAAATGTCACCCAGTCCTTTAGGGCCTGTGTGTGTTGTAAACACTGCTGTACATGTTAAACTGGGGCTGCAGTTGGGATGGGGGCTTGCTGCCTTGAATGTGCTCTAGTGGGCTGAAGGGGATCGAAGGCGGGGCAGCCCACTTTCCACTTAGCCACCCTCCACCTGGGCCATCGGGCCAATTCAGTTGTACCACCCTCTGCTTAAAATTCTGCTGTGGTTTCCTGTTTGTTTTAGGACAAAGAACAAAACCATTAATATGGGACCAGCACAGTCTGGCCTGTACTTCCAGCCACATCTCAGGCCACTTTATCGGTCTCCCTCTGTGCTTACAGCGTGCTGCCCCCTCCATCCTCAGGGCCTTTGCACATGCTCCTTTAGACCACCATTCCCCCCTTATCTCCCTTTCCCCAGGTTAACACCACCTTATCCTTCCGATCTGAGCCCAACCCCAATCCATGAGACATCCCCAGGAGTGTGGGAGGTTTAGTTCAGAAGGGAGTTGCATACTCATCCCGGGGGTAATTTCTGCCTATACCCTGTACACCACCCCAGCTGTACCCTCCTGACCTCCAGGACTGGATTGGGTTTGCTGAGAGGTGCTCAGGGATGAAATCTACATTTAGAAGGACCACTTGAGCAAATATGGGAACCTGACTTTATATAAAACTATTGTCTTTCAAAAATGTAAGGCTGAGGGGCACCTGAGTGGCTCCGTGGGTTAAGCATCTGCCTTCAGCTCAGGTCAGGATCTCGGGGTCCCGGGATCAAGTCCTGTGTGGGGCTCCGAGCTCAGCAGGGAGTCTCTTTCTACCTCTCCCTCTGCCCCCCCTACTCATGCGTGCACGTGCGTGTGCTCTCTCTCTCTCAAATAAATAAGTAAATTATAAATATACATATATATTCCTTTCTTCTGGAGGGCTAATATCAAAAAGCAGTACTGCTGGATTATTTACCGCTATAATTTGAAGGTGAGGCATTAACGGTCCCTGCCGTATCTCCTCTTGCCCGCCAAAGTCAGTCCCTGGGGCCCTGTGGGGCAGTTTGAAAACCAGCAGATCAAGGGAACATCACAAACTTTGCCATTCCCCCGCCCACCCCCTTCCTCAGCAGATGTGCCTCCCATTACGTTTTAGTTATTCCCAAGTAGAAACTACCATTCATTCAATAGAATGTCTCTAAGTGCCTGCTGTGCTCGCATAAGGGCAGAAAGAGATAAACGGTGGGTGTCAACAAGGGAGTGATCTAGTATGTCAGACAGCGATTTGCGCTGGGGACCAAGCAGAGGAGCCAGAGAAAGGGGATTGGGATGGAAGGCAGGGGCAGGGTGGTCTCACTAAGCTGTGAGATTTGAGCGGAGACAGGGAAGAGGTGAGGGAGTCGGCCGTGTGGTTGTCTGGGGGAAGAACATTCCGGGCGGAGGGAATAGACCATGCAAAGGCCTTGAGATGAGAGCATACCTGGTGGGCCCCAGGAGCAGTGAGGAGGATGTGCAGCTGGAGCAGAGCTAGTGAAGGGGAGAAGGGGAGGAAGGCGGGGAGGCCAGGGGCCAGATTGCATATGGCGCAGACACCGCTGGGAGAACTGTGACTCCGGAAAAGGGGTCAGCGGAGGTTTGGAGCAGAGAAGGACATGATCTGACTTCAGGTGGAGATGGAGCTCCCTGGCTGCAGTGTGGTGGACAGCTAGTGGGGAGCACAGACAGAACAGGAGACCGGGGAGGTGGGGGAGGTTCCTGCCGGGATCCACCTGAGATGTTGTTGGCTTGTACCAGGGCGCTGGTGGGGGGAGGAATGGAGCAACCGTGATAGGGACAGAATATCGTACAACCTGAGCGTCCATCCCAATGGCACGCTGTCCCCCCGACTCCACCACCTGCCCGTCCTCCAAGCTGCCGAAGTGAGATGGGTTAGGAACTTTCCTTCCATGCCAACATCCCTCTCTTCTTCTGGTCTTTAGCGGGATTGTCTGAAACCCTCTGGATTCTTCTGTGTTGGAACCGTTGCCATAGAGACCTCCTGAAATGCTACCTGTACCGGTGGCTTCCAATTTCACTTCCAGAGAGAGGTAGAGAATGAATGGGTTTCTCTCCTAAAATGCTGGAGGGGGACAAGGAGGGGGGGTGAGCAGGGACGGCCTCGAATTCTCCCTTCCAGGGCCATCTCAAGGTTGTGTGTGTGGGTACGGGTATGTGTGTGTATGAACTTGGAACTGCCGTCTTCAGAGTTTTTGGCCTAAGAACGATGCTGCTCTGTTTGTTGTGAAGGGTTTCTTCAACCAAATGCTTTTCTTTCTCCTTGGCTCCAGAATACCAGAGATGCTTGTGTTACTGTACTATAAGCTCACTTAAAAACCCAACTGTCAGGGCGCCTGGGTGGCTCAGTCAGCTAAGCATCTGCCTTTGGCCCAGGTCATGATCCCAGGGTCCTAGATCGAGCCCCATGTGGGGCTCCCTGCTCAGCAGGGAGTCTGCTTCTCCCTCTCCCTCTGCCCTACCCCTTCCTCCCCACCCCTGACCCCTGCTCTGCTTCTCTCTCTCTCTCTCAAATAAATAAATGAAATCCTTTAAAAAAAAAATAAACACACAGAAAAATAGGAAGAACAAAACCCAATTAGGTCTGGTCCCACAGCCCGGCCACCAAGAGACAATGATCATTAACATTTGGGTAGATTTCCTTGTTATCTTTTTGGTCTGTGAAACATTTTTTAAAAACCTACCTGGAGGGACGCCTGGGTGTCTCAGTCAGTTAAGCGTCTGCCTTCGGCTCAGGCCATGGTCCCGGGGTCCTGGGATCGAGTCCCACATTGAGCTCCTTGCTCAGCAGGGAGCCTGCTTCTGCCTCTGCCTGCTCTTCTCCCTGCTTGTGCTTGCTCTCTTGATCTCTCTAACAAATAAATAAATAAAATCTTTAAAAAAAAAAAAAAAAAACCTACTTGGAATCATATTGTATATCCAGCTCTCTGGAAAATAAAATCCGTCCCGCATAGTGTCTCCCCCTTCTGTGATGTCATTACTCTGGTGTGGTCCGTCTCAGGCTGCTGGAGTCCGGCAGAATGAGTCCTCCCCAGCCAGAATGAGCCAGCCTCAGCACACCGTGATATCATTTAAAACCATGACTTTTTTTTCCTGATCTTAAAATCAGTGCATACTCATTACCAAAAATTCGTAAAACATAATCAATAAAGAAAAACAATCAACTGTCCAGAATCCAAGCCCCTCCTGTTTAGAGACAGAGAATCTGGTCTCCACATATACTAGAGAACTTTCTTCAGAGTTCAGAAGCAACGCATATTTATGGCAGAAAATTGGCAAAATCCAGAAAAGTCTCTGGTAGCTCATTTTTCATAGAGAATTTGGGAGAACATCCTTCCAGCCATTTGGTCTTCTCTGTGTCTTTTTAACATGGTTGGGTTCATAGCTTAAATCTCGTCGTTGGTAGGCATGGCAGGGGCACATTCTCACGCCGCATGGGAAGGGGCTGTCCAGGAGCAGGGCCTTATCTCTGATGAGTCCTTTCAAAAGGATTAAAGAGGCAGCAAATAATATTCTGGCTCTTTGGCATGAAAAAATGGCCATCAGGAGGAAACTCGGATTATTTGAAGTTTTGGGGGACCCTGGGTAATTCCAGATGCTTGGTCCCTGTCTCCCTTCCTCATCTGGTGTTCCATTTAAGTGTAAGAACAGGAATGCCTTTGGGGAGAGAATTAGCAGGAAAATCTAGGTCTTGCTTAAGCCTAAGAGCTAATTCATTCATTTGTTCCTGTAACAGACATCTTATTTTTAATATTAAAGATATTTATTTATTTATTTATTTGAGAGCGTGAGCAAGAGCATTAGAGAAGGGCAGAGGGAGAGGGAGAAGCAGACTCCCTGCTTAGCTAGGAGCCCCAATGCGGGGCTCCATCCCAGGATTCTGAGATCATGACCTGAACTGAAGACGGATGTTTAACTGAGCCACACAAGCGCCCCTGTAACAGACATCTTCTGAGCACCCACTCTGTGGAGGGACACCAGCTGGTGCTTGGGGCACCAGCGACAGTTAGGAAGGAGACCCGTGCCTGGTTTTGTGCCGCTGCCACAGGCTAACCGCAGAGCTGGGCGCTATAACCGCATCTCAGGTTATCAGGAGCTGGAACAGGGATATTGTTTTTTTTAAGATTTTTATTTATTTATTTGACAGAGAGAGAGAGAGATCACAAGTAGGCAGAGAGGCGCAGAGAGGGTGAAGCAGGCTCCCCGCTGAGCAGAGAGCCCGATGTGGGGCTCGATTCCAGGACCCTGAGATCATGACCTGAGCTGAAGGCAGAGGCTTTAACCCACTGAGCCACCCAGGTGCCCCTGGAACAGGGATATTAAATGAGACGACCCCTGCCAGGGGCCCAGGCTGTGCTCAGTGAGTGGCCGCTGCCTGCCAACCTGCTGAGAAGCGCATCCCAGGGAGTGGAATGTGCAGGAGCCAAGGCCCAGAGGAGTGTAAGTAGTAGCAAGGCTCCCCTGAGCCCCAGGGCTAACCCGATCCCTCTGTCTCTCCTCCTCCAGATCCCACACCCTATGGACCCACAGGCTGGTTTTTCCGGTTTGCTCCCCACCCCAGGGCAATTTGCGTATTTCTTTAAGAACCTTCAGGAAGCTGAACAGCCTGTTTTTGGACATAGGAGGGGAGGCCCACAACTGTTTCCTGAAATCCGGGTAAGTGTTCTTTAAGGTTTCTTATTCTTCACATCCTCGCCATTATTTAAGGTCGTCTTATTTTAAATATTACGAGTTTGCCTATCGTCGGTCTCCTTCGCTGGACCATACCTCCAGGATGGAGGGCTGCATTCTGTCTCCGCTGTGCCCGCGGCACGTGGGGTGAAGCCTGACACCTATAGGCGCATATATGTATTTATCAAATGAACTAGTTCATTTGGGGTGAGGTGGACGTTTATTTTTCATTTACTTAGAACTTAAGAAAAGGTCTTTAAAATTCCAGAGACATCCTGCTGCTTTTTTAAAAGCTTAATGTCAGAAAATAATTATAGTCTCGCAGGCAGTTGCAAATTTAGTCCCGAGAGGTCCCACTAACCCTTACTCAGCATCCCCGTGGCCACTGCCTTCGAGATGTAGTCTGACTCCGGAGCTGGGAGGCCATGGTCCCGCACGGTGTGGCCCTCAACAGCTCCCCCGACCGCTCATTTCTTCCCTGCTCCCCCTCCGTGCCCACTCACTGTCCAAGGCCTGGCTCCATGGAGCGTCTTTTTGGTTCTTCAAAAGCATCTGCTCTCTTCTACCTCTGCGTCTTTTTTTTTTTTTTTTTTTAATATTTTATGTATTTTATTTCACAGAGAGAGAGATCACAAGCAGGCAGAGAGGCAGGCAGAGAAAGAGGGGGAAGCAGGCTCCCCACCAAGCAGAGAGCCCGATGCGGGGCTCGATCCCAGGACCCCAAGATCACAACCCTAGCTGAAGGCAGAGGCTTTAACCCACTGAGCCACCCAGGCGCCCCCTACCTCTGGGTCTTGACAGGTGCCGTCCCCTCTGCCCCGAATGTGCTCCTTCCTGCCACCCCACCCCTGTCCGGGGCCACCTTCTCTTGGAAGCCAGCTCCAGGCTGCAGGCCCCTGTTCGTGTCCCTCCCTCTGGGTCCCCTCCGTCTCAGTGCTTGTCCTGCTGGTTTGTCATCATCTGTTTGCTGGTCTTTCTCTACCACATTGCGGTTTCTATTGCAGAATACCCTGGGCCCTCCATTCACGGGCCTGTCCCCCTTGCTTCCTGCAGGCCTCTGCTGGGACAGCACCTTTCAACCACACCGCATTGTCACTCCCTCATACCCCTCATACCCCATCACATCATAGCCCCTCACCCTAATTGTTCTTCCCGGATGATCTCACAACCTTGAGATGTTGACCTGAGCCAAAATCAAGAGTTGGACGCTTCACCGACTGAGCCCCCTAGGTGCCCCCTGTCTCCCCCCAAATGCAAGCAGGGAATTTGTTAATTTGTCGCCTGCTTTGCCCCAAGACCCAGACCAAGGCATCACATATCATCTTCCCTTCTTCATTCATCCATCCATCATTCATTGTTCCCTTCCTCATTCACACGCTCACTGAATGCCTGCAGTATTCCAAGGTCTATTGAGGGAGCTGGGGCACAGCAGTAAATGAAACAACCAGAGGCCGCCCTCAAAAAGCTCATATTCGATTGGTGTACACAGGTAAACAAATACTTTAAATATGTATTATTTAAAGGATACCTGGGTGGCTCAGTCAGTTAAGTGTCTGCCTTCCGCTCAGGCCATGATCCCGGGGTTCTGGGATCAAGTCTCACATCGGGCTCCTTGCTCAGCGGGGAGCCTGCTTCTCCCTGTGCCTCTGCCTGCTGCTCCCCCTGCTTGTGCTCGTGTGCACCCTTTCTCTGACAAATAAATAAAGTCTTTAAAATATATCTCTATCGGGGCACCTGGGTGGCTCAGTGGGTTAAAGCCTCTGCCTTCGGCTCAGGTCATGATCTCAGGATCCTGGGATCGAGCCCTGCATCAAGCTGTCTGCTCAGCAGTGAGCCTGCTTCCCCCTCCTCTGCCTGCCTCTCTGCCTACTTGTGATCTCTCTCTCTCTGTCAAATAAATAAATAAAATCTTTAAAAAATAAATAAAATAAAATATATCTCTATCTGTATATATATATTATATATATATATATATTATTTAGCATAAGAATAAGTATTATGAAAATAGAACAGAGTGTTGGGATAGAGGGGCAGGAGTACTTTATAGCCTAGGAGGTCAAGGAGGGCTTCTCAGAGGAGGTGACATTTAGGCTGAGGCAGAATGATGTGATGGTCAGAGGAAGAGTGTCGCAGGCCAGGGGAACAGCAGGTGCAAAGGCCTGGAGGATGGACCAGCTTATAGCATATTGTGCATAGTGATGAACCAGCATACTGTAGCTTAGTGCGCAAGCCGGGTTTGGGAGCATGAGACGGAGTTTAGGGGCAGGCGGGGGCCATCATTAGGGGATCAGTGTTCATCCTGGTGTGAGTGGAAGCCTTTGGAGATTTTAAGCAGGCAAGTGACATGACTACTGTATGTGACAAAAAGGCCACCCCAGCTGCTGTGTAAAGAATGGATTATAGGACATCAAGAGTGTATTTTGTTGGGGCGCCTGGGTGGCTCAGTCGTTAAGCGGCTGCCTTCGGTTCAGGTCATGATCCCAGGGTCCTGAGATCGAGCCCCGCATCGGGCTCCCTGCTCAGCAGGAAGCCTGCTTCTCCCGCTACCATTCCCTCTGCTTGTGTTCCCTCTCTCGCTGTGTTTCTCGCTGTCAAATAAATAAAATCTTTAAAAAAAAAAAAAAAAAATACTTGCCTTTAAAAAAAAAAAAAGAGTGTATTTTGTTGAACAAAAGAATCCATTTGGCCTGATCTGAGCTTTTTGTGCGCTAAACACATTCCCTCTGCCCTGTGGACAGAGACAGGCCAGCTCGTGCTTCTCTGATTAAAAGGCTGTTTATTCTTGAACTGAGAACAACACGGGGCTCTCCAAGTACCAGCCCAGTAAAATACCATTTTGGGCTCCTCCGGGTGGTGGGCACAGTTGCTGTGGCTTCCCAATGGCATGTGGGTTGGATTAAATGGAGAAATCACTAAGCCTGCCAACATCAGGACTGGGTGCTACCCTGGGAGCTGTCCTTCATTTGTGACTTATTGCTGTCCCCTTTGTCCACCACCACAGTCTGGGCTGATGCTGCGAGCTAGGGAAATCTGCGAGTCTCTAACTTGAGCTCCTGGAGCAATCATTGGAGGCCAACCTTGCTGGGTGACATCGGCCAAGGTCTTAACCTCTCTGAGCCTCAATTTCTCCATCTGAAGCAAGGGAAGGAGGACCCCTGTGCATATGTAGAGGGAAGAGCCCAGGGTTCAGAGCCAAAAGTCTGGTTTGACTTTCATCACTTGCTTACTGTGTGACTTTGGGAAAAGCAAGTAGCCTCTCTGAGCTTATTTCTCAGCTCTAGGAGGGAATCATGATGGTTCGCATCATACTTGACCTTACATGATAGTTGTGGGGATTGACTGCATTGGGAAGTGCTTTGTAAACTGTTCCATGCTGTACAGATGTTGGTTTGTTGCCTTTAGCTACTTCAGGGTTACTTGGAAAAGCTAATGAAATATTCGCTGCGCACAGACTTCTAAGTAAGTCCTCTGTAGAAGTCATATTTTGAGGACAGAAATTTTTATTGCTCAGCTGGATGAGAATGAATTTATGGGCCAAGGCCAGGGCAGAGTGTGGGTATTAGACTTGAAATCTCTTGGTTATATGGTGAGCGTTTCAGTAGTGGTAGTGGCTAAGGGCTCTGGCTTTGAGCTCCGGTCTGCCATCCGTTTACTGGCTATGTGACTCGGACCCGGCTACTTCTGTTTGCAGAGTTAACCTTGCAGCCCCAGGGCCTGGCTGCTGGAAACAGGCATATAATGTTAACTCTTGCCTTTATGTGGGCACCTCTGCCACAGTGTCCGGCAGGCACTGTGTTGAGCATTTCATTGATTTGTTTGTTGATACAAACAACAATTGTATTATTGTTTGATTGTTAAAGATTGATTGATTTGAGAGAGAGAGAGAGAGAGAATGCACAGGAGCAAGCATGCGTGGGGGGAGGGGCAGAGGGAAAAAGAGAGAGAGATTCCTAAGCAGACTCCCTGCCGAGCATAGAGCCCAGCTCGGGGCTTGATCCCACCACTGTGAGATCATGACCCGAGCCAAAACCAAGAGTCGGGTGCTTAACCGACTGAGCCACCCAGGTGTCTGTTTGTTGATTTTTTTAATGCATTTATTTCTTTTTTTTTTTTTAAAGATTTTATTTATTTGACAGAGAGAAACACAGCGAGAGAGGGAACACAAGCAGAGGGAACGGTAGCGAGAGAAGCAGGCTTCCCGCTGAGCAGGGAGCCCGATGTGGGGCTCGATCCCAGGACCCTGGGATCATGACCTGAGCCGAAGGCAGACGCTTAACGACTGAGCCACCCAGGCGCCCCTATGCATTTATTTCTTTAACAAACATTCATGTGGTATGAGTCCGCTGTCAGGCTTTGTTCGAAGTGCTTGGCAAATACTAACCCACATAGCTATGTCAGTTACTGCCAGCCCCGCTCCTCCAGACAGATAGTGTGATAGTCCCATTATCAGGTGAAGAAATGTACGTGCAAGGTTGAGTTGCCCCAGGCTCCATATCTATCAAATAGAGGTGCTTGGATTCATGCCCAGGTCTGTCTGGTCCTGAGCCTGCATTCATATCCACAATGCCCTGTGGTCAAGGCAGCTTCCCTTCCTGGTACTCCCAGGACAACTTCCTGTCCCTTGGATACGTATTTTGGCTTTGTCTGTCTCCTCCCCTGCCCTCCCTGCTTCCCCTGGAACAGAAGGAAAGAATAAAGGGAGGGGGGAAAGGAAACCTACTCGCCTTCCTTCTCTCCTTTCTTCCCTTCACTAAAGTGTAACCTGCGTAGACAACACAAATCATAAGCCTACAGCTTGATGAATTTTTAAATATATTTACACTCGTGTAATCACAGTGGGTGATATTGATACGGAACTTTTCTATCATCCAGAAGCCTCACTGTGCCCCTTCTGAGCCAGTATTCACTGCCTTCCATGGGCAACCTCTCTTCCATCTGCTTTCACCCTAGCTGGGTCCGACCTGTTCTTCAAACTCATATGAACACGATTCCGTAGATAAGTATGTCTGCTTATCATTGTGCCTGTGAGGTTCACTCATGTTGTTGTGGTTAGCCAGGCTTATCCTTTTTCGTTGCTTTGTGATATTCCATGGTCTGAATCTGGCGCAGTTTTTCTATTCCACTGTGGACGAACATGGGCTCTGCTTCCGGTTTGGGACGATCGTGAATGAAGCTTCTGTGAGTGTTCATGTACTGTCCATCTGGTGGACATAAGTGCTCGTTTCTTAGGAGTAGAATCTCTGGGGCATGGAAAAGACATACATTTAGCTTTAGTGGAAAATGTCCAACCATTTTACAAAAGGTTGTACCACCAATACTCCCCACAGCAGTGTGTGGAAGTCCTACGTATCCCTTTCCTCATTAACACTTAGTATTGTCAGACTTTTCATTTTAGCCATTTTGATGAGTAAGTAGCAGGGTCTCATTGGAAAGTAGCAATGTCTCATTGGAGCTTTGCTTTATTTCTCTGATGACTAACGACGTTGAACCTTATGTGTTCATTGGTCATTGAGTATCTTTTATGAAGTGCCTGTTCAGGTGTTTTACATATTTTTAAACTTGCCTTGTTTTTTTTTCTTCATGACTTTATAGGGGTTGTTTATATTCTATAGATACAAATCCTTTTTTGATACACGATGAAAATACCTGCCCCCAATCCCTGGTGTGTGTTTTCAGTCTCTGGAAGATGATGAATAGCAGTTCTTAACTTGAATAAAGGCTCATTTATCAGCCTTTTCTTTCATGATTGGTAGTCAGTTTGTCCCATTTAAGTAACTTTTACCTACCCCTTGGTTGCGTTTTTCACTGAGATTTTTTTTTTTTCCTACAGAGTTGGAAATGGCCACACGGGACAGATTGAGCCAGAGGCTGCCTCTGGTGGCTGAGCCGGCTGTGGAGGGGGAGTCGCCTCTGCCCACGGGCCGCGAGCTGGCCGAGGCCAACCGCTTTGCCTATGCCGCCCTCTGTGGCATCTCCCTGTCCCAGCTCTTTCCAGAACCTGAGCAAAGGTGAGTGCAGTTGTCTTACAGAGGGAATGTCGTGCTTCCACAGGGAAGCAATTATTGACAGCTAGGCCCCCTACCGGATGTTACGGGCAAGGAGGAGAAAGTCATTGTCCTCACCTTTAAGGAGTTCGTGATCTGGGGCTCATTCAGTGCTCACTCATTTACCTACACCAAGCATTTTCTGAGTACCTACTATGTGCCAGGCATGATCTAGAGGACATGGAAGGTATACGTGAATGAGATGAATCCCTGCCCTCAAACAGGGCACAGTCTGATGGGAGGAAAGATATTTATTCACACATGCAACATGCATTTATTGAGCACCTACTCTATGCTAGGTGTTGTGCTAGGAGAAAAACAAGGCCTGGCTCCTGCCCTCTAGGGGCTTACAAACTGGGTAGGGCACCTAAATAACCAACTACCATTATACTAGACAGATGGGCTAAGTGTCTGGATGGGTTTAAACCAGATGTCATAGAACAAAAGATGGACAGGTTGAATGACACCAGGAGGTGGAGGGGCGCACAGGTGAGACAGAATTTCCTCTGGGAGAACAGAGTTGACTCAGGGACAGCTCGGATGCTGTGGATGGAGCAGAGGGAGGAGCTCACTATGGCCCCAAAGCTCCAGGTGGTGGGTGGAGCTAGAAGGACAAAAATACCATTACTGAGACAGGAAACAACAGATGGGGCCAGGAGACAACAGGAAGTTTTGGGGTCTGCAGTATTTTCAAGACTTACCCCCAAGACATCCCCCGTGAGTAAACTTCCCCATGTCTTAGGTCTCAGCTGGGTTTTTGTTTGTTTTATCTTTTATCTTCGTCTCTCCCACCGGACTGAATACTTGAGCATATTCATCTCCTGGGGCGTCACCTGCAGGAAGCCTTCCCAGACCCTCCCCAAGCCCCAGACCACGGTTTCTCCAGCCAAATGTTCAGCAACTGTGCTGCCCCGCAGATCTTCCCGCACCTGCCACACCCCTCCAGTTTGGGCTCCTGGAGGACAGGAGCTGCCTGGTTCACCGAGAGCCTCCCCTACAGCTGCATGTACCCGACAAACCCGTACATGGGGAGCGGGAGGGGGAGGATCTCTGTGTACTTTGTTCCCATAAACAAATGTTCGTGAGCCTGCTCTGTGTGCCAGGCCTGTGCCGGGCACCTCCCGGGAGGGCACACAGAGGAGCGAGGTATTGTCCTGTGTGCCCCCTGCCCCACAAACACACACACATCCGAGGACCCCTGTAATCGTAAATGCTTCTGCCCAGCCGGGAGCAGGTGCCCTGGGGTGTTTCCTTCCTCACAGTTTCCCTTTCAGAAGGCCAGTGCAGTCCGTGCGTTTGAGCTCCATGTTCTTAGGCCCAAAACATGTTTTGAAAGCAATTTCGATCATGTTACAACCCAGAGACACCGTTGGTTTCGGTAATCTTTAGAGGGCACCTTGGGGACGTTTGTTGTCCACACGGGACATAAAAGCAAGCCTTTTTTTATATATTTCGTGTCTGAGCCGTAAACGTCACAGATGCTGCTCCCTACAATTAACTCTTTATTAACCACGGAGAAATTATGGGATGAAGCAGGGGACACACGGGTTCTGTGAAGGACTGGGGGGGTCTTTGGCTCGCAGGCCGTGGAGCTTCCGTGGTCCTCACTCCAGGCTCCCGTCCTACCCTGAAAGCAGCGGGAGACGGGAGATGTTCGCAGAGGACGGGTGCAGCTGTGTTCCAATAAAACTTTATTTACAAAAGCAGGCAGTAGGCCCACTCTGGCCCACCCACAAGCATAGTTTAACAGCCCCCGGCAAGTAGGAGAAGCTTGAGTCCCCAGGATGAGAAACCCTGGATTTTGGGTGAGATTTTGCCCCTTCCCAGCGCTGAGACCCTTAATTTAATCTCTGTGGCCAAGGGCTCCATCACCAATTGGGGGCCAGGATGCGAGGGAATGTTTGGTGCTCCTGCTTAGCCAGTCCCTGCACTCGGTGAGCACCCAGGCACCTAATCACCGGGGAGGGGCAGTGACCTCCGGTGTTGTGGAGATAGATAGGGGTTTGAACCCTAGGGTTATCCCTTCACACTCTGAGGCTGCATTTCCTTATCTCTAGACAGGGGGGAATAGCACCCCCCCCCGGGGTGTGGTGAGAAATAAATCAGTGTGAATAAAGCACTTCCATGGGGGGGGGCAGTTAACAGGTCACTGCTCTGTGATTGTGATTTGGTATCTTGGTTGCTGCTGATTTTCACCCATTTTGCCTAAACTAACAAACACATTAAAAGCTGTTCTCAAAGCCCTGCCAATCAAGAACGCTGTTTGTTATGTGGCCCGTTGCTGTATTGCCACTTCAAGTACATATTCATTAATTCATCCGTTCATTTCTTTTTTTTAAGATTTATTTATTTATTTGACAGTGAGAGAGAGAGCGCGTGTGCGTGAGTAAGTAGGGGGAGCTGCAGAGGGAGAGGGAGAAGCAGACTCCCCACTGAGCAGGGAGCTCCATGCGGGGCTCAGTCCCAGGACCCTGAGATCATGACCTGAGCCGAAGGCAGACGCTTAACCTGTTGAGCCACCAGGCGCCCTTCATTTCTTTTTTGAAAGAAACACACATATAGCACTTTTTACGGGCCAGATTTTGTTCTAAGCACAAGGACAAATGTTAACTTAATCCTTTCAGCGACCCTATGAAATGGGTTTCTTCGTTATGGCCACTGTTTTATAGATGAAGAAACTGAGGCCCAGAGAGGTCGAGGGACTTATCCAAGATCACACAGCTAGTGGCAGTGCTGGGACTGGAACCAGAGTCTGTGCTCTTGACCCCTCCTCTCTTATGATGAGATGCTTCTCAACATCCAAGACTTCCTTCTTGGGCGCAGGGCCAGCCCGCACTTCGCTGACCTGTAAGTAATGTTCAGCTCACTCGGTCACGAGTGCCTCCATGCACGCCCACGTGACCGCCCCAGGGTTATCCCAGTAGATTGCAATGGGGCAAACGGCAGTGACTATACTAGCAGGAGCCAATATTTATTGAGGGTTATCAGGTGCTGGGCCCTATTAAGATGTCACTTAATCTTTCTGTCCAACCTCTGAGGCATGTCCTGTTATCATCCACATTTTATAGCAGAGGAAAACCAAGCTAAGAGAGGAGAAGACCGAGCATGAAGCCAGCCACCGAGGGAGTCAGGACTCCCGTCGTGCCCGGACGTCAGAGCCCGACTCTGAAACTTCTTCTCCACCGCCTCCCTTGGTCACCTTAGAAATAAAAGCCGTGAGGCGGGCTGACATTGCTTGGGCATCTCCTACGTGCCAGGCTCTGCCAGCTCGTTGAATCCTCAAACAACCTAATGAGGTTGGTCTCTTAAACCCAATTGCAGATAGGGAAACTGAGGCACAGGGAGGTCGGTTTACATGGCACCATGCTGCGGTGCTCAGATGTCCCTTTGGCAATGGCCCCCTCCCACCACCACGGAGAGGGCTGCCTTGGCTGAAGAAAGCCACCGTGCACACGCTTCCAACAGCCCCCGAACCCTGGCATCTTTCGCTGAATGATTGCCTGAGGGGAGGAGGGGTGTGAAGGCCCCACCCGGCTGCTCTGAAGGCTCTTCCATCTCCAGAACTCTCTGCAGGGCTGGCTGAGCCTCCTGTTGAGGCTGCATTGCAACTCAACTGTCCCCACTCTTCTCCCCCCACCCAGTCCTGCTTCCTCATCCCCCCCTCACGGGGACCCCTAATAATCTCCATTTCAGAGCTGCTTCCTGGGGACCCGAACCCATGACACTGCTCGGGTAGGATTGTAGGTGGCCCGCAGCGACCCCTCCACTGGGCCTCAGCACTGGAGGCTCTAGGGAGGGGGTGCGCAGACTGCCTGAGGTTCACAGGGGCCTCCCGAGGTTGCCCACAGCACCTCTGGGTTTCTGGGGGGCCCTGATTCCACTGGGGTGCAGAGTCCCGGGACAGCACTGTCGAGGTAGGCCGGGGTTTGCAAATAGACTTGGCCTCTAGGCCTCAGCCTTTTTTCTGGACTGGTGTCATCCCCTCCTCACTGACCCCCATGCTCCGCATCCCCGCACCCCCACCCCGCGGGTTCACCATGGTCACTGCCGGGAAAGGCAGCTTTGAAGCACAGCCTGATGTGGTCTCTGCCCCCATCGCCCAAATGCTGTGAGCTTCCCACAGTTCACAGGTTCGGTTCCCAGCTTCCGTCTCCCCATGAGCACCCGACCATCCCCTGCCCGGGGACTCCTGTGGAACTGAAGCGAGCAGCATCCTTGGGCACCGTGGGGGGACAGACCCTTCCTATGCACTTAGCCGCTTCTGGCAGTGGCCCACTTGTTTCCCGGAAATGGGAGTGTCCTCTCATTTCCTACGGCAGCAAATCACCTTCTGTAGGATGCGTTTCCCAGCAGCGGCCCCTCACCTCCACGGGGGGTTCTGGGCGCTGCCTCTCTGGACTCTTCGGGCCTCCATCCCTGCCTCCGTCCTGGCGTGTCACAGGCACCAGGGTGTGTGAGTCCCGTGCCTGTCCCCACCCTGCCATGAGCCTGTGCCCACATGTGGCATCCTGCCCCTCTCGCTCCTCGGCCCCTGAGGCGTTGGGCGCTCCGTCTCCTCCCATGGACCACGGTCACCGTGGTTTTGTCCATGCCAGCTGTTCACACCTGTGACCGTGTGTGACCTAAACTTGCCAGCGGCCTCATGAGACCCACTCTGGAAGGCTCGGGGGATCTAAGCCGTGTCTGTCTTTCAGCTCCTTCTGCACAGAGTTCGTGGCGGGCCTCGTGAAGTGGCTGGAGTTGCCCGAAGCCGTCTTGCCAACCATGAGCGCTTTCGCCAACGGCCTGGGAGGCGAAGGCGCAGACGCATTTGCTCCGATTTTATTGAAGGACCCCGTCTTGAAGGACGACCCGTTGGTGATCATTCAGGTACTCCCACGGCCCAGGGGGCAGCTGCTGGGGAAAAGAGAACCAAGTATTTCCTTTCAAAGTCAGTCTGAAAATCGCTTCTAGCAGGGTGGTGTCGTTGAAAGATAAAATATTCTGGGACGCCTGGGTGGCTCAGTCGGTTGAGCATCCAACTCCTGGTTTTGGGCTCAGGTCATTGATCTCGGGGTCCTGGGACCCCCGTGCTCGGGGCCCCATGCTCAGTGCAATGTTTGCTCATCCCTCTCCCTCCCCCTCTGCTCCTCCACCCCCTCCCCAACTCATGCTCTCTCTCTCTCTCAAATAAATAAATTTTTTTTTAAAGATTTTATCTATTTATTTGACAGAGATCACAAGTAGGCAGAGAGGCAGGCAGAGAGAGGGGGAAGCAGGCTCCCCGCTGAGCAGAGAGCCCAACGTGGGACTCGATCCCAGGACCCTGAAATCATGACCTGAGCCAAAGGCAAAGGCTTTAACCCGCTGAGCCACCCAGGTGCCCCAATAAATAAAATTTTTAAATAAATAAATAAGGGTAAAACATTTCATCAAAATATCACATGACAATGATCATAGCTAATAGTAAATTATCATTATTGAGTATTTACCATTGATTTAATTTAATACTTAGAAGGTGCTTATTATGTACCTGACAAATACTAACTCACTTAATTCTCCAAGCAACTTTATGAGGTGGATAGTATGATCCTCCCCTTGTTATAAATGAGGAAACTGAGCCACAGAGAGGTTAAGTGACTTATTTGGGGTCATGCCGCTGACAAGTGGCTCAGCCAGGAGCAGGCTAATTACCTATCAGCATATTGCTAATTCCTGTTATTTTTTTCCCCAGGACCTTCTGAGCTTCTCACTCAAGGATGGTGAGTTGATTTTCTTAGTTCTATAATTTTTTTTTAAAGTTCTTTATATTTGAGGTGCTCCTCTTCACGCTTAGCCAGCAAAGCCACAAATGGGTGTTGCCACCTGTGGGCCCGTCCCCCGTGGTCATTTTGGTGCAGGGAAGGAAAGGGAACCCTGTGTAGGTGGGGAGCCGGTGAGCCCCTCGTTCGTGCCAAACACCGGGGGGCTCGGCAGCCACGATTTCGTGTCTCCTCACCAGGCCCTATGGTTTTACCTGCTGAGTCGCCCACCACTCTGGTCTGAACCACCATCACCCCCTCCCGGATGACAGCTGGGTGTCCTCACTGGTCTTCCTGGGGCAAGGTCCTGGGGTGACCTCACTGGTCTTGCAGGGCAACTTGGTGACATCTCCACTTGCCCGGGCCCCAGCCCTCCTCATCTCTCAGCACACCCCTCCCCTCTCTTCTCGCCAGCCTCCCTCCCCGAGGGCCTGTGCTTCCCGCACCGTTGACTTCCCCTGCCCAGAGAGTGTCCTGCTCCTCTTGCCCTCCTCCCTCTGCTCAGGGAGCACTTCCCTGGGGAAGTCCCCCGGGCTCCCATCTGGGATGTGCCTCCCAGCGCCATGTGGCCAAGGCATGGGTGAACAGTTACGGGATTCTTGGTGGGCTTCGCCTCCGGACTGGAGCTCCAGGAGGGCAGGGCCACATCTGGTTTCCTTCCCCACGTGTTTCTAGTCCCTAACCCAGCACCTGGAACCTAGTACATACTCAGCAGATACCTGGTGAACAAACTAAGGAGACAAGTCCTATTGCCCCATTTCATGGATGAAGAAGTCGGCTCAGAGAGGTTAAGTGATTTACCCAAGGCTGCTCAGTAAGTGGCAGTGTGGGATTCCACCCACATTCTCTCTTAGGGCTGTCAGAACAAATTACCAAACTCAGGGAAGCTTGAAGCTGCAGAAATGTATTCCCTCACAGCTCAGGAGGCCCAGATCCAGAAAGCAAGGGGTCAGTAGGGTCTCACTCCCTCCGAAGGCTGTAGGGGAGAATCCTTCTCGCCTCTCGTAGCTTCTGGAACCTCCAGACATTCCCCCAGCCTACGGCCACCTGTGTCCATTCTCTGCCTTCATCAGCCCGGGGCTGCTCCTCCCTTTCCTCTCCTCTCTGTGCCTCCTGCAAGGATCTTGTGCGGGGCGGCCTCATCCAGGGCTCTCTAATTTAATTATACCTGTAAAGACCCTCTTCCCAAATACGATCACCTTCCCGGGTTCCAGGACGTGGCTGTATCGTTTTGGGGGTCAACGTGCAACCCACTGCAGCGCCCAAGGTGTCCCGTATCAGACCGCTAGGCCTCCCCTGCCCCCGTCACTCCCCGCATCTTTCTCCCTACCTCCCCACTGCCTAGGCCCCACATCATTGTGTGTGTGTGTGGCTTCTTCTAGTCCCTGCTGGCAAGAGATTTTGGCGCAAAGACCCCTCGATGTTTATTCCAATGGCGAGCAGGGAGGAGAGGCAGAGAACTGCAAGTGAACTCGCAACAGCCTGCAAACCATCGCGGGGGAAAAAAGTTATACCTTTATGAAAAATTATGTAGGGGAAGTCACACCAGCCACCCCACCCCACCCTGTTGGAACCCCGGCTCTCAGGGAGTGGAGGGGCGGGAGGAAGAAGAACGGGATTACGAGGGCAGGTGCAGAAACACAGGCAGAGCTGTGGGCCACCGTGGCGGCCTCGGGCAGCTGGGCTGGGGAAGGGAGGGTGCACTTGACCTGGGCAGACTCTAGGAGGTGTCCCCATCAGCCTGGTGTGAGGAAATATAACCTCCACGAGGGCAGCAGAGATCCTGGGGGTGAAGGGCTGACTCAGGGGTCACTCTGACGGAAGAGACGGCAGGATCCCTGACAGACCAGACAGAGGGGATGCAGGAGAGGAAGCGGGATCAATGTCTCCGCTCTGGAAGTCTGGTTTCCGATGCCGGTTGCCAGGGAGTTAGGACCCAGCTGGGGAAGCCTGGTTTGTCTTGAGTGACCCTTTCGTGCAAAGTGGCGGTTCAGGGACCCTAAGAGAGAAGGGCGCTGGGACCTCCTCCAGCCCCACACAAGAGGTTGTGGGAACTGTCCCCTCACGCGTGCCTGCTTCACGGTCAGTGTCCATGAGGGCGGCAGGGCGCACAGGACACTGTACCTTGGGGCTCCTTCTTATGAGGCTAATACATTTTCTTTTTTATTTTTTAAAAAGAAAGAACTTTGAGTCCTTGCTCCTCTCATTCCGGTCCGCAGACCAGCAGCATCGGCACCCGGGAGCTTTGTTAGCAATCCAGGCTCCCGGGCCACACCCACACCTACTGACTCAGACCACTGACCAGACCCCAGGCGGTTCCTTGATAGTCTGAGAAGTGCAGCTCTCAGGCTCCAAACCCAATGTGTATTTCTGGCCCTGCTCTATGCAAACAGAATATTCTCACTGCCCGTCTCACGGCTGAGTGGGACCTCAAGGGTGACCCGCTGAGCCCCTGCGCTCAGGCCGGCGCGGCGTTTAGGAATACTCCCATTTGCCCATGAGGCTTACCCCAGGAAGTGGCAGAGATGGTCTGAGAACATTGCCCAATGTTTTTAAACAGAAGTAAGGGAGGAATGATCATTTCTGGTGCTCCTGGACCCTCATAGAGTCAGAGGTTGAGTCTGCGCGGAGGTCTGGGACCCCAGTAGCCTGAGAGCACAGACATGCTCACGTCGTAATCCCTGTAATAACGAAGCCATCCACTGCCAAGTGCTCTCTGTGGGCCTGGCCCATGGCTCAGGGCTGCACAGGCATGGAACCCACTCAGCCCCCCCAGGAGTAGTTGAGGCTATAGGCCTGAGGCGCGTGGTCTCAGGGGCATCCTGGATGAGCCTGTCATTTTTCTGGGTGGAGAAATGAAGGCCCAGAGAGGGGAAGGAGCTTCTTCTGAGACACACAGCTAGAAGCAGACTGGGAGTCAGAACTGGGTCTCTGGCCTCCGGGGCCAGCACTTTGCCCCATTGCCTTATCACCAGGTAGGAGGAGCAGGTGTCCCAGTGCCCCTGCCTCTGCCTCAGTTTCTCCCTTTCCTTGCCTGGAGAGCCATACTCACCTTACCCCTCTTCGTGCCCCCCACCCGCAAACCACGAATCCTCCTGAGCCCCCTTGAGCAACTAGGACACAACCTAGTCCTCTCCGCTGTGGGTGACCTTGGCCTGGGTCTCACAGAACAATTGGAGTGGGTTCAAAACAGTGTGTCTCGTGTCACCGCCTGGAACTTCGTGCCCTCCCAGGGGCATTCTCTGAGCGGCATCGAAACCATTATTATCTGATCGCCTCCTCAGGTCCCTGTGGCTTTGGCAGCACACAGGAGCTCCTCGGGGGCTAGGGCTCCAAAGGTCTACAGAGGTCAGGGGTGGGTGGATCCTCAAACCATCTAGACCATCCTCCCAGCGCATAGATGAGAAAATGAGGCCCAGAGGTGGGCCTGGCTGGCCAATAATGATTGTGTCCAACTCTTTATCCATATTCATGAAGAGGGAGTTAGCCTGCCTGGGTGTTAAAATTCAAGCTCCACTTTGGCAAGTTACGAATGCTTCTGTGCCTTGGCTCCTCGCGTATCAAATGGGAGTAGCTATAGTCTTTACCTTAGGCAGCGGTGGGGACTAAGTGAGCTACACCATGCAGAGGGCCCCAAACAGCCGGCCGTGAGTGCTGCTCACGGGGGTTGATGGTTAGAGGTAAAGTGACAAAGCCCTGGGAATCAGGAAACCTGGATACTCATCCTGTCTCTGAGACTCTCTCGTTGTGTGACCTTGATCAAGTCATTTAACCTCTCTGAACTACAGCAGCAAATGCAAGTAAGGGCACCAGGCAGATACTCCTTAAAAACAAACAAAAAACCTGACTTTGGTTCTTAGAGCATGGTTAAGAATCTTATAAGGAGAGGTCAGTGTCATAGTTGGCCCATTTGTTTAGATGCTTCCCCCATAAACTCCGTGAGGGTAGGGCCCTGGTCTGGCTTGTTCACCATTGCACCCCAACATCTACCACACTGATAGGCACAAGGTGGGCATTTAGTAATTATTGGATGGATAGATGGAAGAATGGATGGATAGATAGATATAAGGATGGATGGATGGATGGATGGATGGATGGATGGATGGATGGATGGATGGGTGGGTGGATGGAAGGATAGTTGGATGGATGGGTAGAATAGACAGAAGGAAGGAAGGAAGGAAGGAAGGAAGGAAGGAAGGAAGGAAGGAAAGGAAAGGAAAGGAAAGGAAAGGAAGGCTGGCTCACTGTTCTTTAGAGAATGAGCTTAGGTACTAGAAGAGTGATTTGTCTGATCTTGAGGTTAAACCATCTTCTACAGAGACTGATAGGGTAGGAGGAGGCCTTCCATGCCACTGGGTTTCTCTCTGAGTGTGAGGTAGGGTGATTAGTCATGGAATCAGCCCAGGAAATCAATATGAAAGGCTGCATTTCTCAGAACTTGCTCAAGGTTGACCTTTACCGACACTGTTGGGATCTTAGTCACCAGATGGTACTATCTTGGCAGCGGGGTGGACTTTTGCAGGCGATAACCATGGTCTCACCCAGTAACAACCACCAAGCTCTTTTCCCACACAACTGAAAAAGTAATTCTTCTACTCGCTGAAGGTTAAGCTGATACCTCTAAACCAGGTTCCTCAAGCTCGTCACTCTTGGCGTTTGGGCCTGGATCTTTCTTCGTTGTGGGGCCATCTGTGTGCTGTAGGATGTCTACAGCTGTCTCGGCCTGTACTCGCCAGCTGCCAGTACCACTTCCCGAGCTGTGACAACCAACGGTGTCTCCATAAATGTCATCTGGGGAGCAAAAATGGCGCTGGCTGAGAACCACCACGCTAGGACCCAGCATCTGTCCATGTCACGTGGGGCCCGTTTATTTGTAGTTGGTAATCTTTAGAAGTTATTCTAGTTGCCCTCCTAGGTCCTGCAGGGAGATTGTGAATTGCTGCATGGCATATAATGGTCAGGTCCCCTGCGAAGGAAGGTAATATTGCCCCCACGCACGGGGGAGGAAGTCAGGCTCAGGAGGTTAAATAAGTAGCCCAGGGTTCCCTCTCAAAGTAAGTTTCAAAATTCCATGTAAGGCAAAGTGAATGTCACCGTGAGCTCTGCACGGGTGCCCGGGCAGCTTCCCCCGAATCACGGGGTTCGCCCTCCGGACTCTGAATCCAAAGATAACATTGACTCCAGGCCACGGACCCGAAGGAGGTGCACGCCACCTGGGACAGCTGTTTTACCGCAAACTTGACTCTGCTTTGTGACCTGGTCTTTATTACGGAATTGCAAACCCTACCTCCCTGGGGAATCAGAGAAGTTTGAGATACTGGCACCTTGATGTGGTGAAATTGCACACACTGGGTTTTCTGTCCGCATCCCCAAGACCCGTACAATCTGTTACCAGTATCAAAACTGGCCGGTTCATCTACCAGCAAGAAGCAAGCACCCACTCTGTGCGCCAGATCCCACGTGAGGCCCTGGGAGTAATTCCCATCACAGCGGAAACTCGTGGGGGGCCCACTGTGGGCAGGCCCTGAGCCAAGTGCTTCATGCTCGTTCATTTAAACCCCACCATGACCCGGGTACACAGATGCCACTACTCTTTCCATTTTACAAAAGAAGAAACCGGAGCACAGAGAGGGAAATGACGTGCCCAGAGTCACACAGCTACAAAGTGGTGGGCCCAGGATGCAAACACAAGCAGTGTGGTTCCAGAATCTTAACTACCACTGTGCTTCCCACGTGGATAGAAAGGGATAAAAGACCTCCTCCTTATGGCTGACTTTAAGGAGCTTTGACAAGGTCAGAACAAAGAGTGGGGGGTCCCGGGGGCAGGAACGGAAGAGCGCTGAAGGAGGGTCCCGGCGTGACCACTGATCCTCAAGGAACCTTGTCACCAGCCTCATGCCCTTAATCGTCCCCCTAAAATAAGCCATGGGGAGAAAAGGCAGGAGTCATGCGCGAAACAGTCTGAGTTCAGTTCCTGCTGGGAGGGGGCCCATCCTCAGAGTCCCGTCCCCCCCTCACCCCCCATTACGTTCCGCCTCACGAAGTGAAGACACTAGGCAGACATAGAAGCTCAAAGCGAGTGCCAAGCGGTAGTCAGGGTGGGATGACATTGGAGTGAGGTGTAGATTCTTTATATGCAAAAAAGTTCACCGAGAGTGGGAATGGGAATAGGTTTTTTAAATTTTCTTGGTCCACGGAGGGATGGTAGTAGAGCAGGCTAGGTGACAGTTGTGTGAATACAACCCGAGAAGGGTGTTCTCACACCCTAGGGGGAAAAGTAAAAAAGAGTCCCGGGCCTGCGGGGCCTGCGGACACAGCAGGGCGGCACTAGCCACCAGGCTTCTTAGCCAGGGTCTCAGTGTAGGACCAAGGAGGTGTCAGAAGCTACTATGAAAGGAGCAATAGGAGCTGCCCTTTACTGAACGGGGAGTGTTGGTCGGGCTCTCCTGGGCGTGCCCCTATTTCATCTCAACAAAAGCCAGATTAAAAAGCTATCCTTGTCTCCATATTACGGACAAAGAAACAGGCTCAGAGAGGCCAAGAAACTCGCCTGAAGCTATTTGACCAGGTAGCTGAGAATTCAGACCCAATCTTTGTGACAACAAAAGTGAGGCTTCTGCCTCTGGGCTCCCTTTCTTTGGCCTGGGGGGGGGCAGCCCCCAAAGGGATGCCAGTGACCATGAGCTCTTCCCAGAGGTCTGGGATCCTGCTGCTCTGCAGAAAGTACAAGGTCAACCCCAGGCTGCCTGGAGATAGAGCCAAACTGAGCACAGAGGCTGGTTCAGCGCCTTGCAATGAAGATTCTACCACCCCCTCCCCAGGGGGTGCATTTGAAAATGTGGGGACAGTGGACTTGTTATCACAACACCTGGGGTGCAACCGGCCAAGCTCCAGGGGTGCTGCGTGTCCTCCGATGCATAGGACAGCCCTGGACAGTGAAGTACAGGAGGTCACAGATTCTCTGTTGGGAGATGCTGGTGGAGGGGAGAGCCCAGAAGTGTAGGCTCTGGCCCCCACTTTGTCACAAACATACCAGGTGACTTCGGACACGCCCTTGCTCTTCCTAAGCCAGAGGGACCGGTTGGGCGCCAAGGGCTTCTGCAGTCTGGTTGTATGTCTGGGGGGGCACCCAGGTGGCTCAGTAGTTGTGCGCGGCTAGCGCACTCCTGCCCCCTAGTGGCTGAGTGGAGCTCCCTTGGTTCCCCCATCACCACCACCACCACCACCAAGATTTTCCAGGGTGACCTGTCGTCACCTTTATATGGGTTGGGGCTGTGCCTGGGATTGTATGTGCACACCCCATTCCCCTGAACACAGAAAATGGGATTCACCGCTGACCACATGGGATCATCCTGGAATCCCCAAACTCACCTGAGAGGGTCTGATTTGCCTTTGAGAGTCAGCCACGCTGGACTGGACAGAGACATTGGCACCCAGTACTCCTGGCTTATTATCCGAGCTCTGCCACTCTCTCAGCTGAGCGACTTAGGTTTCTCTGCACCTGTTCTTCTCTCTTACGCAAAGCTGAGCATTGTCATACCAAGCCCCCAAGACCGTTGGGACGATGAGCAATCAGTCACACGGGCCAGCTCCTTGGGCGATGCCTGGCACTTAGTAGGAACGCCATGGACCACGGTTTTCCAACCTGCAGAGGTAGCACAGGGGATCTCCATCACACCCCTGTCTCCGGGCATGAGGGCCCCCAGACCCTCTCAGACCAGGAAGTGCTTAACCTGCTTGCCCACCGCTGTGTTGCTCAGAGTAAAGACCCCCTGCTTCAGAATCATGTGGGGAGCCTGTGAAAAGTACACATTCCCAAGTCCCATGCCAGACCTGAGTTGGGGGCCAGGGAATCTGAATTTTCACAAGCTCCCCCGTGACCTCCCCTTGTGGGTCTCGACCCCACGTGGCATCATCTGGATTCACATGCTCAATGACTTGCAGACTCTGCTCTCCTGAGGTGGATGAACGATAGGGCAGAGGCTGCTTTGGAGCTGTTTCAAGTCCAAGTAACCTTGGACTTTTGAAGTTTCCTCCCTGAGGGGTGGGATGGGGAATAGGCACCCTGAGACTGACCCTTAGATTTCTGAGTTGGAAGGGACCTCAGGAGACCAGTTTCCCTGGCCTTTGTCCTTTGGGTGGGTTTCCAGAAATGCTGGACTGGGACCTGGGCTGGACTGGGACCTGAGCAGCCCTCAGGAGCCGCGGGGGCGATCTTGCCTGCCCACTGCCGGGCAAGATCAGGGCCTGACCCAGATTCAAGAGGAGGCCAGGAGGGAGGAGCAGAAGCCAAAAGCAATACGTGGGCTTGGGTGATGTGTAAAGACAGTGTTTTTGCTGCCTCAGCCACTGTTCCCATGTCCTGGGTGGGGCCAAGGGCACAGCCTCTGCGGTTGGACCCTCTGCTTCACCACCCACCAGCTGGGTGACCCAGGGTGACCCAGCGCAAGTGACCCAGCTGTCTCTGTCTCTGTGTCCTCTTTGGATTAAATGGAGATTCTACCGCAGCTGCCTGCTCGGGCGGCTGTGAGGATTCAGGGAATCAATACATGCGGAGACTTGGAGAAACCAAGTCTGGTTTCGAGGAAGCAGCACATAAAGGAAGCTTCCAGTATTCATATGAGTATTAATCATAGGGTGTTTCTGCTGGGAGGAGATACAAATCTATTTTTTTTAAAGACTTTATTTTTATTTATTTGAGAGAGAGGAGAGAAATCACAGGTAGGCAGAGAGGCAGGCAGAGAGAGAGAAGCAGGCTCCCTGCTGAGCAGAGAGCCCGATGCGGGGCTCAATCCCAGGACCCTGAGATCATGACCTGAGCTGAAGGCAGAGGCTTTAACCCACTGAGCCACCCAGGCGCCCCAGGAGATACAAATCTTATCCAGCATAATTATTCTCCCCTATTTTGGACCTCTCCCAACAGAGATCCGTTCATTCATTCATTCCTACAAATTGTCTATTCTTTGTTCTTACAAAGGTAATTAATTACATGTCTGCTTTGCTTTGGGCACAGGCCTGGATGCTAGGAATGTATGGTGAATTTGGAGTTTCTATTCCAGAGGGGGAAACATCGTAAACAAGTTGGCCAATGTAAAAATCAAATTTTAAAAGGTGATAAGAAAATACCTTTTGATAAGGGAATAGAAAGCAGTGAAGTAGAGTCAGGGAGGACTTCTCAGAGGAGGTGACGTTTGAGGAAGGAACTGAGTGATGAGCAGATCCCAGAGAGAGTATTTGAGGTGTTGTCAAGACTTTGACATTTAAGAGTAGCTCATCACTGTAAGAGATGACCCTAGCCCGAGGAAAAGAGAGGCCTTACCAGCAAACCCACTGTCTCCCTTGTCCCCTGGGGATGCAGGGCTCAGAGGGCACTGGAAAGAGAGAGTAAGTCTCAGTTGGAGGCGGGACACAGAAACGAGTGGGCACATCAGAGAACCCTGGGAGACAAGGGATAGCTTCTGTTAGTCAAAGAGCCAACACATCTTACTAATTGCTGGGCATCATCCTGGGCACTGGGAGACAACAAGGAACAAAGCAAAAGTTTCTGCCTCTGTGGGACTGATAGTCTGGTGGGGAGAGCCAAACAGTCAAGCTATCCACGGATACAACAGTGGTACGAACTAGGGATGGGGAAGGTGTGACCAGCAGTGGGCCGCTGTACTTGATAGGCTACTGGTTCCTGTAAGGAGAGAATATTTTTGACCTGACTGATGAGAAGGGACCAGCCAGGCAGAGCTCTGGGAGAGGAGCCTTCCCATTGGAATAGCAAGTTCAAAGGCCCTGGGGTGGAAAAAGGAGCTTGGCTTCTTGGTGGGCCAAATACTGGTCCGTGAAACAGGGATCACTGGAAAGTGATGTGGGAGAGGGTGGGGGGAAGGAGCCAGGTAATGTCCAGCTTTGTGGACCCTGGGAAGAAATGTGGATTTTATTCTGAGTGCATTAGGAGAGTTTTTAGTTGGGGAGAGAGCACAGTCAGCCATATGACTTTGCCTCTCTGGCTGCTGTGCGGCAGATAGAATGCTGGCAAGTGTGAGAGGAGAACCAGTGTAATGGTCAGTGATTGAAGAGGGAAGGTGGTCCCAGTGGCCACGGCGGGCAGTGGTAGTGGAGTGCCAGGTCTGGCTCGTGATATATTTTGAAGGTGCAGCTGGCAGTAGTAGCTGGTGGGTTGAATGTCGGGGTAGGGCAACCAGAAAAACCAGGAACGATGCTCAGGCTTTTGACCCGAGCTCCCTAGTAGGATAGTCAGGCCCTTGAGGAGTGAGTCGGCCAACCTGGCAAGTTGGCAGTATTGAGCTGGGACCAGAAAACCTCAGTGTCGGGGTCGCCTCGGACTCGTGCCCCTCCCCCACCAGCTACCATCTGCCTTACGTGGGACCTCAGCTCCAAGTCCGGCAGCCTGGCTGCCAGTGACCTTTACACAGGGCTGACATTCCAGAACCCCGTGCCTGAGTATACGTGGGGAGCTAATCACCTCTGCACCTGGTAGCCTGTATTACAGAAGCTAAATCAATCGCTGCAGCCGTAAGCAGTGGAGTATGAATTGGCAGCTAATTATGATTGCCACCAATGACTCACCATGGCCAAGGCTGGCTTACTTTCCACAGCTCAGCTATCACCTGGATGTAATAGTCCCTGAGAGCGGGGAGCTCCTTGGTGAAGCTTGAACGGACCCATGTGCCCCAGGACGTGACATGCCTATTTCCCAGCACATAGGCAGTTGCGGTCACGGACAGCGGGGCAGACGCTGCCGGTTCCAGCTCACAGAGTGCTCTAGTGCTAGGAAGGGACTGGTTTATTCTGCAGAAGCTGAAACCTCAGACTCCAGGACTTTGGAAGGCCGTGCGTGGTGAAGGCTAGGCACTACCACTTTAGTATAATATAGTTGCCCACATCACGCGCGCCCAGTGGAAGACTCTAATTCCGTAACGTTCATCAGGGGACTCTTGTGGGCCGAGAGTCCTTGGTGAGGTGACTCTCACCATTTCTGTGTCCAACCCCCGCCCCACCCCCGAGCAAGGACAAGGCGTTTGCCCAGGACCAGACACACAAACAGGATCCCTCCAAGGTCTGTCAAATTACTCATGGAACGTTTGTTCTTTGTGGCGAGCACTGTTCTGAGAACTAAAGGCCGAGCAATGACCACCCTTGTAAGGTTGGCTTTATAAAGTTTATATTTCAGGAGGAGAGACAAACAAAAGTAAACGGATACATCAGAGATAGTGAGCTTTGTGAGGAGAAAAAAGGCAGGCAAAAGGGATAGAGAGCAATGGGCTGCTGGTCTGGAAGGCCTCTCCAGGCAGACCTCAATGAGGAGGAGAAGCCCACGTGAAGATCTGAGGAATGAGCCTTTTAGGTTGGTGGAAACAACAAGGGCAAAAGCCCTTGAAACAGGAATGTTCTAGAAGTCGAGGTCAGGGACTTTGACCAGGAGCCTCATAGGTCATGGGACGGTTTGGATGTGGTTCTAATCGTGACATTTCTACATTATTGCCAAAAGAAAGAAGAAAGTAGATGCCGGGAGCCCAGGCCTGGAGATGTTTCTGGGTTCAGGGCAACCAAGGAGGGCGAGTGGGAGTCTGAGGGAGGGAAACCGAGAGCAGGGTCAGGAGTGACAGCAACTGTTCCTCCTACTCCCAGCCCCCAGTGGTCCTCAAACCTGGCTGTCACCTGCAGAGACAGACTTCCAGGGCCCCTCCCAGGAACCGGAATCTTTGGGGGCCGGCACTCCGGAGTCCGAGTAACACCTGTCCTGTCCCCACGGGGTTTGGAGCCACTTGGGTGAGGCAGAGGGGAGCCCCAGTGTCAGTGGGTGACTGGAGACCAGTGGAGGTTTGGGGGCTTGAGGGGCCTCCCTGCCCCCGATGCCCACCAGGGGGCGGGCCACGCAGGGACCCCCCCAGACTGGTCTCAGTCAGGGAGGCTGCCCTCCCAGCGGGGGGTGGGGAGCAGGGACAGGGATGCAGGGGAGATCTTCCCGCCCCCTCCTCCCCAGTGGAGACGTTTTTAGATAAACTAACAGTCTCGGGGACTTCGGGTGTGTGGGGTGAAGAAAGAGGATGGGGGGGAATCCAATTTGACGTCTTTCTCTCCCTTTTCCCTCAGCAGTGAGCTTTTTTCCCCCTTAGTTGGGACCCTATTCTCAAGTAAATCCAACTATTTTAAAAATTTTGTTCCGTTACATAAGCATCTTTTTCAGATTTACAAACTTTTCTTAAGAATCTTTGTTTTCTGGCTGCT
>CM053606.1:11740291-11839721 GCA_028646535.1 Procyon lotor | reverse complement strand
AAGAATTAACTGGGTAAAGAAGGAGCAAAAAGTATAAAACAAACAAAGGAGTAGCATGTACCAAGGCCCAGGGGTGCAAAAGAAGCACAGGATGGCTGAAACGGAGGGCCAGAAGGCAGGGGTGTTGACAGATCATGCTGGAGCATGTGAGGTGTGGCAAGGAGCTTGAATTTATCCTCAGAGCAAGTGGGAGAAAGCAAAGGACTTTCAGCACGTGTCTTAAAGTTGAAAGGACTTGAGAGATCAGTACATCTTGACTGTGATCTCAAGCAGATTACTTAATCTCTCTGTGCCTCAGCTGCTTCATTTGTAAAGTAGAACAAATTATCCCTGCCTTTCAAGATACTTACAGAGTTTAAATTAAACAAGCTAACCCATGGAAGGCACCTGGTTTCTCATGGACATTCTATAAACGTGCCTCCCCTTTGCGGCTCTAATTTGAACGTGCGTTTCCAGGCAATTCTAACCAACGTAGCATCGAGGACTAACACCGTGGTCCACCCACTGCCTGGCTCCTGTTGCAAGTGCCCAGTGAAAGGCTCAGCAAACAGTTCATCACTGAGAGAGAGAGAGAGAGAGAGAGAGAGCAAGCAGGTGGGCCAGGGAATCTGGAACACCCCAGCCAGACACATGCTGACAGCCTCCTGAGTTTCCAAATCTCTGGGGTCTGAGGGTAGAAGCCACAGTTCTTCTAAATGACACAGAAGAAAGCAAGTGAGAAAATGTCCAGGCTCTGACCAGGTGCCAGAGCCTTATGTGGGGTCACCAGTCCCCATCCGCACACTTTGGGCCTCTAATGCGGGCTGAGCACCTAGTCCTTGCCTACCCCGAGTCAGGCATCTTACCCACGCAATGGGGACTTGATACACGACACATCACCCGATCTTCACACCCCCCCCAAGGGGGCTGTTCCTGTCCTGATCTAGTAGAAGAGGAAGCCCAGAGGGGTCACGTGAGGTCAGGGGAGTGGCAGATGTAGGATTCGAACCCATGTCTCCTGACCCAAAGACAGCTTTGCAGTTAACCGGGCACTAATCCAAGCATCTCAGGGGCCTTGCTCACTGACTCCCTCGCTCCAGGCCAAGAAGGTGGGCTTCATGGTCACCCCCATTTTATAGACAAGGAAACTGAGGTTCATAAGGGCTGCTCAGGGTCCCCTGGCTAACCAGGGACTGGGGCAGGACTCACCACCGTTCTGTCTGGCTCTGTAGCCCTTGTTCGGGGCCTTGGGCAATACAGTGCTTTACAGTTTATACAACGCAGTGCGTGTGACCTCTCACGTGATCCCCACGACACTCAGGAGTCAGATGTTACCCTTCCATTCCTACAGATGTAGGATCCAAGGGGGCAGGCCTGGCCGTGAGCCACCCAACCAGGAAGCTGCTGAGCCGGGACACAGACTTCCTCACCCTGACTCTCCCCCCCACCCCCAGCCCCTGCTCTCCACCCTGAGCTGCCTCGGAGCCAGGACCCTGCAGGGGAGGAGCAGCCCCAGGGTGGTGCTTGTGTCTGCCTGGCACCCCCTAGGAGGGACTGAGCTTTTGGGTTGGGCAGGGAGCTGACGTCCAGAACCCGAAGCCTCAGGAAGGGGGTGCCACGCTTTCACTGACAATCGTATTTTCATGAGTGTTTATTACGTGCCCTGTCCCCAGGCTTCGGGAGTGTAGTCCATGGCAAACAGACCGTGGGGGATGTGCATTGGACACACAGGTGCACAACGAAGCATGTGATTGCACCCTGTGATGCAAATAGGCAGGAAGGCATGTGGGGGGTCCAGATTCAGCATCCCACTGTGCCCCCTTGTCCTGCTCACAGCATAGATTGACTGCGATGGCGTGCACGTCCCTCTCCCTGCTGACCGAGGCCTAGATGACTCAGTTTCCTCAGCTAGTGGTGAGGAGCCAGTGGTGGGCACCCTATTTCAGAGGCTGTGAGAAGACAGTGTGTTTCTGTAGGGACAGAGTGTAAGTGAGAAATTGGGGAGTGATGGGGCTGGGAAGGAGGCAGGGGCCAGCTCACCAAGGGCCTCAGTGTCATGCCGGAGAGGTGACACTGTCCTCACTCAGGGCAGAGGGAGGAGACGGAGCAGGGGAAAGAGGGAGGCAGATGGTCAGGGTTGGACTTATATATGACGTTGGTCAGTGTGGTGGTGCCATCCTCATCCCCCATTTCTAGTCCCTCAGTGAGAACTCCGAAGCTTGGGGGCATTGGGTGACCCAGTGAGATCGTGGCAGAGCTGGGCTCAGGTGCCTCTGCCCCAAACTTCAGACCATCTCCCAGCCTGAGTTAGTAGAATGACTTCTGACTGATTCCCAGAGCCAGCTGCTTGGCACAGTGCACATACCTATCATCCGTCCTCAGCAGCCGATGCCAGAATGACTGCAGGGTGAGAGAGAGTAGCACTTCACACACATAGAAGTTCCAACACTTCATTCCTACGACTGCACTATAAAGGGAGCTCTGTGCTCATCTCCCCACCACGCAGAAAAGCACAGCGAGGCTCAGGGTAGGAGAGTGGTGTGCCCAGGGTCACCCTGCTACTAATGAATACAGAGTTGGGACCCGAACCCCAGCCTGCTGACTCCTGGGGTGGCACTGTGCTCCCCCACAGTGCTCCGTCTGCTCCATGAACAGCTGCCGCTCATCAGCAGGAGTGGGCCTCCGTCTCCCCATCGGGGCACACGGTCCCCTGTCACTGCCTGTCTGGGAAGCTGGGCTGGGGCACTCTCTGCCACAGACAGGAGAGACCTCACCTACCTCTGTTCTCCCCTAGGCACCTTCAGTGCCCCATGGGCGGCCCTGGCGCGCAGCCGCGAGCAGTACTGCCTGGCCTGGGAGGCCAAGTACCTGATGGAGCTCGGCAATGCCCTGGAGACCATCCTCAGCGGTCTTGCCAACATGGTGGCCCAGGAGGCCCTGAAGTACACGGTGTTGTCCGGTAAGCCCCGCCCCCCACCCCGCCACCAGCAGCCTACCCGCTATCTGTGCGCGCCCGAGGCCCCCAGTGAGTTGGGCACTGTGCCAGGCTTTAGAAGCGCAGAGAAGTTAAGGTTGCGTTCCTGTCCGTGAAGTTTGTGGTCTCTGTGGGGAGGGGACAGGCAAACAGCCAACCACATCATCACACAGCGTATCAGCTAGCTAGTGCCACACAACAAGCAACCCCCAAACCCGGTAGGTTACGACAGCAGTCATTTCTCACAATGGCAGAGAAGTCAGGCTTCATCTGACTGATCTTAGCGGGACCTGCTCACGCATCAGTGGACCAGCCGACTGTCCAGTGGTCTAGGCTGGCCTCATTTGGGGCAACAAGGGCAGCTCGGCTCTGCGCCACCCGTCTACCACCCTCCCCCAGGGTCAGCAGGCTAGCCCACAGCAGCTGGGGAAGTGCACGAGAGGCTGCCCCAAACCGTCTCAAGTCTCACATCGACCCGGGTCTTGCTGGCCAGAGCAAGTCCCGTGGCGGCGCCTCACGTGGCTGGCAAGGCGCGGGAGTGGGAGGACACAGGGTGGAGTGACAAATCCAGGCCATCTTTGGAATTCCAATCGTGACAGATGCTTGAGCAGAAGGAATCTAGTCCAGGAATCCAAAATGTATGAGCTCAGTTTGCTTCATTGCTATTTAGCAGTTTGGCAGCCCTTGGAAAACTTATGGGTTCCAAGTTCAAGGCTCTGCGTGCGTTCACTTGGGCCTCCCTTAGCCGGCCTGTCACTTCCCTGGAAGGGCCTCCCCACACTGCTTTCTTCACTGATATCCCGCCTCCCCAGGCATCGTGGCTGCCCTGACCTGGCCGGCCTCACTCCTCACTGTGGCCAACGTCATCGACAACCCCTGGGGAGTGTGTCTCCATCGGTCAGCAGAGGTCGGCAAGCACCTGGCCCACATCCTGCTCTCCCGGCAGCAGGTACCTGGCACTGGCTCCGGGGCATGGGGGCAGGGGCAGGAGGGGAGGTGAGCGAGCACACCTGTGCAGAGACATCAGCCCTAGAGACAAGCCCACGTGGAGAGAGTCTAGTGGCTTTGCGGGGCGTGTGGGCCGTCTCACTGCCCCTTAGTTCAAGTCCCAGAAGTATCCCAGGATGAACCAGTGAGAGGAGAATCTGAGATTGTGCGTTTCTAGCAGGTGGTTAGGTAAGCACCGAATAGCGGACATCTGCAGGGATGGACAAGGCTAGGCGCTCCTTCCCGAGAGCACGGAGCTCCCGTCTGAGCGGATCTCCAGTGCTCCGAACACCCTGTATGATGGCCAGGAAGATAAATGATCATCAGACTTTTCAAGTTTAGGGACACCTGGGTGGCTCAGTCAGTTAAGCATCTGGCCCTTGGTTTCGGCTCAGGTCATGATCTCAGGGTCCCGGGATCAAGCCCCACGTCAGGCTCTGCACTCAGCCAGGAGTCTCCTTGAGGATCCTCTTTCCCTCTTCCTCTGCTCCACCCGTCCCCCCACCCCCAATACTCTAACTCTCTCTCTCTCTCTCTCTCAAATAAATAAATCTTAAATTAAAAAATTCTACATTTTAATCCAGTACTTACCGGGGAAATGAAACTGCCCCCTTCAAGGTAAACTTGAGTAAATGGAGACCGAAGTTTGGAGAAGAGTTTCAGAGATGACCGTGTGGTTAGGGTTGGTTTGAAGTGCCTCAGTGGCTTGGCAGCAAGCGGAAGTCCTTTTCTCAAGGAAAAGCTCAGGAAGGCAGTCTTACACGGGGATGCTTACCGTGGTGAAGGGCCCACGTGCCGGCTGGCCTGGTGCTCTGTCATCCGTAGCCTTGACCCCGTGGCCCCAGACGTCAGCATCAGCTCCAGCTGGCCAGGGAAAGGCAGGGCCGAAGAAGAAAGAGCAAAGCCCTGGTAGCGTTTCCCCCGGCGTCTCATTGGCCGGACCCTGTTCCCAGGACCATTCCCCACAGGCTGGGGAAGGCCGTCTTTCTTCCGTGCGTCCGTGAGCCCAGCTGAAAGGGGGTTTAGGGGAAAGGGGAGGATGGATCCCGAGGGACAACCAGCAGTTTCCGTCACTGTGGGGAAACTGAGAAGCCAGACGCTCCCTCCGATTTCTGTGTCTTTGCCAGAAGAAATAGAAAGGTCGTGTGCCAGGTTTGGCTGTAAGGCAAAGACCAGCGTGGGATTGGCTTTATCCTCTGCCATGGAACAGCTGGCCCTCAGCCTCCGGGACGACATGTGTCTTGGTTTCTTCTTGCTGCCACAACACATGACCGCTGGCTTAGAACAACCCACATTCATTATCGTACAGCTCTGAGGTCTAGAGTCCCCCGTGGGTCTGCAGGGCCGCGCCCCTGACCGCAGCTCCAGGGAGCACCCACAGCCCGGCCTCTCCTGGCTGCCCAAGGCCACCTCCCTTCTTTGGCCAGTAGCGCCCTTCCTCCAGCTTCCGAGCCAGCAGTGCGGCATCTGCAGATCTGTCTCTCTATCCCTTGCTTCTGCCAGCACGTCACCTGTCTGACTCTGACCCTCCTGCCTCTCTCTCTGTCACGGAAGACAGCGCTCACGGGGCCCCGGGCTTCGGATGGGATCATCCTCGGGGGGCCGTTACTCTGCCTCCCACATGGGCGGCTTTGCAGTACCAGGAGCCCCGAGTCCTTCAACGTCATGGCCACGTGTCCTCCGCGTTCAGTCTCTCTTTTGGTCTGAGACAGATTTGCTGGCACGACCTCCCCATCCCAGACAGAGGCAGGAAAGCAGAGTGAGGGGCACGGAAGTCACACTGTTGCTTCACTTCTCATCCTTTGGCCCTCCCTAGCTGTAACGGAGTCACAGAGACTTCGTCTCCGGCCGGAGGGCTGTGTACCAGCAAAACTCAGGAGTTCTGTTAGAAGGGACGTTGAGGGGTGAGCGAGTGTTGGGGGTAACAAGCAGCCGTTGCCACGGTTCCTGCAGAATTAGCTACTATTTGATCAAGGGTTTCCTGTCCTCGCAGATGGCGGGGGTGACAGGGGGAAGGTTGATACACACTGATTGGCACAAAAGCAAGGAAAAGGAAGAAACTGGTGGGACCAGACCAAACCTCTGGAGCTCCTCTGCCCCTGTCCCCTCCTTCCATGTAGAAGTGGCACCGATACCCCACCCCACCCCCCGTGACTTTCTTCCTCTTAGGAGTTGCCTTTGCTATAAGGTCTTTAGTCAGAAAATCCCTCTCCATGTCTAACTTACTACCTTCTCTTATTTAAAGCCAATATTTGAGTCCCACATTCCCCTCTAGAAACAGACCAGTTCTCCCCCGCATGTCCCTGCCCGTGTACCCATCGTCACAGCCCAGGGGACCTTCTGCCTCCTCCCCCTGGCATCCCACTTCACCGTCATCGTCTGCCACTCAATAGATGCGTCCTGTCCCCTGGGGAAGAAGAGACGGATGGTGGCCGGGTAATGGTTCGAGATGGAAGGGAATTAGCCCGGCCAGAGGCTGCCCATTGGCCCGGAAGGAAGCAGTTCCAGCAGCCGGTGGAGTCCTGCAGGCACGAGGGCCTTGCCTGTGTCCTGATTAAGCGTCAGAGCTCCTGGCCGATGGGGGGGAGGGGCAGGGGGAGGCGGTGGCAGATGCGTGGTTCGTTAAACGTGAGGCAGACACCACGGAGAGTGCAAGGGCGTCCTTGTCAGGGCCGATGCCGAACTGGCGAGTGTTTTCCGCCCCCAGACACCTGTGTCCTGTCTCCCGCAGGGCCAGCGACCTGTCACCTTGGTTGGCTTCAGCCTGGGAGCCAGGGTCATCTACTTCTGTCTGCAAGAGATGGCTCAGGAGAAAGGTGAGTCGGGCTTATCGTCTCAGATGAAAACCCTTCCCAAGTTCATCCCCAGGCGGAAGGTTCCAGGCCAGGTGTCACGAGCCTTGTGAATGTGTTCCCAGTTCCCGGTGATGCTGGTAAGAAGTTAACAATAGTTTGAAAATAGACAAAACAGTTAAGTCGTTTGGAAAATGGTTTTATCTTTTCTGTACATGAATTCGAGTGGCTGCAAGACGGCCCCATAAGGATGACCTTGGCCTTGGTGTTCTCGCGCGCACACCTGAGTGGCAGGGAAGGGAGTCAGATGAGAAGTCTGAGGCTGAGGTGTCGGCGAGGCCTCGTTCCCTCTGATGGTCCTGGGGACGATCCTTCCCTGTCTCTTCCAGCTCCTGGGTGTGGCTGGCAGTCCCTGGCCCTCCTTGTCTTGTAGAAGCCATCCTCCAGCCTCTGTCTCTGTCCTCCTGTCATCTTCTCCTCCTTGTCTTATCTTGTCTTCTCTTCTCACAACAGTGTCAGTGGATTTAGGGCCCCCCCCCAAAGCCAGCATGATCTCATCTCAGGATCCTTAACTTTATTGCATTTGCATAATTCGATTACATCTGAGGACGCCTTTTCCTAAGAAGTTCTCATCTACCGGTTCTGGATGGACGTCCCTTCTGGGGGAGCCACCATTCAAGCCACTAGAGCCACCTCTGGGTGGTTGTTCACACCTTCCGATGACACGCTTTGAGTGTTGGGACAGTGGAAAGCTTGAGCGCCATTGCTCTGGGCCTGCGTGGGAGAGGTCCCCGGGATGGAGTGCCGGTTTGGGACAGATCTGTCCGCGGGGGACAGCTGAGGGCAGGAGGTGTAGAGCTCGGGGCTCTTGGGCTGGCCCGCGGTCTGCGGGACCCAGACTCACCCCTCTCCTGGTGGAGCACAGCAGCAGCAGGCCCCTGAGGCAAGGGAAGGAGCTGACAGTGACCCCTGGCGTGGGAGCAGAGGGTGGGTGGCAGAGAGGGCTGGAGTTCACCCGTGGTCTCCCTGGGGCTTTTCTGGAACGCCTCTCTGGGCCTTGGCTTCCCCACTTATAAAATGGAGTTGTAACGCCCGGCCCACATGCTTGCTTTTGGGGACCCTGCACGTAGTATATCTGCACCTTGTGAACCCCTTGTTGACCACACTGAGCTCCAGGATGTCCATTTGCAGCTTCTGCTCTTGGAGCTGCTGCCAGCCGTCCTGATAGGGGCCAGCCCTAAAGATAGCCCCCGCTGCTCCTTGGTTAGCCTGCGCGTGCGACCTGATTGCCCACCCCTTGCCAGCAAGCGAGGAGGGGCAGGAATGTTCGCCGTCGGCTCGACCTGAGGGAGCCAGATGGGGCTGACTGGTGTTATCTTCAGCCTTGGCATCCCTGAAGGGCGTGGGACAGAGCCTGGAGCTTAGGGGCCTGCTTCGCTCCTGTGGTTTTGCTAAAATGTCTCCCCCTCCTTGGACTGGGGACCAGAACTATTTTCCTGGTTACACGGGTAAGGCAGGTGTGCCGTCCTTGGCATTTACCAAGGAAGGGCCAAGCCCCTGTGGGTGAGCCCTGCAGAGTCATCTTCTCCCTGTCATTTTGGAGGATCCCCCCCCACGCCCCACCCAACTCCTCCATAGCTTTCAACAGCCCCCTTGTCACTTGGTTTTGTCTGCATCGCTAAGCAATGGGGAGGCAGGCACCTCGGTCCTATTTCCAGTAGCTTTGGGTCACCTGGGACCACCATCCAGAAGGGCCTGGGGAGCCAGCTTGGAGCTGTCTTCACCAGGAAAATTCAGGCTGGGGTCAAAGGTAGGCAGAAACCACCGAGAAAGCGGGGCTGAATCTGGGGCTCTGTACAGGCGAGTTTCTACTTCCGCCGTTGAGAACATCATACTTTCTCTTTCTCTGTAAGTCCTTCCCCGAACTGGACATCCCCAGAGCAATGCAAGTCAGAAAGCTATCTATTCCCTGCCTTCGCTGCTGTGCCTGGTACAGGTAATCCTCCTGGGACCTTCTGGCTGGCTGGGAGGAACCCCCTAGGGGCCCAGTGTGTCTCCCCGCCTTCAGCTCTTCGATCCCTTGCGGGAAAGGGCTTTGTTGGCGCCACAGCCGCACCACTGACTCCCCCAACATCGTGCCATGTTCTGTGTTCCTATGACTTTGTGCAAATGATAACTGGCCTGTCAGAATCTCTCGGGAGAATTAGGGGACATGCAGGGGTCTCGTGCGGGACACAGGACTCTTACTAAAAATGTGTGGGTTAGAGAGAGGCAGGATGGTGTACTGGTCAGCTCCTGCCGGGTGATGCTGCATAACAAGCTACCCCCACTTCAAACTCCCAGGGTTATACCACCAAATATTACTGTGCTCTGGATCTGCTGTGATTCACCTATTCTAGGACGGGGCCTGTTTCTGGCCGCCGGTTGGACAGGCTTGGCCCCAGGCTGCGGGCTGGGCTCACATCTGCCCCGCGTGTGTCTGTCACGGTGGGGCGGAGGGGGCAGCGGCCCCCTGGGGCATGTTCCTCTCAGGGCAGATGGCTAGAGGGCCAGGGCTGAGGCAAACCATACATGCACATTCTAGACCTCTGGTCGTGCCGTCTTTAGTGTCATCCTGCATCAGCTGTTGGTGGGTACAAACAAGTTCCTCTCCTCCTCACGCCTGGGCTCGCTCGTGCGGTTGCAGCCAGAGCTGGAGTGCTTAGAACGTGCGGGCCAGCCTCCCCCACTGCCTGGCCGCTGGCTGGGGTCCCCTGGCAAGCCTCAGTCCTTCCCAGCGGACCGCGAATCCTCCAGCAGACTCCCATGGTTCTCTCTGGGCAGTGTTTCAAGAGGGCAGGAGTGAACGCAGCAAGGCCTCTTAAGGCCGGGTTCCAGAACGTATCACTTGCACCGTGTGCTGTGGGTCAGAACAAGTTACAGGCCAGACCAGACTCAAGGGGGCAGGGGGGAAATGCTTTCCCCAAACGGGAGGAGTAGCAAAGGGTTTTCGGCGATTTTTAATCTTCCGCATGTTCCGTTGGCCAAAGCAAGCGATGGCCAAGCCCTGGGTGGTCAGGATGGGGCAGCATGTTCCGCCCACCGTGGAGGGGAGGGAAGCAAATCTTCCCCAAAGGGCAATCCCGCCTCTGCGACAGGGTAAAGGAAAGTTTGGTTTTGCGGCCCACTAAGACGCGGATCTGAGTACTGACTCAGCTTGGCTGGGTCACCAGGGCTGGGGAAGGACACAGCCTGCCTTGATGTCCATACGTTTTTTGCAGCAAGAGGCTAATGTCACCTGTGGGCAGCAGCAAAGGCCGGAGAACATGATGGTCAAGCACCCAGCCCCGCGCAGGGTCCTGGTAGACACGTCCTCTAGCATCTCACTCAGGCTGCGGGGCCCCCTGCCGGTCCAGGGGTGGCTGCAGTCTCCCCTCCTTCCCTGAATCTGCTTCTCCCTGGGGGGTCCGGAAGAATTGTTATCCTCTGTGCTGACATCATCTTGCTCTCCCCTGGCCGTCTCCCTCACCCCAAGCAGCAGACCACCTGCCAGGCTCCCCATTAGCTGGAGTGACACGGTAGGACCCGTTCTCGGTTCAGAGGAGAAAGCCATGACTGGGCCCCCCGCTAGCATAAATTACACGTTAATGTCAGATCACTAATATAAGCCAAGTCTTCGGTTTCCCTGCAGAACAGATTGAATTAATTACCATTAACAGTTTGGCTGTGACAGTCAGAAGTGAGGTCACCCAGCAGCCGAATGTGAGGCTGGGAACTGCTAGGAGGGAGACAAGGGGCCTCTCGGTGGCAGGGAGGGCCAAGACATTGAGATGTCCCTGCACCTCAGCCTTCTGGGGGATGGGTCCCAAGGCGACTTCCTTCTCACTGCTCCCTCCCCTGCATCTTCATGGCCCACCCATAAGAATCGGGGCTTCGGTAGTAGACAGACCTGGACTGGGGTCCCAGCTTCTTTGCTGACCAGCTGTGGGACCTTGGACAAGTCGCTTAACCTCCCTGAAACCCAGAGTGCTTTTCTGAATATGGGGCTCGATACCCGTAACCTCGAGGGCTACTCGGGAGACAATGAGATGATGAATGTGGAGGAGATGCTGTGATTTGGGGACATTCAGGGAGTGTTTCTGCTTCTAAACTCTGATCGGAGGATCCGCTCTGCTCAGGGAACGTTAGTGAGTTTGATGTAAAGGAGCTTGTCGTTCCGGGTCCATTTCCCCGCCCCCAGTGAGACCGGGAACTCCAGGTGGGCGGGGTCTTCTGAGACTCCACCCCCTGCCCCACCCCCACACTCCCCCACACACACACCCCCCACACCCCCGTGCCTGGCGCGCATTGAGTGCTCAGAAAGTTGGAGGGACTTGATTTGGGGCCCGGGACTCAAGCACACGCTGGTGGGCTCATGCGCCCGGGGCAGCCCCACTGTGCGCCCCGCCACATACAAAGCACTTATCTGCAGGATTCCGTTCATAGCGACCCTGGGAGGTAGACATTCTCCATGCTTCTCGAACAAGAAGACGCAGGCCTCCAGGGTAAGCCATACAAATCCCAAGTGCCAGAGACAAGCTTCAACCCCAGGGCACTTGGCTCCAGAAGCCTCACTCTCAACCCCTGTGCTATACTTTGCAGAGGACCTTGACCTTGAACAGTGGGCAGCGGTCATCTGTGGGGCTAGAGGGAAGGACACTGCAGAGTCAGGCCAGCACAGCAAAGGAGGGGCTCTCGGAGTGTCTAGCATTTCTGTAGCCTTGAAAGGGGACCGAGGTGGGACAGCAGGAGATGGTTAGGACAGGCGCCTGGAATAAGGTCTTGAATGCCAGGCTAAGCAGCTGGAACTGATTGGTTGGATGCTCAGCCTCTGAATAGTGGAAGAAGTGAGTAGCTGAGCGGGTCCTGTGAAGGGAGTCCGAGCCAAGCCGCCCATCGTTCACCCACGTGCCTGTGTGCAGTCTGACCCTCTGCACCATCATCTCACATAACCCTCCCCAGCAGCTCCCGCGGGTTGATGCCGGTGTCACGCCCATTGCACAGTCCTGTCCAGGAACCTCCAGCCCTGATGAGGGCTGGGGGTGCTGCTTCTCTTTCTCATCCCTGCATCCCGAGCCTGTCACCTGCCCGCACCTGCCAGGTCCTCAATGGACCGGTGATAAGTGAACCAAGTGGAGGAATGAGCCCCACCGTGCATCGGGGCAGGGGCTTACATGTCAGCCTCCCCCACTCTCGAAACTCCTTGCAGGGAGGAACCATCCTGCTTAGCTTTGTGCCGAGCACAGGTGCTCATAATTCTTGCAGGAAAAAGAGAGGCCTTTTTATGTTGGTAGCACGGCTCATTTACATTTATTGAGAAAGTCTCTGCATTTTATTTTTATTTATTTTAAGGATTTTATTTATTTGAGACAGCGTGAAAGAACGCGAGTGGGGGAAGGGGGGAGTAGGGGCGGAGGAAGGAGAAGCAGACTCCCTGCTGAGCAGGGAGCCTGACATGGGCTCCATCCCAGGACCCTGGGATCATGACCTGAACCAAAGGCAGATGCTTAACTGACTGAGCCACCCAGATGCCCCTGAACAAGTCTTTATTCTTGATTGTTCTGGTCTTTTCCCCCCTTGTTAATAACGTCCCATCCCGGCCTGTATCTGGACAGGAGGCAAGAGGGCTCTGGTGACCCTCTGCCTTGACCTTGGTCTGTCCCTTAGTTAACCCCGGCTTATTTCCAACGGAGCAGCAGCTGTGCACACCTCTGTGATGATGTGGCCTGGCAGTCTCAGACAGATGGTCCCCCCGGGCCCAGGGTGTGCAGGCTGCCTCACGCCCTTGGCCTTCTCAGCAACTTCACGTGGAAGGGAGACCTCTCCAAAGCTGGGCCTCAGAACCATTTATAACCACCCCCTCCCCCATTTCCCTTTCTCTTTCTGGAGAGTAAGTGAGGGGACTCCTGATGGCACCCAGAGGGGAAGCTGAAAACAAAACACACCCCCTGCAAAGGGGGGCCGAAAGGTCCTGAACCCTAAGAACAGTTGGGGGTGGGGGGCGGGGCATGCCGAGGTCACAGACGGGGACTCCAGCACACCTTGGGAGCCGCACTTATTTAACCCACACCGGAAAGTGAAACAAATAGAAACATGGACACACACACATGTGCTCCCCAAAATGCACACCTGCTCATACACGTGCGTGTTTACCTGGACGCCCTCCAGGGAAGCCCTCAGCGCCTGGCTGCACGCGCCCTCTTACCAGCAATGCGGCAAGCCGCTGGCCTCTGGGCTCCATGCCTGCCATCCGGTCCCACCAACTCAGCAGACCAGGCACGGCAGAAAGGAGGGGACAAGACACAAGGCTGGGCGGCCCTGCGGTGACGGGAGGGTGAGCCCCTCTCCCACCAAGAAGCTGCCTGGTTAAGAGCTCCAAGCAAGCGGGCTCTGGGATTAGTGTCTGCTCAGAGTCCCAGACCCAGCACTCTGCCTGTCACCTGAGCCGCCTCCACTGCCCTGACATATATACAACACGAGGGGAAATGGTATAGTGTCTCTGGGCCGCGCAGTCAGTGAAGCCTCCGACTCTTGATTTTGGCGCAGGTCGTGATCTCGGGGTCATGAGATGGAGCCCCACATTGGGCTCCACACTCAGCACGGAGTTGGCGTCAGACTCTCCCTCTCCCTCTCTGCCCCTTCCACTCCTCCCTGTGAGTGTGCTCTCTCGCTAAAATAGATCTTTCCCAAAAATGTACCTCAGTGAGGTTGTTGTGAGATTAAACACAAAGGTGAGCGTAAACCGCTGGCCTGCAGGAGCCCCATTCATCCTGAACAAGGGCCCATCCGAAGCTGTATGAAAGGGAGCGGGCACACAGTCCCGAGCACCCCCCACACGTGGGGCCCCAAACACGAACCTAGCGAAGGAGCAGTTGGCCTCCGGTTTCTGCGCCCACCTTCTCCCCTCCTCCTCCCACAGCCCCTTCCCACACCTGGCCTTGTATGACTGGTGGGGCACCTTGGAGCCCCCAGCTGGCCATGGTCATGAATGAATGACTCACCCTTGGCCTGGGGCTGCCGCTTCCCATCGAATGTCTGGTTTCACGTACCCCCACTTGCTTAGCACCCAGTCCGTCTGTGCACCGATGAGACCCTGCCCTTGTGGCAGGAGAACCGTCATTATCTAAGGGAGGGGATGAAGGGATTGCGCCAATGCATGTGAATCCACCCATTGTTTTCTGGAATCCCTTGGTCCCTACTCATGAAATGTAGCAATAAATCCAGAGTCACCCCGAGCCCAGAACGCTTTGGCCAGCCTCCCCGCCTCCCCACAGCCTCCTCACTGCAGCACTTTCTTCCTTCCCTCCGGCCCAAGAAAAGCCGCCTGCACAATTAACCATCTTCAGAGTTTCGTCTCCCCTTCCGGGTGGTGTTGCACACAGCAGGGGATTACGGCCTTGGGGACATGCCACCATTCATAAGGTGCCCCTCACCACGGGGCCTGCCTCACTCTCTGGCTCAGTGGGGTCAGCTTCCTTCCAAAGAGGCGTCTAGATGACAAGCCCCTTGGGGGCAGGCACCGTGTCTGACAGACCACCGTGCCTCCTGTAGCTGCAATGAAGGCTCCAGAAGTAGAGCCTCGTGAGCATTCACACTGTATCAGTCAGCACCGGCTAGGTCATGCCGCAGTGACAAACATTCCCCAAATCTTAGCAGTGCAACCTGACAGAGGTCCCTTCCTCAATCATGCTCCCTGTCGGCTGTGGGTAGGTGGGAGCTCTGATCGCTGCCCTCACTCAGACCCAGGCCGATGAGGGCCCCACCTCAATATGTGCTTCCTCGGTAAGAGACAAAAAATGTCGGGTTACACACTGGCTCTTAAAATGCTTTTCTCCAGAAGGGCGCCTGGGTGGCTCAGTCAGTTAAGTATCCATCTCTTGATCTCATCTCAAGTCTTGATCTCGGGGTCATGAGTTAACCCCATAAGGGATGGTGCTGGGCCCAGTCTGGCAGGGAGTGGGGCGCAGGGAGATCCTGGCCAGAGCTCTGAGTTCTGTGATGGCCATTGGCTCCAGACCATGAGTCTGCGCTGGGCCCAGAGAATCAGAGGTGATGCCCTGGTGAAAATGCCTTGACATACAGCTGCCTACAAATGGGAAGGACCCTGGGGATAAGGATCGCGCTGGGAGCGACAGACAGGTGCTGCTCATGGAGGCCCAGCTCTCTGCCTGCCTTCCGCTGGGAGATTTGTGTACGTTCTTCTCCAAACCACACTGAGCCAGGGAATTCTGCCCCCATTTTTCAGATGACAGGAGTGAGATCTGGTGAAAGGTGGAGTCGTGTGCCCTAGAACCAAGATCTTGAAACCTTTCTCTGCCTCCAGAGCTCCTATCCCCTCCTGGTTGGATGCTTTCCCTCGAAGCAGCAGCTCAGCTCACACCTGCCAAACGGAAGTCCTCTAATGAAATTCACTCTGTCAGCTCCGACGTGTGTGCCTGGTGTGCGCTGGGCCCCGTGCCAGGCCCTATGCCGGGCCCTGGGGAGGCGGCGGTGAGTAAGTCAGTACAGCCTCTCTCCCCGTGGAGCTTAGAGTCCAATCTTCGGAAATAACCCACCGTGTGAGACACGAGCTGGGGTCTTGCAGGATGGCTGCAGGATCGGCAGTGATGTGCATCCGCCATCTGAAAAGCACCTAGCGCACAGTAGGTGCTTGGTACGGGGTGTTCTTACTGTCCCACGCTACCAGCATCTATGGCAGCCTCCCGTTGGCGGCTGACATCCTGAACCTGTGTGTCCTGCCCTTAGGGGGAGAGCACGGGCTCCCTTAAGTATTTGGCTTGGGAAACAGAAGGAAACACAAGAATCCAGCCCCCTCCCCCACCCCCAGACCAGTCAGATGCTCAGCAAGGCTGTTCTTACCCTCCCGCGGCCCCGGGCAGGTGGCTGGAGTTTGCGGGTGCACAGGAGCTGAGCCACGCTCTGCCCACGGCGCCTGCTCCCTCTGCTGCCCAATTCTCGGAGTGACCGACGACTGGGCAGCATATTGAGAGGGACCCTGGCTGAACAAGAAGGATCGACTCCCCGTGGGAATCCCTTGTCTTCTGGATGAGTGTTCCTAAGATTTTTTTTAAAGAGAGAGAAAGAGCGTGTGTGCCCTTTCGGGGAAGGGCAGAGAGAGAAGCAGACTCCCCGCTAAGCTTGGAGCCCGTCTCGGGGCTCGATCTCAGGACCCTGAGATCAGGACCTGACCTGAAACCAAGTCAGATGCTTTACCGCCTGAGCTACCCAGGCATCCGTGGATGAGTATCTTGAATGCTTCGTGTGGCTAAGGAATCCCCTCTCCAGACAGCAGTTGACCCAGATTCAGCTGGGGGTGATGGACCCTCCAACCAAGGGTATTTCTGGCTCCGGCAGGTGGCAGGGGCTGGGGAGCAGCACCTAGTGCCCAGAAACACCGCCCAGGCACTCACTGAGAGGCTCTGCGCCCCCGATCGTAACGGATTGTTCCTTTTTCTATGTGTTTGCTCTAAAAGCTCTCAAAAATTAAGTAGTTGGAAAGCGAGCCCAGTTTAGAATGACTCCTGGCAGCAGGCTGAGCCAGGAAATGGCCGCGTGAACTCAAAAATTGGTCCTATTTCAGTGTATTGATGCATTTATTCTCCTCTTCGTTCCAAAAGGATTTGAGGGGAATTAATTAGAGGAGTTACATATTGGCCCTGCCCCGTGGCCCTGTCCACGTCGTCAGCGAGACATCTGAGATGCGCCAGCCCTCCTGTCGGCATATTCATCCCGCAGGTAAAAGCCTGCTGGGTGTGCTGCACTCTGGGCCCTGGAGTGCGTTCATCAGGGGGGTCCTGGCCCCCCATCCCTGCTCCATCTGTAAGCTGGTGCCACTTGATCACTTTTCCTGTATCTTCAAGATGCCAGGGACTGTGGCCACCAAGCCAGATGACATCAAGAAGGAGCACTGGACCTGGAGTCTAGAAACCCGAGTTCCAATGCAAGCTCTGCGACTCTGTTACTCTCTGAGGGCCCTGAAAGCAAGTCACTCCAGCTGTGAGCTTCGGCCTCGGGAAAATAGGGATATACCGATGCCTCTCAGGCTGGTTCCGGGTTTTAGTAACTTCTGTTTATTGAACACATACCAGGCACAGTGCTAAGCTCTTTGCTTAACGTACAGACAGCACTAAGATCTAGGTGTTGATACCCCTGTTTTGCCTGTGAAGAGGCTGAAGGCAGGGGCTCTGGCATTCCCTTCTCTCTTCTCCCCTGCGTCACCAGCCCCCGGGACGGGACCTGGGACAGGGTCGAGGTGCGATCATGTCTGTATGGCGGATCCGCGGTTCAGGTCTGGCCCTCCGCCGGCCTTTCCATGTAGCGGATGTGACAACACCGTGCTTGCCACGCAGGAGACCTCAGGAAATGAGAATGCCTTTCTCTCTACTCCGTTCGCTTCTCCGGGCGGGTATCTCCAAGGCTGTAACGCACACTGCTTCTGAACCAGGATCACCTTCAGACTGCGGCTCCCAGGGCAGGAATGATTCAGCAGAATGTGGGATCCATTTGCTGTTTTCGTCTAAACTAACGGAGTCTTTCTGCCGGGCTTGGCTGCAGATTAGGCCGCTGACTCCCTTGGAAAGGCGCTTGCATCCTCTTGGGGATGCAGACAGCCTTGACTCTGGCCGTTGCCACCTGCTGAAACGCATTTACTCACACGCGGAACCTGGGTTGTCACTGCTGTACAAAGAAGGCAAGGATTGGTGGGCTCGTCTCGCCTGGCCTCCACCATCAGCCCCCAGTGCTTACTAGATGAGTCCACTTACGTCTAGAAATCACGCTCTCTCCCTGGCCTGTCTTTCCTACCACCCTGTCTGGCCATCTGTAGGTGTGCTTCCTCCCCCTAAGTAATGTAGAAAGGTTAACTCCGTGAGAAGTTATAGAAGACTTTGCCAGTAACCAGAAGGCCACAGTGCTTCGTGCCACAGAGTTAAAATCATGGGCTCAGAGGCAGAGAGCCCTGGGCTCAAATCCTGGGTCTGCTACTAACCCCGTGACCCTCTGCAGGTTACAGATGTTCTTCAGACCTTCCTCATGAGTGAAATAGACCTAATGATACCCACCTCATGGAGAGACCATGAGGCTAAAGAATACAGCACATATAAGGCGCGTTGCACCAGCTTGACACATAGCAAATGGTTGATTACTGGCTGTGATGCAGGAGGCGGTTTGAGTGTTGAAAGCATTAGAACATTGGAAGGGCCACTCACCACTCAGTCTAACCACAGTTTGGTGATCCAGGAGCATTTCACAATATCCTTGGGGTCGGTCAGCGAGGGCCTCAGTGCATTCTCCCATCTCGTGAACCCCGGGAAGTACAGACTCCTGTGTCCAGGTTCCAAGGCGTTGCTCAGAATCCTCTGGTTCAGACCTCCACACATACAGGACCCCCTTGGCCTCATCCGTCAGAGGTGTCTACCAGCCTCTGTTTAATTGCCTCCAGTGACAGGAGGCTTACTGCTCTTCCCCAGGGTGGTTAGGAATTTAGGAACAGGTCAGTTTCATCTGAGCATCAATGGCTTGTGGCCTGGGGGACGGCAGATTCTGCGCAGGGCATCTGCTGAGGCTGCTCATGTTCAGATGTTTTCCGGGGGGGCTGCTGGCACAGTGACAGAGCCCCAAGCCCTACAGCGCCTGGGCGGCCCGCCCATCCCCACATCTGCTCCTGGGATTTTCAGAAACATGATTCTGTCTCTTTTGCACCTAGAGCTGATCAGAGTCCCATCAAGCAAACTCACAAGGCACAGAGCTGGGAACTGAATGCTGATTCATTAGGTCACCAATAACTGTCACCTTCTGATGACAGCAGATGGAGCAGATGTTCGTGCTCACTGCCCAGGCTCCAGGGGAAACAGATTATCTGCCAGAATTTCCATGGTGAGCACAGAGCTAGGGAGGGGATGGTCTCGAGGAGTGTCCCTTTTCCTGGCCGTGGTCAGCCCTGGTAACTGCCCCCCACCCCAGTCTCATGGACGGATCCCACCTCCTATGGCCATTCTCAGTTTCTTCCATCCTGGGCCTCCCTTCACTCAGAATTTTGTTTAAGTAGGTCCTCTGTGTGAGTCCCAGTTGATAAGCGTGGAAGAACCGATGTTCTGATGTTCTGTAGTGAAGGCGCAAACTCCCATGGGTGTTGGGTGGATTCCAACCAGGGAAGAAAACACCCCAAGGCCCGTTGATTTACATATGAATTAACCATCTCAGTTCACAGCATTCTGTAATGGAAACTGTTGGGGTTTTTCCTTGTAGCTAAGATGCCCTCGATCATCAAGCCTGCTTAGCCAGTATTGGCAGACTGCCGTCTTGTAGAACTTAGCCTGGCCTGTTTTGCAGCAGAAGATAAAAACGTTCTCCCCATGGGTCAGTGTGTCCCCCATACTTGGCATTTTAATGAAAGGTCTGAGATTTGGGGCCCCTGTCCCTGCCACCCCAGTACAGGATGAACTCTGATCTTTCAGGTCTCTAGAATGTTCTTCATTATTTATTCCTTTCATCTCTTGTTCACCCATTTTCTCGAACATCCATTTATTAATTTATGTAAAGCCCTATCTCCTTCCTCAAAGGACTTGCAGGACTTCTCAGGGAATACAGCCTCAAATGTTGTATTTAGCATTTATCCAACAACTTACGGATAAATGTAAACATCAGAAGCAGAAAAAATGTGCATGTGAGTAGAGGCCTGAGCTGGTGGAGAAGCTCAGATGCAGGGGAGCAGAGCCTGGGGCAGGAGGAGCTCGGGCCCCGCAGCCCAGCCTGGATCCGAATTCCAGCTCTGCTGCTCACTCGCTCCGCCAACAGGCACAGGCACTTAGTCCCTGGGCCTCAGTCTCCTCTCCTGTGAAATGGGTCTAGTAGTACTTTCTTCAGAGGCTGAGCAAGGGGGATAATATACATAAACACTCAGCAGAACGGCCGTCACATAGTCAGCACTCGGCATCCACGAGGCTTATCGCTGTCCCTTATATGTTCTGTTATTACCCAATTGCGATAACTGAGCTGTGTATTTCACCATTAGCTTCCCAGCAAAGTCGTGGAAAGACTGCGGTTTTCTCGCTTCCGGGAGGGGGCGTGGCGAGGCCAGCTGCACGGGGAGCAAGACGCTCCGTTTCCCCCTGACTTATGCTGTCCGAGAGAGCACCCTCACCCTTTAGGAGCTGAGCCTCGGGTTTAGAGCCTCAGAGGTCTCTGCCTTTGGCGAACTGGACGGGTCTCGACTGGCCGCAAGGACAGTGTCAGTGGTTGGGAATGACCTTCCCAGGGTGCCTCCTTGTCATCAAGGTTAGGGCGCAGGGGCTTCTTTGGAAACTGTGAGGCAGGTAATGAGCTCTTGAGCTGTCCGAGCAGCCAGGTGTTTGGGAGTCTGCTCATCAGGCGACAAATCTCCAGCTGCATTTCCATTTGGGTGATTTTACATTGTGTCACTTAGCGGTTGCTGGAGATCGAGGCTACAGGGATCGAGCCTGGATCACAGGCTCAGACGACCGTGGAAGGCATGGTATTTAGTCCACCTGCCACACTCTCCTGAAGTTTGATAGAGAACAACTGCTCACCTCCAAAACAAGAAACCGTCTTTCCGGGGTGGAGCGTGGGGGAGGGAGCTAATCTTCATGGCGCACCTGCTGTGTGCCAGGCAGGGACGGGACCCGTCTCGATCGAGGAAGGGGTGGGCGTTACTACACCTGGAAGCAGGTGTTGAATTTTCCATTTTTACCGATGGAGAGCCAGAAGCCCAGAGAGGTTAAGCGACTTGTCCAAGGACACACAGCTAATAATCTGGGACGACACACAGCCCATCTGGGATGCTAACGCGGGCGTGTCTTACTCCACACCATTTCCTGTGAGCCCTTCTTATGCTGCGTCTCAAGACAGGCTTGCTGCTCTCAAGTTATTCGCCTATAATCTAGCGAAGAGAATAGATACCAGCTTTAAAACATAAATAACAGTATCAAATGCTACATCACATGGGCCTGGACATTAAGCAGTTCAAAGGAGAGAGGCTTTCCTTCCAGAAGGCAGGGATGGCTTCAGGGAGGAGGCAGGCCTGGCCGAAAAGGTGAGCCTCGACAAGCTGGAAGGAAGACAGGATGCCTCCGAGCCCAGGATTGGCCATAGCGAAGATCCAGAGGGAGGAAAGTGACGGGTCTAGGGAGGGCAGGCAGCCAGAGCCCGGGTTTCTCTGGGAAATTGAGAAGTAAGGTTGGAGAAGTGAGCAGGGCCTAGAACTCAGGAGCCTGAGCTGCCAAATGGAACACAGAGACCTGGATGCAGGCGCCCCCTGGAGTCTTTAATCTTAGCACCTCTTTCCCTCACTGTGTTTATTTATCTCTCTGGTCGGCAGAGTCCTGCCGTGAGGACCTCCCCTGAGCCTGTACCTGTGCGGGTCTCGGGGGACAGAGGTCAGCCAGACTTCAGCCCCGCCCGGGGGAGATCTCGGAGGGGACCTCCCTGCCAACGCCACTCCCTCCCTGTCCTTCGGCATCTCCGCCTGCAGCTGCGCCCACCCACCCATCAGCATATCTTGGAGGCCTCTTTTCTCACTCGGCATCCCCAGGGCTGGGGCTAGATGGGCACACTGCACATGAGGACAGCTGACTGTGTGCCCTTCCCACTCATGTCATCAGCCGTCACAGCCAGCCCGGGAAGGAGGGCCAGGCCATCCCTGGGGCTCAAGAGAACAGGCTCAGAGAGCTCGGGGAACTTGTCCACAGTGACACAAATGTAAGCAAGGACTCCCACAGCAGGCCTCTCTCTACTGCCCACAGAGACCCTCAACCTGTCCCTCTCGTTGTTAAAGATCTATGTATTGAGAGAGAGAGCGTGAATTGGGGAAGGGGCAGAGGGAGAGAATCTTCAAGCGGCTGCCCACTGAGTGCAGAACCTGAGTCGGGGCTCCATCTCACAACCCATGAGGTCACAATCTGAGCCCAAACCAAGAGTCGAGCGCTTAACTGACAGAGCCACCCAAGCGCCCTTCCCTCTAATTTTTTAGCTGAGCATTTACCCAACATGCCCCAACTGTGAAGGCCAGACCCCTCTTTTTATGGCTCCTCTCATGGGTCCTGGGGGAACAGGTGCTCAGCAGTGTGGTCAGCCCACCCCCTGGCGGGGCACCCCCACCCTCTCTAACCTGAATGGCTTTCCAGGAAGCCCCTAGGTTAGGGCCCCCAGCCCTGGAGACAGCTGGAGCATTTGTAGTTGCCACAGCACCACCTTGTGGCAGGAAAGGGCTCCTCTAAGCCCAGCACAGGCTGGTTTCCAGCAAGGGCTGACTGGGGAGGGTCTACAGACTGCCCTCATTGAAGACTTGTGTGGAGCCCAGCAGCTGCTCCTGCTTCCTGAGAAGTTCCCACGCCACCCAGCTATGGCCTCCTTGTTTGCATTTATTTGGCACCAAAGATACAGAGAGAGGAAGGAACTGATAGTTTTCGAGTTCCCCCCTGTAACAGGTGTTTCCAGACCTCATCCTGTGGAACCTTCCCAGCAACCCCGCAAGTTAGGGATCCTTGGACCACTTTCAGACAAGGACACAGGGAGGTGCCCTCTGGTCTCCCCCAGAGAGACAGCATGGGGCTACCCTCAGACCCCTGCTTACACGTTTCCTGAGCAAAAGCTCTGCCCATCCAAGCATGACTACCCCAAGTGTACTGCCATTTCAGGGACCTCATGTTTTTGCAGATGAAAATCGGGAGGAAACAACCTGATAAATAATTTCTTATAAGAAAATACAAAGAAGGGCGCCTGGGTGGCTCAGTGGGTTAAAGCCTCTGCCTTCGGCTCAGGTCATGATCTCAGGGTCCTGGGATTGAGCCCCACATCGGGGTCTCTGTTCAGTGGGGAGCCTGCTTCCCCCTCTCTTTCTGCCTGCCTCTCTGCCTACTTGTGATCTCTCTCTCTGTATTAAATAAATAAATAAATAAATAAATAAATAAATAAATAAATAAAATCTTAAAAATAATTTAAAAAGAAAATACAAAGAAAAATTAGGTCCCATCGGTGACAAGCCACCTTTTTTGAAAATAACCAAAACTCGACAAAAGCAGGATGGTGTGGCACATTTTAAAAATGAAGGGGATCTCAGGTGGGGTTGTCTTAGAGGATTCCACAGCATCCCAGAGGACACTGGGAGGCCCCTGTCAGATGAGAGACCTAGGTGGAGAAAGTCATTGGCAGAAAGATGGAAGAGCAATGGCCAAGTTCATGATGCATCACTGGTGACCTGGGCATAGGCTTGAGGTCCAAAGAGCTCATGCTCACGGGGACACTCAAAGATGCTGGCTGCTGCTGGATCTCAGCTGTTCAACAATCGTGGGGTCTACCATTTGGCGGGGCTGCTCGTGCAAAGAGACAGGCAGAGTTTGTCCTACAGACTTATTACCATCAGCAGGCTATTCCGTGCTCTCTGCCCTGGCCAGGAATCATTGCGCCATCCGTTTCGAATGGAATAAAGAGTTGTAAAGCAGCGCTCCCCAAATTAAAGGAAGTCGTTCCAAGAGGAGAAACAAGGAGGAAGCAGAAAATGAGAGCCATAAGCAAGTTCCCTGGCTGGAGGGAGGAGGGGAAAATGTCTCTTTGGGGAAATTCAGAGACACAGCACAATGCCTCACTTGGATTTGGGGTTCAAACGTATACCACTTGCAGGATCCAGGAATCCCCACATCAAATAATTGACACCAGACTTCTCTGGAGAAAATAGGTCCTCAATCCAGGCCACACAGATGGACCCCATATAAGACCAGCTTTAAAGATGAGCTCATAATCCAGACTTCTAAAACACACAAGTTAAAAACCCACCACGTGAGAAAGTTACAGAAACAACAGACGTCAGGAATAGACCCTCAGTCTTTGATAGAATGGTCTGAAACCCCCCAAAAATAAGTAGGTTTACAATTGTTAAAGACCTAAATTAAAACATTATCAGTAAGTTGAAAGTAGAAGACACGAGGGAAAAAAACAGAGATTTGAAAATAAATCAAATGAAACTTCTAGAAGTGAAAAAACAAAGTCACTGGGATGAAAACCTTAGTGGACAAAGATTAGACAAAGGCAGAGAGAGAGATCATGAATCAGAAGATTGATGTGAAGAAATTACCCACAAAGCACCAAGGAGAGATAAGGAGCCGGGATATGGAGAGAAGTTCAGAGCTTAATAGTTGCCTAATATCTCCGAAAGAAGACAATGGGAGAGAGATACAGTTTATTGACTGAGCATTTTCCAGAATTGATTCCTGAGATTCAAGGAGCATGAGTCTGAAGTAGGGTAACTATCTTAAACCCACACCCATCATAGTGGGATTGTAGAACTTCTAAGATGAAAAGAAGATTTTTAAAGGGGGGAGAGGGAGAAAAGATCACTTACAAAGAAAACTCAGCTAGACTGATGAGATTTCTCAAAACAATAGAAGCCAGATGAAAAAGAAAACGGGGTCAATCTAAAATTCTATATTTGGTGAAACTATCCGTCAAGCTAAAGGACAAAACACAGCTATTTTCTTTCTTTTTTTTTTTTATTTAATTTTTTTTTTAAATACAACTATTTTCAAACTGAGCAAGTTTACCTCTAACAAACCTTTGCTGCAATAACCACCAAGGATCTACTTCCAAAAGCAGTGGACGGGGCTCCTAGCTGGCTCAGTCGGTGGAGTGAGTGACTCTTGATCTCGGGCTTGTGAGTTCAAGCCCCACGTTGGTGTAGAAATTACTTGAAAACAAAATCTTTAAAAACATGCAACAACAAAAATGAAAAGCACTGACGATTACTGTGACAATACAAAGAAAACATCTAGCGCAGTGCCCAGAACCCAGGACCGTGCTCTCTCACTCTTAGTGGTATCTGTTCACCCACTTGGTTCGGCAGATGTACCAGAGATTACCAAAACAGAAGGTCACGTACCCTCGACGTGGTGCCCACATCAGGATAGTAACCTTTTACCACGTTTTAATCCGCTGTTGTGTCTCTTGAATCCCCCAGATTGGAAATATTCATCTTGGCAGGTTGTGTGTGTTCCGTATTTAATACACAATTTTGGAAGATGTCACGGTTGTCCATAAACGTGGGTTTGGGTTCAAGGTTATATTTGATAGCCAAGGGGAAAGGGACAGGAGAGTCGGAGAGAATGTGTAGGAATAATCAGATGCCATGATGCCACTTAACCGTGTGAGCTGGGACAAACTGCTTAGAGTCTCTGAGGCAAGCTTTTCCCCTCCTAGAATGGGAGTAGTCTTGCTTACCTCCTGGGATCCTTATGAGGAGTAATGAAAAACATGCATAGAAAGCCCTTAGCCTTGGGCGCCTGGGTGGCTTAGTTGGTTAGGAGGCTGCCTTCGGCTCAGGTCATGATCCCAGAGTCCCAGGATTGAGTCCCACATCGGGCTCCCGGCTCCACGGGGAATCTACTTCTCCCTCTGACCTTCTCCTCTCTCATGCTCTCTCTCACTCTCTCTCTCTCTCAAATAAATAAAATCTCTTTAAAAAAAGAAAGAAAAAAGGCCCTTAGCCTCTCCCAAAGCAAGCTGTGATGACAATGATGATAAAGAAATGAAGAAGGGGAATTATAAAATTGAATTCCAGAATTTTGTTTACGAAAAAAAAGAAAAAAAAAAAAACACCTTTGCCGCAAGATCTCTCTCTCTCTCCAGTTTCATTCCCAGCCCCTATGACGTTGGACCCACATTACCATCCCCGATGTCTGCAAGATAAACCCAAGGCAAAAGAGCTCATGAATAAGCTCACACAACTACATTTCAGCCTCCTGGCCTTTGAATCCCTAAGCTCCCACTTGGCTGAAAACTATTTCTGAGCCATCACTCAATACGAGCTGACACGCAGAGCAGACGGCCGGGCGATCAGCTGGCCCTTTCATGTCCGAGACAGCAGACATCACATTTGATGTGATTCATTTGCCTCACATGGAGCCACACTCACCAGTTCCCCTGTCCTCATATAGACTAGGCTCCCTCCCCACCCCCCAAAGAGAGCGAGGAGAAGTCAGGCATGCAGATGAATTACCAGGGTCCCAGGATGCTGAGCCCAGCCTCACCACTGGGCACGGCCAATCAAAGAGACAGGAATCAAACGGGTTGGGGGGCCGGATAAAGGCTTCCTCGTTCCCGAAAGAATTCATCACAGATCCTTGGGGCGCTTGGGTGGCTCAGTGGGTTAAAGCCTCTGCCTTCGGCTCAGGTCATGATCTCAGGGTCCTGGGATCGAGCCCCGTATCGGGCTCTCTGCTCGGCAGGGAGCCTGCTTCCCCCTCTCTCTGCCTGCCTCTCTGCCTGCTTGTGATCTCTTTCTCTGTCAAATAAATAAATAAAATATTTAAAAAAAAAAAATTCATCACAGATCCTTACAGTCTATCCAGACAGGCTCCCCGAGGGGATTCTTTCCAGTGTGACCCTCATTCCTGGGGAGCAGGGGACAGTCAGAGCCTCCCTTTCTCCAACTCCCTTCCTGCCCGGCCACTAGCCTCCCTCCCTCTCTGGATGCTTCTGTCCGTGTGTTGTGTGTGTGTGTGTGTGTGTGTGTGTGTGTGTGTGTACACGTGCATGCACGCACGCATGTGTACCTTTGGCATGGATTTTGTTTGTTTTAGATGCAGTTCATATTATTTTCTTCAAGGTTTGCTTTCTGGACCCACAGTCAGGAAATAATTTCCTCCTTCGTTTCCTGCCTTATCACTCCGTGCACACATGACCCCCCACCAGGAGAGAGAAAAATGCTGCTTTTTTTTTTTTTTTTTTTTTTGCTTTTCAAGTTGAAGATCCTTTGGTCTTTGCAAGCCAGGAGAATCTCATTATGGACTACGTGATGGGCATGCGGGAGGGTGTGATGCCGCCTCTCCAGCCGTTTGATGAGATTTCTGTGAACTCCTGGAGGGGCTTGTTTGGAAACACCTGGAAAGCGCTGCCCAGGCCTGTCTCACTGGAAGAAAGCCCATAGTATGGGCGAGACAAAATGACAAAGGGGAAGCTAGGAGGGGTCCTGCCCAGTGACCCAGGGTCCCCTCACTATACAGAAAGATTCCCCACAGGACTCTTTGGAAGAATTGACCCTACTTGGTATGTTGTAAGAATGTCTAGTTTCACCAAAACTTAATCTGCGCCGTTTTCAAGACCAGTGCTATAGGGTAAACAGAACTTTGCCGTCACACAGAAGCTGTCTGTTCTCAGCTCTTGGTTTTTATTGCAAGAGGGAGAGAGGAGGGGGAGGGGCAGAGGGAGAGAGAGAGAGAGAGAGAATCTCAAGCCGACTCGCTGCCCAGCCCGGAGCCCAATGTTGGGCTTGATCTCATGACCCTGAGCTCATGACCTGAGCCAAATCAAGAGTCAGACACTTCAGAGGCCCCTGGGTGGCCCCTGGGTGGCTCAGTCATTAAGCGTCTGCCTTCAGTTCAGGTCACGATCCCGGGGTCATGGGATCGAGCCCTGCATCGGGCTCGCTGCTCAGCGGGCAGCCTGCTTCCCCCTCAGCTACTCCCCTAGCTGGTGTTCCCTGTTCCCTCTCTTGCTGTCTCTCTCTCTCTCTCTGTCAAATAAATAAGTAAAATCTTTAAAAGAGAGAGAGACACTTTACTGACCGAGCCACCCAGGGGCCTCCAGTTCTTGATTTTTTTTTTTTTTTTTAAAGCTAACACTATCTTCAGAGGGTCTGGTGGTAAAAGGGTCCTGTCAGGCGTGTGGTGGGAACTCCAGGAAGCGTGAGAAGCGTGCTGGACAAGACGTACGCGGGTCTATCTAGATTCCGCTCGATAGAAATGAGGATCCGTAACTCAACAATGGAAACATTCTCAATTCAACTGAACCACACGCTTAAAGATGGCTAGATGGTAAATTTTATGTTGTGTGCCTTTTATCACAATTTAAAATTGTATTTAAAGTAGGAGGGGAAGTACTGAACCCCAGTTTAGAGCTGAGAATCCACATTATCAAATAACTGACCTCCGTTCAGACCGCGGCGACACCGGGATTCGAACCCAGGTTTCTCTCATGCCGCAGACCAGGCTGCATTCCCTGGACCCGTGATTACCAGCCTTCTTGAGCACGTGGGCCCTCTCTAATGACGAACATCTTCACAGACCTGCCCCTGGCGGCAGTCCCATTTTCAGGGTCTCCTGGTTGAGAAGATACGTAATGACCTAAAGCGACCTTGACCAGAAAATCGTGTGCGTCACCACAGCATCCTCATGGTCTTGAAATCCTGACATCTGACATGTGAGTCCTTGGAGGCATTGGATGAACCAACAGCGGTTGGTGCTTATGTGGTTTCTTAGGTCCTCAGAGTCACTCTGGACCTTTGTCCCCCAGAGATCGGGCACCCTTGAGCGGCACCATGGATCTCCAGAAGGGGCTGGTGACCCTGAGTCTCCTTAGGTAGGCTGCACCCAAGGGAGTCTATAAACACAGCTAACGTCAGGTTCTTCTGGGGAGAGTTAGCGTGAGCTTTTGGATCACGTCTGAAGCCGGAGGTGGAAACGGGGCCAGTGGTAGCCTCAGAAGGACCACTCACCCTTCCGCCCATTATGGACCACGGCCGTGCACAATAGCGTCAGGAGATGAACAACCGGAGAGCTGAGAACCGTGGTTAAAGACGCTCCTATTTACTCTCAGCTGGAGTAGTGCTCTTCATTTGCTTTTAGCCAGTCTTTGGAGATCCCCAGTTGTAGCTGCTGGGAAGAAGTTGTGCGAGGAGGAAAAAAAAAGAAGAGAAAAAGAAGAAAGAACCTATTTCCGTGTATCTTCACCATGAAGGGTTCCTACCGCTCAGTCGTGTTGCTCGCGTTGATTCCTTCCACGTCCATTTCATTTCATTCCTTCATTCATTCATTCCACATAGCTGGGGAGCTCAGCATCTGTGCCAGGCGCTGTGCCAGGCACTGGAGAGCACCAAAAAACCAATCTCAGCCCCTGAGGAGCCTGTGTGCTAGTAGGAGACAGACTATAAATGAGGCTTTCAAAAGCAAGACGGGTAGGAAGTCAGGTAGTCTTAAGGGCAATGGAGAAAAATCAAGGAAGGGAGGTGAGGCAGGTGGTAGGTGCCCTCGTCCACCCTGGGAGGGTGGCAGTTAAGCAAAGAGGCGAGGGAAGATCATTCAGGAAGAGGGAACTGCAAGGCCATGTGGTCGGAGCGGAGTGATTGAGAAGAAAGCGGGGGAAGGTCACGTGGGCCTTGGACAAGGGCTGTCACGGTGACTGACTTTTGCTCCAGGGGACACAGGATCCACGGGAGAGTTTTGAGCACAGGAGTAAAATGATTTGACTTTCGTGCAGCATCATTTACAGACCACAGAATCCCCCCTTCTGACTGCACGATTCAGTGATATTTTAAAGATTTATTTATTCTGGGGGACGCCTAGGTGGCTCAGTCAGTTAAGCATCTGCCTTCGGCTCAGGTCATGATCCCAGGGTCCTGGGATCAAGTCCCACATCCGGCTCTCTGCTCAGTGGGGAGCCTGCTTCTCCCTCTGCCTGCTGCTCCCCTGCTTGTGCTTTCGCTCTCTCTTCCTCTCTCTCTGACAAAACAAATAAATAAAATCTTAAAAAAAAAAAAAAAAAAAGAAGTGAGAAGTCTGGGGCGCCTGGGTGGCTCAGTTGAGCATCCAACACCTGATGGCTCAGGTCCTTACCTTGAGGTTATGAGATCGAGCCCCGTGTTGGGCTCCATGCTTCACATGGTGTCTGCTTAGGACTTCCTCTCCCCCCTCTCTCTGCTCCTCCCTTCACTCGCTCGCTCTAAAGTAAATAAGTCTTTTTTTTTTTTTTAAGTGAGAAATCCAAGCCTCAAAGGCCACATCTGATTTGAAGGGGACTGAACGCAGGTCGGATCCCTGCCTCCCTTTACATCAAAAGTCTATTTGTGAAGCTACAGAACTATCTTCGTACCTTGAGTATTCGCAAGAAGAGGGGCGCCTGAGCAGCTTAGTCGGTTAAGCGTCCGACTCTTCGTTTGAGCTCAGGTCATGATCTCGGGGTCATGGGATCGAGTCCCGTGTTCGGCTCTGCCTCAGATTCTCCCCCTCTCCCTTTGCCCCTCCCCTGCCCCGACAGATGCACATGTTCTCTCTTTTAAAAAAAAAAAAAAAATTCACAAGAGAAGTTGACAGTAGCAACAGGAGCAAATCCAAACATGTTTCAGCAAAAGGGCAGTGAGGACACTAAAGCAGGACCCGAGCGAGAGTTTTCTCTCTTTTACCCGGAAGGATGAAATCTTCTGGTATCCCAAGAGTTGGGACTGAACCGTGAAATTTGACGTTGGCGCCTTCCCAGAAGCTACTACAGCAGCCAGCGTCCTCTTTCTCCTGACCCCACATTTCCCTCCTGGACCGTCCTCCCAGGACGAGGCAGGTGGCCACAACCTGCCGCGGGGAGCCTACCTTGGGTGGGTCTGAAGTAACTCCGGCCGACTTCCCTCAGCGAACCCCTGCGCACACCTGAGAGCCCGCCACGTGGCCGGTCTCCGGGTTCGCAGCCCCGCAGACGGCAAACCCTCTTTAGGGCGTGTGTCTGAGTGAGGCAGACGGCCGGAGCCCCCAGGCCCAACCAGGCGTCATTGGTGGGCAAACGTGTTTCCAGCTCACTGCCCACCCCTGACTTGATTTGGCTGCATTCCAGACTGTCTTGTGAGGTTCAACTACCGGTCTCAGTTCAAGGTCAGCGGCAACTGCCTTTTTTTGGCTTTTCCTAACAGCTTTCTTGCAGCCACTTGTAGGAGGATCCTGGCCAGCAGCTCAGGGCAACCCTTCCGGAATGCTGCATTACCACCTCTGGCCACAAAGGGTCCCCGCTGTCCAGAGAAGGCGAGATTATGTGCCACCCCCACCCCCAGCAGGTGCCTTGAGCCACCAGCCCCCAGAGAGGGCTGCTGAGCCCAGTCACTGACCCCGGGTCAACAGCCCTTTGGCACTCTGGGATGACCCACACATGACCATGGTGCTTCGTGTTGTTCGTGCGAACAGCAGAGAGCTTGGCCCCAAGGACCCAGCCGCTTCTGTCCAGGCAGTCCCGGTTCTGGGCTCAGCTTCATTCTCACTACCTGTGTGACCTTGGACATGTCCCATCCCCTCTGAGAACCAGTTTCGTCACCTGCCAAGAGACGGGGTTAGCATAAGATCCCATTCTCTACAGCCTTGCCAGCCACAGAAGCACCGGAAATAGCCCTTCTGTCGGGGGGGATGGGGGGGTAGGGGTGGGGGAGACTGAGTCCTCCTTGCTGTTCAGCACACACCGCCGGCTTCCTGAAGTTTTGAATCCTTCTGCCAGGTTATCGCGTCCCTGGAAGCAAAAGGAGTGAAATCAGAATTCTGTGCCACAGATCTGTGTCTCAAGATCAAAGACAGGGGAGCACTTAGAACACGTGACACTGTAGGGTTTTCCGGACACCTGTTAGCCTGAGACCCTTTATTCAGAACAGCGCTAAGCTGGAATCCCAGACGGAGAACAGTTGGAAGCGCTCTGGTTAGAAAGTGGAGCCCAGAGAGAGGAAGCCACCAGGCCTGTGTCCCTCAGTGAGGGAGTGGCAGGCGGCACAGCAGTCCCTCTTGGGCACACTCCCAGGAGTGACACTGAGCATGCTGCTTCCCGGGACATGCAGATACTCAGCACCATAAGAAAGAGCCATCCATGGAGCGACTAGGGGGCTCAATCAGCTGAGCATCTGCCTTTGGCTCAGGTCGTGATCTCAGGGTCCTGGGATCAAGCCCCGTATCTGACTCCCTGCTTAGTGGAGAGCCTGCTTCTCCCTTTCTCTCTGCCTGCCTCTCCACCTACTTGTGATCTCTCTCTAGCTCTCTCAATAAATAAATAAAATCTAAAAAAGAGAGAAAAAGAGTGAAAGAAAGAGCAAGCCACTTTTGGGGAGGCAGGGGCGCAGGGCAGAGGGAGGCCACACTCACTTCCTCTGTGCTTCCCCTGTGTTGGGTTGTTCCCACGCTGTGACTTGATTCTCATAAAGACCCTCGAGGCCAGTGTCAACACCGCCTTGTGGACTCAGAGTTCAGTCCCCTCGTCAGAAGTTACTTGAAGCCACGGCTTCACAAAGACTTTGCAAAGTCCACATTCTGGCTTCCTCTTCGTTCATTCCTTCAAATCTTTCCTGAACGCCCGGCAAAGGCCAGGCACTGTTCTAGACCCCGCCGTACAGCCCGGATGGAGACAGCCAGGGCACCGCCCTCCCTGTGCCTAGACAGACAGAAACAAGCGGGACAAGAAGAAAAGCACAGCAGAGGAGGGGACGGAGTGATAGGGAGCAGGGAGGGACGTGTGCGCCCCTCTCCTCGGTCAGGGTCAGGAGCGGCCCTCTTTGAGGTGTGCTCACGCCCATCTGCCAACTCCTGCATTCAGGTCTGCCGCCAGGGAGAAGCGATGTGGCTGCCCTCTTTCTGTCTTTACAGGACCAACCGTTCGTGGGCCAGCCCTAGTCTGTCGAATCGCACTTTGAATAACCCCACCTAAAATATATCCAAACCATTTGGTCTCTGCGGCTGATGGGTGTACCACCTGCCCTGGGACCTGTGCGCCCCCACCTTCCCTCCCCTCCCACCTTCCCACCACCCTGCCCGGGCCCCAGGGAACTGCTGCCAAGGAGGGCTGGGCATCCCCCCCCCCCAGTGTACACAATGATCCGGGGCCCACTGGTCCCTTCTAAAGATGTCCCCTCTGAGCCCATGGCTGGTTGCGAGCTTCATGGATGCTGAGAATCGATCTGGGTCCCATCTCAGGCTGTGTCACTTCTGAGCCATGTGACCTTGCCCGTGTCTGTGGTTTTCCTTAACTCTGAATTAGGGATGACGGTGCTTTGCAGGAAGAGATCAGTCCCCTGGCCTGAGACTCAGGGTGAGGAAGCCCCCAGTACTGTGTGAGCATGTGGGCGCGTGACAGCCCTCCCCTCCCCCACTGTTGGAGCGAGCTTTCCAGGACCCGCTCTGGCCAGGGACACTGACCACCTTTTCTGGGGTCTCTCCCCAGATTGCCAGGGGATCATTGAGGACGTCGTCCTGCTGGGCGCACCCGTGGACGGAGAAGCCAAGCACTGGGAGCCTTTCCGGAAGGTGGTGTCGGGGAGGATCATTAACGGCTACAGCAGGTCTGTCCCAGCCTTGCACGGGGGTGACGGTACTCACCGAGCACTTAGTGTGCAGATGTCCGAGGCCTGGCCTCAGTCCTGGAGGACCCCAGGGACCAATGGGGCTCTGGCCTGTTAGGGGCAAGGTGTTCTGACCTGGGGAGCCTCTGTCCCCATAAGATGAAGGAAAGAGGGCTCCCTGGGTCTGGTCTGAGGCCAGCTTACCGGGTGACAGGAGAGGCCGGGCTGGTCACCATGGCTGGGGACGGGGATGTGGGTCCCAGCGGGAGGTCTGTGAATGCTGGCTTCAGAGCTCCTGGGGGTGCCGTCGGGCAGTGTGGGAAGGGGTGGGGGGGGTGGGCCGAGCTCTCAGGGCACCCTCTCAGTCGGGGTGACAGAATAGTCAGCCGACGATGGAGGAGCCAGGACCCAAACCGGGCAACGCCCCTCCGCCAGATGCGGGGGGCCCGTAAGGCTAGAAAGGAGGCACCCCTTGTTTGGACTCAGAGAAGGGGGACTCGGGGGCTTTGGCCAAGACCGTGCCCCAGACTTTGGGGAAGAATAGAGGAAGCCCACCCCTGAGACCACAAGAGGGCAGCCTGAGAAGGGGCTCGGGCGCCCCAGCCTCCAGAGGAGGCAAAAATGGGGTAACAGTGTTGAAGAGCAGTGATTTAGAATCGCACAGACCTGGATCTGAATTCTGAAACACAGTCAGCCTCCCGGATTTTAGATAAGGGATCTGCATTTTACGGTCACGACACAAAGCACAGGGCACCGATGAGAAGGTGTCATTGTAAAGCCCAGATCCAAGGAACAGGTTTGGAGTTTAGAAAACGGGAGGGTCGGCTGACTAGTTGTGGGTTCCAAGAACACAACTTAAAGTATGATAATTTAGAAAACAAGGAGGTAGGACTCAGGGAAGCAGCTGATCCCCTGGGTCACGAACGTGAGGCTTCCCCCAACCGGCTGGAAACGCGGCCCTAGAGCTCAGAGAAGCCAGAGCTGGCTGAGGGCCAGTGGGGTCCCCAGCGTCCGCTGAAGCCAGAGGGCAGGGGAGAGCACCAGAAAGGCGAAGCAGAGAGAAAGAGCAACGTGCTGGCTTCCCAAGTCTAGAGAATATGTTTCGGGTTTGCAGGGAGGAAGAGGCTCCAAGCAGAGGTTGGGTGTGACGCGGGATCATCCAGCATTCTGGGCCCGACACCGTAGCCGGGCACGGGAACGCAAAGGTGGGCACGATGAGAGAGGCTCAAGTCTAGTGGAAAGGACATGTACGGAAATGGACTATTACTGGAAAGTCAAAACTAAAAATGCAACAATACCGCAACATGAGGGGAAGGAGATGAGGGGTTTTAGACTCTTACCGCCTGCCCCTCGTCTTTGTGATTATGATCTCCTTTAATCCTCCCCCAAACCCTGTGTTGTTAGTACTTTAATCCCTGTTTACAAATGAGAAAACTAAGGCCAGTTAAATTTAATTTTGATCTAAGCCCGACCATCCTAAGTAGGACCCAAAATTAAATGGAACAGATTTGGAAAGTCTTTATCATTTGATGATTTAGCCCACAGGTATAGCTGTACAGTTCAGAGCTAAAGAAAAGGATGATTTTTAGCCACAGACAGAGGATGTTAGCCGGGACACAGGAGTTCTGACCATCTGTTTGTCTCTCTTACTTATACTCTACGCTGAGTTTTTAGAATCAGGATATGGGAGGAAAAACAAAGAAACAAGACAGAGCCCTAATATATAAAGAGCCCATGCAAATTAATAAAAAAAAAAAAAACTAATAAAATGCTCAAAGGATATCTACACATAAACTCACAGGATAAATACATTCAACTAGTTTTTTTAAAGATCTATTTGTTTATTTACAGAGAGCATGGGGGAAGACGGCGGGAGAGGGAGAGACTCTCAAGCAGACTCCCCGCTGAGCTTGGAGTCCAGGGCAGGCTCAATCTCATGACCTGGAATCATGACTTGAGCCAAAATCAAGTCAGACGCTTAACCAACTGAGCCACCCAGGCGCCCCACAGTCAGTAAATTTTTTAAAAGATGCCCAACCTCCTCATGAGTGAAATAAATGCAGATTAAATTCAGTAAGATACTATTTATCACCCATCAGATTATCACACATCTGAAACATGAATAACATTCAGTGTTGGTGAAGATGTGGGGAACGGGGCACTGCCCTACACCGTTGGTGACAGCTGAATTCAGTAACTGCTTTCTGGAGAACAAGTGGTCATACCCACCGAAACTGTGAGTGTGCGGTTTTCTGATGCCACACCTTCTGATCTGCCATCCTGCCGGACTAGATACACACATGCACAGAGATGGATACACTGAGAATCACTGCAGCTTTGATGCGAAACGGTCCTCAGTGGGGGCACCTGGGGGGCTCAGTTGGCGAAGCATCTGACTCTTGGTTTCGGCTCAGGTCATGATCTCAGGATCGTGAGGTCGAGCCCCGGGTCAGGCTCCACGCTCGGTGGGGAGTCTGCTTGAGATTCTCTTTCTCCCTCTCCCCCTGCCTCCCTCTCTATCCCTCCCGAACCCCCGCTCATGCTCTTATTCTCTTTCAAAAAAAAAAAAAAAAAAGGTCCTCCATTAAAATCTTGGCTCTGCCAGTCACTTATTGAATAGTAGTCCCTCCTGCGCAGGGCTTCTGGGGAGATTAAATGACCTTATTTAGGAAAAGAGCAGACACTTAGTAGATGCCCATTAAACTCTAGCGGTTCTAATAACTGGTCCCGTTCACATAGTGCATGATTTTTTGGTACTTTTCATAAACAGCAAAGGGAGAGCATTAAAATTGCATGAGTGCACTATGAAAGCAGCAAAAACTTACTAAACCCATCTGTTCTGCTGCAAACCTGAGGCTAATAAGCTTGGTTTTCAATTATTTTCTGAGATCCTGACCCATCTCTCTAGAAGGAGGAAGGAGGAGGCGGAAGAAAGCAGGGAGAGTAGGGGGAAGGAACACAGACCAACGGTAACTCTAGTTTCTTGGTCAAACTAAGTACCAAGCAGGATTTCTTCATCTGGGCCCCCAAAGGTGTTCTGCTTGCTTCAGAACTCCTTAAACATGGGGGATGAGGGGAGCTTCAGGCCAAAACTACCAAAAAATACACATTCGTAAGTGTATAACATACATGAGTAAAGCTCTTTGCAAATCCATCCCCTTACCTGGGCTTCCGTGAAGCCCCTGGAAGTTAGCCGGGGTGAGCAGTACCGCTCCTCTGTCATACTCAGAGAGGGTCAGCGCCCTCTCCAAGGTCACACAGCACAGCCAGGATGGGAATGGAGGCAGGCCCGTCTCCCTCCATGGAGAGAGGGTATGATCGCAGTCCCGCGATCTCTGCCCAAGTACCCTGTGGGGAGGGGATGTCGGCAAGAGGAACAGGAGGACTCCTGCCTGCGCATGGCCTCCAGGCCCGTGAGTAACCAAGGCAGCCTTTCCACAGGCCACGTGGTGGCAAAGCAAGAACTCGCTTGTGGCAGGTGCATCTGAAAAGGCTGGGGGCCTGTGGGAGCCTGGTTTGCCTGGTCCCCACCAGGGAGCACTGTTCCAGCTCAGGATATGGGACACAGGACTGAGGGAAGTTCTCTGCCTAGAAAAGGAAAAAGACTCAAGAATGGACACACAGGACATGGGACTCATGTCCCTGAAGGAGCGTATATTCCAGGCACATGAAGGGCAAAGGAATAATGATGACAGGTAGAGGGGCTCAGGGGCACTCCCTGGGGGAGGTGATGGCCAAGCTGAATTTTGGAAGGATGGATAAGACCCCATCAGACACAGGAAGACTAGGCCAAGCAAGGGGTTCTGAGAGCGGGAGGCATAATCGCACCAGATGCTTCCTGAATGTTCACGGGCGTGAGCACTGTATCCATGATGTGCCACCTGCCTGCCCCGCTGACAAGATGCAGTGAGGAGACTGAGGCCCAGAGGGGCCAAGCAGCTTGGCCAAGTTCACGCAGCCAGTACCTGACAAGGCAGGACTTGAGCGTGGCTCCATGTGGTCCTGTGCGTGGGATCAAGGCCCACCCCAGGCGAGAGAGACAGATGCCAGATGGCGGAGGGTCTTGAGTGCCAGGGAAGACCCTGTGGTTTGCTCAGCACCATTTAGAGGACGTGGAACCTTCTCACATATGTTCTTGTTCTGTCCCTAAATGTACACAGGGAAGTGCAATTAACTTTTTTTTTTCCAGCAGAAACATTGCAGGCCAGAAGCAATTAACATTTCAAATAGAGTGTTGTCATAACAGAGACAGAAACAAGGTGGAGGGGACGAGGCTGCCTTGGCCGTTTGTAACTGTATCAGAAATGTTTACAGGCCACCCTCACGCCCAGTGTCTGAGGCTCAGAAGTCGTGGTTAGTGCAGTCAAACAAGTGAGTGAATCTTTCCTCTCCGCTCAGCCATCCGTCCTTAAGAGACGGTGCTTCTTGGGCCCTCGATATTAAGTTAATCCTTAGGACTTCCGAGCATTGCTTTCTGGAGAGTAAAGGAATTTTCTAGAAGAGAAAGCCTACCAGCAGTGAGGAGGCACAGTCGGCTGCTAAGGGAGAAGGGCTGTGGTCAGATGGGTGTTTCAAGAAAGCCATGGTGGCGTGTGGGAGGCGAGGCCAAGAGCAGGGAGAGCAGGTAGGAGGCCATTGTGTTGGTCCGTGGAGGCTGGATGGTCTGACCTCAGGGCTGCGGCCAAAGGGACCAGTATGCGTGCAGGTAATAATCACCACTGGTGGGCTGGCCACTGGGGGGAAAGGGGCCCTGACATCGCCCCACCGGTCTGCCCCGGGGACCGGGCAGATGACAGTGGAGAGCGAGTCAGGGCTGGCCAGCTCAGTGGGGGATACAACAGGAGGGTCTATAGAGGGCCCCAGTCTTTCCAGGGGTTTCTGGGGTGGTAAGCACAGGAGCACCCCTGTGGTCAGAGACCACCTGTGGGGGAGCCTGGAGAGCACCCCCACACCCCGGGCCCCAGAGAGCAGTCACGGAAACAGGGCAGGGACCCTGACTTTGAACCCCTTCTCGGCTCACGCGGCACCGGGAGAGAGGCCCTTCTTCCACACGAGCACGTGGAAATCATGGTCTCACGTTGCCATGCGAACCAGAGTTGGAATCGGTCTCGATAAAAGACAACCAGATGTGCTAAGTGGGAAGCCTGTCCTGGCTGCAGAGGGGAGACGAGACGCGTCCCCTTGCACAGACCTGCTGAGCAGTGAGGCCAAGTGCGCAGCCGGCTCGGCTTCAACCGGACGACGTCAAGGGTTCGAGGGGGAAGGCTGTCTGGTGGGCCCCTCCGACCGTGTCCTCCGTGGACGGTGCTCACGGTACCTGAAGAAACAGCGAGCTTGGGATCCAGGGTTATTTTCTCTCAATACTGTAGGGGTGTGGCTGGCTGTGGGTGAGGGTGCCAGGAGCGGGCTTCACCACACCTGGGCACATGGGGGGGTGATCCCAGGCTGGTACCTGCCCGGGCGGCCAGCCTCACCGCCTCCAGGTTGTCTGGGCCTGGCCGGACTCCGAGGGCGAGCTGGGCCCCCAGCTCACAGACAGACAGAAACCCAGACCCCTGAGTTCCGTCCCCCAGAGCACGGTAGCTCCCAGCCCCCACAGTCTGCTTTTCCCACGGAGCCCTAGAGCAGTCACCCCCCACCCCGGGAGCCAGAAACCCCTCCAAAGCCACATGCCGACTCGTGAGAACGTCGTCCAGGGTCCCCACGCCTGCATCCAGCAGGCGCTCTCTGCTGCACACCAGGCACTGTTGTAGGCTCTGGGGACCCAGCAGGGACAAAACGCCCAGCCTTCTGGGGCTGCCCTGGCCTGGGCAGCACCCCCAAAGAGGCAGCCCCTTTCCACCATCCTGCTCCACGGAGCGGCCGGGGCCCTGGCTGCCCGCAGGTACACGGGGCCAACCAGACTTCCCAGGGCCAGGAGGGGCTCCTGAGGCTGACGCCGCTCCCCTGTCTGCCCGCAGGGGGGACTGGCTGCTGAGCTTTGTGTACCGCACGTCGTCCGTGCAGCTCCGCGTGGCCGGCCTGCAGCCCGTGCAGCTGCGGGACAGGAGGGTGGAGAACGTGGACCTGTCGTCTGTGGTGAGTACCACCTGTCCCGCCTCCGGCTCTGCATTTGCCAGCAGAAGTGCTTCGTGACTTCAGGGCAGCCACCACCACCACCATCACCCCCCTCGCCGCCCCAGGGACACTGGCCTATTGCCCCCGGGAGGAGGGAGATCGTGAGAATTTGCTGGGGGGGTGGGGGGGAGTAACTCCTGTCTATGTCTCTTTGCCGGTGCTTTGTCACCACGTCCTTCACATACATTGTCTCTAATCCTCACCCAGCCCCTGGGGCAGCCGTGATTGTGCCCATTTCACAGACTAGGAAACTTAGGTTTAGGAGAGTTCCTATCACACACGTGGCCATCAGCAGCTCGAAACCTCCAGAGTCCCTGCTCTGGGCCCGACCTAGTGCCCTCCCCACCCCCAGTCACGCATCAGGATGGTGCGGTTCCCCCAGAAGTACCAAGAGCCCCAGAGGCGCAGGTGGAGGGATTGGGGCCGGACCACAGAAGCCCCTGATGGCTGGGCTGTGACACTGTGGAATGCCGAGCAGGGAAGGTGTTCCAGGAACCCCCACCCTGGAATCATGCATTCACTGAAATGCAGGGTACCCCCTCTTCCCAGGGACACCAGAAAAAAATAATATAAATAAACCAATAAAATGGAGACCCCAGGGCCCCGCGCACAGACCTTTAGATCGGTCTCTGGGAGCAGAGCCTGCCAGTCTGCCATTGAACTGGCCCCCGCTACCCCCCAGCTGTCCTAGACGTTGAACAGTAGGCTTGGGTCGGGGAGTGCAAATGGTTCGAAAGAATTCTTGCTGGGGATGGGGTGGGATGCACCGAACTTGAGGTTCCAGTGCCTCCTCTCAGGCTTGACGGACCTCGTCCTCCTGCTCTTGCCTGTCGCACGGAGCTGAGAGCTTCTCGTGGGACAGTCTCCACATCCAGCTCCGCCCTGAGCTTTTGCAGACACCAGCGTCCCCATTGTGCAGATGAGGACACCGAGGCTCAGAGAGGCAAAGGGACTTGCCCAGGGTCACACAGTGGGAACATGGCCAAGCAGGACTGAAACCCAGGCCTGAGGCCAGTGGGCATCACACCTGCTCGGGGAGATGTGGCCGGCAGTGGGAGAGAGGCCAGCCCCCCGGAGGGTGAGGGTGCTCAGCTGCGGGCACGTCCCCAGGCAGGCTCGGGCCAGTGCCGATGCTTGCGATTCGAGGGGCCCGTAAGAGCAAGGACGCCGGTTTCTAGTTGCTACGTTGTTGGCTGCCCGCCAGTGGTCAAGTGCCAAGCACTTCCCAGTGTATCCCTGTTCCCCCAGGTTCCACACAAGGCAGCCCCCTGCCTGAGAGCAAACAGACCAGATCCCTCCATGGGCATCTAAACCCCCCAAGGGAGGGGCACTTTGGAGGACTCGGGCTTCTTCCCACCCCCACGCCCTGGGCTTCTAAGCAGTGACCCCCACCCCAGCCCAAGCCACCGCACCTTGATGGCACCCGGACCCCACCCCCAGCACACCCTGCCACCAGGCCCAGGGCTGTGCTGTCCACCTCCCTGTGGGGTGAGGTAAGCTGAGTGACCAGACCGCGACACCACAGGACCAGAGCAAGGCCTCCTGACCTGTGTCCCGGGGTCGCTGTCCTATTGAGTCAAAAATGAAAAAGGTCAGGGGCGCCTGGGTGGCTCAGTCGTTAAGCGTCTGCCTTCGGCCCAGGTCAGATCCCAGGGGCCTGGGATCGAGCCCCGCATCGGGCTCTCTGCTCTGCGGGAGGCCTGCTTCTCCCGCTACCACTCCCTCTGCTTGTGTTCCCTCTCTCGCTGTGTTTCTCTCTATCAAATCAATAAAATCTTTAAAAAAAAAAAAAAAAATGAAAAAGGTCAGAAGAAACCCTCGTAAATGAAATTCCCTTTAAACACCACAGAGCCCTGGCAAGACCCACTTTCTGCCCTGGGAAGCCCCTGACTGGGATACAGTGGCAAGAGTACAGGCTTTGGCCCCAGAGAGGTCAGGCTCTGCTCCTGGCGTGCTGGCTGTGTGACCTCAGGCCGCTGACTTAACCTCTCTGTGCCTCAGTTTTCTCAACTATGAAATGGGGGGATCACCTTCCAGAGCAGCTCATGGAAGATGCTTGGCCCATAAAAGGCCTTCATTTCAATACTAGTTCCCTCCTCTCCTGCCCCTGCCACTCCCTTTGGTTCTTTTGCCCCTGAGACCCCTCTCCCTCCTCAGACCACCTCCTGGCTCTTACCTGATGGTAGCCCTTTATCACACTAGCAGCAGGCACAAAAAAGCCTTTCTCTTCTGGGTAATTGGAGGTAGTTAGAATTGCCTTTGTGCTGTTTTCTTGAGAATTCCTGCTGGAGGAGGGGCTGCTAGCAAGGGAGTTGCCGTTAGTTACTGCTGCTCGGGAGCTCAGGCCCGAGGGGTCAGCCTTCTCCCCACGGAACCGACGGGGGCAGAGCCTTCGTGAACCAGCTCCGGCCACCAACCAGGACGCAGTTGGACGTGATCGCAGACGTGGTCTGCAGTGGCTCCTGGCTTTGGACAAGCCTGAGCTGACAGGGAGTGAAGGGCTGGGCCTGTCGTGGGCAGGCGAGGGGCGACTCCTCAGAGGGTGAATGGAGCAGACGAAGGCTGGGCCGCCCACCTGCCTTTCGGCCTCTCCTGTGCAGGGACAGGGGTGTAGCAGGTGGGGGATGCTGCCACCTTCTGGGCCCACTTGTGAGGTTTCTAGAGGGCTGGAGAGCCAGCATGGGGGGGGGGGGGTCTCCGGACTCCTCATGTCCCAAAGGAAATGCCAGCTGGTTTCTAGAACTTAGCCCAGGGCAGGGCAGGGACCATGATAACAAAGCCCTCACAGGGCAGGCACTGCACCCCTGCGTTAGAGATCTTGCGTGGTCAGCCCACACGGCGTCCCGGTGATGGAGGGACAGCGGCCCTGCGGTACAGGTGTGCAAGCCGAGGCAGCCTGTGAGACGTGGAGCCCAAGGAGCCTACCAGAGCCTCCGCTCATCACCATGGCACTCACCTGTCCCGGAGGTGACCTCCAGCTCCAGGTCTCAGAGTCTGCCCCGTGTGTCAGCTCCCTGACTCCTCACTCCCGTGCCCGTGGTGCAGCTGCCTTCGCTGGCCCCATTTTAGAGATGACCCAGAGGCCCAGGAGGGAAAGGAACCCAAAGGGGCCTGATAGGCTTGGAAGGCGTTGGTGGCAGGCAGAGTCAGGGACAGCGGCCCCGGTTTGGACAGGTCCCGCACTGCACGGGGCCAGCCGTGGGCACCGAGGGAGTTGGAAGTGGCCCCAACTCGCCCTAGTCCGGCAGAGAACACAGACACGTGAGCAGATAAAGACGATGGCGTACAGCACATCGACGGCGACAGCTCCCCTGTCACCGGGGAGCCCCAGGGATAGTCCCTAGCCAGCATGCAAAGGTCATGAGGGCTTCTCAGCACCAGTGACACTCTGTGTGAATCTGGATGGGTGGCCCGTTTCTATCTAGACAGCCGGGGAGATGGTCCCACATCAGCCGCAGGAGACCTTCCCGCCACCGAGAAGAGATTCTTTTCCCGCCTGCCTCACCTTGGCTCCCCCATCCCTTTGGCTAACTGTAAAACTGGAACTCTGCCAACGAGTGGTTCCCCTGCGTCTGTGCACAGTGGCAGGTCAGAGCTTAGGGTTGGCTGAGACCTAGGCCAGCATGGAGCCAAGGAAGGCCAGAGCTGTGCGTTCTGGAAGAGCTGCATGGTGGGATTTCCACCCGCAATCAGCTTTACAGCCAGTGCCCACGAATATCTCCCTTCCGTCCTGTCTGCCCCCACCCAGCCCAGCACTAGCCCTTCAGCAGTTCTTGTTTGTCCCTGTGTTCTGCTGGCTGGAATTGAGATGTGATGGCTAGAGCTTCAGCAGCCATTTTGGGTTCCCAAATGGATCAGCCCTCCTGAGGCACTGCCCTTTGTCCCCTATTGCCCCTTCCAAGGACACTGATGCAAGGGAGCTCATATCTATGCAGCACTGGCAATGTGCCAGGTGCTATACCTCGTAGTTTGTATGTATTATTTCTTCCCACCCACCCCATGAGGTAGGTATCACTAATTCTAATTGGGTAATGTCCCTATGAAAATATTTTGGGCCATATATGGAACATAATAGTTATAAGTTGCATATTCTGATTCCTACAAAGTGCCTGGCCCTTGAACTCTTGTAGTAGACTTTCAAGGTAGGGGTCCCGATCCTCATTTTACAGATGGAGACGCTGGAGTTCAGGACATCATAAGGACTCACCCAGTTACTAGTAAGAGAAAGCTGAGGCTGAAACCCCTGTTCCTCTGATGCCAAGCTTAAGTTCTTTCTAGTGCCTTGCAGCCAGTAATGTCCACCCTCTGCGGGAAGACACTGCCTCACCTTGACCTCCACCCTGGACCCAGGGATCTAAAAAGCCCCTCATATGCATGTGTACATGTGTGTGTTCACTGAAAACTGTTTAAAACGTTTGTGAAGAAAGGAACTTGGGACGCCTGGGTGGCTCAGTAGGTTGAGTGTCCGACTCTTGGTTTTGGCTCAGGTCATGATCTCAGGGTCGTGGGACTGAGCCCCGTGTCAGGCTCTGCGCTCGGCATGGAGTCTGCTGGGTTCTCTCCCTCTTCCTCTGCCCCTCCTGCTTATGCTGTCTCTCTCTTTCTCTCTCTCTCTCAAATAAATAAAATCTTAAAAAAAAAATAAATAAAACGAAGGAAGAAAGGAGAAGTCAGCAGGTTCTGGTTATGAGAAAGTAACAAAACCGCACAGGCAATTGTCTTCTTGTGTTCTTGAAAACTCATTTGAATAGCTCAGTGTGATTTGTGATTCAAATGGAAATGCAGATGTTAGCAACTGAGCCTTTGTGTGGTCCCCTAAGTGTCCCCAGTGTTTTTCCTGTCTTCTTTCTAAACAAAAAGGAATGTTCTGTCTTGAGCTTGCCTCTGGCACTAAAGCAGACCCCCGTGGACTGGGCATAGGGGTGGGGGGGGGTGCGGTGGTGGCGGGAGTGTTCGGCTGCATTTCAGGAGCAGATCTGAGCGGAGCAGACGGTCCAGGCAGCCCGAGCCCTGTGTGGCTTTGCTCTTCACGTGTCTTGTGTCATTAAGCAAACCACCCTCCCTCTCTGGACACTGCTTTCCTCTTTGGTAAAATGGCAATGATTTTCAGAGCTCCCCTCCCCAGCTCCTTTTCTGTGAAGAGAACAGCCCCAGATTGAAAACCCAACTCTGACCCTTCCTAGCTGTATGACCTTGGGCAAGCCACCTTACCTCTCCACGGCCCCAGGCCTTCAGCTCCGGTCAGCAGCCAATACCTATCCAAGGACGGTGTCCAGTAAATCCATCTGCAATGTGTCAAGGACATACTGGGCCTGGGGCATTGCCCATGATCACCGTGAGGCATCGAGTGTTCCCAGTCACCCTGACTTTTCACCTGCCGACACATCCCAGCACAGAAGTGGGCTATCTCTGTTCTCTGAGGAAGGAGGTGGGATTTTCTGAGTTCTCAACCTTGTCTTAGTGACAGTTCCTGCCCCCAGAGGTTATAGAGACACATCCTTCATCTTTATTTAATGAACTCTAGAGCAGCCCTGAACCCAGGGGCTTCCCACCCCACTCTCTTTGAGAGTCACTGGGAGCTCCTGGAGTCCTGGCCTTGCTGACCAGGTGGCTGAGGCTGCTGAGGGACAGCGTGAGGCCCAAGAGCTCAGCTGGGAGCCCTGGGGAGGGCAGGGCTCTGACACCCCCCCGGGGCCCTTACTCACTGTCGTCCTGCAGGTCAGCGGCCACTTGGACTACGCCAAGCAGATGGACGTCATCCTGAAGACTGTGGGCATCCACACCAAGCCAGGCTGCAATGAAAAGGGGCTCCTGCTGGCCCTGGGCAGTCCGCCCCAAGAGCAGCCTCACCGGGCAGCAGCCGCCTCTGCATCAAACAAGACCACTCCGGGAGATAACCGTGAGGCGGCCACACCTACCGACCCTAGCCGAGCCCAGGTTCCAACGGGGCTGGACCAACGTGAAGGAGCCTCCCTTCCTGCTGCTGCCAGCCCAGCTGAGAGCCCCGAGATCTGCAGCCACGGCATGGGCCGCAACCCTCTGGGCTGCCCGGACTGTGCCAGCGAGACCCAAGGGCCCCATCCAGGGCTGGACTGACCGCTGCCTCCCCAGGTTCCCCCATGTAGCACTCCCTTACCCCTCCACCAGCAGCCCCACATGAGCTCTGGATTTCCACCAGTGCCTTCCCCAAGTTGAAGGCATTGGGACTGAAAAGAAAGGAATTGGAAGGAGGGGAATTGAAAAGAGACAGCGTTCCCTCCCCGAGGAAGCGAGGCCAGAGCCCTGCAGAGACAACTAGCATAGTTTAGAGCTCCAGGACTCTATCCGTCTTGGGCTTCCTGTATTTCAGGCCACAGTTGTGGGGGCTGGCTGGCCATCTGGGGGCCGAGGGGGCTCTCCCAGCCCCAGTAAATCGAGGTGGATGCCTGCTCCTCCATCCACACACTGGGGCTGCCCGCCAGCCCATAGGCACCACTGATGTAGCTACAGAGCGGGCGTAGGTGGGGAGCCCGCAGCTGACTCTCTGCTCTGGGAAGGTGCAATCGGATGTGCCTGTACGGTCGTGCAGGCTGTGCACTGCAGAACCCCAGGAGCATGGACCACATGGATATGATGTGATGGGTCTCCCCAGTTGTGCTATGTGGTACCCTGGATGTAAGTGTCACAGTGTGGTGAATATATGCTGAATTGGCATGCACTATGGGTGGGGGGTGGGTGGATAGAGACAATGATTATAATAAAAATAATAATAGGTACCACTCATTGAGAATTTAGGACAGAGTGCTTACGCAGATTGTCTCAGCTGACCCTACCAATAACCCTATGAGGTAGCTGCTATTATCTTCATGTTACTGAAAGTTCTTAAGACCCAGAGAGGTTAGTTAACCTGCTCAAGGTCACACAGCTGGTCAGTCTCAAACTCCAGTCTGAACTCTTGGCCACTAGATCCGTATCCACAGGAGCCTCCTCCTGGGTTCCTTCCACCGTCCCTGAATGAAAGGCCAGGCATGGTCCTCCATTGTGCAGACAGGGAAGCCAGGGCCCGGCAGAGAGAGTATTGACAAGCTCTGGGAAGGGGGGTGAGGCAGCCTGGTGGAGGACAGCAGAAGGAACTAGAATATTAGAGCAGAGTGGGTCCCCACATGTGTGTGCTTGCTTATTGGTTCAACAAATATTTACAGCACTGCTACTGTGAATCAGACAGCTCATGTTGCCCAGGGTCTCATACCACTTCACCAGCTGCTTCTCCAACCCCGGGGGCCCCTCAGGCAAATCCAGTCCACACCACGGTCACTGCCTCGGCTAGTGTTTATTGAGAGTCCACTCAGGCAGGCCTGGGGCAGAGGGGAAGCCCGGACAAGCACCACGACCCCTCTGTGGCCAGAGTTGAATCTAATCAGCACCAAGGAGAGCGCCAGGCCACTAAAGGAGGGCTCCCTGGGAGTCTCGGGTGAGGGATCTGGGGGGCCTGAGACTGCAAAGGACCTTATGGCAGGTAAACTGTGGGAACCAAGAGTCCCCCCTCAAAAACGATCCAGGCCCCTCTGCCACCAATCTGCCTAAGGGCAGCAACCCACACCGGGGACGGCTCTTGCACCCTACTCTACGTCCCTGAGTGGGTTCCACTCCTGTTTCCCTGGCTGACCCAGGAAATACCAGGAGGAGATGGGACCCCTGGGCTGGTCTATCCCCATCAGTTCCAGGTCCAAAGAAGTCCAGGATGGAGGGCGACCTATTCCTGGTGTTAAGCAAGAAATGACCAGCTCCTGCTTTGCCCCCCAGGAGAGGCAGTGCAGCAGCCTGGGAGCAGGGATAGGAGCCTCACCCAGCATCCAGAGCAAAAAGCTGGGGAGCCACAGGCAGTCAGGTGGTGGGATCTGGGCCAGGCCTGAAGAGGAGGATGGAGGTGGGAAAAATAGTGGGAACAAACAGCCTTTTCTGGCCCACAGCAAGAGGCACGGGGGCTGGATGCCCAGGAGTTGTAACAACAGCAGGTACCACCTACAGCAGCAGCACCTGTGGGTACTGGGTATGCTACCCATGTTCTCCCAATTCCCGTGACACCCTATGAAGCAGGCATTGTTACCCCCACTTTGTACACGGAACACCAGGCTCAGAAGGTTAAGGGACCTGTGCAAGAGCTGGTGAACAGTGGAGCAGAGATTCCAATTTCTGCCTTCCTGACTCCGGGCCAGGTATTTTTCTGTGCAGCCCCACACAGACCCCCGAGGCGCTGTCCAGTCTGAACACAGATCACCCTCATGGTTAAAGATCATCCAAGCCCTCGCGTCTCAAACTACACTGTGCACACAGTTCACCGGGGGCTCCTGCTAACATGCAGGTTCTGACGCAGCAGGTCTTGGGGTGGGGGGGCAGTGGTAAGGGTGTGCATTTGTAACAAACTCCAGGGAGGTGACACGAATGCTGGTGGCCCGAGGACTACACTTTGAGGAAGGAGGGAGCCAGCCCTCCTTCCTGCAGACAGAGGCGTCCCTCCCCTGCAGTCTCATCAAATGTCAAAGATGATTGCCTTCACCCTAAGCTGAACCGAGAAGTCCTTTTCCCCTCTGCCAGAATCCTCCAGCCACCTCCACACACACCCACAGGTTACCCTCGGCGGTGGGGCATCCTGGAGAAAACCCTGTCTGAGCCAGCTCTTCTCCCCGGGGTGGGCAGCGGGGGCTGGCTCAGCGGCCCTCCGAGGGCTCCCAGGAGACCTGCAGCCTCCCACCCTTAACCAAGAGCTGGCCCAAGGCCTTGGGGACTTGGTTCTATCCAGTCCAGCTCCCCACCGACCAGCTCCAAGCCCGGGTCAGTTCGTGGGAGCCCCAAGTGGATGGAGCTGCAGCTGGGGCTCCACGGGATCGATGTTGAAGAAATTGACCACCGCGGCAGCCCTGGCCGAGGCCGGGGGCTCCCGGGGGGCCTCTCTCGGCAGCAGGGGCTGGCCCGTGCGCTGCAGGCCTGACGAGCCACCGGAAGCTGAGCCCGAATCAGAATTGGAGTCCGGTGGCCGAGGCAGGGGCAGCACGTGCTGCAGGCTCAGGCCTGGCCGGGGGCCACTGTGAGAGGTCCGCATAGAGGGCGAGGCGAGGCTGGCCCGGCGCTCCCTGAGGCAGCGGGGACACGGCAGGAACCTGCCCAGGGCCCGCTTGAAGTCCCGCATGAAGAGTGGGTAGATGATGGGGTTCATGGTGCTGTTACAGTAGCCCAGCCACGTGAGGACATCGAAGAGTTCTGGGGAGATGCAGTCGCACACAGCCTGGAGAGACGGGGTAGGTCACACTCGGTCCCAGAGCAGGGTCACAGACCACCCCAGCCAGCATGGACGGGAGAGGCACCCACAAACACGTACGCCCTGGGAGGCAGCCCGCCCTCCTCTATCCCCACGTCAGGGCTAGGGTGCAGGTCGGGGCCTCCCCAGTGAGGCCTGGGCCCACCTGCCCCCTGTGGTGGCATTACCTGGGCTATGTTGGCCACAAAGAAGGGCAGCCAGGTCACAAAGAACATGCCCAGCAGGATGCCCAGTGTCAGGCTGGCTTTCAAGGCCTTCCTGCTGTGCTTGGTGGCCAGACGTCGGCCATCAGCTGACTCCATCCCTGGGCGTGGGGTCCTGGGTACCTGTGAAAGGAAGGCCACATCCATGAGTCACTGAGAAAGAGCCCCAGTCTGACCCTGATCCCAGCCACAGACGAAGCCTCAATCCTAATTCTAGACTGAACCTTAGTACCAGTAATAAACTGAGCCCTTCTGATCCTTCACTGAGGCCCAACTGTAGCCCTAGGTTCCCCAAGAGTAGACCTGACCTTGACTCCAGAGTGAACCTTAATCCTGGCCCTAGACAATGCCCTGACATCAGCAAGAAACCCAACACTGCTCAGGCTCTCAGACTGAGCGCAGATAGTTACCATAGATTGAGACCGACATAAACAAGGTCTCAAATAGAGCCACGACCCTGGAGAGAGGATGGGATCCCAACCTTAGCCCCAGACTGTGGCCTGAGTTCAGCAATAGACTGAGCCCTGCCCCGGCCGTGCACTGAGCCCTGACCCTGACACAAGGTGCTTTAGAAAAGGCAGTGGGACAGAGCCGAGCTCTTGCACCCCACTCTACGTCCCTGACATTGATGAACTGACATTATCAGTTCAGGAGAGCCCCTGTCCACCTCGCCCAGGACAACACTCAGTACAAGTCAACACACGAGACCATGAGCCCCAGCACCACACAAAGCCTTTGGCCCTACAAGAATTCATTGCAATTAAACGGTACTGGACACAAGAGGCCGTGCTGCTGCCCAGGGCTTGGCAATCTCTTCATATACAGATTCCCGTCATATTTGGGAGTAATGATTTTGCCTGCATCATCACCCTTATACTGCACAGAATATGGTGCTTTTCTGAGAACACATGCACAGAGTAAATGTTTGCAACGAAATCCATTTCAGACTACTAGGGGTGCTAGTGACCTCGGCATTTTACAACTCAAATCACACTGTGGACTGACAGACCTCTCCATTCCCAAACATTGACCTCAAGAGTTGGAGCACAGGGAAGAGAAGAAGGAGAAAGGAGCGGCCCCACAGCAGCCATTGAAGGGGACGCAGGCACGAGGAGGTTAGAATTTGACTTTGCAAACTGGCGACCAGCAGTCCCAAAACACCAAAAAGCTCTGAACTAGACGATCCTTTAGCCCAGCTCTTGTCTTAACTTTTTTGACCTCCTGAGCTCATGGAGAATCCAATGCAATCTACAAACATTTTCCCCAGAAAACAAAAAACATATAAATTGTTACACATGCACACACAGAGAAGGAGAAAACATCCCACAATTCCAGCGGGTTCGGAGACCACCTTGAGGCCCGGCCACGAAACCCCCAACGCCCACGAAAGCTGAGACATGAAGCCCCCCTCTAAAGTGCATATTGTAATCAATTTGGATTTGCATGCATCAGTTTTACACAAAGTGAGACCAACTTACATTTATAATTTAAGCAAATACCAGTATGACAAGGTGTGCACAGTTCACTGAACTATATAAAGGTCCTGTGTGTGGCCTGGGAACACTCCTGGCCTTTGAGAGCGAGGGATTCCTCTAATCAATCTTTCTTTGTCTTTCTTTCTTTCTTTCTTTCTTTCTTTCTTTCTTTCTTTCTTTCTTTCTTTCTTTCTTTCTTTCTTTCTTTCTTTTTCTTTCTTTCCTTCCTTCCTTCCTTCCTTCCTTTATTTTTTTTAAGATTTTTTAAGCAATCTCTACACCCAATGTGGGGCTCAAACTCACAGCCCCTGAGATCAAGAGCTGCAAGCTCCTCTGACTGAGCCAACCAGGTGACCTTCCTCCAACATTTCCTAAACTGCAGGAGAGCCCAGCTTAGCTCTTGAGGGAGCCAAAGGTGGGCTGAGTACAGGGTAATTGGAAGAGTCAGAAGGAGGCAGGAAGGGAACCAGATTCCCAGGCAACCTTCGCAGATGACAAGGGGGAGGAGGAGGCAAAGCCAAGAAGATGTGTCAGTCCGGGGAGCACCAAAGCCAAACCCCCACCCCGCTCTCAGACGCGGGGGCCCCCTTTCAGCCCTGCCCTTCTCTCCCTGCCTCCTCGGCATCCAGACCCTGGTGTCCTGTCCATGGTGCTGAAACCCCAGGTAGATGCTATCTATCTTTAGGATCAAGGCATCTAGGAGGACAGTGGGCAGGAGGAGGGGGATGAAGCACCCTGTAACTCCCACCCCTCAGTATGTTTATCCAAGTGAAATCTGGTTATAGGAACACCAAGCACAAATTCACAAAGTGCAGCCTAAGAGAAGCCCTTGATTTCTCCCCTCCGTCTTGGTGGGGCAGCCTTGTGTGGAGGCAAGAGCTGGACTTGTAAGACAAGTGATCTGGCTTCAAGTCATGCCTCTACCACTTACTCGCTCTGTGATCTTGCGACAGTCTCTGTTTCCACATCTGTAAAATGGGAAAAACAATACTCAGCATGTGGAGTCGTTGCGAGGCTGTGGATAATGCATGCATGCACAGTGCCTGACACAGAGTTAAGTGCTACGTACACGGTAGCCCTGAGGCCGGCTCAGGGGTGTGCATTGGAGGCTGGGGAAATTTTGAGCACCCTCAGGAGCCCCAACCTTCTGCTAGCAGCTCAGGCTCCCCGAAGCAGCACAGATGTCAGGACAAACGCTCTGACTCACCATGCTGTAGCTAGGGAGGGAAAATGGCTCTGCTTTTCTCTTTTATCGTCTCCTTTTCTCCCTCCCAGGGCGGACTCTATATGGCTTCTGTGGCCCCACCACAGTCTGCCTGGAGGAGAGCCTCCTGCTTCCCCCAAAGACCTGCCATGCCCTCACATTGCTGCCATCGATGGGGACAGACAATAGGGAAGGAGGGAGCCACCATCTCCAGAGGAGCTACTCACACAGGTAGCCCCCTGACCTCTGGCAACCTGGGTGGGGCAAGAGATACCCCTGATCTCGTCAGAGCTCTAGGGCACTGGGGAACTGAGACACTGGAGAGATCCCTGGGTGGGAGGCAATCACCAGGAAGAGGGCTCCAAAGAAGGAATTAAAGATGGCCTCAGACTCCCTCTCTAGGAATCTTCCTAGGAAAATTCTGGGTTTTTCTTTCTCTTCTTCTCCCCAAAGAGTTGACCCAAGAACACAGGCAGAAGGGAAGAGAGAAGGAAATCGAAGCTCAGAGAGGACAGGGGACCTTTCCCAGGTCACACTGTCCCAGTACGAGGCCTCAAAGCAAAGGACCCCAAGTGACCCCAATCAGCACCATGGTCCGCATTTAGGGAGCACTTACTGTGTGTCAGCATCTGATCTTCATGGTGCCATTCAGTCTTGACATGAAGTAGGTATTATTATCCCCATCTTGCCGATGAGGTTCAGAGAGGCTAAAGGACTTGCCAGCAGTCACACAGCAGATAAGGGTTGAGTCAGGGATTCAAAGTCATTTCTAGCTCCAGACATTGCGCTTCTTCCCCTTCATCATACGGCTTGCATGCGGGGGGTTACAGAAACCCCGAGCACTGTCCCCAGGGGCCCTCATGGAGTAGCGGACAGTGGCAGCCGCCGGCCTCACCCTGAGGTCTAGCCGATGCCAGCTGCCCACTTCTCTCTGCCCTCACGGCCATGTGCTGTTGTTGGCATGCCCCTACCGCTGCCGAGGGCCGCCGCCTGGGCGACAGGCTGGCAGTGCCTCTCCGGGAGGCAGTCCCACAGACAGGCTCCCTGTGCGATAAATACACGGACATGTGTATTTCAACACTATTCCTGTAAAAAACTGGAAACAGCCTAAACGTGCATGGATAGATGGCGGTTAAATAAACCATGTACCTTCCCATCACAGATGACACATAGATGTTTACAAGAAAATAACTGGTCAAATGACAAGATCTCTAAGACATAAGATAAATATTAAGTGGTAATGGCAAGTTGCAAAATAATAGGTACAGCAAGACTCCGTTTGCTTTAAAAATACACAAAACAGGGGCGCCTGGGTGGCTCAGTGGGTTAAAGCCTCTGCCTTCGGCTCAGGTCATGATCTCAGGGTCCTGGGATCGAGCCCCACATCAAGCTCTCTGCTCAGTGGGGAGCCTGCTTCCCCCTCTCTCTCTGCCTGCCTCTCTGCCTACTTGTGATCTCTCTCTGTCAAATAAATAAATAAAGTCTTTAAAAAAAAATACACAAAACAGGGGCACCTGGGTGGCTCAGTTGGTTAAGTATCTGCCTTCAGCTCAGGTCATGATCCCAGAGTCATGGGATGGAGCCCTGCGTCTAGCTCTCTATCCGCGGGGAGCCTGCTTCTCCCTTTCCCTGGCTTGTGTGCATTCTCTCCTCTCTCTCTCTCTCTCAAATACTTAAATAAAATCTTTCAAAAATATTTTTAGTAAAGGGGTGCCTGGGTGGCTCAGTGGGTTAAAGCCTCTGCCTTTGGCTCAGGTCATGACCTCAGGGTCCTGGGATCAAGCCCTGCATCGGGCTCTCTGCTCAGTGGGGAGCCTGCTTCTCCCTCTCTCTCTGCCTGCCTCTCTGCCTACTTATGATCTCTCTCTGTGTATCACATAAATAAATAAAATCTTTAAAGAATATATTTTTAGTAAAAAAATTTAAAAATACATAGAACAAAGCACTGAGTCTCTTTGGATGCATAGACAAACATGAAACACACACAAAAGGAGAAAAGGAGTGGAAAGACATCCTAAATCAATAAGAGTGTCCCTGGGAATGGAAGGTGACTGGGTGAGACTTGGGAGGGTCTTTCACTTTATCTCTGTGGTTGGATATTTTTAAATTTTTTATCTATTTTTTTTAAGTAGGCTCTACACCCAAGATGGGGCTTGAACTCACGACCTCAAGATCAAGATCCACATGCTCTATCAGCTGAGCCAGCCAGGCACCCTCTGGAGTTTTATTTTAAAGTATATTTATGGATTCCCTTGTGTAATTCAAAATTTTTATAATCACCTGCTCGTAGCGTGAGGGCTCTAAGACAGACTCTGGAGCCAGACTGTCTGGTTTCAAATCACGGCTCTGTTACTAACTGGCTGTGTGACCCCAGGTAAGGAGTTTCACCTCTCTGTGCCTCAGCTTTCTCATCTGTAAAATGGCCAGTGCAGGGGCATCTGCCCCACAAGGCTGTAGCGAGGACTAGCGAGGGGAACGCGCACCGAGTCCGAGGATCAGAGCCCGGCACACAGTAAGCCCTCTGTAAGCCTCAGCCAGCATTTCTGTTATCATTAGAGTCCGGCTCAGCTCTTTGATTCTGGTGATGGTGCTGCTATTGGCAGCAACGGAGGACTTTTTTTTCCCCCAAAGAGACTCAGAGGGATGATTTCTCCAGAACCACGTATCTTACCACCAAGAGGAAAGGGGAGGGACGAACACATGCCGAGCACCCAGCGTGTGCCCGGTCACCTCGCCGATTCCTCAAACAGCCCCAGGTGATGTGGCATCTCCCCCGGGGCAGCGGGAGCTGAGTGCCTCGTCCAGAGTCATCAGCAGGGCTTGAAGCAGGATCTGAACCCCTGAGCAGCCGGGGGCCCGAGCTCCTACAGCCAGCTCGGGCTCCTCCGGGCCCCCTGGTTCCCAGCAGCAGCCAAGGCTGCCGAGCTCGGCCCTGCTCCTCTGTCCGCTTCTTCCCAGCTCAGCCCCCTCCTTCCCCTCCGAGATATTTCTGTGATCGCAGCCTCCTCTGAGGAGGAGGAAGGACAGCGATGGAAGGGAAGACAGATCGCTAAGACGAAGTATGCCGAGTTGGCTGAGGGAGGGTGGAAAAGGCTGGCGGAGGAGGAGGGGGGAGAAACCGCTGGGAGAGAAGGGGGAGGGGCAGGTGGGAGGGTGTCGAAGGCAGAGAAGGAGGAGAGGTGGACTGGAGGGGAGAGGGGTGGGGAAGGGGAGGAAGATGAGGTGCAGAGGAAGACAGCAGGGAAAGGGCTCTGGACCAAAGGCACGGGTCCTGACACAGAGACAAAGAGGCCGGGGAGGTAAACGCCCAGCACACCTGCTTCTCCGCTGCTGCTCTCCGTCGCTGAACTCCCACTCTGGTCCCGCCCGAGGACGAGCACCGTCCCACCCGGCACAGATCTCTCTCCATGTCTCTCTCCCCCTCTTTCCCCAACACTGGCAGCATCTCACTCACTCTAAACCCACCACCCCCCCAGCCCCGCTCTTCCTCAGCTGGAAGGGAGGGACCCCTACCTCACAGCCACGGGGCGGGGAAAGTCTGGCTGAGACCGAAGCTGGTTCACATAACTAGGCCCATGTGGGGGGTGGGAAGAGAGATTAAAATACTCAAGCCCACTCGGTTACCATGTCCTCAAACCCAGAGAAGGTGGGGCTTCAGGAACCCGGGCCCCCCCTCCCCTCCCACACGGAGAAGCTAGCGGCTGGATTGGGGAAGGGAGCTCAGGGCTCAGTAGGGCTGAGGACAGGAGGAAAGGGGGTCCAATGCACCCCAAGCTTTGTTCTTTTTCATCAGTTCTTTTAGCCCAGGCACTGAGAGCCCCGCTGCCCGGCTGGAAGCCTAGCCTCTGGGGCAGGCCAGCTCGGGTGAGAGGACAGGCATCATGACCCGGGAAAACGGAGCAGAGGCCATGTTCCAGAAACAAATTCCCAAAATGCAGGCAAGTGTGCAGACAAAAAGGAAAACAGGCGTGCAGGAGGCTAGCCAAGGAGCTGAGTGGTTTGGGAAGTAGTCGGGTCTGACCCCTTCCTGCTCTCGGAGCCCCAGGCTCCCCATCAGTCCCACGGGGATGACGGCAGTCCTTCCCCGGGGGGACAAGCTTAGCCAGGTGCCCACACATGGGGGGGGTGGGGGGTGGGGGTGGCACTCAGAAACTGTGGGACTGAGACAGTCAGCACCCTGGGGCTCCGGGCCATAGTCTCAAGTCCCATCCTGGCACCAGCCAATTAGCCTCAGGGACAGAAAAGTGTGTCACAGGTACCACGGGCGGGGAGAAGCCAGAGCCGTCCCACCCCAGCCTCACCAAGACTGGCCACCTCCTCAAATCCTCAGTCACTCGCACAGAGCTCCCTACCCCCCCCCCCGCCCCGCCCGAGGTGCAGAAGCAGAAGATGACCCATAACGGAACTCAGTGACAGAGACAGAACGTGAGACTTTCCCGGCACTCTCCCAGCTCCTTTTCTGGCTGTGTCAAGAGAAAGTGGGTGTCGATGCCGCTCTGCCTTTAACAACCTGCTAGCACCAAAGAGGAAGCAGGCCTGGGGCTGGGCCCCTCCGGACTCCAGCAGCACGGCCAGGGTCCCTGCCGTGCTCGGCCCCGCTGTCTTTGGGACTGTCTTCTGTTTATGGCCAAGGTACCGAGTTTCCATTTCCAGAAGAGATAAGAAGGGTCCTTTCTAAACAAAGGCATGGAAGGAAAAAGATAAGTGAGGCCATGGAGAGAAAAATGCAAAATACAGAAGAAGGGAGCCGCCTGAGGCGTGTGGGTGGGTGGAAAGAAGGCAGAAAGTCCCACGTGGTTCCAGATGCTTCCGGTTTGGGAAACGCTCCTTTGCAAGAAGCCAGGGAGAGAGGGTGCGTGGCCCAGGGCGGCCTTCCTACCGCTGGAGAACTGAGTCAGGGTCACAGCCACCTACTGAGATTCAGGAATGTTCTCCAATGAGCACAGACGGAGGGAGGGAGTAGGACTGCAGCCAGGACCTCGGGTCCACCCAAGGCATGTGCCCCTGGTTGACGGGACAGCTGCAGCTCCGGCTGCAGTGCCCGGGAGGGTCAGGCAAGCTGCTCCGAGGGCCTGCCTTTCAGCCCCCATCCACCCAAGTACCCCCATCCTGCAGGAGGATCCTCCTCCTGGGGCTACATCAAGACTGGAGAGCCCCTCAGGACCTTCCTCAGGGCCTGCCCCTGAATTCTCTGGGCCTCAGGCCTGGTCAAGCCATTCCGTGGGGGTTTAGGACGACAGACAGTCAGACTCGGGGACTATATGGCCTGAGCGACAAAAGCAGCCAGCCCACTCTAGGCACCGCAGGGCCTTAGCTCTCACGAGTCATTAGTGAGCACCCAGGATGGACAGTGGGGCTCAAAACCACCCCAGACGTGCCCATTGTGGGGGAGATCGACAATGACCAAGTCAATATGGAAACCTGCGGTTGGGATAGAGAATAACGGGGTGAGGGGGCACAGATGGTCTGCAGACAGGGGAGTCAGGGACAGACTCTGGGAAGAGGTGACCTGTGAGTCTGGTGACTGCAGTCTGGTGCCTTCCAGAAACATCAGGGCTGGTGCAGAGGGAGAGAGGGCAAGGGGAGGAAGTGAAGCTGGAGAGATTCTCAGGAGCACATTCCAAGGCCAGACCCCGACACAGGTCTCTTTTATCTTAAGAGAGACGGGATCACTTCTGTTTTGTCAACTGCTCTGGCTCCTGGGCAGAGAGCAGACTGGAGTGAGTCTGGAGCAGAAGCAGGGGAAGCCAGTAGGACACTAGTGAGGCCTTCCAGGAAAGAAGCAATGGCGGCCTGCTGGAGGAGGGTGGCCCTCGAGGTGGGGCATGTTCGGGAGGACAGCACCAGCAGGCCTTGATAATGAACCCCACGAGCACGAAGGAGAGAAATTATTCCTAAGTCTCTATAGGATGCTGCTCTGATACTACCGCCATTTGCTGAGACAGGAAAGGTGGGCGGGGGGAGGGAAGAAGGTGGGAGGGTGGGGACACCCAGAATTCCCTTGGCACAGGTTACCTTCTCCAAGCTTGCCCCAAATGCTGACGCAGCTGTCCTGGGGACAGTCAGCACTGAGTCTAGAGCACAGAAGAGTTGAGTGTGTTGGAAATGGCCCCTTGGAGGCCCCTTGGTGGATATTAAGTGATGGATGCCCCATGGGCACCCAGAGGCTGCCCATTGCTCTCTGTCCCCCAAGCCCGGGTCTCCCTGAGCGCCCCAGGTACCTGCAGCGTCTCCAAGGCCTGGCCGGCCGCGCCAGTGGTGAGCGAGGCCACCTGCACCGCCTGCTTGCGAGCGGCCAGCAGGATCCTGCAGTAGGTGTAGCAGATGGCGCCGGAGGGCAGGAAGAAGGTGAGGCCGGACGCCACGAGCACGAAGGGCAGGCTGGCCAGCAGGCGGCACTGGCCGGGGGCAGGGGCCCGCGCGCGGCCCAGCTGGTGCCAGCCCAGCAGCAGGGGCAGGAAGGAAGCGAGCGCGGCCAGGCTCCAGGCGCCCAGGACGAGCCCCAGGGCGCGCGGCGGCGTCATGCGCAGCTTGTAGCTCAGCGGCGAGAGGATGAGCAGGTAGCGGTCCAGGCTGATGAGGCAGAGGTTGAGGATGGAGGCGCTGCAGCACATCACGTCGAAGGCCGCCCAGAGCAGGCAGAGGCTGCGCGCCAGCACCCAGCGCCCGTACAGCGCGTTCAGCATGGCGGGCGGCATCACCACCAGCCCCACCATCAGGTCCGACGTGAAGAGCGACACCAGGAAGAAGTTGGACGTGTTGCGCAGCGCCGGCTGCGTGCAGATGAGCGCGATGAGCAGCGAGTTGGCCGCCGCCGTCAGCGCGATGACCACGCACAGTGCAGCCGCCACCCAGCCGCTGCCCACGGGGTCGGACGGCGGCCCCGACCCCCAGTCCGGGATGCTGTGGTTAGCAGGGCCGGGCTCGGGGACCATGGGGGCGGGGGGCGAGGACGTCAGGCCTGAGAGGGGTCCGGAGGACGAGGTAGGAGGGGCGGGAGGCCTGGGTGAGGGACCTGGAGGAGCAGAGGCTGGATGGGCGTCGTCGGTAAGAACGGACCGCCACCAAGGATCAGGTGGGAAGAGAGGGACAGGGGCACCAGGTCAGGGGGCAATGAGCCAAGGAAGATGGAGAGGGGTTATATGGTGTGAGGCGGGGACACGGAGCAAACGGGTAGGGAGTTTGGAAGGGGGCACCTGATGAGAGGCGCAGGGTCCCCGAGACGGAGCGGGCGGGAAGTCAGGGACCGCAGGTGACTGGGAGGTTGAACGGGAGGGTACAGAGCCCCGTAGAGGGGGTGGGCGGGAAGGGCGGGGCGGGGACGCCTGCCTGGGCGGGGGCGGGGGGAACCTGAGGAGCTGGGAGCTGGGGACGAACGTGCGCGCTCAGCAGGGGGCAGCCCCCTCCATGGCAGGTGGGTGTACCGGGGCGCTAGGTCGGGAGCCGCGGTCACTTGGGGTGGCAGGGCGGGGGCTGGAGGGCCACAGCAAAGCCCTTGGTGGGGAAGGCAGGTCTCCGAGCCGACGCAGAGGCAGCCCGGGCTTGGGCGACCACGATCCCCTGCGGCGTGCGGGAGGACGCCCGGCCGGCTCGCCGGGACAGGAGCCGCAGCAGCGGCCGCGCGGCCGCCGGGTCGCCGGCCCCGCTCCCGCCCGCCCTCGATACCTGGGCGCTCGGCGCTGCTCCGCTGCCGGCGACTGCGGCAGGCGCCGCGGGGCTGGGGAAGGAAGAGGCGGCCGCGGGCCGGGCAGGCGCCCAGGGAGCCCGGGAGGCACCGCGAGGGGCCGGCGCGCGCGGAGGAGCTGGTGGCGCTTCCCGGAGCGCGCTGTCCCCGAGCCGCGGAGCCTGAGCCCCGCCCCGCGGTGGGCGGGGAGAGCCGAGCCCCCGCCCCGCAGCGCACGGGGTCCTCCCACCTCTGGGTCACCGCCTCCACGGCCCCCCACCCAGCGCCCCCGCCCACCCCTCTCCCCACCTGACGCGGCTGCGGCGCTGGAGGAACTCAGAGGAGGGGCTGTGGCCGCCTTAATCTAGGACTGCTCCCCAGTGGGGGGGCTGCCCACCCGCAGCACATTGGGAGCTACTGGGGAGCTCGCTTGACACCCAGATGTGTATACACACATATATATGTACATATGTACATGTATGTAATAGTATACATAATATATAGTAACCCATACAAGGCTTCCTTCAAACCTTTAAACAACAGGTTACCTCCTCCTCGGGGTCTTTTGAGCAGAAACCTAGCACTCGCCGAGAGCACCAGGCACAAAGGATGAAGTCTCTGGTGGGTTGGGCCTTCTAGTCCGACACAGAATGTGAACAGATTTGGGAATCCCTAGGCCACTCCCACTCCCCCCGTGCTTGTGTTCCCTCTCTCCCTATCTCTGTCATAAATAAATAAAGTCTTAAAAAAAAAAGTCTCAGGGTGCCTGGGTGGCTCAGTGGGTTAAAGCCTCTGCCTTCGGCTCAGGTCATGATCTCAGGGTCCTGGGATCGAGCCCCACGTCAGGCTCTCTGCTCAGCGGGGAGCCTGCTTCCCCCTCTCTCTCTGCCTGCCTCTCTGCCTACTTGTGATCTCTCTGTGTCGAATAAATAAATAAAATCTTAAAAAAAAAAGTCTCTACTAGACGCTTCACAGATCAGTACTGTGGATTCCATTCATTCATTCAACAAACATTTATTGAGCACCTTCGAGATGTTCTGGGCTGTCAGGGCACCACAGTAGCCACAACAAAGATCCAGCTTCGTGGAGTTTAGTTCCAGTGGAAGGAGGCAGACAATCAACAACAAGCAAAGTCATCCTAAAGGGATCACTGCTATAGAAAAAAAGAAAGAAAGAAAATGAAGAGCAACATAAAGGGAATCTGAGGAGGAAAGGCAGCTTTTTCCCTCCACACAAACAGAAAAGTCATACCCCCCATGTGTAAGATTCCTGCTATGTTCCAAGGGCTTTATTCCCTTATTCCTGTCACGACAGGCATTAAACTGGGACTCAGAGAGGCCAAGAGTCTCACCCGAGGCCCACCAGGAGCAAGAGACAAAGTGCAACTGAACCCGGGGACTGCCCAACACCCAAGACAGACGAACCTCAAGACCCTGCAGCACCCCACCCACCCCCAAGCCACTCTATGGGGCCCAGAGTCCCAGTCGTGCCCACAGATGGCTCTACGTAGCAGGGAAGGGAGACCTGTCCTCCCTCCCATGTGACACCCCTGTGACAATTTCTGCCGTACCCCAGAGGACAGGATACCAGACACCAAGCCGAAAATCATAAAGACTGGACTTGGGATCCCACTGCTGTTGTTTACCAGCTCTTGGACTCGGGACCTTTTTTTTTTTTTAAGCCTAAAGAAAACATGACAAATTTGTTAATATTTGTTCATTCTGGGTGACAGGTTCAAAGGCTTTTTTTTTTTTTTAAAGATTTTATTTATTTATTTGACAGAAAGAGACAGAGAGGGAGAGGGAACACACGTAGCGGGAGTAGGAGAGGGAAAAGCAAGCTTCCTGCTGAGCAGGGAGCCCGACGCGGGGCTGGATCCCAGGACCCTGAGATCATGACCGGAGCCTAAGGCAGATGCTTAACAACTGAGCCACCCAGGCGCCCCAGATGTTTGTTATATTGTGATCTGTGTTTAACTATAGTTTTTTAAAAGATTTATTTATTTGTTTGTTTGTTTATTTATTTAAGAGAGAGCATGCACAGGCTCAGGAGGGAGGGGCAGAGAGGGAGAGAGTCTTGAGCAGAATCCACGCTGAGCATGGAGCCCAACAGAGGTTCAGGCTCATGACCCTGAGATCATGACCTGAGCCGAAATCAAGTGTCAGATGCCTAACCCACTGGGCCAGGCAGGCGCCCCTTTATAATTTTTTTTTTTAATTTTTTTTCAAGTTTGGGCCTGGGTGGTGGTGCCACCTTGTGGCCATGCTATTATCTTGAATTTAAGAACTTTTCAAAAGTTCCATGTGTGTGCTCCAAAGTTTATCATGGAATAATAAAGCCCCAGACTTCCTTAACCTTTCAGGGTAGAGAGGGACCTCCAGGGATCCTCAGCCTTTGCTTGATTACTTCTAGCCATGGGGAGCTCCCTCTCTGGAGGAGAAGACTGGTGCCACAATGTAACAGCTGACTCTTCAAAAGTCCTCTGCCCCAGACCTCCATGCCCACTGGAGCTCCGCATTATGAAGATGGAGAAACGGAGATCCAGGGAGGCCGTGAAGTCTGCTCAAAGCTGCTCGCACAGAAGGCGCTGACTAACCAGATAAACTCCATGATGCCGGGGATTTGTCTCTTTTGTTCACTGCTCTATCCTCGGCCCATAATGGGTTCTCAATAAACATCTGTTCAATGGATGAATGAACAAAACTCTCAGCCCAGCCACCAGGAGTTGTGACCCAATCTTTCATTCTTGATAATTAGAGTAACAGCCTGCATTTTTCTTGTACGTGTGTGTGTGTGTGTGCGCGCGCTTTGTTCTGTAATGTAAGCTCTACACCCAGTGTGGGGCTTGAACTCAGGACCCTGAGATCAAGAGTCACATGCTCTGTGGACTGTGCCAGCCATGTGTCCTTACTAAGTGCCAGGCACTCTTAACTCCACTTGCACATTAACTTATGTAAAGCTCTCCATGACCCTGGGAGTTAAGAGAGGTGTGATCATTAGTCCCATTTTGCAGGTGGGCAAACCTGGGGGAGTTTAAATGACCTGCTCAAGATTACACAGCTAGTAAGCGGCCCAGCCAGAATTTAAACCCACGCTGACTGGATATTCCCAGAGGCTTGGAGCCTGGGAAGAAAACAAGCTGCGAGTTGTAGGCTCCATGTAGGCAAACAAGTGGAGGAAGCTGGTGCTAATTACTTACCTGCCCTTGCCGAGAGGGGCCTGTGCTGTCAGTGGTAATCCCTTGCAAAGATTTTAAGATTTTTCCACCATTGCTGTGGGGCGGGGGAGGGAGCGAAGGGCAGAGGAGGACCTGAAATGTTTTTTCTGGGCTCTCTTGGTGGTTCAGCTCGAGGTTGGCAAGGAAAAGTGAAGTCACTACTCCCCTTCTCACGCCCAACTACTCACTACTCCCCTTCTCACGCCCAACCGCAGGGTCCGCAAGTAACTTTAGCATTCAAATCTGGCTCCTCCCACTTGCTGCTCCCGCATCCAATCAGCGGTGCCTCTCCTGCCTGGCCCCGCCTCCCCAAGCCTTTGCCCCCACCCAGTTCTGGCCTCTCTGGTCTCAGGTCTGTCTCCTGACCGGACTATTGCAGTCACCGCCATCCGTCTCCACTCTCTTGGAAATCTAGCTCTGTGCAGAGCCCTCCAGGGCTCTTACTGCAAAGAGAATGAAGTCTGAACTCTGGCTAGCATTCCAGACCTGCCACCAGCCACGCCAACCCACCTGCCTGCTTTCTTTTCAATAAGCCTCTTAATTTCTTCATATGTCTACCCTGCCTGGTTCCGTACACAGGATGGAGGTGGCTCCTGACCAGGATTCATCCTGCCGGCACGGTGCTTGGTTCTCAGAGGTCCAACACCGCGGCCAAGGCCCCAGGAAGCCCTGCATTTGGACTTAGTATCTGAATCCTTGGAAGGCCCGCATGTTCTCTGCGCCCTTGGGTCAGGCCTCATCTCCTGCCGTATAGAATGGCTGTGAATATGACCAGGGCTTGTCCCTACCAGACTAGGAGTCACTAGGAGACTCTACTTCTCTCCAATCCAACTCCACGTCAGGAACGCAGGGCCTCCGTGAATGGCTACGTCCGCACAACGGCAAGAAGCGCTGTTCTGGAACCGGGGAGTACACAACCTGCACAACAGGCCAGAGCAGCCATGAAGGGAAGGCCGTGTCCGCTGAGGAAATCGCGCGTGTGGTACATCACCATTGTCGCTAGAGGGCGCAAGATTAGACTCTGGGCGCCGCTGCTTTCCCCGCTCGTGCACAGCACTCCCAGGGCATAAAAGCGCTTGATTGCAAAAAGAGGGTTTTCCATGGATTAGAAGTAATATATGTGAATTGCCTGGTGTGTGGTGTTTACAGCAATATGAGTGAGGAAGAAAGGGTCTGGGCCCTCACCCAGCCCCCCCAGGCCTACCGTGTCTCAGTGATGGAGGACTTGGGGAGACCAAATGGCATGGGGGTGGGTAATGATCCCAAGCCCACAGGGCCCCTGTGAGGGGGTACCCACCCGACACCCAGCAGGAGACGGACACATGACAACCGCTAAGGTTACGCTGACAGCATCGATCGGGCCTGGGCTTGAGGCTTGGGGCTGCCATCTCTCAACAGCGCCACCCTGGGCAGAGGATGCAATCCCTCCCCACTTCGGCCGCCTCATCTGTACCATGTGGCCAAGATCTGCATCACAGGCTGGTGCTGAGGATTAAGTGAGTGACTCCATGTAGAGTACTTAGCACAGCACCCTACCTCATCTATTCCTTTATAACCACTGGTTTTGTCTCTTTTCCCTTCTACGGGGCCGGGCCAGTCTGGGGTCCTGAGAAGGGCCGATGCTGGGTCACCGGGAGGGGGAACAGAGGGCATCCGCTAAGCCCAAAGGTCCAGGGGTCAAGATGCCTAATCTGGAGGCCCACCCAAGGTATAGCCGAGGCCGGACATGGGCACCCAAGGAGAAAGGTGGGAGCCAGGGAGGCAGCAGCCGCGCGCACACCACCCGCCAGCCACGTGGGAGGGCCACCAGGGGCCCAGTGTGCAGCCTGACCCCTCCCCCGGGCCTTGCTGGGGGCCCCTTCACGGGTGAGCAGAGCCACCCAGTGAGGAAGAGAACACGAGCATTGAAGGAAATTTATTCATGAGAAAACTCAGGGAAACAATCTGCTGGTTACAAGCTCCAGAAGCCCTTGTCGGAACAGCCAGGAGGGCGGGCTGGGGCGCCGGGCCGGGGGAGCTGACAGCCGCCCTGGGGACAGACAGACAGGCAGACGCAGGCGGGTGTGGATCCCGAGAGGTGTTCTTCGCTGCCGGCCCGCCCACCCGCCCGCCCTGTCCCCAGGACCCCCTGCCCCCTGGGTTAAAGTGCAGCTGGGAGGGAGGTGATGGGTATAACTGGGTGTTGGAGAGCCGTGGGGACACCGGCTGCCATGCGCCCTCCCCTCTCCTCTTCCTGGTTTCTCGAGGCTCAGCCAGAGTCCATCCAACCCAGATCCCTCCTTGGTTCCCCCCACCGTCAGATATTTAGAAAGAGCTCCCCAGGAGGGGAAGGCTGGTTCCATCAGCTTTCCAAGGGGCCCAAAACTTGGGGGGCAGTGGGAGGGGCTACCATCTCGGAGAGGGAGGGGGAGGGATACTCCAGTGATGGTCGGGGAGTCCTCCCCTCCCCCCTGGCCCAGGTGGGCTCCTCCCTTGCCTTCCTCCACCCCTTGGAAAGCCCAGGGAGCCAGAGAGGCCTCCCGGCTCCAGGGCCGTGAGTCAGCAGGGTCCTGCCCAGACCTGACTCCCAAGCACACCATCGAGGGAAGGCCATTTCCGTGCCACTGGGGAGAAGCTGTCCTGGAGACGGGAGGCCTTTGGGGAAGCCTATGGGGCTGGAGCCCCTGCCCGTGGTCTTCCTAGCCCGCACCCAGCCCCTCCCTCAAGGCTATTGCTGGCAAGGAGCCCACTCTCAGCTCAGGACCCCCGCTCCCCCATCGGCACCCCAGGGGCCCTGCCCCACCAGGGGCGGCGAGGACCTCACACCCACCTCAGCAGCTTAGCCAACCTCCTCCCCCTCCCGAAGGCACATCTCTAGGAGGCAGAAAGGAAGAGAAACACCCCCCTCGGAAAAAGAACCCTGAAGACCTCTACCTCCCCTCTCTCTTGAATATATTAAATTGTGCAGCTTGGCCCCAACCCCTCCCTTCAGATCTCCATGGCAACCGGAAAGCGTTCCAAGTCCAAGTCTGAATCCAAGTCCATCCAGTGCCAAAGGGGGGGCTCCGGCCTTTCTCCCCACCGTTCCCCCAAGGGTGAGACCCAGCATTCCACAGGGGATGAGAGGGGAGGAAGAGTTGGGGCCTCAGTCCTCAGCCCCCTCTTCCTCCACGTGGGGGGCCCCAGGAGGATCCTCGGGCTCGGGGGTCTGCCCGCCAGGGTGGGGGTGGGGACGGGTGCCCGGCTGGGAGCCCGGCGCGTCCTCGCCCTGCACGTAGACACTCAGCCCGTGGCTGGGCTCCTTGCCGCACGCCTGGCAGCTACAGTGCAAAATCTTCTCCACCAGCTTGTCCACCCGGGGCACCTCCTCGTGGCCGGGGCACTCCAAGGTCACCTGCAGAGGACAGGAGAGAAGGGAAGACACGTTTCCAGAGGCCCCAAGGGCAACAACATGCCTCATGGGACAGGCAGTCCCAGAGACCCCAAAGTGCCTGAGCCCACCTGGGGGGCACCCCAGTTAGCTCCGTGGGTGCAGGAGCCCCCCGACTTGTCTCCTCACAGCCTGTGCTGCCACCTCCCCACCCTCTCCCCTCACGGCAGCCTGAGGGGAGAAATCCAACAGGGCCTGCCTCTGTCTGCAATCCACCTCAGTGCACCCCACTGCACTTAAAGAAAAGTCCAGACTCCTTACCAAGCCCCCCTCCGCCACAGGACCTTCAGGCTGCCTCTGGCTGACCTCTCCACCGCCGACCTCGTGCTACTCCCACCAAGTCTGAGCTGCCTGATCTGCCCAAGACTTTGCACATGCTGTTCCCTCTGCCTGGAAGGTCCTCACCTAACCCACCCCCAACCACCCGCCCCAAACTGGCCCACTTGACTTCCACTTAACCTTTGGGGCTGCGCTCAGACATCACGTCCTCAGAGAGCCCCTTCTCAAAGCTACAGCCCAGACTGGGTCTGCCCTGCTGGACCCTGCAGGGTCTTTGCTCTTTTCCTAATTCACACCTTTTTTTTGTATTTTTTTTTTTTTTTTAGGATTTTATTTATTTATTTGATAGAGAGGAGAGAGATCACAAGTAGGCAGAGAGGCAGGCAGAGGAAGAGGGGGAAGCAGGCTCCCTGCTTAGCAGAGAGCCCGATGCGGGGCTCGATTCCAGGACCCTGAGATCATGACCTGAGCTGAAGGCAGAGGCTTTAACCCACTGAGCCACCCAGGCGCCCCTCCTAATTCACACTTTTCCAACAGCTCTTCCCTTTACCCATCCTTCCTCCCCTCTCTCTCCTTCCTTCCACAGAGCACCTCATACTCCCTGCCAGTGCTGGGGACACAAGGATAGGCATGGTCCCTCAAAGAATTCAGAGTCCAATGGGGGAAAAAGACTTGTCACAATCACCCAAATGCAGATGGAAAGCTGTGAGGGGACAGATGTCAAAGCAAAGGCTCATAGTGCTCAGAGGGATGGGAAAGGGCCCTGAGAATGGTGCTGAGCCAGGAGCAGGAGAACGAACAGATGTTATAACTGGGTGAGGAGAAGAGAGGCATTCCAAACAGGGGAAAGAGCATGTGCAAAGGCCCTGTGGTGGTAGCAAGCAGAGCAGGTATGAGAGATTGAAAGAAAGCATGTTGATGTCAAGTATCAAGAAAGTAAAAAAGATGAGAGAGGCGAGACAAAGCTCAAGAGACTGGAGAGCCAGGCTGCGCTGGGCACTGTGGGACACGGTGAGGATTGGGTCTCATCTTAAAACAGTAAAAAACCATTGAAAGAATTTCATTGTGGGTCTGACATCAGAATGGAGCTGCAGAAAGAGCTCTTGTCCTGTACACACTGGCATCAGACGCATAAGCCAGCCCGCAGCAAGGGCCACGCCTGAACCCCAGCACAAGCCTCGGCCCCTATGCACGGCGGGGCCTGAGCAGTGGCCCTGCAGCCGAGGCCCGGGCAGGCAGGGACGGGCAGCAGTACTCACGATCTCCCACATGGACTGGGCCGGCATGCAGGAGTCGCAGTGAACCAGGGACTCCGTAGACTGTGGGAAGGTGTTGGGAACGCTGTAACTGAAGCACTGTCCCAGGCACGCCCTGCGGGAGGAGAGGTGCCTGTGACACCGCAGCGGGGGCGGGCCGCCCCTGTCCTCAGCCCCTCCCCCCACCGCCCCTGCCTCGCACCTGTTCTGGATGGACTTGGCCTCGCAGCCGCTGTGGCCCACGATCTGGGTGATGTTCTTGGCCTCGCACCAGGCGCTCTTGTCCGGGAACAGTGCCAGCTTGTTGATGGGCGGCGGGGCAGCCAGCAGCATTGCGGGGAGGACGGCCCCCACCAGGACCCGAAGCATCGTGCCCGTGGCCTCTAGGGCCCTAGGACTGAGCACAGACTGCAGGTGAGGCCAGCAGGGCCCAGGGGGCCTTGGACAGAGGGGACGGCGGCGTGACCACTACAGGCTCTGACACCCGACTGCCTGGGTTCGAAGCCCCGCTCTACGGCTTACCAGCGAAGCACAACCGTGAACGAGTTATTTGTCCTTTCTGAACCTCGACAGTGGGGCTCTAACACGTGCGCGTGCCATGGGCGCCTGGAAGGTTCCACGAGAGTCCCTGGTGGTGAGGCTAGCCAGTAATGCGCGCTCTGCGGGTGTGTTACTCTGATACCCTACTGTGCGGCTTTGAGCAAGCTCCTTTTTATGTCTGTGCCCCGGTTTCTTCACCTAAGAAATGGGGATGACGGGACGGCAGGGGGCCTCTTGCTTTGGGGCCTCTGGCAAGCACACAAGCCTGCGCGGCAGACACAGCGCCTGCCCTTGAGGGGCCAGTGCGTCTCCTGGGCACGCCGCCAGCGGGTCAGCCACCAGGTGAGCCAACCTCCTCTGTCCAGCACTGTGACTTCTTGCGCCACCTTGGGTGGCTGGGAGTCAGGGAAAAAAGCTAACCCCGCACCAGGCTATTTCTTTTTTGGATGCCCCACCAGAGCCTCAAGTCCTGAGTCTATAGACACATCTTTACTTAACCCCAGTTCCATCCCAACCTCCAACACAGGACGAGGGCCCGACCCTCTGTTAACGGGATGGAAAGAGACGGTAATACCAGAACTGGCCGCAAGATGGCGCTGCAGGGCAGCGTGTGTCTAAAGGCCTGCCCTCGGAGGGGGCTCTCCCAGCGTTCCCCAGCTTCGGCCTCCCTAGGCTTCGCCCTCTCCCCCGCCTCCAGTGTGGAAGAGGGAGGCTTCAGGGCGACTTGGAAATGAGGGCCAGGCCTGCAAGGGGGTGCTCTGGAGACAGGACATGGGAAAGGGTGCTGGATGGGGAGCCGGGAGTCTGCACCTGCTGTGCGACCCTAGACACCCAGGCCTCGGTGTCCCCACCTCTAAAATGAGTGAGGCTCCCTGTACCGCTGGTTTCCAAAGCTGGCAGATGATGAGAGTCCCGAGTTCCCCGGGGACTTGTGGAGTGAGGTTCTAGGGCGGAGTGGGGCTGCGAATTTCTAGCAAGCTTCCAAGGTGCCTCTGACACAGAGCTAGGCTCGAGAACTGGTCCAGCTCGGTCAGTCTGGGATTCCACACCTCGGGACAGTCCCAGCAGGGGCCTGGGCGTGGCCGAGGCAGGATCAGGGGCCAGGTCCCGTCCCACAGACGCCCAGCGCTAGAGTAGGAAACATTCCTGTTCACAGTGATCCTACCCTCAGCCCACCTCCTTGGTGCAGTGTCCCGGAAGGGGGAGGTGTTGGGGGTCTTGCCTGTTACTCCAGGGAAAACCTAGGTGGGCTGGCTCGGCTGGGCTCTAGGGGAAGGCCCTGGCCAGGCTGCAGGGCTGGGACCACCTCCACAGCCCTGTGTTCCCCCCACCCAGAAAGTTCTGCTCAGCCCCTTCCCTCTGCAGGTCTCCAGAAGCAGAGGCAGTCCCATCTCACTGGACCCCAACGCCTGGGTGACCCCTGCTCCCAGCCAGCGGGGAGGGGTGAAGCGGGGGGAGCAGTAGGAGGTGAGTCGGGACAGCCCTCCCCGTCCCATATGGGTCTGTGTCATGAACCCGGGCTCTCACCCACATATTTCCGGCCTCACTCACAAGACAGACAGCGAAGCCCGTGTTTTCAGTACAACCACATCCTGACAAAATAGAACGGACTCGTTCCTAACTGGCAGCCCAACTAATTTTTCAACCAGCGGGGCATCCAGCAGGCTCCCTGACCTCACCGGGTCCTCTCCCGTGCCCAGAGAATCGGGTTCGGGGTCGGGGTCTGACCGCAGGGACCCCCGAGGCTGGAGCGCCCTCAGAGACCTCAGATGGGTCTGGGGACTTTGTCCTCTCCCTGACCCTGTGGCGATTCCTCAGGAAGATCGGCCCAGGCAGGTGACCGGGAGTTGAGACGGGGGTGGCGTGGAAGTAGCCTGGAGCCCCGCGGGTCTGCTTTGTAGGTGAACTTGAAGGGGTACCCGGGGGTTTAGAATGGCAGCCATGGGCCCGGACCAGGCTAAAGGGGGGCAGAGCTAAGACTGGGTGTGAGGTTAATATCGAGAGACAGGGTAGCGGTGAGGTTTTAGGGGATCACGGGCCTGGAGCCGGGGACTAGGTCATTAGGGTCAGGTTAGAGCGAAAGGGGAGTCTCGCTCTCCGGTACACAGCCCAGAGTTAATCCAGGGGGGGCCCCCAGGGGGAGAGCGGGGGGTCCTGTAAGCCAACCCACCAGGCCCAGCCGGGGCCTCAGAGCGGGCTGGAGCCACCGTCTGCTTCCCCGGGCTGGCAGCCCTGAGCTCCAGCCTGCGGCCCTGCTCCCACCCCAAGCACAGCCCCCGGAGTACGCTGGTTCGAGTCCGGCCTTGCCACCTAGGAGCTGTGTGACTTCCAGAAATAAAGCTCGGCTCTCTGCACCTACTTGCCCCAACCCTAAGATGGGGGATGCAGCGCCGCTGGGGGGGACTCAGAGGATGCTCTTGGCAGGCCCCCAGCTCAAGTGGGTCCCCATCCCCTGGGAGACCGCCGGGCGTGGGAGCAGGAGGCAGGGAGCACTCCGGGCTAGTCTCTCCCACACACGCCTGCCATCGGATGCACCCACGTTCCAGCCGCCCTCGCACCGAACTCCCAAGAATCCTTGCTGCCCCCCCACCCCCACCCCGCAATAGGGTGGGCTCTTTGTTAGCAGGGTTTTTTTGGTTGTTGTTTATGCTTTTTTTTTTTCAAAGCGGCAACTCAGCTAACTTTTTTAGGCAGCAGCGGGGCCTTCCTTCTTCAGACAGGAGCCTCACCCAGATTCTGTCTTCCGCCCTCCCTGAAGGTCACGCCACAAGTCATGGGACTGCTGGAATGCCAGGGTGGGAAGAGGGACTCCCCCAGGCCAACAACCCCCCCACGCTTTGCAAAGGGGTCATCCCCAAGGTCCTCTAGCAAGTTGGGCCAAACAATGCTCTTCCCGTGAGGCATGCGGTTCCCCACAGTTGAGCGCTCAGTCCACCTCCTAGGTGGTGGGGGAGACGGAGGCCAAGGGGAGGACAGGGGAGCTGGGGGCCCAGACGCTATGCCCACTCAAAGCTCAGAGCCTAGAAGGGGAGGTCGGAGGAGGTGGGGTTTCGAGGAAGCAGTGGTTCAGACGGGAAGTCAGAGATAGCTGGGGTACAAGGAAGGAGAGATTCTTAATTCTGGATTCATTTATTTAAAATAATTTATTTCTTTCTTTGACAGAAAGAGAGACAGAGAGCACAAGCAGGGGGAGGGACAGAGAGAAGCAGACACCCCAATAAGCAGGGAGCCTGAGGCGAGGCTCGATCCCAGGACCCTGAGATCATGACCCAAGCCAAAGGCAGATGCTTAACCAACTGAGCCACCCAGGCACCCCCTTAATTCTGGATTTAATTCAGGATTTGCAGTGAGTTACCAATGATGGGGAGAGGAGGGAGCTCCTGGCTGAGGGGTCTGCACTTGCAAAAGCAAGGAGAGGGGCTTTACTGCTAAGAGCCCGGCCTGCTCCCTGCCTGTCTCAGAGCAGGGGCTGGTGCTAACTGTGGGCTACTGTTCTGGGTGCTCTTAACGTGCATGCACTTATGCGGGCCTTTAACCACCCCGTGAGATAGCTACTGCTAGCTCCCCCATTCCACAGAGAAAGAAACTGAGGCACGGGGAGATGAAGAGATCTGCTCAAGTTTACAAGGTTCGGCTTGACCAACACCAAGATTTGAACATGGACAGTCGCAAAGTAAGCACCAGCAACCTTTGCAGACGGGAAGGCTCCCGGAGGATCAATCCAGAAACAGAGGGAGAGGAGGTGTCCAGGGAAGGGTCTGGAGTTGGCAAGAGGCCAGGGGCTCCCTGCCCAACAGGCTGTGTCTCATCCTTATTCGCACTACGTGGGAGCAAAGTTCAAGTCCCACTCCTGACTCCACTGCCCATGAGGCCCCCCGCACACACACACATACACACACACACACACCACTGACAAGAGTGCAGCCAGGGCCGACCCCTGGGTCCTCGGAGCCTCAGGAAAGGTCTGATGCAGCCCTGCCTCCAAGTCATGGCAAGATTTCACTGGGGGCATCCTCAGCCCGGGGTGGGTGCCTTCTCACCACCCCCCTACCACTCCCAGACCCAAACCCCCTAGACCCTCAGAGGCCTTATGCAAATACCAGATGCATCCCGAGGCTGCCAACAACACGGAAAGTTCATTCCCTAGGGGAGGGGGGGGTCGCTGGCTGACCCAGGCCAGCACCGTGGAAACTGAGGCACAGACCAAGGAGGTGAGCGCCCAGCTCTCTCATACCAGAGAAGAGGACAGCGACAAACACAGCAGAGCCGCTGGGGGGCTTTCTCAGGATCCTTGGCTCCAAAGGTCCTTGGGGAGGGACTGGAGGTGAGGCAGCAAGAACTCACTCTGTGGTTGGGCCTTCGGGGTCCTCCCTACCTGTTTCCACACCTCCCGGAACCTAGCATCTTCCCGGAGGTGCTAGCCATTCTCGGGGCCCAGCGCTGTATTCTGACCCCACAGGTCCAGGCTGTGGTCTGGGCATCATCGACGACGCTCCCACGTGATTCTGAGGCCCAGCCAGGTCAGGAGCTACGGCCCCCCAGACTCTCCAGGGAAGGGGCCCCCTAACAGCACTGCTGGCAGGAGCCACCTACCCTGCTGCCTGGATTCCAGGGCCTGGAATGAAGTCTTCAGGTCACTGGAGGGCCCGGATTTCCAGGGAGACCCCCAGCCCACCCACGCCCACCGTGAAACCCTTCATAGAGCAGAGCCTATCGTGCGTAAGAAGCGAACAATCGCTGCCCGTTTCCTCTTTGGGGCAAATCTGAATATTCAGGCCACACACACCAGGATTTTCTTGCTAGAATGGTCCACTCCCCACCAGTCACACACACACACTGGGCCCTGGTGTCACCGTTCGCAAGAATCAGCGTGGTGTGGAAGCAAGTGAGGGCAGGGCTGGCAGATCCTGGGTGGCAAGGATCTCCCCAACTTCAACTCCTGCTCCGTAACCTCTGCTGGGCACCTCTCCCACCTACCGCCCCACCGGAGTCGGACGGGGGCCTCTGCCCGTGGGCCCCGCATCCGGGCGACACGGCGAGTCGCACGGCAAGCCCGTGGCGTGTGTGGTGTGCTGCTCTCGAAGTGATCAGACCAGACGACCCCTGCTCACCCCCTCCCGCTTGCCCTGTCCACACGCACACAGAGCAAGCCCTGGGTCCCCCAGCACGGACCCAGGTTCACGTCCCACCTCTGCCAACTGAAACTCCGTGCCTCAATTTCCTCATCTGTAAGGTGGGCCCACAGAGCGGGCGGGAAGGTCTGCAGAGGGCGGCTGCCACGGGATAAAGCCTCAGTATGTCACCCCTAGGGCTAGCCTGGGGTCCCCGAACTCTGTCCCCATCCACCCCCTCAGCCCCCCGCAGGTTGCCCTCCGTCCTTCCCTCTCCCTCACCTCTCCCCATCAGATCCCGGGCGGGTCCTGAAAACATCTAAATCCGGGATTGCAGCTGCCCAGATGAGAGTGGATTTAGGGGAAACTCGACCATAGGAGATGATGGCTCAGAAAGGCTTTTATAAACTGTTGAGTGCTGCCTCCCACACGGGCTGGCCAGGGAGGGAGCCGAGAGGAAGAACCCCCTCGGACTCTCACCCGGGGACCACCACCGAAGGGACAGGGTCTCGGAGAGATCAGCCCCCTAGGACCCACCCTGGAGAAAACAGGCTGGGCCTGCACGGCTGTCCCCGAGGAGGGCGTGGAGGGCGTGGCCTCTGTGGCCGCAGCCCCAGGCTTGGGCTCAGCCAGGGTGGGGCGGTCCCCGCAGGTCTTGGAATGAGCGCAGGGACTTCCTTGAATGGTGCAGCTGGAAAGGTCGCTCTGGGATGCGGGCCAAGAGGCGTCAGACCCCAGCCCTGTTCTGCTCAGCAGGCTCTCCCGGGCCGGCTCTGGGGTCCAAGGGCAAGTTCAGGCCCAAGCCCATCCAGTGACTCACTGAGTGCCCGGGTGCGAGAGAGTCTGATAGTTACAGATGGAGCCACTGAACGTTTGCATTGCCTCCCCGAGCCCCACATTTGTCCCCTCTAGAAGAGTGAGATGGCCTGGAAGGTCCATTTAAGCGGATTCCCTTAAGTGCAGTCTGGCTCCAGCGTGTTGCTTAAGGCCACTGTGATCCCATGACCCCAGTCTCACCGCACGGTGGCTTCCTTCCTCCCCTCAGCCCTCTGGCACTGGCAGAGCATGAACTAACTGTCCGGGGGGGCGGACCCACAGGGCCAGGCCCCAGCTGCCAAGGCCGGCCCGCCTCTACCAGGCGGCTCCCGCTTCCGGGCCACAGCCCCCCGACCCAGGCCACAGATCTCCCACCTGCAGACCCTCCTGCCCACAGACCAACGACTGTCTCCAAAACAGATCTATGCTAATGAGCTGCTGCAGGGCCCGAGCACATCTGCTCAGCAGAAGTCCCACTGCAGACCCTACCAGCATCCCTGCCCACTCTGCAGCCTCCGACCCTTGGGGCTGGGGGCAGGGAGAAAGAGCCAAACTCAGTCTGAGATCTCACTTGGAAAGAATGAGGATATACCCGTGGCTAATGCAGACCACCTACTCCCTCCATCCACCGCTCCAAGGCGCAGGCCCCGGAGAAAGAGGTCCAGCTTGCAGGGGTGGGGGGGAGAGGGGCAAGGGTCACCAAGGAAATGCTCCAGTCTTGCCTTTTCTTTGGCCCCAACTAAAGGCAAACCACACCCAAGCAGTCCCACATCTGGGGGAGTTTCTGGAGGCTGGTGGTTTCCACAGTAACAAAGGGTGAGGGGCTCCTTGTTGACAAATGGCTTCCCCACTCCCCTCCCCAGCCAGCGCCCAGCCTTTGGCCTCCAGCCCTGACCTCTGTTTTCCTGGGGTTCCCGTAGTTACAGGCTGGTGTCCTCCAGCTGGCCGAGGGCCTCAGAAAGCCTGAAAATGTGCCCTTCTCCCCTGATGCCTGCCAACCCCCTGGCCACCGCCAAGGCGGGCAGCTGCCCCCTTTACTGCGGCTTGTAAAAGATCAGAATCGCCCCGCCCAGGGAGCGGGGCGGGCAGGTGGCCGGCAGCCGGGCCCCGTTGTCCGGGCCGCCTCGCGGGGGTGGAATTCTTAAGAAAACTGAGCCCCCGGAAAGGCTGGCTCCCTCTGCCCCAGACTCAATTCCAGGGGGATGACCCAGGCCAGGCCCCGGGGGCAGGCGGAAGGTAGGGGGAGGGTTTCGTTTCTTTTACCGGGTCTCGGAAACTATTCACGGACCCCACTGGGGGGGCTCGTGCCTCCGACCCTGGGGGATTGTCTGCATTTGAGGGTGGGGGCGCCAGGGAGATGCACGACACAAAGGTACCCCCCTCCCAGAGGGGCAGAACGGAGAGACGGAGAGAACATAAAGGCAGAGGCACGAACCCGGGGAGACTGAACACGAAGGCAGAAGGGGAGAAGAAACAGAAAGAAAGGGACCGAACAGAGGGGGGGACGGAAACAGAGAGACACGGGCAGTCGGATGGGGAGACAGAAAGGCAGGGAGCGAGACAAAAAGGAGGCACGAACGTACCGGAGCGCAGCGGCTCGCGGCGCGGCGAGGCCCGGGCAGAGCCGGGGAGACGCTCGAGCCCCGCGGCCGAGCTCCGGCCGCTGCCCCGGCGCCCGCGCGGCCCGACCCGCCCTCCACCCGCCCGGCGTGCGCTCGCCACGCACCTCCCTCCCTTTCTCTCCCGGCCGCCGAAACTCCCACCCAGCGACGGAAACCCCCGGCGAGTCCGCGGACGGGCTCGGGGCGCAGCGGTGCCCCCAGCCACCCCGCGCCGCGCCCACGTCCCCAGCCCCGGCGTCCGGAGGCGCCCCTGCACCGTGCCCCGGGCCGCCGGACGGGCCGGGGGCGCGGCGCTGCCCCCGCGGCCGAAGCCTCTGGAAGCCGGGCGCCCGCGTGCCGGCCCGAGCGGGACTTACCGCGCGCGGCGGAGGCGGCGGCGGGGAGCGCGGCGCGCCCGCCGGTTCCTGCGGAGCTGTCTGCGGGCCGCGGCGACGACGGCAGGCCCGGCGCCCCCGGGAGGCTCGGGAGGCGGCCGGCAGGGCTGGCGGCGGCCCCGCGAGGCTCGGCTGGGCTGCGCTGCGCGCCGTCTGCGGCCCCGGGCGGGCGCGCGGTGCGGGGGAGCGGCGAGCCGAGCGGCTCCGACGTCAGGGGTGTCTCCGCTCCAAATAGGGAGCGAGGGCGGGGGCAGCGGAGGGAGGGACGCGAAAAAGAAAGAGCGGGCGGGCGCGCGCGGCCGCTCCCTCCGGGCTCGCGGGAGGGGGCGCCCCGGCCGCCCGGCCCGGCCCTCCTCCCCGCCTGCGAGCCTCGGGCCGGCCTCCGCGGCCGTCCGACGGTGCGGCGGAGCTGCGGGGCCGCCCCGGCCGGCGCCCCCGGGCATCGGGCGGAGAGCCCGGCGCCCCGGCCCGTTCTAAAGCGCCCTCCGCCGGCTTTCTCTGCGCGCCGAACTTCCCTCCGCCTAACTTTTCCCGACCCTCGGCCAGGCCTCGGGGTGACAAAGATGGAGGTCTTCCCTTTTGTGGGGACCCGGGCGTCGCGGTCCTGCTCCGAGGCCGTGGCGCTCCGGTCCACCGAGTCCCGGCGACCGTCTCGGCTCCGCGCGCCCGCGGGGCGCCCAAACTATCGGCTCCCGGGCACGGCCCGGATCACGTCCGGCTCTGGGGACCCCGCTGTCCCTCGCCCTCCGCCCAGCCTCCTCTCAGCTCAGGCACCGGTGTCGGCATCCGGAGAACGGTGTGGGAGCTCCCCCGAGAACGGGAGCGCCGACCAACGGACCCACCTCCGGAGGGCAGAACGCAGGCCTGGTGCCCAGCCTCGCCTGGCGGTCCAAGTAATCAGCCGGCACTTGGGTGGGTGGAGGCTGTGCCCTCAAGGGAACCAGGAGGAAACAGCTTGGCTCCCGGAAAGTAGTAGCCCGGGACACAATCCGGGGACCTGCAGATTCTGCTTTCTATCACAGTTGTGCGTGTCCGTGAATTTTTGCCCCAGACAGACCGTTGTCACAGGTGGCAGGGCATCCCGGGTGTCTCCTGGCGGCCTCCTGGTAACTCCACGGCTCCAAACCCAGACGCATCCCCGTGCTTCCTAGCTCCTGCTTATGCTGTTCCCTCTGCCTGCGGTTCCCTTCTCGTTCCCTCTCCTGGCAAAGCCATGCTTTAAGCACCAGATTGGAAAGACTACTCAAGACCCTCGGGTAGCCTAAACCTCTCCCTCCTCGGGTGTGGTCCTGGGCATGGAATATAAGTCTGGCAGTGCCAATTTCCCTCTAGCTGGCTGTGCTCCTCTTTTTCCTCCAATAGACCGCAGGCTCCTTGAGGGCAGTGATGGCCGGTTGCAGTGTTCCCAATGCCTAAGGACATGTCGATGTATTTGGCTGAATGGAAGTAATTATTAACCGCCATAGATAAGTGTTCCCAGGAGAATGACAAGAATAACGTGTATCTTACTTATGATGGGTATTCGTAGGTATGATAATAATCACAAGAGCTCACACACACTGAGCACCTGGGTGGGTGCCTGCTCCCCTTCTAGACACTTGCCACGCACACAATAACTCTGTAAGATAAACAGTATTGTTACCCCCATTTTATAAGTGAAAGGAGCAAAGCCTAGAGAGAGGTTAAGTAACTGGCCTGAAGTCACACAGCAGGAGATGAGGCCAGCTACTGTCTGCCGGATGACCATGGCCCGCACAGCCTCACCTCACTGCCAGGAGCTCAGTAGGCACTCAGTGCGGACTCTGGGCAGGGTGGGCAGTGGGGCTCTGTGCCTCCACCCCAGCACTGCAGGAGGCTAGTTGTGTAGCCTCCCGAGCGTGTCAGAGAGCACGGAGAGCAGGGAGCATAGCCCTTGACAGTTCGGCCATGACTCTCTCAAACCCAGGGAGGTTCTAGAACGATCCCAACCACTCAGTCGAGGACACGGGGCTTGGCGTCGAGTGAGCCCTGCCTGGGGAAGACCAGTCATCACAGACGGACCACAATGTGCGCGGGGGAAATGGGAGGTGACTTGTCGATATTACCAACAGCTACTTTTACGTGCCTGGTATCACGCCAAACACTCTGCCCGCTTTATCATATCGAATCCTCATCACAGTCTCCACATTATCCCTGTTTTAGAGGTGAGAAAAGCCGAGGCCTCAGAGAGTTGAGGGACCCCGCCCAAGATCACACCACGAGTGAGAGTTGAACTTGAACCCAGATCTGGCAAGTCCAAAGCCTGTGCTCCTTCGCCCGCCACACCCTCCTTGGCTGCCTGAGAGCCTCTCCCCATCAGGCTGCAGTGAGGAGGCTACCCCCCTGGGAGCCGGGGTGACGGGGCCCCTGCAGGAAAGGCAGAACCTGTCACGCCGGAGTCCCCGAGCTCACGGAGCTGCACCTGGTTGGCAGCAGCATGCCAGTTGCCCCGACAGGCCTGGCTGGCACAGGGCACGGGCCCGAAGCCAGAGCCTGCTGGCCCCCGGCCAGCCTCTGGGGGCCGAGTAATGTGGGGCCCAGAGCCGGGGTGGAGGGCTGAAAGCCTCTCTCCCCAGCTCATTAGCAAACATCTGGGCTCAAGAAAATGACCGACCTGGAATGTGGCTGGGCTGTGGGGAGCTGCTCCCTCTGAGTCCGGGGAATGTGAGCTCCCTCCCGCAGGGCACGGGCCAGCTGTTTCCGCTAATCCCGCCGCCAGCCTGGCCAGGACAGGGGTGCAAACCTCTGCACTCTCGTGGAGAGGGAAAACAAGCAGAAGGCCTTCCTTCCCAGGCCGGCCCACTCAATCAGAGGGTCCTCCCCGGGGAGCAGCACAGTCCCTCCCTCTTCTCTGAGATAAAGACCAAGCATTTCCACACGTCCTCATTAGCAGTTGGGAGGGGCCGCTAGGACTCATCACAGAAGGTTCTGGAGTCTTCCTGCTTGGGTCAGAATCCTTGCTCCATCACCCGCTGACTCTGGGACTCCGTGCAAGCTGTTTCCTGCCTGGGCCTTGGTTTCCTTCTCTGCAAAGTGCAGCTGTCACAGTACTCCACAGGGCCGATGGTCAGCACTCATTCATTTACGTAGCGGATATTTAGCGTGCCTACTATGTGCCACACAGGGTGGAGGACACAACAGCAGACTAGACCGATAAGGTCCCCTCCTTGAGATGCGTGTGTGCTGCACGGGGAGCAAAGCCCGCGGGAACAGACAACTGGTTTCTCATCAAGTGCTCTGAGGGAATGAGGTAAGCCGGAGGGGGTGATGGGTGGAGAGAAACCGCAGGAGGGGGCTCAGAGGTGACGTTTAAGGTAAGGTCGTGATGAGGAGCCAGGACTTAAGGAAATGAATGAATGCAAAGTGCCTGATACAGTTTCTGGAAACAGCGCATGCTCCAGAAATTAAAAGCTATCTCCAGAAGGTTCATATATAGCAGAGGGGAGGCGGGGGTCAGTGTCCCTGGACCACACCTAGGCTGCAGCACAAAGCTTCCTCCTCCGACTCAACTAATACACTTCCTGAGCCTCAGTTTCTTCATCTGTGTAATGGGAATTTTAACATGCCCAACTGCAGGCTTACCGAGAGCCAAGCACACGAAGCCCAGAGCCTGGCAAGGGCTCCCCTCTCAGGAAGTGGGAGCGGCTCGTGTATCATCCCCTCCCACGGAGGAAAAGGATTTGCCTCAGTCTGCGCAGCGAGTCAGGAGCAGGTGCAGGCGCAGAAGCGGATTTTGGGACTCGGAGCCCGTCCCCTGGCTGTGTCCCCTGGCCTCTTCCTTCCCCTGTCTCTGGAGGCTCAGGAGGGCTCTGGGGCCGCATCTCGGGGTCAGAGATGGGGTCCTCCCCATCTCGCGGGAGGATAAGAAGGCAGCGATGCACTACAGAGTCTGGGGCGGAGGTGTGGCCTTGGCAGGACTGGAGAGCATGAATGAGCCCCCCCCACCACCCCGCCGGGGGACAGATTCAAAAGGGGTTGGAGGGCAAGAATCAAAAAGAGAGATCAAGCCCTAAGAACGGGCGAGACAGGGGAGAGGAGAGTCAGAGACAAGAACTGAATTCCGGGAATTTTGGAGTAGAAATTTCAGCCCAAGTCTATCTGACCGCAGCGGTTGTCGCTTCGCACTCCGGCGGGGCAGCCTAGTGTGGTGGTCGTGGCTGTTCACTCAGCTGCAACAGTGAGCCCCCCGACGTGGCCAGGGATGGGGTGCCAGGGGCTGTGCCCAACCACCCCCTTGCCCCTCACTTGTTTGCTTTCCCCTTCCCTTCACCCCCTCCCCAAACCGCCACCTCCGTGTGGCAGCAAAAGAGCTGGGCTGCCCAGCAAGGGGCATGCACGCCTCACTCTGCTGCTCATGGTGAGCACTGAGCAAGGTCACCATGGCAGGGCCCGCACTGGGCATGTTCCGTCCACTCCTCGACAATGTCCCTTGTCCATTGTTCTCTTACAGTGTCTCTTCCACTGCTCGGCTCCCAGCGGCCACACAGATGCACAGAGGAGCTTTTCTCCCTCCTTAAGAGTTGATGCATATTTAATATCCTACAGAACGGGTTTTTTTCTTAAGGTTTTTGTGCTACAGATAAATGCATTGAAAAAACCCCCTTTTTAGGAACGTGGGGACTGGGGGAGAAAAAGAAGGCATGAGAGACTACCATCTAGGTGCATGTCTCTCCAGCCCCTCCACTAGGGCGGCGGCCTCTGACTACATCAGGGTTCTTGGGGCACCTGGGTGGCTCAGTTGTTAAGCGGCTGCCTTCGGCTCGGGTCATAATCCCAAGGTCCTGGGATCGAGCCCCACGTCGGGCTCCCTGTTCCAAGGACAGGTGAATGTCAAGGATGTACAAGAACCTGAGTGGGGAGCCTGCCATTCCTCCTGCTTGTGCTGTCAAATAGATAAATAAAATCTTTTTTAAAATAATAAACTGGGTTCTCTCTCAGTGAGTGGTTCCCCTTGAACCTGCCCGCCTGGCCAGAGCGGAATGCACAGCTGAGCTGGGCTGCACGGATCAAACGCTCTCCTTAGAATCTGAACTCTAAGGCCCAGGGGCCGTGCCGGGCAGCTGAGTCTGGGCCGAGGGGGACTCGAGAGAACTCTGGGCTCCTGAAGAAGCCGGCGAGGGCTCGGTTCTTGTACACCCTTGACATCCACCTCTCCTTGGAATCTCTGAGTTAAGCTAATTTGACGAAGTTTATCATTCACCTCCCCAAAAAGTCTGACTGAAACAATGTCTTTCTGTGACCACTTCCTAAGTGTCCGGCACCGTAGCAGGGACTAGGGACAGAATAAGGCGGAAAGTCTGCTCCGTAAGGAAACAGGCAGACAGACACACATTGAAAAGTAGCAAAGTCCCAGGGGGCCGGTGGGCCCAGGAAAGGCTCGCTGGAGGAGGCGGGATTTGAACAGGGGCTTGAGCTATGAGCAAGATTCGAGCAGGCCAGGAAAGCTGTCCATACTGAGAAAGAAAAAGCCAGGGAAAGGGGTCTGTATTTAACCAACACATGGCCTGCGGGCCTCCACAGCGCTCCAGCGGACAACAGTAACATAACACCCTGGACAGGTCCAGACACTGCCCCAGAATCCTTCTTAACACAGCTCCTCTGCAAGTCACCACCAGATGGATACATTCGGCTTGTGAGATGAGACTTGGTTGAATGGATGTACCACCCAGAGGAAAATGTGTCTCAGGAATAAATAACTGGCTTGATTGAAATAGAGTGAGCAGACTACTGTTCAGCAAGTATTTATTGAGAAACAAGTTCCAATCCCTGCCCTCGGGGAGCTTACATTCTAGTGAGAGGAGACAGAGAACCAACCGATAGAATACGCAGGTAAAGACACAGACTGTGGGAGATTGGGGGAAAGGCTGGAGAGAAAAATCGAGCAGAGCAGGGGGTTAGGTTGTGTGTAAGGTTAGAGAGACCAAAGTGGTCAGGGAAGGTGTCACTGAGCACGTGACATCGAGCAGAGACTGAAGGAGACGATGGCGTGAGCTCTGGGGGTACCTGGGCGAGGAGAGGCCAGAGACCACAAGCCGAGGACAGCCAGTGAGTTCGGGCACAGCAAGGACAAAGGACCGGAGCAGAGGAGTAAGGGGAGGGTGGGAAGAGTCAAGGGCAGACAGGTACTGGGAGGGCCAGAAATTGCAAGGTCTTTGGAGTCTACTGGATTGACTTTGGCTTTTTCTTCAAATGGGATGAAAGGCCACTGGAAGGTACTGAGATGACTGACATCCAATTTATGTTTTAACACTGGCTGCTGTGTGGAGAATAAGGGGGGGGGGAATATAATGATATAATCCAATGTTACTGTGGATCAAGGCTTCTCGCATAGTAATGAAGACATATGTGGATGAATTTATTCTCATAACCTTTTGAAGGAATCATCATCGTTCCCATTTACAGACGAGGAAAGCAAGGCATGGACAGAGTAAGTAAACTTGCAGGACTCCATAGCAAGTAAGTGTCGTAACTGGAATTCAAGCCCCTACGCCCCCTAAGGGCTCCTGCTCTTAGCCTACAACTTACTCTGTGGAGAGAGCAGTGGGCAGAGCAGGAGACCGAGGCAGGGGCTGGTTGCTGGACGGCCTTGAATGCTAAGCTAAGAGGTCTGGACCAAGATTCTGTGCATTAGTGGGGAACCACTGAAAATTTATGAACCGAAACAACGGGCATAAAACGGTGTTAAAACCGGTGGAGAGGCGGGGGGCGCTGGGCTGGCTTCATCACTGGAGCACGCGACTCTCGATCTTGGGGTTGTAAGTTTTTGTTCATTGTTTTAAGATTCTATTTTCAAGGAATCTCTACACCCTACGTGGGGCTTGAACTCACAGCCCTGAGGTCGAGAGTGGCATTCCACTGAGCCAGCCAGGCACCTCTTCAGGGTTGTAAGTTTGAACCTCGTCTTGGGTGTAGAGGTTACTTAAAAATAAAGTCTTAAAAAACCCCAAAATACTAAAGAGCTGGGGGTGGGGTGGGGAGAGGAGCTGGAGGCTGAGAGGCCACCAGAGGTCTTAGAAGGATTCGGGTGAGTTAAAAGAAATCCCCAACACTCCCCTGCCTTGACCAAATAAGGCTTTACAGATCACAGGTTTGAGCCAAAAAAGCAGCTTTATGTCTGGTTTCTGGAGCCCAAGGAGAGGAGTCAAGAAACCTGGAGGGAGGGTGCCTGTGTGGCTCAGTCGGTTCAGCAGCAGCTGCCTTCGGCTCAGGTCATGATCCCGGAGTCCCAGGATCAAGCCCCACATCGGGCTCCCTGCTCAGTGGGGAGCCTGCTTCTCCCTCTGACTTCTCCCCTCTTATGCTCTCTCGAAAGACAGACAGACAGACAGAAAGAAAGAAAGAGAAAGAAAGAAAGAAAGAGAAAGAGAGAGAGAGAGAGAAAGAAAGAAAGAAAGAAAGAAAGAAAGAAAGAAAGAAAGAAAGCAAGCAAGCCCGCAGGGATGTGGCCACCGACTGGCATGTTCTAACATTCACCTAGAAGGTGAATGGCACCACAGAATGGCTCCATCTCCTGGTCTTTAAGAAGGGTATCTAAAGGGATCAAGGGCTCAAGGAAAGATCTATAATTACCTTATGCCCCTTGACAAGAGGACTTCTTTCTGGTAAAACAAGTAGAACTTTGAGCTTTATGTATGAAGTCCCCCATAGAGAGAAGTAGTCAAGTCTGCACCAGGGGCGGGCCTTTCCTTTCTGTGCTGTAAGAGTCTGTCGCGTGACGTCACAATTGATAGACCCCCATTTTAAATGGGAAAATGATTCATTTGATCATAATTCGTTACGTAGTTGATTATATCATAAAATAATATTCGGCTGGCTGTTCCACTTCTCTCCAAAATAACAGGGTGCACGACCTCACATTTGTACAGTGCGGCAGGAAGGGATCGTTACAACCGTCTTACAGTGAGGCCCCGAGAGATCAAGTGACTTTCTCATGATGACACGGTGACCCAGGGAAACAGCTCAGAAGAGAACAGAGGAGGCCCTGTAGTAAGAATTTGGGGGAAGCCTTTCTTCCCATTGAAAGTCACTGACCCATACAAACCATCAGTCAGGGCCACCCACTTAAAAAGCAAGTTAATTTGGGGGTTTTGAAAATATACGAAACATTAAACTCAACTACCTCACTGAAAGCTAGTAGGGATAAAAACTGCTTCAGAAACACCACGACAAGAAAAATGTGCCCTGGGCCTCGATGGCATCCAGAGGTGCAGACAACAGAAGAGGCAGAAGGTAAGGAGACAGAACTAGAAGACACGCCGAGAGGCCAGAGCGCACTCGCACCCTGACTCCCTCCCAAAGAATCCCAGTGTATTTCCACTCCTCTCTACACCTGCGCACAGGAGCCAAGTGGATCTCACTGATGACACTGCTCTCTAGAAATGAAATCCCCAGAGCTGGGATCCTCACTGAGAGATAAGGAGTCACAAAGTGGGATGCGCTAAGGCCAGACAAAACCCTAGGTTTTGGACTTTGCTTATCAGTACGAAATCAAGGTTACAGACACGTGCGCATGAGCACACGCGCACATGCACACACGCACACACCCATTTCCCAGCTCTGCTGAACAATGGCACACGGACAGCAATGCGTGCACCTGTGGATCTTGGTTTCGGACTACCACTCTCTTCTAAAAGGAACTAGGGCTCCCCGGAGAAATGGCGGGATTCTAAGGCTGGGGTAAAGAAAAAACTGGAAGGGTCTGGACTATCTTTTCCTTCGAGAATGGGGTGGGTGTGTCTAAAGGAAACAGGCGGCAGCTGGGAAGAGCTCCTAACAAGCATATCTGGACAATCCCAGTGATAAATACTGACAATCACAGATTATAATCAATTTAATAAAATGAGAATCCGAGTCCGTAATGATAGGAATAAAAGAACAAGTCACTTGGGAGGGAGGGAAAAGTTCTCCCTCATAGGGCCACCAGGTCGTAAGGAATGATGAATTCTGAAAATCGCCACTGGATGCTAAAACTCACAATGGCTTGATATGGAACAAGCTATATTTACGCTCTCAAAAGTATCTCCCCACAATCTATTTATTAATTAGAAAGAAAAATGATCCAGGTACACTGGAGCCGGCAGGCAGCACTTACACCAAGTAACCGAAGTTCACACCACTACTGTTACGACACGTGGACACGCGGACATCCCTTGCACTGAAAGACACACCTCCGCCCAAACTGCAAAGCCAGAAGTTAATCCAAGTAAACACACCAGACAAACCCAAAGTGAGAAACACTCTGCAAAATAACTGGATTGTACCCTCCAAAGATGCCAAGAGCAAGAAGTAAGGCTGATGCACGGCTCTGGATTAAAGAAAGAAACAATTGAATTACATTGTGCATGATCCCGGACTGGATCCAGGATCCAGACCCAAGGATCAGATCCTGATCCAAGAGCAGGACAGGGTACTGTTACAACAATTTACAAAATTTGAACATGTCCTGTGGGTTACAGGGTACTATTGTATCAATACTAATTCCCAGATTTATTTATTGTTTTTATTTAAGATTGTATTCATTTATTTGAGAGAGGGAACATGCTCAAGCAGAGGGGCAGAGGGAGAAAATCTTTTTTTCCCCCTATATTTTTGAGAGGGAGAGAATCTTAAGCGGACTCCAAGCTCAGCACGGAGCCCCAACAGGGCTCGATCTTACAACTCTGAGATCACGACTTGAGCTGAAATCAAGTCAGATGCTTAACCGACTGAGCCACACAGTTGGTTTATTGTTTTTAAAGATTTTATTTTTAAATCATCTCTACAACCAACATGGGGCTCGAGCTCATGACTTCAAGATTGAGTCGCATGCTCTACTGACTGAGCCAGCCAGGCACCCATTAATTCTCTTTTTTAAAAAAAATTTTTTAAGATTTTATTTATTTATTTGACAGAGAGAGATCACAAGCAGGCAGAGAGGCGGGCAGAAAGAGAGGGGGAAGCAGGATCCCCGCTGAGCGGAGAGCCTGATGTGGGGCTCGATCCCAGGACCCTGAGATCATGACCTGAGCTAAAGGCAGAGGCTTTAACCGTCTCAGCCACCTAGGCACCCCTGATTCTCTTGATTTAGAAAACTGTACTGTGGTTATCTAAGAATGTCCTTATTCTTAGAAAACATACACTGAAATATTTGTGTGTCAATGGACATGATGTCTCCATCTTACTCTCATATGGCTCAAAAACTACTGTATACACAAGAGTGGTACAGTAGACAAGGAAAAGTGTGAATAATTGGTGAGCATCGGTAAAAGGCACAAAGGAGCCCCTTCTTTTCACAACTTTTCTGTAAAATTAAATCAAGTCACAAAAATATTTAGCCTCTTAAAAATAAAATGTAAAGCTATACATTATAAAAAATATAAAGGTATACCATATCAAAGGCATACATTACATCATTTTTGAACCAGGTGATGGGTGCATTTTACTATTTGTAATTATGTCTAAAAAAAAACCTAATTGAAAAGGGTAGTTTTTAAGATGCATAGGTCAATAAAATATCATGATGCTTTATTGCATTTGCAAGGATTTAGCAAAACTCATCAGTAACACCGACCCGAAACTGATTGACAGTTAGGTTTCTAATAAACATAGGAATTGTTTTTTAAATAAATATAGCTGATCTGAAATTGAATCAACTTGTCCTTATCAGTTTAAACTCAATGAAACTGATCCAATTTCAACCGGTTCAAGTGTCTCAAATCAGACTTAAACTGGATCAAGCCCCTTTGGATGATCCTTCCCAGTTTCTGAGCTTTCACCTGAGTAGTTAAGAGCTTGGGTTCTAGAGTCAGACAAAAACCTTGCCTTTATCACATCTTAGCTCTTAGTCCTTGGGCACGTGAATGTACCCTTTCCAACTGTTTCTTCATCTATAAAATGAGGATAAGAGTACTTCTCTGAGTTATAAAAATGAAGCATTGTGACGTATGTAAAGCCTGAGAACATTAACCAGCGCCAAGCCCGTGCCCCATAAAGACTATTGTATCTTCACTCGAAGTGATCAAATTAAGTTCTGCCTGGCTCGGACTGGCTGGACCAGGAAGAGGGAAAAGACAACTTGGCTGACAGCTGATAATGAGCTCCTTTTTCTAGTCCCAGTTTCTTCCCTATTAAAGACTCCTCTTCTGCCCACTCCCAAATTCCTCCAAGAATTCTTGACATCGCCTTCCCCCACTGATATCTCCTGGCTCCAAAGTGAGGATCGCACAGTGGAAGCCAATTATCCTGAAGACAAATGTTCGCTCCCGTGCTGTTTCCTACGGGGCCCGGAGCTCCTCGGGGACGTCGCAAGCTCCCACTCTACTTCCTTCGTGTCGCGTCCCCCTGCCCCTGCTGCATACCTCGTGCTCAGCGAGTAACTGTCTTCGCTTGGGTTGGGTCGGGTCAGAAGGGGAGACGCCACAGTCACGGAGCAGAGTGAAAACTAATGACACTAAAACTTGCTCATGAAGATGCAGTGTTTTCTAACTACTTTGAGCTTATTTTATTACGAGAAACTCATTTGAGACCTCCCTTCTCTCTCTCTCTCCTCTTGCTCATTTAGACTCTAAGAACCGGACTCCTTGAGCCCAAGGATTTTGCCCTTTCCGTTCTGCAAGTCCCCCGCCCACCCCTAATAGTAATACCACGTGCTCCATTCTGATTCAAAGAGCAACCACCTCCTTTCAGTACTCGTGTTAGCACATATATTTCTCTCTCAAAGCCTGTAAGGTAGGAATTCGTTTTTGTTCCCTTTACAGAGAAGGGAGTCACTTGGCGAGTGAGTGGCGGAATGGGAACTCGGACCCAGCTCCTTGACCCCTATGGAATCCTACGCTCTTTCCCGTATAGTCCTCCTGCCTCTTCCTTGCTCCCCACCCGTCGTCTTCCCTTCGAGGCACTTTCTGGCTGTAACGGCGGCCACGGATCCTCACACGGGGTCCACACGAGGGCCCCACACGAGGGCCGCTCAGAGAACACGGGACCCCCCACCCCGCCCCGCCCCTGCCCAGGTCGGTGTTCACCCCGACCTCTCATCCTTGGGTGTCCGAGGCGAGGTGGTGCTTGCAGTGCACTTAAAGAAAAAAAGTGGTGATAGCTTCCAGATGAGCTTGTTATTCTAAACGTCACATTCCTTTTGGTACTTAGAATTTCCACTTTCTCCCTTCGCATTTATGTAATTAGAAAGCATGCAATAGGAAACTTGTTTGTGTCTCCGGACCACTCAGGAGGAAGCCCGTTCCAGGCCCGGGGAGTACATCCTTGTGGAAACACTTTGCAGAGTTTATTTGGACACGTTCAAAAATAGTCCTTTGACAATACAATCAGATTGAACCACGACAAGTAAAATGTAATTATGGCTTGGTTACATAAAAAAAAAAAAAAAAGTAAACAGTGAGGCTTAGGGAAACTAAAAGCAAATCTACATAGATCTCTCCTTCCTATAAGCATGATTTCCAGACTGTGTCCAGGATCTTTTGAAATGGATGAAAGGGGATGACACCCGCTTAAGGAGAGCGCTAGGCAAGGGTGTGTTCTGAGGCCACTTCTCAGAACAAAGGCCCACTTCTGCCTAAGGCCAGTGCAGCCTGATAAAGGCTTCCCCCAGTGGGTACTTGGAATGCCAAAGTCATTCACCTAAATGAGTTCAAAATACATATTGTTCCGGGCCAAATTATACAGCGTCAAGCTCAGACTATGAATTTATATATGTTGGCAGGGCAGGCCACTTTCGGGGCGCCACAGCCTTATCCAAGTATCCTGTGCCCAGCTGGGTTCCCATCACTCTCTCCCCGAACCCATGAATTTCCTTGTATTTGGTTCCAGAAAGGCAGACAAGAAGCAAAGTCAAAGTTTCACAGCCCCACAAGGGAAAAGAGCCCCACAGGACTTGAATTTCTAATGAAATTTAGAGTACATCAGAATTTGTGCCTTTGCCAATGAGCTGGAACTTTCTGAAGGCTGATTTGAGATGGGGGCAGGGAGTGGGGACAAGATTGAGCACTGTGCTTCGGGCCAGTGTCTGCTAAGAGCTACAAGGCAAGGAGTACAAAGTGCTCTGGAATGAAAACAAACGGCCAACGCCTCCTTCGGCCGGCCTTTGCCCGGAATCATCCCCTCACAGAGCTGACCAGTTTCTCAAACACAGAAGTGGCGTTTCAAAGACGCTGGGCAAAGAGACCCTCCAAACGTCATGCCCAAGCCAATAACTAAAGCGAGACAGGGAAGCCTGCTTCTAGTGTCCATTTCCACTCCATATTCTTCTGACATTGTTCAGAGAACCAGTGGGCTTGCTGTGTTCTCTTCTTTTTTGGAAAGGGACCTGTTATATCTTCTCTCTGCCTGAAGAAAGATGGAAAAATTGGAGGGAAATAATTTTTAAAGTAAATATGAAGACAAGAGTAAGGGATGAGGGGCGCCTGGGCGGCTCAGTGGGTTAAAGCCTCTGCCTTCGGCTCAGGTCATGATCTCAGGGTCCTGGGATCGAGCCCCGCATCGGGCTCTCTGCTCAGCGGGGAGCCTGCTTCCCCCTCTCTCTCTGCCTGCCTCTCTGCCTGCTTGTGATCTCTCGCTCTCTGTCAAATAAATAAATAAAATCTTAAAAAAAAAAAAAAAAAGAGTAAGGGATGAGACAGGCTGCAAAGATAGTTTTTTCTTTTAATGAGATGGTTTGTCCTGATCATGGAATGAAGGGTCAAAGCGAGAAATAGCAGCATGGCCATGGTGAGCCCCGCCGGCCAGGACTCTCTAGTCCTGGGCTCAGGCCCACTTTGGGCTTTAAGTGATTCAAATCAACAAAAAGGCCCCGAGAGCAGAAGAGTCTGGATGGTTCGCAAGGCAGAGAGCCACTGCTGCCAATTCTGGTCCAGAGCTCGGCACCCCTTCCTGGAAGGGGGGGCAAATAAGGATGACGGAGGGAAAAAGAGAGGGTACTTCTACCTGAATCTACTCATTACGGCACCTGCCAGAACCGTCTCATCGATGTTCCAGAAGTGGGACACTAGTGCCACCCGGGTGCCTGGCCTCACCCTTGACACCCTCCTGGCCCCCGCGGACCTCCTAGTCATTCCCCAGCAACCACACGCGCCGCGGGACTCTGCACCTTCACGTAAGCTACACTCTGCTCTTCCTCGTCTGGCTCGAACGTCCCCATCAACCTCAAGAACCAGTCCACGGTGTCCCTCCTCCGCCAGGCCACCTGAAGGACAATCGGCGGCTCCTTCTCCCCGGTTCTCACTGCACTTCCCCTACACCCCTCGGCTTTGGCATCAAGAGTCTGCAGGCCTGGCCTTCCAGAACACTCTAAGTGGCTTGAGGGCAGAGGCTTCGTCTCACCTTTCCTTCTATCTCTGCAGCCTGGAACGGTGCCTGGCTTACACGAGACGCTCAATCAACATGTACAGGATAAAGGGACCCATGGGAGCAAGCTCTGCTCATCTTCACTTTATTGGAGAGAGAAAACACAACAGGAAAGACTGAACTCTCTCTGAGTTTCTACACTTTCTCAGAAGAAATTGCCGCTATATTACTTGTGCGTCCAGCCTCCCTGGTTCAAGTGAAACCAAAGGAATAAACTCACAGACAGCATGAGAAGTGGCCCCTCTGTCCTCAGCCTTTGGCTGCCGTGTGAAGATACGCTCACCCCCAAACATGGCCTACCGGCCCCCCAGGACGAAGGCCCCCTCGAGGTGAGGCCCGGGCTGGGTCCGGCCCCACGAAGCTGGAGGAAACCGTGACGTGGACGCAGCAAGCCACCCACGCAGCCCCCGGGCAGGGCAGCAGGCGCGGCTGAAACATGCCCGCCGGGTCTGCTGGTGAGGACGACGCGCGGCTCTTAAAGAGCCACTACTGCAAGGCAAGGCTCCCCAAGACGACACTGTCAACAGCAGATGACGCAGCGCCAACTAAGTGAGGCGGAGGCGGCTGCGAACACTAGCCCTCGGGGGCGTAAGGGGGGCGGGACGCACGTGGCTGTGGTTTCGGGAAGGCTCTGTGAGGTGGGGACCAGGGGGTCACAGCTGCTGGCGGTTCAGACACAGTCTTCCTGAGGCTCAAAGACCAAAGGCAAAGAAACGCAGGCGATGCACTGGGCTGCCTATTTTTAATTTATTTCTTTTAAGACCACCTCCTTGCAATTTCCAGAGAGAAAATACAAAACAAGAAACAGACTCCATTTCAAATACATAAACAGTGTGCTGGAGTTTAAAGCGTTACTGATAACATTGTCACAGAAGAATGTCAGCTTACTCCAGGGCACTTCAGTATTCCTGAGGAATAAACGTGATTTCTCTTTTCCTCCCACCGGGATGTTCTCGGGTGTGAGTCACTGCTCCTGCTCCTAGAAAGTAAGGACACTCTGATTAGAAGTGTGACACAGTACCTGGACAGCCATCTCCCACCCACAGAAACCATGGGCCCCAAACCTTGACACCCTGTGTGCTTCACAACACGGTCTCACAAGAGAACCGCAAACACCCCTCCCAGGGCCTCCAGAGCGGCTCCCTAATCCCCGGGGGACGCCGGGGGGAGGCCCAGAGTCAGTCCCCGGACAACCATTCCTGACACTCATCAAAGGGCTGCGTCAAGGGGAGCAGACACAGGGCAGCTCTGGGATCAGCCCGCCAGCTACCCATGGGAAGATGCGCTTCCTCACCTGCTGGAGAAGGTAAGGAACACCTCCCCTGCTAATCTACCGGGCGGCAGGCGTCGAGAAAGAACAGAAAGGTGAGGCACCTCGGAGGGCCCACAAAGGGGAGCGGGCCCTCAACAGCCCACAACCGTGAGAGGACTACCTTGAAGAGCCCTGTGCTGTGCTCCTCCCTGCAGAGAACGGGGGGTGACCACACAGAGGCACAGACTCAAGTCCAGATACAGTCACGGGGCCATTTGGGAGCAGTACACACAAGGCTGTTACAAAGGAACAATATTTTCCACAGTAGCTCCGAGCCATGAACTGTATTATATGCATATTATCACCCCTGAGCCACTATCCATGACAACTCAAGTCTGGAACAAGGAAAACCTTCGGAACAATTAAAAGACCCATTGCTCCTCTCCGGTTCCTTTGTGCTCTCCCCCAAATCCAGCTGCGGGGCCAAGAAAGCAAAGGGTCAGGGTGCGGCGGAAACTGCCTGTCAGCTTTGGTGCCACGCAGCCACGCCTCTTCTCGTCCCTGCGAGAACCTCACCTGGGCTCTGGCAGGGACGGCCCACTACCACAGGGGGCGGCCAGGCTCCCTGGCCCGACGGACCCCGCTGCACCCCCCAGTTCTCTGGCTGAGCACAGGCGGGCTGGGGGCCTGGTAGGCAGCGGGCGGTCTGGGCGGGTTCTAAGACAGAGGCCACTGAGCTGCGGTGGGGACTGTGCTCTGAGCTTTGGGGACCTTGTGGCTCCAGCTTTTGACCATAACCAGGACACTCGACAGCACATCTTCTCTAGTTGTTATTTTGGTGGAACAATGGGTAAGTCAATCACCCTTTCCTGGCGGGCCTCAACTATCACCGCCAACATTCCTATAGACGCGCACCTCACGGTTTCCAATCATTGTCACATCGCGCTCTCCCAGCAGCCAAGCAGGCAGAAATTATGACCCTCATTTTACAGACAGAAGCCAGAATCTCAGAAGTGAAAATTCAAGATCACACAGGAGGCAAGTGGTGGGGGGCCTGGGACCCACACCCTGGTCTCCTGGCTTCTAGGCTCCCTCCCCTCGCCGCCCTGCTGCCACCGAGATCATAGCGACTCTCGCTCAAGGGTGACCCAGAAAGGAGAGGATTCCATACATCCAGGCGACACTCCGCACTGAAGCTAGCGTTGAGAATAAGCCCAAGGCCGCAGACACATCTACGAGGATACAGTTTACTTGGCTCAGTCATTTCCTATTTATCTGAGTGTCTACTTTGTTCCAGGCCCTGGGGATACAAAAATAAATACCACCCTTGTCCTGGGGCCCCCAGCCTCCCACGATCTTTTCTCCCAAACCCAAGGGAAGTTCGTCATGTAAAGCAAGGCAACGGGAGGAGACTCAGGAGACAGGCTACCTTCTCCCTCCCGAGGCGCGGGCCGCGGGTTCTCATCCTGCCCCCCTTAGTAAAAATCCACCTGTCGACGAGGACTTCAGCAGAATCAGATGGGACTCAGAGTCTGCGACACGAAGCGGAAGAGTGCGGAGTCCCAGCTGTCTCTAGGTTTGGCCGGAGCGCGTGGGGATGCTGACAGCGCACTGAGATCGGGAACCTAAGTGCTGCGTACAGATACTGAAGACAAATCTACCGTCGCGCGATGACAAACCCCTCCCGGCAGGTCCATCCGTTTCACTCACTAACGTGAGAGCATCCACGTGAATGCAGCGGGGCGTCTCAGGCCACGGAGGAAGGGAGAGGCTTGAGGCACCCAAGCGGAGCCAACACCACTGAAGGCCAAAGAGCAACTAGGAGCTCCCTGGCGCCACAATGGCACACACCGTTTACTGATCCTATGTGCTCCGAAGAGTTCTTCAGGTACTCTGCGGAAATTCCTCGCCTTTGAAAAGAAAGAGAACTATCAACTCTGTACGTACTTTGACGTATTTTCCGTGTAGCAGATACGGAGCCTGGAAATCATGCTGACAGTTGGAGTAGGCCATTCCCAATCCCATGCCAGAACCAAAGGCCAGAGGCCACGTTCTTCCTGGTGAACAGAAGAAGGAAAATCCCAATAGGGAACCATTAGGAGAAGAGAAAGCTTTTTCTCTGACTTAAACACTTTTACTTTGGGTTTAATAAATATTCAACATGCCTCCTACTGATGACTGTAACATGCCATACGTTTCTATCGCTGTCTAATTAACAGTTAAAAACCGGGAAAGGGAGACTATTACTGAATTTATTAACTGAGCCAGTATTTATCAAGTACCTACGCTGCCGGGTTTGCAGGCTTAACAAGTGGTGCAGTAGGACAGTGGCAGACGTAGTTGAACCTTTTAATTTTTATATATATCCGTTCTAATCATTTGCTCATTTTAACTAATTCCTTAACCTCATCAGAAATACCACCTTTCCAGGGGCGCCTGGGTGGCTCAGTCGTTAAGCGTCTGCCTTCGGCTCAGGTCATGATCCCAGGGTCCTAGGATCGAGCCCCGTATCGGGCTCCCTGCTCGGCGGGAGGCCTGCTTCTCCCACTGCCATTCCCTCTGCTTGTGTTCCCTCTCTCACTGTGTTTCTCTCTGTCAAATAAATAAAATCTAAAAAAAAAGAAATACCACCTTTCGCTTGAATTTTAAATGGAACCAAGTGAATTTTGACTGCAGCAAGTCATAAAGCCTATTTATGCCCAAAACCGTACATGGTTATTTCGTGTCAGCACTGTGCATTAGGATCTGCTGGTCATGTGTTCCCCACCCATTCTTCACGGAAAGGAGTCAAAGTGACCCCTCTGGCTTCTATTCAATAACCAAACTTCAGAATTTCGTCCACAGAATGAAAAGGATATTGCCTGACCTTTGCTGAGGAGAATTTCTGGACAAAAAGCATGTGCATTTCTGGTCGACTTGTTTTTATGACCAGCAAGACTCCTTTTCAAGTTCCTTTAGAAAAACTTACAATTAATTAGAAATATCTGAGTGTGCAGAATTGGCCAAGTGACTCACTGGCATAAAGTACAGGCTTTTCAGATGATATCATACTGAAGATATCAGGCACCCTGACTCAACGCCCAGGGGGAACTCTGGAGGTGCCCGACCCACTCTGACCTTTTCCGAGTCCACATTCTCTGCCCAGCACCTTTGACGGTGCCCACCTCCACCCATAAACGGACGGGGTGGCAACCAGGTAGCTGTGCCCTCCAGAAGTGTGCCTGCTGTGTGTGTGCACGTGCGTGTGCACGAGGACATTATGTTGAAAGGTAGTAAAAGTCACACTTACTTTTAAAGAAGGTAAGTGAGAAAACAAGTCCTAATCCAAAACCAGTACCTACAAAGAGGGAGGAAAAACATGTTAAATCTTGTAACGGTAACTTAAAAATGAGCATTTCGTAAATGTGAACATCTATAAAACCAATTTTTTTCTTAAATAATTTGGTACCGAGTTGATTTTCTCATTTCTAACCTTATCGTCAGAGGCTTTGCAGATGCCTTTGGTCCTTCTGCCTACAACAGGGGAGAGAAACTTTATTCCCAATTCTGTCTAGACAAGTCTGGTGGGGCAGGGGAACGAGCCAAGAGACATCGCTTGAGTAGACGCTCTGGGCCCCGCTTGCAAACAGCGTCTGGCATCCGGGGCGCTCCGAGCCCTCAACTGAAGGGGTGCCGGAGCTAGCACATCAGACTGTAAACAATGTCAAGTGGAAGGTCCCCTTGTCACTTATCATCTTGAGTGATGGCTACTTTTTGAGGGATAAGGAAAGGAGTGAATCCAGGACATTCCCAAAGGCTGTCACGTGTCAGACACAAGTCAGAGTCCTCAGTCAGAGGGAAAGTGTTGCCTCAAAAGCCCTGAACGTGGAGATTAATCCCTTTCCCTTGTTCTTACTCGCAGGGCGTTTTCAACCACTATCTTTCAAAATAAAAGAACAGATGCAAGCCTATTTTAATGGTCTGGTAGAGAAAAAAAATTAAATACATGATTTTCAAACTGAACTCACAGGAACCTAAGCTTGTGGGGGAAAACGTCCAGATCCTCATTTTTACCAGTATTTCTCAAACCTAGTCACTCTAGCGCTGCCATCACAATTTTTGCTAAATCTACATCAGCTTCACAATTATTTGTTTTCTTAAAAAAAAAAGAAAGAAAAATAAATTTGGCCTGAACTTAAATAATATTGGTGTAATCATAGCTTCGAGTGCTAGTTATATCTTTTTCATAAGATATAACTTATGTGTTAAAATGAGAGGCGCCTGGGTGGCTCAGTTGAGGGCTCAGGTCACGATCTCAGGGTGCTGGGATCAAGTACCACACTGGGCTCCTTGTTCTGTGGGGAGCCTGCTTCTCCTTCTGCCTCTCTCTTTCCCTCTCTCTCTCTTACTCTGTCTCTCATGAATAAATAAAATCTTTTTAAAAATGTGTTAACATGAACGTAGAACCAATGAAAGAATTTCATTTTAGGGGGAAAAAAAGAAAATCACATCCCCCTCCATACAATAGTGATACATGTCCCAAACTCTGAAGTAAACTCATTTTTCCATTATCGAAACACTTATACACCAAGGAATAGCACCACGGTCTGATTTTATACTTGTTTTTCAGACGTGACAACTATTTTCAGACCTTTCAGAGTATTCTGAGGCTCTTTACAAAAAGTCTACTCCAGGATCCAACCAAGCCCCCAACCAACCTCTTTACAATTAAGCACAAGAAAGTCCCGATTCTCACTTTGCCTTAATAGTTTTCCAATTTGGGCTGTTGCAATTCCAAGAGCTTCTTCTCTAACCTTGATGTTAGGCTACTGCAATGTAAACACTCAACGCACGTCCCCGGCCAGCAGCCCGGCCGCTCGGCTCCAAACACAGAACGTGGGCACAAGTGAGCAAGTGCATCCACATTGGTTTTCATCCACCTATGCAACCACCCAGCTGATGGGAGCCTGAAGAAAGTATTTATGCCACTCACTCAGAATGATTTCTGATCATTCTCGCCTTCCACATATATGTGGCCACAGCAGAGGTGTCTTCCCTAGGACTGCATCCTCTACAAACAGGAGTTCTCATTACAAATCGTGCCTTTGCCCTGACCAACAGACCCTGCATTATGTTTGGTGCTCAACTTTAAAATGTGGTATCTGAAAATCACTCATGTCATCCTAATGTCCGTATCATTTATAATACGGTGGAAAGCTCGTCAGTTTATAGACCACAATGAAGGAAAAGGAATTAACATTTTGGTATTTCCCACGAGTACCCACCATCCTCTCCCCCACCCGGCTCCAGATTTCTCTTTCAAACCAAACGACAACCTGATACGGTAATATCCCCCATTTTTCAGACGCAGAAAATAATTTGCTCAAGGGTACTTGGTTTAGTGAGTAGAAGAGCAGTGGACGGGGCCCAGGTCTGCCAGACTCCAAAGCCACCCTCCCCACTAGGTCTTGCCACCGGAGTCTCCTACAATTTCAACCCCAACACAATCCCTACCTCCCAGGGGAAAGCTGGATTTCTACTGCCAGCGAATTAAGATACAGCCAAAAACCGAATGGTGCTTCCCACGCAACAGCCCAGAACGCTCGGCGACCAGGGCAGTAACAAGTCTGCACAAGGCCAAAAGGGCTTGTTCAGAGTCATTCCCAGACTAATCCTACCACACATGTCACAGACACAAGTCCACCTGGTAGGTGAGATTCAAGAGCTTCAGAGCAACGCGTGCTATCGCAACTGATACTCCTTGGCGAGAATCTGCTGTTGTGCCTGGTTTATAAAATGGCACCGGGTTCAATTTCAAAGCAACTTGCCTCACCCCCTTGCAGCTGGAAGATGAGTAAGACAGTAAATTGGTACTAGAAAATGAGGTAAAGGATTTGGACTGGCTTACAGATTTCAAACCAGGCAATGGGATCGGGAGGTAGGCCAGTAAAAACATAATGGCTTACAATCAGAGCTTTTGGTCTTCTCCGTCTGGAAGGCAATGTTTTGGCAAACAAATCAAAAGCCCAAAAGGAAAATATTTCAGCATTTTTCTTGTCCCTCTGACTCCATGCCTGTCTCTCCTACTTTTCCCCAAGGAAAGAAAGCTCTCAGACACTCAACTTTTCCAAGTAGTAGACCAAGAATGATGGTAACCCACTGCTACCAAGCATCGCTCATCACAGAGATGAGAAATGTCTCAACATCAGTCAACAGAGCACAGAGAATCTCTACCCTCGACCCTTAAGCTCAGGTCCATGCCCAGGACCCAGTTCTGCTCCCAGCAAAGGCATCCATCTGCAAGTCTGAGATCAAAATCCTAGTTCAGACTTAACCAAAAGACAGAGTGTGCTCTATGGTCTCCAACTGGGCTGCCGCCTCTGCAATTCTTAAGAGTGATTCCCCCCTTCTGTTTCTGTATTTTTAAGACAAAATAACAAGGCTGTTCTCTTCAGAAAAAAAAATAATACAGAAACTGATTTTCTCAATGCCAATGTTTTATTTAAACTTCGCTATCTTGGTTATTTGCGAGATTAGTGACGAAGGAGCCGCTGATGAGTTCACAGGCTCAAGTTCCCACATGCCGGATTTCTTTTAAAAGGCAACATGCTGCTTCAAAGAAAGTCCCACCTGATCTGGGGACACCCACTCTGCAGCTGTTTCCACTAAAGATTGGCACCTCTAGGCCACGTTTAAACTTCATAACAATAAAACATGAAAGGTTTGTCTTACAATAAAAACAAACCAACATGGAAAAGAGAAGAGTTTTCTCCGCCTTTGGCCACTTTTTTGTGTTGCTTGCATGACAAGCTCTCTTAGAGGAAAAAAGCCAAAGGAAAAAGTACAAAGCATTTTTCACCTTCCCTGGAAGCAAATATTTAACTATGAATAAAGTTTATATAACTTCGCCTCCCCCCCCCACCCCCCCCACCCCCGCCACTCAAGCCTGGTCTTTTGCTCCATGCTGTCTAGAATGACAAATTACCCTCAAGGAAAGAAATGCCTGATTATAGGTACACATCTTCGTCGTGGCAAAGTCCATTTATGAGGGGAAGGAGGGGGGCAAGGCGTGCGCGCGCGCGTGTACACACACACACACACACACACACACACACACCAGAAGAGCCTTATGGAATTGACATTAGGCAAGGAGCCCATGCTCCAAAACCATTTCTTTTGGAGAGGAAAAAGAACTGGCACAAACTTTCAAAAAGAAATTACTCCAAATCAATCTAAGCCTGCACTTCAGGGCATGCTTGGTGCCTTAAAGGACATCATAAAGCTGGCTAGTAGAGAAACACAAAGTTTTAGGAGGGACCAATTCCTTAGCAGTTCATCTGATACTATTTTAATAACAAAACAAGAAAGAACTCACTCCCACTAACGACACATAAAATACATATAAAATACTGCCCTATCTTATGCCCAAGTGGATTTCGTAAACGGATTTAAAAGAATAACAACCCACGGCAGTACATCTGTGGATGCCTGAGGTCACGTTCTGTGTGAGGAAGGGGAGGACAGAAAATATATGTTGACGGCCATTACTGTGACACGTGGACAACTTCTGGTTCCCGCTTTATTTAGGAGTAAAGTCTTTGCTCTCGCCATGCCACCTAGCATAAAGCTTTACTTCACTGCAAATCATTAAGAAGCATAATCAGCAAGAATTAACAAGCAGACTACACAATCGGATTGTGGTCCTGGGTAGAGTGTACTTTGGATGTGAGCCCCTACACAGAACAAGTTGGAGCAATCCACGCTCCTGCAGAACCGACCTGGTAAAAGCTACACTTGCCAACGGACTTTCAGGCCAGGAGGAGGGACTCTTTGTTCGGAGGGGCACAGAAAAAAAAAAAATCCTCATTAAGTCACTTAGAAAACATTTCTAGGAAAGATCCCGTGGGGGGTGGGGGGAAAAGACCATGGTCCCACTTTATCAATAGCTTATTACACGAAAATTTAGCCCTCCTTCCAGCTTACATTTAGCATTTTATTTTCATTTTTATTAAGTTTTTAACTTTAATTCCAGTAAACAGTGTTACATTAGTTTCAGGTGCACATTAGAGCAATGTCGACAATTCTCTACATTACTCAGTGCTCATCAGAAGTGGACTTCAACGAAGCTCCTAAATTCACAAGCCTAGTGTATAGTTATCAATGCTAAAACCTGACCTGTATCGAAAAATTAAGTAAAACTGCAAAGCAACTCCGTTTTAATTTCTACAACTTATATCAAAATGTAGGAGGGAAAACTTTAAGTACCATTGCAACTGGCAGTTGTGTGACCATGAGAAGCTTCAGGAATTCCAAGCAAGTTTTTCAGATCCCCGGAAGCCACGTGCCTAGCAACTTTATTTGTAAATGTAAAAGATAAAGGTTCCAAAGCAAGGAGGCCTTTGGTCTCCGGCTGAGTGGCACGGGGTGGGGGGGGGGGGGGGGTGG